>OY728146.1:2029544618-2030794618 GCA_963277665.1 Viscum album | reverse complement strand
AAAAAGGCATGATGTTTACTAGGGGAAATGTTATTCCTAACAAATTACTTTCATCAATTAATGTTGTAGAATGTCACTCTATTGAATTCATTTTTGAGATATATTCACCATAACTTTTAATGATCATATATTTATTTTGAAACTATTTTGGAGATGTTATACATATTATATAGGAATATGTCATCTCAAGAACACTATTAATATTTTTTTTATGGTACTCTAATATTTTTTTAATGATCTCATCAATATAGGGTTCTTTGATAGTCACCACATTTTCATTTTCAACATAATCCTTATTCTTATCCATTAGAAATGTATTATTACCCTTTTCTAATTTTTATTTCTCCTAAATACTGGATTGTAACTCAGGGTTCAAATTCAATTTTATATATGTCCTTTATTGTCCATCCTCATAGTATTCTGATGAATAGAAGAATGTTTTAATTTTTGAAAGAAAACTATCCTTTCCATCTAAATAGTTAATTGGAGATGTTTTAGATTTCCATTTAATGATCATAAAAATTACATTCACAATACTAAAAAACATAATTTTCATCTTCTTATTTTGAATCTTTAATAACTTTTCATATTCCTACGGATATATAAATTTAGATTATTTCTTGTTTAGGAAAAAGTAGGAAACGTTTCCAAATCCATAATTGTTCCAAAACATTTTTATTGTTTTCCATTTCTTCTATACTTTCCCTTTTGTAATCCACTTGATATATGTGGCAATAATCCTCTGATATATTTTTATACCTGAATATCTAAATCACATGATTCTATAACCTCGTCTTCCTAGACCTTCCCTTTTCCAATGAACATAAATGCAATTTCAACATTTCCAATCTTTATGAAGGATGGTTCCCTTTTCATCACTTAAAAAATAAAGAGATTATGTTACTCATCTGTTTTCAATTATTCTATTTCTTACAAGGATTTAATTTCTAAATAAATATCTCCTAACAAAATCGTCATCATATTTGTGATAATGATTGATTCATCCATATTCTCACAAAATCATTAAATGATACAGACTCTCTATTTCACAGAAGTAAAATTGAAATCACTAGTTACATTATTATTGATTTTTATTTTTTCTAATAATAACCTACTAATATATTGTTTGGAATATCAAAAATTGACATTACCATCATATATATTTCATGTTTTTTTCATATCTCTATAGTAGTTAGGAGACCCTTTCCATATATGTATACCTTTTTTTATAGATACATCAAGATGGAATTTTTAGCCTTTCCATATAACTCAATATTTCTAATATTATCTTGTGTCATATAACCAACATGTTAAAAGGTGGAAAACATAAATGTAAAATACCTCTTACTTATAGTCTATGTGATAGAATATATTGTAGTATTAAATTCCCCTACCTATGGTAATTCATTCAATATAATATGGGAACAAATCATCTACTTACCGAGATATGATTATCCATTCCATTGAATTATTCTAGGATAATTAAAGGGGGCCTTATCATCTATACAACTAATCATTCTCCATCTCATATTACACTGGGGGTGAACCATTGGTCCTATTGTATAAATTATTATATTTTAATTCAATCCCTTTAAATATTTATGGATCTTAATCCAATCAATGATGACTCAAAACCATGCATCATATGAATGAATAATAAGAGGGAACACAATAAAAAGTGTTTATACGGTTTGTTACTAAGTATAACTACTTTCCTTAGTCGTTATATTCACAAAAGGAAATTCTACAATACAATATCTTCCTCAATTATAATGTCTTAGTTAGAAACTAGTTTAAAACCTAGTAGTCAATCCTATAGGTGAACCTAGTTATACTCTTAAATAACCCACACTTATTAATTGGTTGGTTAAACACCACAACCATCTTATCATTCCATTTCCATTGTAGGAAAAATAGTCATGAGACTCTTCAGAAACTTGTGATACATTCTAGTTATGATCTCATTATTCTTTCTATTATTTTTTATCAAGTAGTATAAATATATCATAGTACATCAGAGTGATCTTCTTCTATCATCCTATATTATGAATATTTCTCATGATCAATTATTAAATATCTTTAATAGCTTCATTGAATACATATTTTGGTCTTGAAACTCTATCAAAAGTGGTATTGAATGATTTGGTTTTTTATATATTACTAAATACATATAAATTCCATTACCATGCTGAAAATATCATCTGGCTTCTGTATGAAAATCTAGGGGTTGAATTTTCCCTGTCTTATCATGTAGTTCCTAGCCTCATATTCAATATTTCATATTATTGGGCATATAAAAAAATATTTTACTAATGAATAATACCTACATCACTCAAATATTTGAATGTGGTGAATAAAATTCATTCAATATTATTTTATCAATGACATAAATTTCATAATCTCAATTCATTATCTTCCAAAATCCACTATATAATTTCACTACTTATACTACATACAATATGAATTTTGAATATTTAGTGGTGAAACCCTAGATAAAATTATTCCTTACATTATTATTTAATGTTTTATGTAAATAATGTTTAATATATAAATTTAAACTCCAGGATTCCTTTTGATGAAAATTTTTATTAATCTCAATCCATTCATATGAGATTCATGCACTTTTTAATGAATGTCTTCCATAGATATAGTTATTTTAGTGTACACACATTGTATTCATAGATGGTTGTTAATGGGGTATGATTTACCTTATTTATAAATCCTTTTAGGTTTAGAAACCCCTTTGGGTTGTTATTCATATCATACTGCACATAATTTCTCTTCCCATATACAAGTAGAATGATTTCAGTTAAATATTTACATAACTGGAGTACATAAGATTTCCAATATTCTTCTCCTTGCATGTCGTGATGAAAGATGACCTAATCCACACACAATTTTTACAATCACATGATTATTTTTCTTTTAATCATGTATGTCATGGAATTTATTATTCACCATTTAGGAAAAGAGGTTCATGGAAATATAGATCAACATCAAATAATAGGGTATATAAAAGAACTATCCTATACTTCCTCACAACCAATGGGGATTTTAGAATCCTATTCCCATGACCTAATTCAAAATGAAATTATTCTTGGATTTTCTTGTAAAAAAAATATATCTCAATAATCGTGACTAGTAGCAGTCGAATTCCTTGGAATGTCCGTACCCAAATCTAGCCCTATGTTTTAACAGATTTGTTCCATTTTAATAATAAGATTCAAAAAATTTATATCTGTTATTAATACTAAGTCGTGGTGCACTATTATATACTCGTTGGACTTGTTTGATTCTAATTATATTCATATATTTAAGAATACAGTTTCAAATATCATACTGGTTCCTTTTATATATTATTAATAAGGAAAATGTGAATATGAAAATAATAACATGCATCATCATTAATTAGAATCTCAAACCCATTATTGAAGAAAAATATGGAAATCACATCCTATAACTTTGTATTCCGTTAAAAATTATAAAATTATTCAAATTATCACCTATATGTAGGATATATATTGAATTCATGGCATCAAGATGATCAAACAAGCCACATTATCATAGTTTAGTGATAATATATTACTTGACTGATGTTCATTGAATACTAATCTCAAACATCATTTAATGCTCACATTTGTAAGTATAAGACAATGTTTGAGATGATTATATGATAAAGAAAATTTTCATGGGCAGGATAATGTTATATGAATATCATTTTAATATAGTAACACAGTCCAATGGAGTTCAAGCCCCACATCAAACGCCACCATGGTTAAACCCTAATTCATAATTGGACCCCTTAAATCATCTCACCAGTAACAAGTAATAATGACAACTTCAAGATTCTGATAGAACTAATTTCTATTAGAACAAACCCACAATTTTTCTAATCCGCATGGTGGCGCCACTATAACAACCCCAACTTTTTTAATAATATATATTTATTCAATTCATATGTTATTTCATACTCAACAAAATTTTATCCATTAATTAATGAAGTGAGTATAATTAAATGAGACCATTTGGTTTCTACTTCTATATGATCGTTAGTCAATATGACCGTTGGAAAAAAAAAATCTTTACATTATAATTTTTTTTATAATTACAAGTGATCTTGGTAAATTAATACATAATGAAGAGTCTGTGGACTCAACCAGAAGACTCTGGTTGTACGAAGCCCATCTTCCAGAGCTTGGAAAGGAGGTAGAATCTCTGGGATTTTCTCTAGACCAAGCCCAAGCTCAGCTTCAACATGTTAATCTAGAAAGAAATCAACAAAGCGATAAGTTCATGCTGATATAAATAACCACTTGGGGAATGTTTTCTGAGCCACCCCATTATTCTATCACCATAGAGCACCTTACACTTAAGTCATATGCATGTGTTATAAGGGGCCATATAATGAGGCCTTAGATACTTTTTTTAATCCCTTGGTATAAATAAAATTTTTATTTCCTATTATGGTAAAATTTTTGAATTTCAAATGTCCGGATAAATGTAGGATTAATTTATAGAAGTTCTATATTGCTAATGAATTTTGGAAAAAGTGTATTTTAAAATTTTTATGTAATTTTTAAATAATTAAAAATGTAAAATAATTTTCAAAAAATAGTCTTCTACAGTTGAGACCAGTAATAAATTTAGAGTATAATAAGATCATCATAATTATGAGTGAATAGTAAATTATGAATTGTAACATACCCTTATGAATATTAATGAATAGTAAATTGACCAAGAAAATAGAAATATCATCCATGAATATATGAATACAATTTAGACATATTAAAATCTAAAAATGATCATAATATACGTTTTTGTATTTTTGTATGTAATAAGTACTTTCGTTAAAATTTATAATTAATATAATTACTAAAAATAGAAATTTCTTTTCATAAAATTTAATCATAAATAATTACGTTTTTGTCTTATAGTTAGAAGATAATTTTTGGGGACTTTGATTACTTTTTAAAGGGGTTAAAAAAAGTTATAGATTTAAAGTTGTTTATTTGGAATAAACCATTATTTTATTTAAAAATTAAATTAAAATTATTTGAAAAATTATTTTCATAAAATGTAGTTCATTTTTAAATTCAGAGCATCAATATTAGGTTATGGTAATTTATTGGTATTTTTCTGAAACAATTGAATTTTTGGTGAATTGTAATAATACTGTTCTGCGTTTCGGGTTTTTAATGACATCATTGATGATGAAATTGTAATGTAATAAATCTGGTCTAATTTTTAATAGTAATATATGTTTTGAGGTGTTTCTGGTGGCCAATACCATGGGGAAAAACGAGGGTCATTCCCATGGTTTTGCAAATACCACCGATGAGGTGTCCCTTATAAATTAATCAAATATTCCCTCAATTTTATTATAAATTCCAAGCCATTCCATCATTTATTTCATTACAAAATCCTTATCAATTAATTTCTAGTTATTTTACCTCCCAATGAGTCCTCTAAAGATGTCTTCTATCCCCCCAAGGTCCCAACCTTCATGCTTTCTAAGTTACTCTTTAGTGTAAGGGAACCTTTCAACAATTTCTTTTAAGTCATTAATTCCTTTATGTTATGTCTTATAGTTTCCATTTTATTATGTGGGGGTTTGTTCTTCTAAACCCCTACTACATTCAATTTCATTTTCAATTGATGATAGACCCTTTCCACTCTCATCAACTTGATTTTTGGAGTTTTATGTTAAGATGTTAAGCTGCCATATTTTTCGTAAATGAAAATGCATTTTTAACACCCATAAAAATGAAATAGGCTTGGTTATTCACATAAATATTGTACTCTTATTTCTTTAATTTATGTACATATGACCCTAATTCCCATTCCATGAGTTATAAATGACATAATTATCTGATTTTTAGAAAATTTTAAAACATCATGATTTTGAAATGAAAGCCATTTCTTTCATTCTCTTTGGGTTATTTATGAAATGTTTGATTATTATCTATGTGTCTCATAAGAATGTAAATAAATATTAAGGGTGTGCCCTGATAGTGCTCCAATGAATTGGGTAATGAATTAAATCTCTATAGTTGACATGTTTCACTATACCTTGGTAAATAACCTTGATAATTTTTATGAAACCATGGGGATGAACCTTGAGGATATGATCAAGAATGTCTAAATTAAATGTTGTATCCAGATATTCATGTTATGTTTCATGTTATTTTCATTATGAAATGATTTTACTTTCATTTCTCAGGTCATTAGGTCTTTATCAAGTTTTCATTGGTATTATAAGTAAACTGATTCCCTTTTTTTACCCTTACTGGGATTTCTGATCACCATTTCTCTGATGTATGTGTCCATGTTATGAGATGCAGTAATTGTACATAAGATGATCTTTTCAAGAATTTTTCAAGGGTGTTTAAAAGGGTGTTTTATGTTTTATTTTTTTATTGTTCCTGATTTCCAAGACACTATACTTTAAATATCCTTTGTTTATAAAATGTAATGAAATGTTATGTAATAAAATGGTTGGATGCTATAATTGGTATCAAAGGAATTGTTAGTTATTTATGGAAATTAGGCTATGAAAAAATTAGTAATAACCCTATTGAAAAGATTGAATATAGGAATTCATACTGGTTTTTTGGGGAGTAATGACTAAGTGGTTTATCAAGAAAATGCATCCCTATCTGGATATGAGTAGGTAGAGGTGCCTCTGGTACATATGTACCTAGGAGTGAAAACTATGACAAGGAGTTTTGGACATGACCCAAGGTATCACGGTACACATCAACTAGCCATGCTACACTCTTGGTTACGAAACTCCCAGGGGATAAGTTTGGTTAATCATAAGCTTTTTTGAATTATTATGAAGGATTTATATGGAAATTTAATTGTTTAAATAATGAAGTATTAAGGCATAAAATCATTTATAGTTAAAAGATTCATCAATGGAATAATCTTCTGACTAACGTTTTATTCTTTTATAAAAATTGAGGGAAATAGGGTGAACAATGAAAATGGTGATCATAATGGAAAATGTAATGGAAACCCTCTGATAGAATCCAAAAGGAAAACTTTCATGAGAATGATGAACCAACTGACTCAAGTTATGGGAAATAACTTGAATCAAGCTGAGAGGCCAATCTCACCGCAAAGGGAACAACATTCGGTTGAATCCTTTATGCATCAACGAAAACCAACCTTTAGTGGATCAACCAACCCATTGATTACTGAATATTAGATCAGCTCTATCGAGAAGATCTCTTCCATGCTCCTCTATTCTGGACATGAGAAGGGTACATTGGATATTTAACGCTTAGTGGGTGAAGCTGATCAATGGTTGGAATTAATTAAAAACAAAATTCCATGAGTGGAAGTTGAAGATATGGAGTGGGAAGTGTTCATAGGGATATTCTTCAACAACTATTTATATTGATCAATGAGAAAAAGAATGGAGAAGGAGTTTCTCGAGCTGAATTAGAAGGAGAATGAATATTTGGGAAGCTACAAGATAAACATCACAAGGATTTCACCTTAAAGCTCAAGATTTTTCATGTATCCAAATGGTATGATTGATAGATTCTTCGGTGGACTGAGACCTCATCTATTGAAGAATATATCAAACCAACATTTTGATAACCATGAGGAGATCGTGCGAAGCACGATGAAAGTCAAACTGGAGTTTTGTTAGAATCAATGGCCTCATAAATCAAATGATAAGAAAAGATCGATGGAACAAAGCTTATGGAGGTGCTCTAATCATGGAATAGGAGGCAAGAAAGTACAATATCCCACGTTTAACAATTGTGGGAAGAAGCATTTAGGGAACCGACTGCTCGAGAGTGGGAAGTTCTACAAGTGTGGTAGAGATGGCCACATTTCATGGAATTGTTGTAGTGAGGTGAAACCAAAACATTCAAATGATAATGATGAGGAGAAGTTGGTGAAATTCCTACCTGATGACCAATGCTACAAGTGTAGACAACTTGAGCACTTTTCCAATCACTGTCCAAATCTATGGGTAATGGATGGGAATCACAATCAACATCAACAACGGCCAACAGATCAAGGTTGTACTTTTCTAATCACTGCTACTGATGTGGAAGCACCAAATGATGTGTTGACAGGTACTCTTGTTTTTCTCTCAATGCTAGCAAGTACTATTTTTGATTCTAGTTCTACGCATTTCTTTATTTCCTCTATGTTTGTAGAGAATTTAGAATCAAACCCTGATTTTCTAAAAGTAGATTAATCAGTTAAGACATCTGGTGGGATTATCCAAGAACTGTTAGTGTTTAGAAACTATAGTATTTAGTTTAGTGAGCAAAACCTTATCTCACATCTAGTCATTCCCATGCTGGAATTAGACATTATACTAAGGATGTACAGGCTCTCAAAGTATAATACTAAGATCAAATGCAGATGCAAGGAAATATCAATAGTCTTGAATTGAAAACCTACAATTATCTTGAAAATAGAGATATCTCAACCTAATCATTGTCTATAAGAACCACATATATCTTTATTTATGGAGTTGATTGGTGGAGAAGAAGAAGTAAATGAGACATTAAGGATTGAAAATGTCCCCATCATCCTGGAATACATTGACGTATTTCTGGAGGAGTTATCAGACATCACCTAGAAAGAGAGGTGTATTTAACCATTGAACTCATACCTGGATCCCATTGGATGTCAAATAACCCATATAGGACGGAAAATTTAGAGTTGGAGGAGTTAATGAACCAACTCAGAGATCTTTTGGAGAAGGGTTTTATCCAACCGAGTGTGTCTCCTAGGAAAGCACCAGTTCTCTTGGTGAAGAAGATGGATAGATCGATGCAGTTATGCATTGATTATAGAGAACTAAACGGGATCACAGTGAAGAAAAAATAACCGCTTCCATGAATTGATGAATTCTTTGACCGTCTTCATGGGACTCAACTCTTCTCTAAGATTGATCTTCGGTTTGGTTATAATGAATTCAGGGTGAAGAAAGAAGATATTCAAAAACTACCTTATAATAAAGATATGGGCATTATCAGTTTGTTGTTATGCCATTTTGACTGACCAATGCACTTTGTATTTTTATGTATTTGATTAATAGAGTCTTTAAGGTCTACCTTGATAAAAATTCGGTAATTTTTATTGACTATATTCTGATATATTCCAAAAGTCGTGAGGATTATAAGGATCATATCTGTGTTTTCTTGAAAACTCTAAAAATGGGGAAGCTTTTTGGGAAGTTCAACAAATGTGTATTCTGGTTACATAATGTTTCTTTCTTGGGGAATATTGTAACCATTGAAGGATTCACAGTTGACCCTAAAAGGACAAAAGTTGCAGAGTAGTTTCCTCAGCCTACAACAATAACTGAGATCTATAGTTTCCTTGGATTAGTGGTATATTAAAGGAGGTTTTTGAAAAACATCCCATGACTGTCTATTCTTTTTAACAAGTTAACTAAAAAATGGGTGAATTTCATCTGGAGAAAGGAGTGTGATGATTTTTTCCAAGAGATAAAGAAAAAATTTGTTACAAAAATTATGTTGAATTTGACCTCAAGTGGAAAAAGATTCATTATTTTTAGTGATGCATCTCTGAAAAGGCTTTGGTGGGTCCTCATGAAAAATGAAATGGTCATTTCATATGCATCTCGACAGTTCAAGACTCATGAGCATAACTATAATTTTCATGATCTGGAGATATATGTGGTTTTTTTCTCTGAAGATATGGAGGAACTATCTTTATAGGGAGAAATGAGATATATACACAGAATGTAAAAGTTTGATGTATATTTTCACACAAAAATAATTGAACATGAACCATAGGAGATAGTTGGAACATCTCAAAGACTACAATTGTTCAATTCATTATCATCCCAGAAGAGAGACAAAGTCGCTGATGCATTAAGAAAGAGAGACCCAACTTTTCTTTCCATGATGAGGACTCATAGAGATTCTTGGATCAATGACATAGTAATGCTGAAAAAGGGAATTATAAGGGAAGGGACATCATCAACCCTAACCCAAAGGATTTACCAACAATCATTACAAGAGAAGATCAAGAATGATAAAAAATAAGATCCATTTTATAGAAGAAGTTTGAGGCTATGATGGATGGGAAGTTTCCTAAGTTCAATATTGATCAAGAAGGTGTACTGAAATTTTATAGAAGACTATGTCTTCCATCTTTTCCAGAAATAAAAAATAAACTGATGGATGAATCTCATAGATCTATTTTTTTATAAATCTCAGAAGAACAAAAATGTATGGGGAAATTCGTGATTATTATCGGTGGGATAATATGGAAAGTGATATTTCTAACTACACATCATGGTGCCAAGTATGTGATCAAGTGAAGTAAGAGCGAAAAATTACAAAAGGGTTATTGAAACCAATACCCATACCAGCATGAAAGTGACACAATATCACTATGGACTTCGTCACTAGTATCTTGAGATCATCCAATGGAAACAATTCGTTATTATTTATTGTGGACCGTCTCACAAAGACTGCCAATTTTATCACTATTAGAGATTATTTCCCTCTTGATCTAGTTGCCAGAATTTATGTGAAGGAAGTGGTACGGATGCATGGAGTTCCACTTTCTATCGTATCTGATCGTGATAGAAGGTTCACATCAAAATTCTTGAGAAGTATTCAACATGCTCTAAGTACCAAATTGAATTTCTGTATGTCCTATCACCCCCAAATTGATGGTCAATCTGAAAATTCTTTTCAAACATTATAGGACATGATGAGAACATGCTCAATGGAATTTATGTGTGGATGGGATCAACGTCTACCTTTAGATGAGTTCTCTTACAACAACAGCTTCTACTCAAGCATTCAAATGACACCCTATGAAGCTCTATATGGTAAGCGATGTATAAATCCGAATTGTTGTCATTAATCTACTGAGAGAACAATTCTTGGACCTAATATTATGCAATAGTTGATAGAAAAGGTCGATGCCATCCAACAACACATTAAGGCTTCTCAGAGTCAGAAAAAGAGTTATGCTGACAACCGTAAAAGGGACTTAGAGGTTGATGTTTGTGACAAGTTCTTTAATAGAATTTCACCTTGGAAGAGAGTCATGAGGTTTGGGATGGAAATCTCAGCCCTAGGTACATTGGCCCCAATTAAATTCGTGATCGCGTGTGAGTAGTGACATATCGAATTGAACATCCTCAAAATATAGCACAAGTTCATGATGTCTTCCGCGTAACCCTCTTGAGGATGTACATACCAGGCCCTTCAGATGAACTAAATCCAAAGGTGGTACAACTAGAAGATGACCTCTCTTATGATGAGTAGCTGATGGATATCCTGGATTATAGAGACAAGGCTCTACACAATAATACTACTAACCTTGTTAAGGTGTTGTGGAGAAACTAAAAATTTAAAGAAGGCACATGGGAACTAGAGGAGTCTATGAGGAAGAAGTTCTCACACCTTCTCTCTTCATAGTGTACAAGTTAAAATTTTGGGGATGAAATTTATTAAGGGGGGAAGAATGTAATGACCTAAACATTTTACTAATATTTATTTCATGAATTTGTGTGTTATTTAATACTCAATAAAACTATATCCATTTATTAATGAATTGAGTATAATTAAATGATATCGTTGGGTTTCAACTGTTATTTGAGCATTGGTCAGTATGACCGCTGTAAACTGAACTCTTTACATTAAAATTATTGTTTATAATTACATTTTATCTAGGTTAATTAATATAGAAATAAGATTTGATGGCCTCATCTAGTAAACACGTTCCATACGAAGCCCATATGTTATATTTTGGGAAGAAGGCACCATCTCTGGGCTTTTCTCTCGACCAATCCCAAGATATTCTTCAACATGTGAAGCTTGAACAAAATCGCATAATAAATAAGTTCAAGCTAATAGAAATCACCACTCAGGAAATGTTGTTCCAGCCTCCCTATGATTCTATAATAATAGAAAAACTTACACTTAGGTCCTATACAGGTGTTAGAAGGGTCTATGTAACAAGGCCTTAGAATATATTTTTTTGTAATCCCTTATTATAAATAAAATTTGTATTTCTTTTTATGGTAAAATTTTTTAATTTAAAATTTTTGGATAAATGTATTATGAATTTATAGAAGTACAATATTACTATTGAATTTTTGAAAAAAATGGTATTTTAAAATATTTATGTAACATTAAATAATTAAAAATTAAAAACGATTTTCAAAAAACGATTTTCTAAAATTATGACAAGTAAAAAATTTAGAGTCCAATATGATCAACATAATTGTTATTTAATAGTAAATAATCAATAGTAACACACCTTTATGAATAGTGATGAATAGTAAATCAACCTAAAAAATAATATCATCACCCATGAATGTATAAATAATATTTATAAATCTTAAAAGTAAAAAAACGATCATAGTATGAGTTTTTTTGTTTCTATATGTCATAAATAATTTACATAAAATTTTATAAATAATTTAATAATTTAAAATGGAAATGTATTTTCATAAAATATAATTAAAAATTAGAAAATTGGTTATACAATAATTTTGTGAGAACTTGATTACCTTTTCAAGGTGTTACAAAATAAGTTAGAGATTTAATGTTTTTTATTTAGAATAAATAATGATTATATTTTAAAAAAATTAAAATATTTAGAGAATTATTTTCATAAAAATAAATTAATTTTAAAATTCTAGGAATCTATATTAGTTTATGTTAAATTTTGGGATTTTTCTGAAATAGTTGGACTTTTGGAGAATAGTAAAAATACAGGTTTGAGTTTCAGGTGTTTATTAACTTCATTGATGCTGTAATGATGATGTAATAAATCTGGTCTACTTGTGAATAGTATGATATGTAATGAGGTGTCCCAATTAGACAATACCATTGGAAAATACTATGGGAAAGCTCATGGTTATGCCAATACCGCCGATGAGGCGTCCCATGAAAATTAATTAAACATTCCCCCCTTTCTTATAAATACCTAGCCATTCCCTCATTCAATTCATTCCAAAATCCCTCTCAAAAAAGTTATAATTATTTTACCTCCCAATGAGTCCTCGCAATATGTCCTTAATCCCCCCAAGGTCCCATCCTTGATGCTTTTGAAGTTACTCTTCTATGTAAGGGAACCTTTCACCCTACTATTTTAAGTCATGACTTCCATTATTTTATGTCTTATAGTATCCATTTTATGATGTAGGGTTTTGTTCATTTATATCCCTACTACTTTAAATTTCATTTTAAATTGATGAGATACCCTTTCCTTTCTCATCAACATGTTTTTTGGATTTGTATGTGACGCCGTTAGGCTGCCAAATTTTTCATAAAAGAAATCCCATTTTCTCTTTTCTTTTAAGTTTCATTTTCATGTGGTATTTCATTAAAATATCGATACCATGATCTTTTTTATATTTTATTATGTACCTAATTTGTAAAATGAATCATTTATGTATGGGAGACCCTTTCCCCCATTTCATTAACGATTTCTAATACCATGTTATATAGGCGTTATGTTGTAGAAATTTCACCTCAAAATTTATCTCTCTTTATCTAAAGATTTTATCTTCTATTATTTATGTGAATACCCAGAACTATTGAGTTTATATGGGTGTTCATAAATAAATAAAAATTTTATTCTTGATTCTTTAATTGACATACGTATAACCCTCATTCCCTTTCCATGGGTTATAAATGACATAATTTTCTTATTTTTAAGCACCTTTAAAATGTCATGAATTAGAAATGAAACCCATTAATATTTTCCCCTTTGGGTTATTTATGATTTTTTTTTATTATCTATGTTTATCAATTGAATTTAAATACATATTAATCATGCACCCTGATATCACTCCAATTCATTTGGTAAATAATCTAATGTCTAGAGATGACAAATTTCACAATACCTTGGTAAATAACCATAGTAATTTTTATGACACATTGGGGATGATCCATGGTGATGTATTCATGAATGTAAAAATTAAATATTTTTGTCCCATATTCATGTTATGGTTCAAGTTATTTTCTTTATGGAATTCCTCTACTTCCATTTCTCATGTCTTTTTGTTTTATCACGTTCTTATTGATATCACAATTACATTGATTCCCATGTTTACCATTACTGGGCGATCAGCCCAGCCTTTCCTTTGATGTATGTCTCCATGTTATGAGATAAAGTAATTATACAAAGGATGAACTTTTCAAGAATATTTTCAAGGGGATTTAAACTATTGTATTATGTTTTCATGTTTTATTGTTCTTGATTTCCAAGACAAAAGACATTCAAGATCCTCTATTTGTAAAATATAATGAAACGTTATTTAATAAAAAGGTGGGATGCTATAATTGGTATTAAAGGAATGATTTAGTTATTTATGTAAATTACTCTATGAAAACATTAGGAAGAACCCTATTGAAATTTTAAATTACAAGAATACTTATTAGTATTTTGGTGAGTATTGAGTAAGTAGTTATCAAGAAAATACATCCCTATTTGGATTCGATCAGGTAGAGGCAGCTCTGGCACAGATGTAGCTAGGAGTGTAAAATATAACAAGGAGTTTCGAGCTTTACTTGAAGTATCATGGTACATGAAAATGGTCCTTGCTTCACTCATGGTTATAACTCTTTCAGGGGATATGTTTGGTTAATCATAAAATTTTTATGAATAATTATGATGGATTTATAGAGAAATGTAATTTTTTAAAGAATTAAGTTTTAAGACATAAAATATATTATATTTAAAATATTCATAAATGAAATAATCTTATCACTATGGTTTTAATATTTTAGAAAAATGTTAAAAAATAGGAGGAACTGTGCAAATGGTGACCACAATGGACCATGCGCTGATGACCCTTCGATGAAAGCCGGAATGGAATCTTTCATGCCAATGATGAACCAACTGACTCAAGAATGGGAAATAACTTGAATCTAGGTGAGAGAATGATCTCACCGTGATGTGAACAATTTTCTTTTGAATATTTTATGAATCAATGTCCACCAAACATTAGTGGATCTACTGATATATTGATTAGGGAATAGTGGATCATCTCTATCGAGAATATCTTTTTTGTGCTCCGCTACTCTGAAAAAGAGAAGGTTACCTTGGATGTTTATCGCTTAGAGGGAGAAGCTGATCAGTGGTGGGGACTGACTAAAAACATAAGGCCAAGAGTGAATGTAAAACCTATGGAGTGGGAGTGTTCATAGGGATATTCTTCAACCATTATTTCCCTCGATCGATGAGATTAAGAATGGAGAAAGAGTTTCTTGAGCTCAAGCAGAAGGAGAATGAATCTGTGGGAAGCTATGAGATGACCTTCACAAGAATTTCACATTACACCTCTAACATTTTCATGGAACCAAACATTAAGGATGATATATTATTTGGTTGAATGGCACCTCATCTGAGGAAGAATCTAGCCAACCGAGATTATGATAGCTATGAGGAGATCGTCTGAATCGCGATGAAATTCGAACAAGAGTTTGGTGAGATTCAATAGTCTCATAAATCGAATGAAAAGAAAATATCTATGCATCCAATATTTGGGAGGATCTTCTATCAGGGAATATGAGGCCAGAACAAACAACTCCCCACATGTAATAAATTTAGGAAGAATCATTTAGAGAACTACCTACTCAGAAGTGGTAAGTGCTACAAGTGTGGTAGAGTTGGCCACATTAAATGGAGTTTTTGTAGTGAGGTTAAGCCACAACTTCCCAACACTAACGACAAATGGAACATGGTGTAGGCCCTACCTGAAGTTTAATTCTATATGTGTGGAAAACTTGGTCACTTTTCCAATCACTGGCCAAATCTGAGGGAACTGGAGGGGAATCACCATCAGCCTCAAGAATGGGCAAGGGAACAATGTCCTAATTTTTCAATCACTATGACTGATTTTGAAGATCCAAATGTTATGGTGGAGTGTACTCTTTTTGTTCTCTCAAATATAGCAATTAGTTTGTTTTATTCCAGTTCTACACATTCTTTTATTTCCTCCATGTTTGAAAAGAATTTATAATCAACCTCTAATTTTCTATAAGATGAGTTATCAGTTAAGACTCCTGATGGGATTATCCAAGAAAAGTCAGTGTCTAGAAACTCTAGTATTTACTTTAATGAGAAAAATCCTATCACAAATCTAGTAGTCATTCCCATGATGTAATTTGACATTATACTATGGATGGATTGGCACTAAAAGTATAACTCTAATATCAAATACCGTAGTAAGGAAATATCAGTAGTATTGAATGGAATACATACAGTTATCTTCCAAAGAGAGATACCTAAACCCAATATTAGTCTAGAAGAACCGCTTATATATTTTTTTATGGAGTTGATCGGTGAATAAGAAGAAGAAAATGAGAGCTCGAGGATATAAATTTTCCCCATCATCCAGGAATACATTGTCATATTTTTTGAGGAGTTACCCTGACCCCCCCCAGAATGATAGGTAGAGTTCACTATTAAACTCATACCTGGATCCCATCCGATATCGAATACCCCATATAGAATAGAAAATGTAGAGTTAGAAGAGTTAAAGAAACAACTCAAAGATCATTTGGAGAAGGATTTTATCCTACCATGTGTGTCTCTTTGCCGAGTACTAGTTATCTTTGTGAATACGTTGGATGGATCGATGTGGATATGCATTGATTATAGAGAACTGAATGGGATCACAGTGAACAAAAAATACCCTCTTCCAATAATTGATGACTTATAGAGGTGTGGCCTCAGCCTATAAAAATAACTAAGATTCATAGTTTACATGGATCAACAGGATATTATAGGAGGTTTGTGATAATTATTTCACAAATTTCTAATCCTTCAACCAAGTTAACTTAAAAAGGGTTAAAGTTCATATGGACAAAGGAGTGTACATAAGGTTTCCAAGAGCTGAAAAAGTGATTGGTTTCTACCCTTGGGATTACTTTTCCCTCAAGTGGAGAAGTATTTGTTATTTTTAGAGATGTATCTCTAAAAGGGATTGGGTGTGTCCTCATTTAAAATTACAAGGTCATTGCTTTTGTATCTCGACAGTTGATGACTCATGAGCAGAACTATCCTACGTATGATCTGGAGTTGGCTACGGTTATTTTTTCTCAGAAGAAATAGATGCACTATCTTTATCGGGATAAATGTGATATATACACAGACCATCAATGTTTGATGAATATTTTCACACAGAAGAATTGTAAATGAGATAGAGGATATGGTTGAAACGTCTCAAAGACTATGATTGTTCAATTCATTATCATCTCAGAAGAGAAAACAAATTCGCTGATGCATTAAGAAGGAAAGACCCATTTTTTATTTCTAGGATGATGATTCAAAGAGATCCATTTATCAATGGCATAGTAAATATGGACAAGGGAATTATAATGGATAGGACATCATCATCCCTAACGCAAATGATTTCTCAACCGTCATTACTGGTGAATATCAAGAAAGATCAAAAAATACGATCCTTTGTTACATAAAAAGATTGAGGTTGTGAACGATGGGATGTTCCATGAGTTCAATAATGATCAATAAGGTGTACTGAAATTTCATACAATACTATGTGTTCTATATATTCTGGAAATAAATAAGGAACTGATGTATGAAGCTCATAGATCTAATTTTTCTATACATCCTAGAAGAACAAAACTGTTTAGGGATCATATTGATCATTATTGGTTGTATAATATGAAAATCGAGATTGATAACTACACTTCAAGATGCTTAGTATGTCAACAAGTGATGGCAGAGTAAAAAATTCTTAAAGGGGTATCGAAAACACTACCCATACCAGCACGGAAGTGGGAAAATATCACTATAGACTTCCCCACTGTTCCGCCAAGAACATCCAAATGATACAATGATATATGGGTTATTTTGGACCATCTCAACAAGAATTCCCATTTTATCTACAATAGAAAAGATTTATCTATTGATCAACTAGCTAGTATTTATGTGAAGGAAGTGGTACGGCTGTAGGGAGTTCCACTTTCTATCACATCTGATCATGATCCAAGGCTCACATCAAAATTCTGGAGAAGTCATCAACATGCTTTGTGTACCAAATTGGATTTCAGTATAGCCTATCACCCCCCCAATTGATGTCCAATCTGAAAAGAATATTCAAACACTCGAGGACATACTGAGAACATGCTCAATGAAATTTAAGGGAGGATGGGATCAACATCTCCCTTTAGGTGTGTTCTATTACTACATCAGCTTCCACTCGAGAAATCAAAGGGCACCCAATGAAGCACTATATGGTAAGCGATGTATAAATTATACTTGTTGGAATAAACCTAGTAAAAGAAAGCTTAATGGGCATGATATTGGGTAAGAGATGATAGAAAAGGTCCATTCCATCCATCAACACACTATGGCTGCTCATAGTTAGAAAAAGAGTTATGCCGACAACCATCGAATGGACTTTGAGATTGATGTGGGTGACAAGGTCTTTCTTCAAATTTCACCTTGGAATAGAGTCATTGTAGAGACTCGAAGCTTAAAGTACATGGACATTAGATTAACTTTGCGAAATACTTAGTACATAACAAAAACACACACACATTGACCATAATAGTTTAGTGTCTTCGGAAACTCGGAATATAATCTACTAATCGTGGTGAAAGATCTTCAACATCTCCCATTAAGATCTTCCTTTTTTTACCTAAAACCTTTCTTTATATCCTGGGGAAAAGAAAACATAAAAGGGTGAGCTCAAATGCTCAGTAAGGGTAAAAAAAGAAATATCAATCACATAATCTTCACAAGTACATTACATTTTGGAAATCTAAACCTGCAAAAGAGATCATAATATCATAACATGGGATAAATCGTAGTTGTGAAATGTAACCACAATAATCATAACATAAAACATGAAACTTTGTGGCATACACCCATAATCATAGAGAATCATTTATTATTAGTCAAGACTCATTACCAAGACTATCTTAGTGGAAAAGGAACATTTCTGAACTGAGTACACTCCTCGTTTCAGTCCTATTTCACTGAACTGGTTTAATCTACCGTTCCAGCCATGTCTATCTCATGAGATATAAAATCATTACCCAATGAATTGGAGGGAGATATAGGTTCCACCCATCTTATAATGATACCGTTCTTATGTGTGCCAAAAAATCATATACCATACATCATATCATAACCCATGTAATAAAAATGTGATTCTTAAACATCATGAAATCATAAAACAATTCATATAAGATAAAGGAATTCATAAAAATAATTCCATCACAACATAATATAATCAATGTAATAATAGGGATAGAAACAGAACCCTTTATTGTCTTAGATGGAAAATAATTTTGATAAAACACTTGAACTCCATTCTTGAGGAAAATATCCTTTCTACCTCAATTTTTTTTTCCATTCTTAACATGTCATTACATTTTAAACTAAAATAAGTTGATTAAAAATAAACATGAAAACTTGTAATGTAATCTTCTTGGAAATAATGTTTTAAAAATCCATACATTCATTTAAGTTAAAAAAACATTCTTCTCGTAGTTTTGTCGGAAAAGTCAAAAGTACCTCGTACGAAAAACCACAAAAGATTCCTTTCATATCCTTCACTAAATACACACAGAAGGGTAAAATTGGATTTAAAAAATTGTAGGTGGATGGAAACAATATTACATATTTAGGGAACAAGGACTTGGATGATAAAATACACCCCAGTAAATTCCAAAGTATAAACAATCTTGGATAAAAATGAGATTGTGATATTTTCCCTTACCTTAGGTCTAATTTGCTTCATAAGTGTCTGAAACTCTTGTATAATGATTTAAATAATGTCATTGACTTATTCCAGAATCATAATCATTCTTATGATATCATATATGGTTCACTTATGACTTTATATTACCCATTCTTTTGTAAATTCCATGTTAAAGAGCGTTTTGGGTAAAATCATTTCATTTGTTGTCCGTGTTTTGACTTGTAATTATTCATATGATTACTTAGATCATGATTAAATAATTCCTGAATATAAAAAATTATTTTTATATAATATATATTCAGAATATAGATATATATAATAGATCAGTAAATGGAAATAAATACACCGTTCATGGAGACAGTAGGCCGTACGTACGCATGAACGCTATTTTTGTTTCCTTATTGAGTTGAATGGAATTAAGCAGATTAAATACATATATATATATATATACATAAATCCAGTATCATTATTATGTCATATATTTCATGATTAATTATTATATATACTTTATAATCATTCATTAATGGTTAACGTTGAGAATGAATCTCATCGCGTCGTGGAGACAGTAGACCGTACGTACGCACGAGCGATGATATCATTCTCATGATCATGGAATTGTATTGGAGTGTATGTATACTATTTAAGAATCAATATCACTTTACCATAATCATATATAGTTATTATTTACACCATTATACCCATCCAAGTAAGGCGGTGGTGGAAAATAGATTACACCACAACGTGGAGACGGTATTCCGTACGTACGCACACGCGGTGATTTTGTTTTCCGTAGGATGGATAGATGATGAAATTGGGTGTTTTAATACTTATAATAACATATAATTATATGAGTGATACTGAAATTGTTACTTAATAATGAAACAACCTAAGAAGAAAAATTGGAAGAAGAAATAATGTTGAAAGAATCGGTAACAGACATTACCTCTTCTTTGAAGCGCCTCTTTGAGTCCTCCTCTTAGGGACCTAAAATTGTTCGATGAAGAAGACCAGGACCTCTAGGATGTTTCTAGGGAAGTGTAGAAGAGAATTTGGCCGGGGTTGGACGAGATTTAAGGCTCAAAGTGGTGTGAGAAAGAGAAGGAGGAGGTGCCCTTTTATAAGGGAGGAGAGGGGCTCCTTTGGAAAACTAAAAATAATATTTTATTATAAAGTCATATTAGGTTTTAAATAGCTTAAAATTTCATTATTTATAAGATAATGTGGGTATGGGTAGAAATCCTCTCATTAAATAGAATTTAGACAAGTTTAGGTTCCTATTTTAACCTTATCATTTAGATTTAACTATAAGTTAGATAATTTTACTTTTACCGTGTGTTTTTGTGTTCTTACACTATAAGTTTAATAAACATACTATAACAAGACAAACGAACCCCAAGTTGTTTATTATTAATATATATAACCTTATCTAAGTCATGTGGCCGAACCTTAGATTTTTAGGAATAAAATAACAATTAATAATATAATATTTGTTTTAAAAACTATTTTATGTCAGTTTTGACACTATTTAGTAATTGATTTTTGTGAAAATCATAACAGAATTATTAGTTCAAAAAAAGATACTTAAATAAATACTAATATTTCATATTAACCTATAAAATTAATGGAATTCATAAAAAGTCTCAAATTACTTTTATTTGGGTATTTATAACATCAATTATGTCAATATTTCATTAAAAAAATAATTACTGCATCATCATTGTGTCATAAATAAAATAAATTATTTAATGTCTAAAAATTACAAATTAAATATTATTATGTAGAAATATTTTTATATTTCTAATGAATATTTATAGTCGAATTTATCTTCTGTATAACCCTATATTAAAAATTATTTACTTATTAAACATTGATTTTAACTATTTTAACCCTTCTTTAAATAAATTAATAATAAATGTCCTAATCTAATCCAAGTAGGCCTAAATGGTCATATGTTATTCCTAAGGTTGTTTTTGGTCAAATTACACTTATCCAATAGAATTAGGACATGTGTTAGGGTAATAATAATATCATTTTTACCCTTAATTACCCTATTTACATTTAACCATGGTAAAAAAAAGTAAGAAGTTACTATTCACCAAAAATTATTTTCATCTCATTTAACCACATTTTACTTACTCACATCAACCGTGTGTCTCTGATTTTTGAAATTTCACTCAAATAAGTGGTAAAATTAAGTATTATGAAAAATTCATTTTTTTAACTACCACTTAGTGGTTTCACTATTCATCAAAAAATGAATGTTTCCAGAAAAATACCAAAAATTAGGCCTAAGAAATTTTTGATATTATGAACTCAAAAATGATGTCTATTTTACCAAATTAAAAACATATCAGTTGCATTAATTAATTTAAAGATTAACTCCCGTCGTCAAAACAAATAGCGTGTTCTTAAGAGATAATAACTATCAAAAGATTGACACTTGTTTATGTCTGGTTTAAATGTGAAATTACATCCAATGACCAAAACTGTATTAAATTATAATACTATATTCTAAATATAATTTAAAACCACTCAAATTAATAATTTATCACTATTAATTATTTCGATTAAAAAGGTTGTTTTTAAATAAAATTTAGTAATTTTCACTATCCATCAGAAAATTAAAGTTATCCGAAAAGTACCAAAATTTCACCCTAAGCTAATATCGATATTACGAATCCAAAAATGAAGTCCATTTTAAAAAATTAAATCTACAAAATTTCAAAAAGTTGTTATTACTATTCATAACAGTTAGTTTTAATAATATGTAAATAGCATATCGTTGTTTAGTGAAACTCGGTATTGCGTACTACACACGCTACCAAGGAAGTTTGCGATTGCATGTAATGAAAGGAAAGTCAAGGATGAGTGTTGTGAAATCTCCTTTTGGTGTAGCGTACAACACAAGATATTAATGAAATTAAAAAGAATATTTTTCATAATATCTCGTGGTGTTACATTCTACCCCCCTTAAAATGAATTTCGCCCTCGAAATTTGTCGGGGTTATAAATGGTTTACTACTCGAAAGTTTCTTTAATATAAACCCACATAGTAAAAAGGAATACCAAAACCAATCTTTAAAAACAAAATTATGAAATGTAACAGTTACCCAAATAAACTAATCACTGGGTTTCCACATAGCTGAAAATATGGATATGGAAAACAAATCTAACCATCATGTTCTAATGGAGAGTGGTAGAGAACATGGCTATGGAAAATCCAGCAATCACAAAGCCATAAATTTGTGACAATCTAAGGTACCATCTGAATCATCATATATAAGAGTAATAGGATAACATTTTTGGTTTTCAAGATCATTCCCCTAAAGTTGATGAAATTGTAATTAGAAGAAATACTTTCACGATTTTGGTATAGTCTCCCCATTGGCAGTTCTTTGGAAAATTTCCACTTTATCTCTTAAAGAAATGAAGTTGAATTTTTCATTCGTGACGTGTTAGCAGATCATGTGATAGAATGATGGGTCATTCCATCTATCTCAAACAAAAGGTTAGAAAAGTTATCAAAAAAATACATAAGTCCATCTATAGTGAGATTAATAATATTGGGTTCTAAAAATGGACTTTTACTTCATATATCATACTAATTAATATAATTAAACTAATTTCTATTATATAGGGACTTCCTTTAGGCCATTGGTAGGCGATAAAGGCCACTCGCACTTTGGTTTTGGGTTCGATTCCCACAGCCTTGTCCGACGTGATGGGATGTCGCCCATCCTGCAGGTTGTCCTTTTTCTAAAACTACATTACTATAACATCCCATAAATAATATCGAAAAACTTCTATCCTTAAACAATACGAACTTATGTCCAACATAATCTATTCCAATCATTAGGCTTATCCAAAATACTTCTTTCTAAACTCATAGTATAAAGAGAACGATTACTAAAAAGGTCATATAACAAGCAAGTGAATACTATCATTTATCCCTCATATATCTTGTTGCTCACATTCCAATCATGTGAATACCTTAATCATGTATTCTCTTGAAAAAAAATGAATACCCATTGAACCTTATTGAAAACATGAATTATGTTAAAAGTTAACTCTTTCCACATACCAAAATCCTCAAAATTCTATATACTCAAACCATGATATCACTTAGTCCTTATATCAATCATGATCTCATGAATACTGTCAAACATTTAATTTTCACATTTGCCCTTCATTATGCGCATATCATCTTTTTTTTTCCCAAAAATATCTCAATATCTTTCCATGGTTACCGGTACCATAAAATTATTGAAAACCACAATAAACCAATACATAAATATTCCAATATTCTACGATACTATATACAACATTATTTCGGAATCCCATTACATAAACAATTAATCATCCCACCACATCATTGTCATATTCAACATCGCCAAAAGTGATCGAATGTGACTTCCCTTTTTTCCTTTTCCTTAAGTGGTTTCTCATGTCGATCATCACTAACCCTTGGATTAGGGAATTTATTAGCATAATGCCTCATTTCCTTGCACTTGAAGCATTGAATTGTTGGTGGTGCGTTCTCTGCAGTCTTTTCTTTATTCACATCATTAGAAACTTTTTTCCATTACTTCGACACTCAACTGCTTGATGACCTTATTTTACACACTTAAAACATTTTCTAGTCCATATAAGAAAATTTCCACCATGCTTCTTTCCACACTTTGAGCATAAGGAAAAATTCATCTTCTTTTCACCATTATTCTGAGATTTCACCTTGAACTCCATCTTTTGTTTCCTGTCAAAACTATGAGATGGATAAGTAACACCAACATCCATTTCTACCTTGATAGCACAACGCACAATTTCTTCATATCTACTAAAGTCTCTTATAGCTAATTCCCTTAAAAGATTCGGTTTTAAGCCACTAAAGAATCTATCAACTTTAATTTCAAGTTGGATGATAAATCCAGATGTATACCTTGCAAGACTTGTAAAATTCGCTTCGTATATACCAACAAATTCATCATCCTTTTGCTTTAGTTCAAGAAACTCCTTCTCCATCTTTGTTCGAAGAATACGAGGGAAGTACTTATTGAAAAATAAGTTCTTGAACTCGTCCCATTCCATGGACTCAATTTCATCTCTTGGACTTGTATTCTTGATAAGATTCCACCATTGATCAGCATCACCTTCAAAATGATACACTGCTAAGATGACTTTATCGTGTTCAGAACATTGAAGAACTGAAAATATCTTTTCAGTAGTACTGATCCATTGTTCAGCAACAAGTGGATCAGAAGACCCACTGAAAGGAGGTGGACGTTTCATCATGAAGGAATCAATAGAATATTGTTCCCTTCTCTGCTCATTTGGATGTCTAGAATGATTCATATCTTGTGTTAGTATAGCAATAAGATTTTTCAATCCATCTTACATAACATTTGTTTGTTCAAGAGGACAACCATTCCATTTTCTGTTACATTGATCAACACTGTTCTTTCGGGTTCCAGCCATCGTTTAAATCCAAAAAAGAATAGTGTGAGAGGCAAAAATCACGCTAGGGAAAACAATATAATAAAGGGGGAGAACCTTCAATATCTAACATCTTGGGTTACCATAATTCTAGTACTGTAACCTATACTTATACTTAACCTTAGGGTCATTCTTAAACATACCTTATAAATATCTCTAGGGATCTCACTAAAGTTTTCTCATCCTAGTTTCCAAAGGTTTATTAAACCATTCCTCTGATACCAACTGTAGATACCCGAAACATAATGTACATGGACATTGTATTACTTTTGCGGAATACTTAGTACATAACAAAAACACACACACAAGGACCGTAATAGTTTAGTGTCTTTGGAAACTCGGAATATAATCTTCTAATAATGGTGAAAGATCTTCAACATCTCCCATAAAGATCTTCCTTTTTTACCTAAAACCTTTCTTTATATCCTGTGGAAAATAAAACATAAAAGGGTGAGCTCAAATGATCAGTAAGGGTAAACAAAAGAAATATCAATCACATCATATTCACAAGAACATAACATTTTGGAAATCTTAACCCGTAAAAGAGATCATAATATCATAACATGGGATAAATCGTAGTAGTGAAATGTAATCTCAATAATCATAACATTAAACATGATACTTTGTGGCATACACACATAATCATAGAGAATAATTTCTTATTAGTCAAGACTCATTTCCAAGACTATCATAGTGGACAAAGTCCATTTCTGAAACGAGTTCACTCTTCGTTTCAGTCTTGTTTCACTGAACCGGTTTAATCTGTCGTTCCATCCATGTCTATCTCATGAGATATAAAATCTTTACCCAATGAATTGTAGGGGTATATAGGTCCCACCGATCTCATAATGATACCATTCTTATGTGTGCCACAAAATCATATACCATACATCATATCATAACCCATGTAATAAAAATGGGATTCTTAAACAACATGAAATCATAAAACAATTCATATAAGAAAAAGTAATTCATAAAAATAATTCCATCACAACCTAATCAAATCAATGCAATAATAGAGATAGAAACAGAACCGTTTATTATCTTAGATGGTAAATAATTTTGATAAAACACTTGAACTCCATTTTTGACGAAAATATCCTTTCTACCTCAAAAACATCTTTCCTTTCTTAACATGTCATACAATTTTAAACTAAAAGAAGTTGATTAAAAATAAACTCGAAAACATTTAAAGGAATCTTCTTGGAAATACGGTTTTAAAAATCCATTCATTCCGTATAAGTTAAAAAACATTCTTCTCGTACCTTTGTCGGAAAAGTCAAAAGTACCTCGTACGAAAAACGACAAAATATTATTTTCATATCCTTTTCTAAAAACTCACCGAAGGGTAAAATTTGATTTAAACAATTTTAGGTGGATGGAAACAACATTATATATTTAGGTAACATGGATGTGGATGATAAAATACACCCTAGTAAATATCAAAGTATAAACAATCTCGGATAAAAATGAGATTGTGATATTTTCCCTTACCTTAGGTCTGATTTGCTTTGTAAGTGTCCTAACCTCCTGTATAATGATTTAAATAATGTCATTGACTTATTCCAGAATCATACGCATTTTTATGATATCATATATGGTTCACTTATGACTTTATATTACCCGTTTTTTGTAAATTCCATGTTAAAGAGCGTTTTGGGTAAAATCGTTTCATTTGTTGTCCGTGTTTTGACTTGTAATTATTGATTTGATTACTTAGATCATGATTACTTAATTACAGAATATAAAACATGATTTATATATAATATATAATCAGAATATACATATATATAATAGATCAGTAAATGGAACGGAATACACCGTTCATGGAGACGGTAGGCCGTACGTATGCATGAACGCTGTTTTCTTTTCCTTATTGAGTTGAATGGAATTAAGAAGATGAAATAGATATATATAAAAATAAATCCAATATCATTATTATTTAATATATTTCATGATTATTTATTATATATACTTTATAATCATTCATGGATGGTTAACGTGGAGAATGAATCTCATCGCGTCGTGGAGACGGTAGACCGTACGTACGCACGAGCGATGATATAGTTCTCATGAATGTGGAATTTTATTGGAGTGTATGTATACTATTTAAGAATCAATATCAAATTACAATAATCATATATAGTTATTATTTACACCATTATACCCATCCAAGTAAGGTGGTGGTGGAAAATAGATTACACCACGGCGTGGAGACGGTATTCCTTACGTACGTATGCGCGGTGATTTTGTTTTCCGTAGGATGGATAGATTGTGAAATAGGGTTGTTTCATACTTATAATAACATATAATTATATGAGTGATAGTGATGTTATTACTTCATAATGAAAAAACATAATAATAAGAAGTTAAAGAAGAAATAAAGTTGAAAGAATCGGTAACGGACATTACCTCTTCTTTAAAGCGCCTCTTTGAGTCCTCCTCTTAGGGCACTAAAATTGGTCTTTGAAGAAGACCAAGACCTCTAGGATGTTTCTATGGAAGCGGACAATAGAATTTGGCAGGGTTTGGACGAGATTTAAGGCTCAAAGTGGTGTGAGGAAGAGAGGGAGGAGGTGGCCTTTTATAAGGGAGGAGAGGGGCTCCTTTGGAAAACATAAAATACTATTTTATTATAAAGTAATATTCGGTTTTAAATAGCTCTAAATTGTTTTATTTCGAAGCTAAGGTGGGGATGGGTCGAAATACTCTCATCTAATAGAATTTAGACATGTTATGGTTCCTATTTTAACCTTATCATTTATATTTAACTTTAAGAGACATAATTTTACTTTTACCGTGTCTTTTTGTGTTCTTACACTATAAGGTTAATAAACATACAATAACAAGGAAAACGAACCCCAAGTTGTTTATTATTAATATATATAACTTTATCTAAGTCATTTGGCCGATCCTTAGATTTTTAGTAATTAAATAACAATTAATAATATAATATTTGTTTTAAAAACTATTTTATGTAAATTTTGACACTATTAGGTAATTGATTTTTGTGAAACTCATACCAGAATGACTAGTTCTAACAATGTTAATTAAATCAATACTAACATGTCATATTAACCTAGAAAATTATTGTAATTCATAAAAAGTATCAAATTACATTTAATTGGATATTTATAACATCTATTATGTCAATATTTCATTAATAAAATAATTACTGCATCATCATTGTGTCATATATAAATTAAATTATTTAATGTCTAAAAATTATAAATTAGATATAATTATGTAGGAAATATTTTTATATTTCTAATGAATATTTATAGTCGAATTTATCTTATGTATAACCCTATATTAAAAATTATTTACTTATTAAACATTGATTTTTACTATTTTAACCCTTCTTTAAATAAAGTAATAATAAATGTCCTAATCTAATCCAAGTGGGCCTAAATGGTCATATTTAATTCCTAAGGTTGTTCTTGATTGAATTACAGTTATCCAATAGAATTAGGACATGTTTTAGGGAAACAATAATATCATTTTTACCCTTAATTACCCTATTTACTTTTAACCGTGGGAAAAAAAGTAAAAAGATACAATTCACCAAAAATTATTTTTATCCCATTGAACCAAATTTTTCTTACTGACATCAATCATGTCTCTCGGAGTTTTGAAATTCTACTCACAGAAGCGGTAAAATTATGTTTTATGAAAAATTCATTTTTTTAACTACCACTTAGTGGTTTCACTATTCATCAAAAAATGAAAGTTTCCAGAAAAATACCAAATACTAGGCCTAATCTATATTTGATATTATGAACTCAAAAATGATGTCTATTTTACCAAATTAAAAACATATCAGTTGAATTAATTAATTTAAAAATTAATTCTCGTCTTCAAAACAAATAGTGTGTTCTTAAGAGATAATAACTATCAAAAGATTGACACTTGTTTATGTTTGGTTTAAATGTGAAATTACATCCAATGACCAAAATTGTATTAAATTGTAAAAATATATTCTAAATATAATTTAAAACCACTCAAATTAAAAATTTATCACTATTAATTATTTTGATTAAAAAGGTTGTTTTTAATTAAAATTTAGTAATTTTCACTATTCATCAGAAAATGAAAGTTATCCGAAAAGTACCAAAATTTCACCCTAAGCTAATTTCGATATTCTGAATCCAAAAATGAATTCCATCTTGAAAAATAAAATTTACAATGTTTCAAAAAGTGGTTATTACTATTCATGAAATCTAGTTTTATTAATATTTTAATAGCATATCGTTGTTTAGTGAAACTCGGTATTGCGTACTACACACGCTATCGAGGAAGGTCGTGATTGCGTGCAATGCAAGGGAAGTCAAGGATGCATGTTGTGAAAGCTCCTATTGGTGTAGCGTACAACACAAGACTTTAATGAAATTAAAAAGAATATTTTTCATAAAATTTCCGGGTGTTACATTCATGAGGTTTGAGAAGAACGAGAAGCTCAACCCTATGTACATTGGCACCTATGAAATCCTTGATCATGTGGGAGCCGTGGCATATCAGCTAGCAGTTTCTCCAAATCTAGCAGAAGTTCATGAGGTCTTCCATGTATCCCTTTCAAGGAATTACCTACCTAACCCTTCACATGCACTAAATCCATAGGTGGAAAAATTGGAACATGACCTCTCCTATGAGGAGGATCTGGTGGAGATCTTGGATTGTAGAGATATGGTTATAGGAAACCATACTACCCAACTTGTTATGGTGTTGTGGAGAAACCAAAAATGTGAAGAAGCCACGTTGTAACCCGATGAGTCTATGAGGCGGACATACCCACATCTTTTCTCTTCATATGGTACGAGTTAATATTTCAGGGACAATATTTTTTAAGGGGGTAGGAATGTAATGACTCTAAATTTTTAATAATATTTATTTATGAAATTTGTCTGTTATTTTATACTCAACAAAACTATATCCTTTAATTAATGAAGTGAGTATAATAAAATGATACCGTTGGGTTTCGACTGTTATATGACCATTGGTCAATATGACCACTGGAAACTATACTCATTACGTTACAATTAATGTTTATAAATGCAAGTGATCATGGTTAATTAAAACAGAAATATGAGTTGATGGCCTCATCCTATAGACTCCGGCTGTCAGAAGCTCATCTGTCAGAGCTTGAAAAGGAGGTACCATCTCTGGGATTTTTTGTGGACCCATCCCTAGCTGATCTTCAAAATGTAAAGCTAGAATGGAATCACTTAAGGGAGAAGCTCAAGATGATAGAAATCACCACTCGGGCAATATTGTCTGAGCCGCCTCAATATTATATCACCATAAGACACCTTACACTTTGGTTATATGCAGTTGTTATAAGATGCTATGTTATGATGGATTATATACTTTTTTTAATCCCTTTGCATGAAAAAAATTGTGATTTCTTCTTATGGTAAAATTTGGGAATTTCAAATATCTGGATAAATATAGGATAAATTTATCAAAGTTCCATATTACTAATGAATTTAAGAAAAATGGTATTTTAAAATATTTATGTAAACTATAAATAATCCAAAATGTAAAATGATTTTATAAAAATGGTCTTCTATAGTTTTTACCAGTAATAAAATTAGAGACTAATAAGATAAACTTATTTTTTAATCAATAGTAAAGTATGAATAGTAACATACCATTATGAATAGTAATGAATATTAAATATTCTAATAAAATGGAAACTTCACCCATGAATGTATAAACAACATATAGACATCTTAAAAGTCAAAAAATGATCGTAGTATATGTTTTTGCAATTTTGAATGTCATTAATACTTTATTTACAGTTTTATAATTAATTTAATAATTTAAAATGGAAAGTTATTTTCCTAATATTTAATCATAAATTGTTACTTTAATTTCTTTTGGTTATATGATAATTTTGTGGGACCTTGATTAATTTTTCAAGGTGTTACAAAACAAGTTATAGATTTAAAGTTGTTTATTTGTAATAAACAATGATTTTTTTAAAATTAAATTAAAAAAATATAGAAAATTATTTTCATAAAATGGATTTCATTTTGGAATTCCGAGCATCGATATTAGGTTAGGTTAATGTTTTCAGATTTTTCTGTAACAGTTGAGTTTTTAGTTAATAGTAAAAATACTGTTTTGAGTTTTGGGTGTTTAAAGACATCATTGATGATATAATCATGATTTAATTAATATGGTCTATTTGTGAATAGTAAGATATTTTTTAGGTGTCCCATGTGGCCAACACCATAGGAATATTTCATTGGCATACCCATGTTATTTCAAATACCACCGATGAGGTGTCCCTTGGAAATTAATTAAATATTCCCTCAATTATCTTATAAATACCAAGCCATTCCCTCATTCATTTCATTCAAAAATTCCTCTCAATGATGTTCTAGTATTTTTACCTCCTAATGAGTTTCCCCAATGTGTCCTCAATCCCACCATGGTCCCAGCCTTTATTCTTTCAAAGTTACTCTTCATGGTAAGGTAACCTTTCACCATCATATTTTATGTCATGACTTCCTTTTTGTAATTTCTAAAAGATTCCATTTTATAATGTTGGGGTTTGTTCTTATATATCTTTACTACTAACCATTTTATTATCAATTTATGATAGACCATTTACACTCTCATCAACATGTTTTCTACATTGTTATGTGACGCCGTTAGGATGCCAAAATTTTCTTAAAAGAAATCAGATTTTCTCTTTTCATACAAGTCTCCTTTTAATGTGGTATTCCATTAAAATATCCAAACCATGATAGTATTTATATTTTATTTTGTCCCTCTGAATTAAAATTATTAATTTATGTATGTGAGACCCTTCCCCCTTTATTTATTGATTTCTAATACCATGTTATATAGCTATTATGCAGCAGAAATTTCAACTCAAAATTTCTCCCTCTTTATCTCAAGAAATTCTTTTATCTTAATTATGTGAATACACAAAACTATTTTGTTTCGATGGGTTATCATAAAGACATAAAAAATTTATTTTTTATTCATGAATTTACTTACATATAACCCTTATTCCCTTTACATGGTTTATAAATGACATAATGATCTTATTTTTAAGCACTTTTAAAATGTCACGATTTTGAAATGAAACCCCTTTCTTTTATTCTCATTGGGTTATTTATCAAATTTTTGATTATTATCTATGTGTATCACATGAATGTAATGAAATATTAAATGTGCACCCTGATAGAACTCCAACACATTGGGTAATGAATTTATTCTCTAGAGATGAAAAGTTTCATGATACCTTGGTAAATAACTTTGGTAATTTTTATGACACCTTGGGGATGAACCTCGGTGATATGTTAATGAATGTCTAAATTAAATGTTGCAGCCACATATTAATGTTATGTTTGATGTTATTATCATTATTAAATGCCTCTACTTCCATTTCTTGTGTATTTACATTTTTATCAAGTTCTTATTAATATCACAAGTAAACTGATTCCTTGCTTACCCTTACTGGGCCTTCACCTCATCCTTTCCATTGATGTATGTCTCTAGGTTATGAGATTTAGTAATTGTAAACAGGAAAAAATTTGCATGAATCTTTTCAAGTTGATTTAAAAGTGTGTTTTATGTTTTCATGTTTTATTGTTCCTGATTTCCAAGACAATAGTCTTTAATGATCCACTGTTTGAAAAAATGATAAAAAAAAGTTATGTAATTAAAAGGCGGGATGCTATATCCACCTGATCCTATTCATGATGTGTGATTCATGTTCCATCTTGTAATATTATTATAACTATTATATTTCATCATTTTATATCTATGTTGAACAACCTCTCATGTGGTAGACCGAGGCCTGACATGTGTGGTTGAGGTGGGTCCTTAGTGGGACATGGGTTTGAATATCTTTTTGTATGAGGATAATTAAAATACTAAGTAAATTCTAAGAATGAAATTATATAAAATAGTTTCTAGGAAAAAATATAGATATTTTTTTCAAGGACATTAAAATTATTATTCAGAAAAAATATTCTTCAAAAAATATTATGTAAATAACTTTTTTTGGAAAATAATTATCATTATTCTACAAAAAATATTAATTCTTCTATTATTTATATAGTATTCACATTAAAAAAAATTAACTGAATTACGAAATTTACACTGATTCAAATTATTCACCTAAATCCCCATTTAATGATGTAAACAATGTCCCATACTCATAACAAATCACACCTTTCATTAATCCCTTAAATAAATTTCCAATGATAGTCAATTTCATTATTTACACTATTTTATTACATTCTACCGAATTCTTCAAGATAGTCTCATCGAATTCTAAATTCATATATCATGCATGTACCTTAATAAACCTATAGATTATCATGGATTATTTATCAATAATAAAATCCATTTACACAAGCATCATAGACTCCCCATTTCTTTCTTCATTATACAGTGATTATTTAGTTTACTGACATCTAATTAAAATTTATTCTTCTACAAAACACTTATTTTATTCCAATGGAATACTTACTGACATGTCATAAAGGGTTCAAAAATAGTAATATGAGAATACATGATCAATTAATAAAGATATTATAAATAATTACATGGAACAATAATTGTTGTCCATATGTCATGATAACATAACTTATAATCAAAAAATCAACAAATATGAACCAATCCAAAAGATTGTAATATAAAAAAAATGATCCATAGTAAATAATCAATGGTAGATGAACCAAAAATGTGGTATAATCTATATCATAACCATGTGGAGCTGAAATTACTTTTTGATTCCAATATTTGATTGGATCACATCGCTACATGATTACCTTAAACATAGTAGATGTTTATTCACAACCTAATTATCATAATATAGTGGATTTGGAATCACTTATCAATTATAATAAACATATTTTATGAAGACAATCCTCAGAATTAACATAGCATAGTGGATTAACCCTCACATATGGATTCCCATAAACATTGTGGACAACGAATCACAACCTAAATCACATTAAAATTGGGGAGCACACATCATTTCATGAATTCTATGAAATAGTAGAGTTCTAATAAATTAATTATTCCCATAACAAAGTGTCAACAACCCACCTACATGATCCACATGTTTATATCATGAGATGTAAATCTTTACCCAATGCATTGTAAGGTTATATAAGTCACACCAATAAAATAATAATCATTCTTTAACATATATTCAAAGAGATAATGAAAACATTCATATAAGATAATTAACTTGAGGAAAATAGAATATTTTCACAAAAAATTCATCGATCATATCAATATTTATCCTCATAAATAAGGTGGATAGTATCAGAAGAAGACATCTGAAGTGTATCATAAAGAAGATCAAAGGATCTTGATATAGCTGTAAAATAACCATTTTTTGTTACTATATAAATCTATATGAAATATAATAATTAAAATTACAAGAAACCTGGAAATGATAATACTATTAAAATTATTATTTATTTATTTATTTAGATATTTATATTAGTCTTAAAAATATTATCTAATTTTTATTCGAAAAGGAAATTGTTTTAATTAAATAATTTTTCTATATAGTTTTACTTATTATCTTAATTAATAAATTTTATAACTTCACCCTCATACAAATAATATAATTCATGAATTCACCATGTCAAAAGTTACTATTGTTTATTTCTTTTGGATTTTTTGGGAATGTAATTATCTTTCAGTGAATAATGAAAATATCAAAAAATTTAAAATTTAATGTCATTTTATAAATAATTTAATTTAAAAGTATAAATATGTTTTGAATATTTATTCATTAAACATAAATATTTTTGATTTAAATTTAATCCAACTTATTAAATTTTAATCAATTATATATTGGTTTTTAATATAAGTTAGTTTCATTGTTCAAAGATTTGTTTTTTAAAAATATTTTTAAAATGAAAAATGTATGAAATTTTTCATAAAATAATATAATACATCATGGGGACACATTAATTAAATTTCTATAATATATATCTTGAAATTTTCATTGATTTTCATTCAATTTTTATCGTTATTCATATATTTAATAGAGATTCAAGTTTTTTTATAAAAATCACTGTTCTTAAAAAGATGCTACCTCACCACATCTGCGTGATTAATATTATATTACATTCTACAACTTATGTACTTTGAATTTATAAAAATGGGATTAATATTTTTAGTCATCACAATTTATAATGTTTAATTAGGTAAATTTAATTATTTAAAAACGTGATTAGTGAAAATGATAAAAGTTAATAACTATGATTAAAGTAAAAAAAGGACTTAACCTAGTGACCAAACATTAAAAATAATTGTGAAAATGACCTATAAAATTTTCATGTAGCATTTTTATGGATATATTTAGACCTAAGACCCTCTATGAATTATTTTGGATCTTTATGGGATGATTGTTATAGGAATAATAATTTGTTCATCAAACTTTATTTTGAAAAATACCAAGTGTGTCCTCTCCCCCACTTATAAAAGGCTACACCATCCCATCGTATCTTCACACCTTAAAACCCAATTGGATCATCCAAAAACTAAAAAATACACTTCTAAACTTCACTAATTCTATCCCATAATCCTTGATTTTGGAATAAATCCAACCAAGATATTTCTTCGGTGCGAACCAAAAGGAGATACCCAAAGAAGTGGTAACGTTCTCCAACAAGTTCCTTATTTAATTTCTTGTTCGCCCATTCAATTAATTTTATATGATATCTATATGAAAAATTAATTATCTTAAATAGATTAAGAATTTTTATGTCATTATTATGACCTACCACGACACAAATATACATTAAATGGCTTACAAAATAATCATTATTTTGTATGGTGAACTACTGTCTCGCAAAACAATGTCATTCGTTTTTCCATTGCCAAAAGTGATGTTTGGGAAAAATGATGGATGTAATTTTTTTATCTGATATATATCATACTCATAACCTATTTATAAATATATCTTCATTATATAATATTCATAAGTTTTACATTTAATTCCATCGTGGATCCAATAACGTCGCTTGTGTGAATATCGGAATACCACCTCACGAAGTGAAGTGATGCTTTTTTCAATATAATATTCCATTGAAGATAATTAGTGGACATGTAGTGAGTATAAATTATATAAACGAAATAATTATTATATTTAGGAAAAAATTATATTTATGGAAATATAATATCTAATTTTATTTTTACCATTTCAAACACAGAAAAAGTGATAATGTCATTTGTAGACATGTGGACCCACCTCTTCAAATCAATGTGAATCGTAGTACATAATAAGAGTGATAAATTTAATTATATTTAATTAAAAAATATTTCATTTATTATATTATTATTAATATTATACGATATGATATTACATAAGATCTTTCCATAATGACCATCGAAATATATAAATGTTACTCATGTTTACGTTTGACCTACTATCTCCATGATCATAACATTAGGTCATTTTTTCATAATCATCTTCCATGTTTGGTTGTAAAATAAAAATTGATGAATAAATATGATAATTATTTCATTATTATTATTCTAGATAAGTATAAATAATGGCCCCTTGGACCATATTCTACCTACAAAAGACATTTTTGATAGATAAATATAATACGGTCAAGGCATCTGACTTAAATCAATTTACTATGTAATTGAATATAACAAGGTATTAAGTGAAATAAAATTACCAATAAACATGAAAAAGTTATCAAAAAATAAAATGATTAACGAATGTTTATTATTCAGGAATATAATGCGAAACATGATAATTCAGAATGAATGTAAGGGACTTCGTCTCAATTTCCTTTTATTCGAGCATTACATAATGATATAAACCATTATTCATTTATAAAATGTATATATATAAATTTTCAAATTATATATCAATAATTTATCTTCTATAATGATATTTAACATTTCTTATAATTTCATTCATTATTGGGGTTTATGATTCAATTATTCCCCATGTGATATGGGTCTTTTTAGTAAAGAATTCTCTTTTAAGATTTTCCTTCAAACTCTCTTTCTCTTACATGTTCATGATTTTAAAATGATATTTGAAAGGGTTAAATATGGGTATAAAATATTTACATTTTTCATTTTATGTATCTTTTACATTATTTGAAATGTTTTCAAATGGAATTATTTTTTAAAAATTTTGATCAAAATGATGACAATAAATTTTTATACCACCATTTCTATTATTTAATTTATGGATTCTATTATAAGGTCATATGTTTTATTAAATTCAAAAAACCTTATTCCATTGTTTTTGGTGTTTTGGTATAGAAAATGGTTTTTTAGAATAATTTTTTTTACAGAAAATTCAGTTTTGAAAAAAAAATATTTTAATATCTAAGTGAATATTTCATATGAGTTTTAAAAAGTCTTTCAAACGATTAAATTTTTCATTCCTGATATGGTTCTTGGATATTATATAATAATGGTTTAGAAAAATATCACAACATTATGATATTATATCTTAAATGAAGGTTACACCGAGATACTACTCTAATGCATTAGGTAATGGTTATAATCTCTGAAAATATTTATTGAAAGTTAGAAACATGGTGATTCTAATTTTTTAGTGTTCTATAAGGGTTCCATGTGATGATTTATCATGGAACATATTTTTATTTAATATTTTTCCAATGATTTTTGATAGAATTCATTTGTTTTTAAAACATAAAATAAATGGTGTTTCTCATGAATTATATTTACCTTTATGGGTTTAATTTTTTGATTTCATGAAACTGTGTTTTCATAGGTTGTAATGATTTTCACTAGACTATTAGTTTCCTTATTTTTGTATCCAACAATGAATTTTTTAACAATATTACAAATTTTTATAATGTTTTTCATAGGATTTAAGAAAGAGTATGGTACTAGAAGAGGTAAATATTAATGTCATGAAGAGTTTTCCTAAAAAGAGACCATGATTTATTTTAAAAGTTATACATTCAGGTAAAAATGGATAATAATCATAGGTGGACACTTTTTATTTTATAGATTTATTTTTTATGGGTTATAACATATTCCCTTAAAAAATTAAACATGAAATGATCGTAAATTTTAATGAAATTAATTTCATGAATAAAGGAAATATTATTTAATGATTAAGGATAATTTCTTAAAGTTGTTATCAAGGGTATATTTATATAACTGTAAGGGTATGTGTAATATTAATATAAAACCATTAAATTATTTTACCTTATGGGAAAGATAAAATTTTATAGAATTTCAATATTACTATGATGCTTCATCTAAACTATCTATCTTTAGAATGTATTTATGTAGAGGAAACACAGAATTTGTAGTAGGAATGTACTAAGAAGATGATATCCTTCCAAATCAGCATCCCACGATAGTTGGAATCAGAATATGATAGTTTGTTACTATGATGGTTCGTATTAGTAATGAGTTAAATAGTGGTGGTATCCATGCTATAGTGGAATCTGATCCACCTTGAGGGTCTTTTAATTTAATGATAATTTCATGAGGAAAGACCCCCATAATTCAGTAGGTTATATGACCCCATGATAACCAATGTATGTATCAATACATTAGATAATATACTTGTTGTCATGGGATGTTTAGAATACTAAAAGGCAACTCATGCCGATTATCATTTTGAAGGTTATATCGATTGATACTAGTCTTGGGTTTAGAATACCAAATTTAAATATGATCATGAGCTAATCTTGTGGGAAATATTTATGTATCTTATTTTTTTTATAAATATTTTCCATTTTTTCTTGAATTAGTATGAAAAAATATTTCATGTAACTAAGACAAAAAGATCAATATCTTATAGCTACATATGAATAAAACCACACATGTTTCACCAGATATGTACGTAATTTTATTGAAGTCATTGATATTAAAATAAATATGTTTTACTGAATATTGAAAACATTAATATGAAGATTATGGGTGAAAATATTATATAAAATACGTGATAAGTTTTTTATTTATGATTAAATTACTGAGATTATTATTATTTATCTATTATGTGGTTTTGGATGAGGAATGTAATAATCATCCGGGTTGTAAGGTGAAGGGTTAATATACAATAATGAAATGTAGATGAAAGAAAATAAATATCAAATCTTGTGGTAACTGTGGTAAATAGAACTTTGGGGAATGTCTTGTGAAGTCAGTGAAGTGTTAATTATTTGAAAAGTATGTCTACATGGCCTAATAAAACAAGGGAAAAAAATCTGACAAACCAAAGAATGGTGATCCTGATCACCAAAAAATGAGGAGATGTTTTAGTCTTAATGGTTCGGTCCATTATGGAAAATCATGTACAAATATTTCTACATATGATGTAAATCATCATGATTGGAAATAGTATGGTGTTGTTGGGTCTTTTTCTACTACTATAGTTGATGTTTGGCCATCAAATTAAGTGTTGATATGTATGTTACATGTGTATTAAAATTATACGAATACCCAATTTGATAATCCTTTCAATCAACCATTTCTGAAACATTTCTGAGTAAATTAGGGAATATAATATCATGACTGTTTGACACAAATTTTGGTAAAGACTATTGGTGTATGTTTTTTAATAATCAATATTTATAATAATTATCCTATTTTAATCAGTGTAATGGTATTTCCTAAATGTATTTTTGAAATGGTTATTAAAAATTTTGATATCATTATTGTTGTGGATTGAAATTCAGTTTTTACATGCTATGATTGATTGAAGTGAAAGGAATTTTTTTTGAATGATTACTTGAATTTTATATCGTACTAATAAGATGAGAAATTGATAATAGATGGAAGTTAAAGTTAACTAGATCATATCATTGAAAAGAGAGAAACTTTTAAAATTAGTTAAGTTCTAGTAATAAATTAATACATGTATGTGTTTCTAAATGTTTTGCATAGTTAAATTACTAATCTAGATATTGATTTCACTGTGGACATAATACCTAAATCTAATCCTATTTCCAACCCCCCCTTATTGAATAGATCTTGTGGAAATTTTAAAAATGGAAAATAAATTGGAGGAGTTATTTGATAATGGTTTTATTCATTCTAGTACTTAACCATTGTGTTCTCCTATTTTGTTTTGTTTAAAAAAATATGGTTAAATGCGGCATTTCATTAATTATATATCTTTTAATAACCTTAATTTTAAGAACATTTGTCCATTGACTCATATTAATGATTTTCTTGATCTGATCCAAGGATAATGTTATTTTGTTTTTGAAATTTGGCTTCAGGTTAGGGTATAATCAGTTGAATGTTAAGGAAGAATACATTTTAAATACTTAGACTATATAAGGAAAATATGATTTTTCATTTATGAATTTTGAGTTCTCAAATCCTCTTGTTATATTTATAAAATTTATTAATAGAATTATTATGATTTATTCAAAATTTTTGGGTAGACTTTGTTGCTGAAAAATTTTATATATTATAAAAGTTGCGAGGATCATGAAAGACATCGACATGTTGTTTTGAAAACATTAAAAGAAAAGAAACTCTATGGGAAATTTAGAAAGTATGAATTTAGGTTAAAAATGATTTCTTTCCCTAGTTTTATTGATTTTAAATGTGGAAATTTTTTTTGACAATGATAATATTAGAAGTTGATAATGATTGTTGAATACCCATAAATGTAAAATGAATTCATAGTCCTTTTGAATTAGCGGGCTTCTGCTATGAATTTTTGAAAGGATTACTCGTTTAACAAATCTAATGACTAATTTAACATAAAAATGAGTTAAGATTATCTAAAAAAATGAATGTTATGATTATTTTTATCAAATGAAAAAAATATTTTTGAATGCCCTAGTTTGGAACATTATTTCACAATTGGTTAATTTTACATATATAACGATGCTTCATTGAATGCACATGGTTTTTTATAAATGTAGAATGTTAAGGTAATTTCTTATACCTCAAATTAATTTAATCAACTTGAGGTAAATTACCATAAACATGATTTTGAATTATTTTTTGTTTTACTGAAAATAATTTTGTTGAATTTTTTATACGGAGTAATGTGTGAAATATATAATGATAATAAAAGTTTGATGTTTATATTATGTCAGATATAATTGAAAATGACACAAAGAAGATGGATGAAAATAATAAAGGATTATGAATACACAATTCATTACCATCTAGAAAAAGTAAATAGTGCGACTTATTCATTGAATCAAAATAGTAATTCAATATAAACCATGTTACATTTGGTACATCAAAATTTCATTACTGATTTAATTAATGTTGTTGTAAATGTTATGGATAAGGGGAAATGATATTTTTTTAGGTTTTAAGGGATATGAATTTGAAATAATTAATTAAGTGAGTACATAAAAAAGATAAATATATGTAACAAAGGTATAATACATCTTGAAGGGAATGTTATTTGATTTTAATACTTATTAAGAAGGTGTTTTAATATTGGAAAAATATTATGTGTTCTTAGTGACTCATAGTTGAGGAAAGATTTACTGAATGAAGATCATAGTTCTCTATTTTTCATTCATTCATGCATCACTATGACATACAGATACCATTTGGATTATTATTGTGGGATGGAAGGAAAATATATATTTCTGAATTTATTGTAATGTTTTATAATTTTCAGTAGGATAAAGTCGAAATAAAATTACTCAAGGGGTTGATTTATAATTTTCAAGTTTCATATTTGAAATGGGGAAATATTTCAATGGATTTCCTGGTCGAATTTCATATTCCACTTAGAGGTAAAAATGTGATATGTATTATTATTTATCAATTTAGTAAATATTCACATTTCCTTCCCATTTGAGATAAATTGACATTATATCTGATTTCCCACCTATATCTAAAATATATTGTCATGTTAAATGGGGTGACTCTCTCTATTATATCAGATCCTAATAATATGTTTATATATATAAATTTTTAAAGTAAATTAGATGTAGGTAGATACTGAATTAAATTTTATTACATCTTTCCAACCCCAATCTGTTAGAATATCAAAGAGGAGAATTAAAACCTTGAATGATTTTCTCTATTCTTCTTTAATGGATTACTAGGGATATTGGGATTAAGATGCTTATTTCTTAACTATTCATACAATAAGAATTTTCAGTACACTATATAGATAGAACCATTTGAGGACTTAGCTGGAAAGCGGTGTTAGACACAAATTTTTTTGTATGATGTAAGATAATAGAAGTCGATTGGACTAGAGTTGGTAGAGGATATGGAAAAAATATTTTTTCTGGATTTTGTGACACATGAATAAAACTAAGTGAAGGTGGAAAAGTTATATGGATAACCTGATATAAAATATTTATTTCAGGGTAGGTGATCATGTCTTCCAAACATTTTCTCCATTGAAAAGTGTGATGTGTTTTGGTAAGATGGGGACGATGTGTCCACCGTTTATTAGACCATATAAAATCCTCGATAAAGTTAAATTACTTTCACATATATTGGAATTACCTATATGTTTATATTAGGTGAACAACATATTTCATCATCAAATGTTAAGGAAACATGTGATAGATTCATCTCATGTTTTGATCCCTGAAGTTGTTCAATTAGAAGAGAATATTTCTTATGAGGAATATCTTGTTCATGTTCTTGAACATAGAGATAAATAGTTTTGGTATAATTTTATTTATTGGGTAAATATTCTATGCAAAAAATCATATGATCAAAGAGACAACATGGTAATATGAATATGCTTGGAGGAAAAGATATCCCCACTTGTTTAATATGTGAATAAAATCACAAGGATGAAAATTATAAAAGGGGTAAGGATGTATCAAACTCGTTAATTATAGAATAAATTATTTTTATATTTATATAATGAATTATATAGTTTTATTAGTCATATATATATTAATTAAATTTTAATGAGAAAGGAAATTGATTTATTTAATCAGAATTCATATAATGTTTTATTTAAAATTTGACTTTATAAATTTTGAATTATAAGTTTAGAAAAATGATATAATATTTAATATAGGCATTTATAATTTACGTAGTGTGAATTTTTCGATTTTTTTTGGAAAATGTTGTTTTTTTGGGTAAAGATAAATATATTAATTTTTTAAAACAAATTCATTTCTTTTAAAATGTCATGTAATTTAAAAGTAATAATATTTTTCCAAATTTTTTTCAAGTAACATAATTATTTTTTATTTTTATATAATAAACATATTTACATTTGGATAATATTTATACTAGTTTTTAATATAAGTTAGTTTTTGGGTTTAAATTAGGGTTTTTCCTAAATACTATTTTTAAATTGATAATGTTCAACATTTTAAATTATATAAATAATAACTAATATGAAATGTTTTAAATAACATTTATAGAATATATATTATTAAATTTCAATTTAGTTTCATATAATGATTAATATTACTCATATATTTAATAAAATATCATATGTCCTTAAAAACACTCTTTTTAGAAAACCCATGTCTTGTCGCACATGTGTGATTAATATTAAATAATACTACACCCATTATATGATTTTAATTTGAAAAAATTATTTCTCTATTTGGAATCCGAATATTTTATTATGTATAATATGGTGAACTTAAATTTTTACCAATTTCATTACAGAATACAATTAAAATTAATCACATTTCTTTGGGTAAAAATGAGTTTACCAAGAGACTTAACATTAATATCAAGGGGGAAAATGACCTAGGAAATTTTCAAGATCACATTTGAAAGATATATTGTGACAACATAACATCTATTCTCAAGTTTTCTGCATTATTAGAGCCTTTTATTTGGTAAAATCCCTGGTTCACCGAATAATATTTTGAAAAATACCAACTGTGTCCTCTGCCCCACATTTAAAAGAAAATATCCTCTCTCCATATATTAACTCCATAAAAATAATATTTTTAGGCCAATAAATACCCAGTAAAAATTTACACTTCCTTATTTTAAATTTAGAGGCCTTAATATGGGACGAAATCCCTCCAGGGAATTGTTTTTATAAAAACCAAAATCAGATACTAGAAGAAGGGTAAACAATATCCCTCACAATTTTCTATTTTATTTCATTATTCTCCCATTAAATTACTTTTATAAAATAATAATATAATAACATAAATATGAAAAATATAATAAGTTGTTTTTATTCTATGATAATGGCCAAGTCCCACACAAACATCTATCAAATGTGTTATCAAATCTTCTTTCATGTTTTCAATCGGCCACTACCTCATAAAATGATGTTGTTCGTTCTTCCTTTTCACCTATAATGGTTGTAAAAAATGAAGAACACTGTTTTTATATTTTATATATATAATATAATTATAAATTTTTATTCAATATTTCATATGAACATTTTTTTTAAATTTTATACCTTATAGGATATGATAAATCACTCATGTGTACGGTGGACTACCTCCTAAGGAAGTGATGCAATGAATTATCATTATCATGTTACATAAAATGTAAAAAAAGAATATATAATTAATATATATAATATAAATGAAATAATTATGATATAAAAAACATAATTATATTTTTTGATATATAATTTTTAGTTTTCTTGTTACCTTTTCACACATTGAGAAAGTGATTATGTCATTTGTGAATGGGTGGTTTAGCACCGCCTCGAAGCAATGTGATTATTTTAAATCCAAATTTTTAAATATATAAGTACATATAATAAATAATATGTTATTTATAATATAATTACGATTATGTAATGGTAATATATTACATAAATTCTTTCCATAATGATCATGGAAAAATGTAAATGTGCTTATACGTACGTACGACTTACTATCTCTACGATCGTAGCATTAGTTATTTTTAAACAACCATCATCAAAGATTTATTTGAAAATAATAATTAGTGTATAAATAAAATAATTATGTTTTTATTTTTATTCAATATATGTCGTAAAAATTACCCCATTGACCATGTTTGACATACCAAATTCATTTATGACACATAATCCTAATATGGTCAAGGCATTAGACATAAAGGTTATTATCAATGTAAATGTATATAACAAGTAATAAGTGAAATTATAGTAATAATAAACATTAAAATGTTTAAAAATAAATCAAATTATTAGAATATGTTCATTATTAAAAAATATAAATATACACATGAAAATTCTCACTCATGTTATGGGACTCTATCTCAATTTTCATTCATTGTGGAATTTCTTGAAGATAAAATCCATTATTCATTTATTTGATGTATATTTAGCCCATTATAAATTTCATAAAAATATTGTATCTATTAAAATAATTTTTTTATTATAACTTTTTATTTCTTATTCATCTATTTTCCAAGATAAAATGGGGTTTTATTTAAAAAAATTATATTTTATGGATTTATTTTAGACTATCCTTCAATTCCATAACATGTTTTTAAAATGATATTCACAATGTATCTATATGAAAATAAAATATTCATAATGGTCAATTTATTTCTATTTTACGTTATTTTTAATGTTTTCACACGGAAAAGTTTTACATTTATTAAATAAAGTGATGACTATGGCTTATCCTGCCACAATGGATATTATTTCATTTTTAGATTCCATTGATAATTTACATGTTTATATAATTAAAAAACCTCTTCCAATTTTTGTTGGGAATTTTGGTATTGTAAAAGGTATTGCCTTGTAAAATTTTAAATTTTATTTAAAAAGGGATTTTTAAATAAAATAGTAAATTAAAAAATTAAATGGATTTTTATATGATTTTAAAATTTCTTTTTGATGATGAAATATATAATCCATGATGTTGTTCACGAACATTGTATAAGATGTTTACACCCAGATAGGTATATGTGGGCCAATTATATCCCAAACGGTAGGTGTTACATGACCTATATCCAATTCAATTTTAATGATTAATTTCTTAGGATAGTAATATTATAAATAGGCTATACAGTTATTCTAATTTGTAACGGTTCAATATGGGTTATATAAGGGTTCAATGAGATGATTTCCTATGTAAGATATATGAATTTTTTATGATTTATAATTATTTTTCATGGAAATAATTTGGTTTCATAAATTTAAAAAAATGATTTTTTAAAGGAATGATATTTACATTTTTTGGTACAATTTTATGTTTTCAGGATATTATTTTGTCATGTGTTTTAATTTTTTATGTTATATAATCAGTTTCCTTCTTCTTGTATCATTTATTTAACATTTATTTAACATTAAACACTTTTAAATTTTTTTACGAGGATTTAAGGATAGTCAATGGATTGGAAGAGGTCATGTTGAATATCATGAATAGTTTTCCTAAAATTATATCAGATATTATTATAAATGTTCTATATTATAGAAAAATTAATACTATTTGGATGTATCCACACTGTGTTTTTTGGATTAGTTATGTATGATTTCTGACATAATTCTCTAATAAAATAAACATTAAAAGCTGCTAAAATTAAATAAATGTAATTTTTTAAAAAAACTCCTGATTTTGTAATTATTGAGGTTCGGTACTTTTAAGAAACTATTTTATAAATTCTTAAAAAATTATTAATTTTTTTCATTAAAATGAAATACTTATCATATGAAAAAACATTATAAACACTTTCTTTAAAATTTAAAAAGTGTTTTTATAAAAAACATAAAATAAATATATTTTCAAAAAATATTTATTATAATATATAAAAAAATAGAAAACATTACTATTATTAAAATCATACCATTAAAATTCCTTATATAATCTATAATTTATTTTTAAATTTAATGTTTTTTATTTTTCTTAAATATAACATTATTTTTTTTATTTTAAAAATAATTTTCAAGTAATTAAATTATGATAAAAATTTTAAAATAGGGAAATTAATATTTAAGAAGGATAATTCTCACAATGTAACAATAATAAATATATTTCATTTCGAAAATATCTCCACCACAGTCGTAGAAAGAAAATGTTTTGGGTCACACTAAGAAGAAATTGTAAAAAGTGAAACTGAATATATTTTTAAAAAAAATTAAGCTGATAATTACTTTAGAATAATTGATCCTATAAAAAGATATAATATTTTTCCAAAGAAATTGTGAAGTAGAATATAGAACATAATAGCATGAATGGAAAAAAAAATTAACATCAGTAAATAACCTGTTTGAAAGTCTACATCTTAGAAGGTATTAAACAAATACTCTTGAGAAAGGATAAATATGAATATAAAATTATTGTTTAATAATTAAGAATTGTGTATCAAAATAATGGGAATAATATAATAAAGGGAAAATATTGATACAGATGTGAAACCATCATTAAATAGAATGAAATTTTTCTTAACAGCTTTAGACATTTATAGGGAAGAAATTCATCAAGGGGATGATTTAGACACAAAAACCATTTTATATTTAGATAAAGAGATGGTTAAATATAATTTTATTTTAGAATATTCAAATAATAAAACTAATAGGATAAAAAGGAAATATGGTAACTCAAACAAGATGTATTTAAATTAATAAAATCCAATAAGACTTCATTATCATTCGAATCGTAAAACCATAAAAGGTGTAACTTAAGATGAATTTAAAAATACCAATAATTTACTGAAGATAAATATGAATAGTAAATAATAGGTATTATATGCACAAAAAAATAAAACTAATATTGAATATTCCATATGTCTTAAAGGGTGACAATTTTGATGAGAAATTCATGTGGCATAACAAATGTTTAAATATAAATCTATTGTAATAGAGAGCCTAATGTTGAACATAAAATATCATTATTAAGATATATATCATGATATGATATGTATAACCGGAAGTATAAAATTGCGCTAAATGAAATTTGGTATAAAAAAAATTCTCTCTAAAAATTGATGTTTAGAAGAAAACAACTTACCTTGTATTCACTCTTAGCCAAACGAGAGAAATAATACATAGTCCTTGTCTGGTATCATTTTAAAATTGTGTTTGGGAATTTGTAGGCTATATTTATAGAAGAAAATATCATATAGTACGTTTAGATATGTCTTGGGGAGTTATTAGTTCATATTTTGGTCTAATCTATACTGCATAAGGTGTGAGGAGAAGTGGGGTGGTGGTGGCTCCTTTTATAAGTAAATGGAGTAGAAGTTTTATAATAATATAAATGTAATTTCACTTCTAAAAGTATAATTGGATCCAATAATTGAAAATAATGGAGGGTAGAAATGAATCAAATGATAAAACATTAACAATAAATTTGAAAATCGGGTTTTAACACATTTCTAAATATTTTACTTCAAGATTTTTAACATTTACCATTCTTGGCTTTTTTAATATTAAATAATTTTTTCCTAAGTCATTTAATTTTAATGCCTCAACATAAAATGTTTCTCATTACATAATTTGGACCTAAAGAATTTGTATATGATATTAGTTTTCTGAAATAAAATTTATATGGGTTAGAAAAATTAATTGTAATATTAGTGCACAAAATGCTTAAAAACCATTTTATGGAACCGTGTATTTTTTCTTGAGATTTATGATTAAGATAAAATTATCACAATTTTTCATTTATAAGAAATTAATCGATTTATTATTAAAAAAACTATAGTTATGTGCATTTAAAAACCAATAATAATAATAATTCCACCCAGTGGATCCATTGTTTAATAGAAATTTAACTAAAATAGTTTTTATTAAAATAAAATATTTCATTATGTTTTGAAAATTTAATTAATGTGTTTTATATATTAAATATTTTATTTCTAAATGATTTATTTTATTTTATATGTATGAAATTTTACAGTGAAATGGTTTTATAATCCTTCAAATCATTCTTGTTTTATAAAAATTTCCTAAAATGATAGGTTGTGAAAAATAATTCATTTCACTATTCATATTAATATAATGTTTTAGAAAATAATCAAAAATTCATTATTATCTAATTTTAGAAATAATAAAAAAAATAAATTTAATTATTGATAATTTAATTATAAAATTTATAAATTTCAGTTATAAATTAAAAAATAGATAAAATGAAAAAAAGTTTTTATTGAAAAATGATGTTTTTATGTGTTTTCCTTATTTTTTAAAGAAACATTATAATCTAAAAAATGTTATTATATCCATTCATATAATATGATATTTTAAAATCACCCAAACTAAATTATTATTTTGAAAAGTACATGATGAAAATAGTTATTTTAGAAACAAAAATCCTCTTTAATGCTAGATGATATTTTCTATTTTTCCACATCATGTATGAAATATTTATTAATAATATGTTTTTAATTAGTTGTTTTTATATTATATGGTTTTTTGTTATTAATCTAATATGTAACTTGTCAATTTATTTCAAAATGTGTTTTAATGAAATCTATTGAACATAATCTTAATATAGAGAAACATATATTCCCAAATCTCAGAATGTTACACTCTCCCCCTAATATAAATTAAATCCACACAATTATAATTATTTTTAAATAATTATAGAATCTAAAAATCTATAAGAAAGTGAATATATATTTTATAATGAAATTTATACATCCAACCCTATTATTTGGAGACACATCATTTACCAGATAATTTTAACAAATTGTTATTTTACTTTACCTCAAAAATTTATACCAAATGTGCTTCTAAATTTGGTTATATGAGTTTATTGGGCACAAATTTCATGGAATCAATTTATTTATCCTATATCCAACCAAATTCTAAAATTAAAATTGTTATTATAATATCCAATGATGATATGAATATGAAAACTCAATCATCAATTTTCTTCTCTATTGAACACTTCTTCTAAAAAATAATTATTTTAGTTAAGATACGATATTGTTGGATATATATATTACACATTAGGTCCATCCTAGGTTTTACATATCAATTTGACTATTATTTTATATAATAAAATAAATCATATATTAAATTCCCTTAATTCCATTTAAATCCTTCTTGATCGTTCAGAAATGGAATGAAAATTAACCATATCAAAAACCCTTAATGTGTCAAATTGTGAGTTTAGATAGGCCTCTTGGTTTTTAAATGTGTGAATATTATGTTAATATTCAATGAACTATTTTCAAGGATACAACCGATTGGTACAACTATGTCAAATCCTATCTCCACTTATAGTATAGAGATATAGATGTCATTGTTAGGGAAACCACACATTCTCTATATTACAATAATTTCATGCTATTATCCAAAACATTGAAACATATTTTGGGATTTAAATAATGTTAGATCATAATAATCATGAAAAATTAACAAATTAATCTAAAAAATTTACTACATATTTCTCAGATGTCATATTAGGAACCCAAGCATTGTACTCATAGGCCTAGTACTAAAAAGAATAGCTATTACAACTCGTTTTGTTTCCAAATGTGATTTATCATAATAAAAATACTTATATTTAAATAATTTATACATTTTATCTCATAATAATAAATTAATAAAATGAATTTATGGTTTATTTTATACGATAATAAACTACAGAAGGAAATTATTTTAAGAAGCATATAAGCATTTATGCACAATTAAATCACAATATAACTCTTCTAGACTCTTTATTGGATATATCAATCTTGAAAACCTAGGTAATAGAAACATAAAAATTGGGAGAGATAAAATGAATAATAAGGGATGATTTTTGAACATGTCATCAAGGATTAGATAATAAGATTATGCGAAAATATGGGCATGTGAGGAGTATCAAATTAAAAATAAGATTTAATATTACGAGTATTCTGTAAGTCATAAAAATTTCCATTTTAATTTCTAATGAAAAAGTGTACCATGGAATTAGAGTGTGAGATAATAATTATGATATATGTAGAAAAAAAAGTTCATTTTTTTATGTTATTATTACATCATTTTAAACATAAACAATATAATATTTTTGAAAACTAGTATCCAAAGGTTTAATGTCTCCAAAAAAATGGGGCCAAACATAACATTTGCATAATAAAAAATAAAAAATATTTAACCTCATCTTCACTTGATTATTTTTGTCCATTGATTTATCTTTAGTACTAGTAATCACATGAGTATATACATCAATGAAAAGGGTGATCTAAAATCCCAGTAAGAGGAAATATAAGAATATTATTCAATGGAACATTAGTGAGAATAAACATAACAATAATATAATAATAATTGGATTTTCATCATAGTTATTAGAGTAATAATTAGATAAAATAATAAAATGTTCATTGGATGAAAATTAAACATCAAGTCTTAGTTGTCAACTACAACACATAGTTGCGAATAAAACTAGCATCACCTTTATGCATAACGTATGCACATAATCCTAAAATCATAATTGTGAAACATGAGACAATAATATTCATGAATACAACAAATTTCCTCATGAGATACAACAAATAACAAAATATAGTTTAGTCGTATATAATTTTGAGTGAATCCTTTACCTCATAACATTTACATAATCATGCCTTCCACATAAAACATATACCATTATTTTCCATAAAATATGCCATAGAGAGGAAAAATTTTCTTGATAATTTAATAAAGAATTGATTCATAAATAAACATTTTGGTAACAAACATAAAAAATGGAATATCATACATGGTGTATGTATCATCAATCTTGAGTGAAGAGGAAACACTCTCATGATAAGTAAAAGTTGGGTTTTTAAAAAAGAGATTTCCTTTTGAAAAAATCATTTAATTTACCATAAAATAAAATTAGACGAATTTATATTTGATAATAGAAAGGTAAAATACAATGATATTTTATATTTATAATATTATAGAAAATCCACACTAAAATTTGGCATGAAAGTGGAATAACCTAAAGAAACGAAATTAGGATTGAGAATCTACGTACAAGAAGTCTAAATGATTTCTTCCAATTAATATCATTTTTAATAAAATTATATCCATTAATTAATAAATTTATAAAAAATTATACATATATTTATTTTATTATAACTTTATTTTGTTTGATTGAGTCTATTTTTATGAGTTGTAGTGTTCAATTTCATTGTTTGAGAGTGTTTGTATTTTTTTGGTTTCATGATTGGCTAACCAATATACATGTATGGAAGATCATGTAAAATAGGGAAAATTTTTAAAAATTGATGTCATATGATATTTATGTACATAGTTAAGTTTAATTGGTCTTATATATTTTTTATATATTATGATGATTTATTATATAACATATTAATGTTAACCATTTAGATTAATTTGGTAGTTTTTTGATCACAACTATATTTTTTTTTGTTTTATTATTTAATATTATGTATATATGTTAGTTCTATAAAATTAACAGGTTATATAATAATTTGTATTATATTACTAAACCATTATAATGTTTTTACAACCATCCTTGAAGGCGTTAATGTGACATGAAAATTTACCTTCATTGACGGTGATAAAACAACACTATACAAACGACGTTCCCAATTTTAGAATACAATTTAGAGGAGAAGAGGTTTGATGAAAAATTATTAAATTATCACAATAAAATAATAGTATATATGTGATTATGGTGTTAACATGGAACATTTATAAGGGCATATATGGAGTGAAAAATAAAAGTAATGAAATTAAATAAAAAGAAAAAGGATTTTACCTCTTGAATTATTCTCCTTAAGAGCATACATATGGTGATTGGTTTTGTTATTATGTAGAGAAATAAGGCTCCTAGACATTGGTAAGAATAATGGAAAGTAGATTGATAATAAATTTGAAATTCTTTTTGACTTGGAAGGTGTAAGGAGAAGAAGTGGGGAGTTGTGATATTTATAATGAAGGACAAGGGTGTTTTCTGATTATTTTATTCACTAGTTTATAATTCTGGCACAAGACTATAAATAGTTTTATCCTTGTAAATATATATATTAAAATAACTATAATGTGTTCTATATTATGGTTATTAAATCATAAATGACTTAATTAATAGTGTATTGTACTTATAATGGGTATATATATATGAAAAATTATTATATTTCCGTATTCACCCAAAATTAAACTCTTTTAAAAAAATCCAAAAAATTAATACTAATAATTATTTTTCTTTTAAATTATAAAATTTATCTCCATTTTATGAAAATTATTATCAAAATATGATAATATAAATTTTAATTTAAATCAACATTTATTAGAAAAATACACTTTTAAAAATTATAACTAATTTTAGGGATCTTTAAAAAATTACATCAGGTCCCATAAAATTATCTTATAACAAATGTAGAAAAAATATTTTATGAATAAATATTATTAAAATAATAATTTTAAATCATTATTTGAATTAAAAAAATTTAATTAAATATTAATAACATACGAAAATTACAACTCTTAATTTATAATTTGTAAAATGATTATTTATTTACAAAATGAAATAAATATATCATTTTCTCATTCATAACACAGATAAAAGTTATTTATAGTTTAATAAGAGAGTTTACTATTAAATTGGACTGATTGCTATTATTAATTTGTCACATTACCACTCCAATGTTAAAGATACTATTCCATTTTTATACGTATATTAACTTCCAGAAAAAAATCTTATTCAATTTGTTCCTACTTTATAATGTTTATGTTATGTTATGTATGTCATTTTATGTCATTTATACTATATGTAATAATTTTAAGAAGGGAATTTCAATTTATAGAATTTTGGTTCCCTACATTCTTCCCCCCTTATGAAATTTTTCTCTTGAAACTTTAATTTACATTGTGCGTTGAAAATAGATTAGGGTAATTCTATTTCATCACTTCCTCATATTCCCATGTTGTATCTTTATTCATATAGTTTTTACATAGTTCATTGAATTGGTGATTATTTTTGTTTCATAGAACTATATTTCTATAGTACAAAATATTCACTTGATTTTCTTAATATGAGAGACCATTTTCCAAATACATCACATCTAGATTAATTACATGTGATGGATGTGATATGTACTTTATAAATAGGGATACATAGAATACATAATGTACCTAATACATGGTAGGTGGAAGTTTTATTCTATTGGAAACAACTCTGATACGATCAAGAATCATGAAGGGGTCGATGTACCTATGAGTAATATTTCCCTTATTCCCAAATCTCATGATCCTTTTCCCTAGAGATATGAAGGGAAATACCATGGATCTAACCTAAAACTCTTGGTCTCATTAATGATTGTCTTTATACATCTTCTATTGAATTTGTTCTGGATTGATGTGATGCTAAATGGTGTTTACCTTTTCCACCCTTTGTTCGACCATTTTAGGTCCTATAAGCATACATTCACCGAATTCACCCCAGTATTCTAGTGTTATAATTATTTTACCATAAAAAGATTCATATGGAGCCATTTGGATTCTTTAGTTGTGACTATTTTTTTAAATGAACATTGCAAGAGTTAAATGTTGGTCCAATCCTCTATTGAAGAACATATAACATTCTCTCAACATGTATTCCAGTGTCTGAATAGTCCACTCATATTGGAAATAATTTTGAAGATGATAATACATACTGATGTTTAGTTTAGTGTTTAGAGCATGCTAGAGTAATTTCTAGAACATAAATGTGAACATCAGATTTTGATCAAATAAAATTTATAGTGATACTCCATAAATCCTCACCACTTTATTAATTTATATCCATAATAATTGATCTAGTGATCATTCCTCACGAATTACTATACAATGAGATACCTTTGTGAGATGATCCAAAACAAGATATAGGGAATTTTTTTCATTGGTTTTATTTAGATGTTCGGGGACAAATTCCATAACGATGTCTTACCATTTACATGTTGGTATGGGTAATGGTGGCATCCCCCATTGGGATTTTATCTTATATCATTCACATTATTATATTCCATGAACATTGATGTACATTCATTAATACCCTTTTTCTAATTTCACACTAAAAGATATATTAGATAACTCGATATATCTTTTTTCCCCCTTAGAGAATAGAGAAGGCTGAGATAAGTGTATCATTACAATGATCTTAATTTATATTTTGATTGGAGAGAGAACATAGTCATGAACCAAATCATGTAACTCCATACTCATAAATTATGAGCTCTGAAGATTTCCCATTTCTGATTACCTCCATATTTTTCAAAATTTCCACATCATTCCTCTGAGATTACATTATTTTTCCCATAAGTGTGGTTGGGAAATAAATTTATAAAGGATTTATAGTGTTCCTTCCTTGGTGATATTGATATCCATCCATTGATGATATAGTAAAATTTTATCATTCTCTATTCTAATCATTGATAATGTTTCATGATCCTTTCTACTTAGAACAACCACGACTTTATTCTGTTTTCCTGGATGATAGTGGATTGAGCATTCCTAATCATTGATGAGATCTAACTATCCTCACTTCTGTATATTATGATCCTTCTGTGTGACTATATATTTGAGGCTTTTATGAACATAATATATTTCATACTTCTCCGAATAGAGATAATGCTACCACATTTTTCACATGAATATCACACTGCAAAATTTAGATCTTCTTGTGGGATTGTTTTTCTCAGGGATTCTTAATTACCATGAGGTGTGGGTTCTCACAGGATTATTTTATATTAGAATAATCCTAATACAATGTTTAATGCATTGTTATATACCATATTTAGTTCCCAAATTGTTGTTAGTGTGAGTACCAATGTAGTGATAAGTATATTTTTTTAACTATTTGAAGAAGTATTCACATTCCATTTCCCAGAAAAACTGTTATCCCTTCTGATTTATCTTGGTTAGTAGGTTTGAAAATCAGGATATTTTATTTAAAAATCACTGGTAATACCTAGCTAGAACAAGGAAAATACAGATTTCCAATATAGATGTTCTCCTGGGCCACTCTTTGATTTCCTTTGTCGTGGAAGGGTTTATAAATATTCTACTTCTGGTGGTAACATGTCTCAAGAAGGATACTTCCACCATCTATAACTCACAAATACTATAATTTTTATATATATTCTCCGTTCAAAATTTATTTTTCACAATATTAATGTGTTCTTCATGTTCCTTCTAGCACAAAGAGTATATCAAAATACTATTTATAATGACTTCCAGAATCATTTCAATGTAATATATAAATAATATATTAATTCATACAAGAATATTTAATAATAATTAGTGAGTTATAATGGAATCACTAAAAACTCATTGAGTTCTTACCTCATTTGAATGTAAATATTTGAAATATCTTCAGTCATCTCTTGTAATTGGTGATATCTCTACTAAAGGACCACATTATAAAAATACTTGGCCCCATGCAGTTGATCGAACAAGTCATCAATCTTTGGAAGGGGATACTTTTTCTTCATCATTATTTTTTTAATATCACATTAATCAATGTAGAGCAGCAATTATCCATCCTTATTCTTGACAAATAGGACTACTGCAGCGCATGGTGAAGAACTCAGGCATATAAAACCCATTTCTAGGTTCTCTTTTGGAAACATCTTCAGTTAATCCTTCCTAATGGTGACCATTATGTAACATGTCTTTGATATATGTGGAGATCCATAAATTAGTTCAATTGATAACTCAAACTCTTGGTCTAGAGGAAGACCAGGTAATTCTGTAGGGTACACATTAGGGTAGTTCTTCACAATGGAAATTTCTTAGATCTTGATTATCACCTTTGTCTTAATCAATTGAGCTATATATTATTTTCATCAAAAATAATATCAACTTTTGATATTGTGATTATGAATGAGATGTATCTACCTCTATAAAATTGCATATAAGGGGGGGATTCCTCAAGATGTAATTAGTAATGTCTATTTCCTGAAGTATAATTTTGTATTTGTATTAAGATATAAAATCTATACCCAATGTAGCGTCAATATCCACTGAACGATGTAAGAAAAGATTCATTGGGAGGTTCAATCCATAATAATTAACATGAGAGTAGTTATATACATTTTGTGTAATAATTTCCCCATTTTTTATTCTCACAGATAGCTCAAACTCTGCATTTTGTGGTGGTATTTGAATTATTATACTAATCTAGATGGATATAAACGAATGCGTATAACCAAAATAAAATAGTATGTTCACAATTCGTGAATAAATAACTAGAATTCCTATACCAAAATAATTGTGGGGATCTACCTAATTTGAATTGATGTAATAAGCTTTCCCTTTCTTCATAATCAGTGGTGGCTATTGATGCTGATTACCCTCTTGGACATGGATTTTAGTACAATTGATTGAGTAGTCTCCTTGCTACTTATTTTTGAATCATTCAACCATGGTTTTCTGTACTTATTTCCACCACCACATTATCATGATTCCACATGTCTTTTTGACATTGATGAGATTGGTGGCCTTCTCTCCCATATTTGAATCATTCAACCATCCGTTTGAAGAAATTACCATGACACTTATTACCAAATTTTTTACATGTGCTTGGTTTTGTTTTCCATCCACCATTGTCATTTTATCCTCGAAATATATTTTCTTATATCTATAGGAATGGGTCCATTCTCTAAACTCTATCACCAAATTAAGAGTACATCAATCAACATCTTCATAACATTTAGAATCTAGAATTTCTAGATCCTTTGAAATTAGTGATTTTGAACCACTAAATAATGTAATTATATTTTATTATTTTTTTATTACAAAACATGAGGTTTACATTCCAAACCTTGTGAGATTTATTATATATGTCGTGGAATATTCACATTCATTTTGATTCAGGTCTTTGAATTCACTCCCCATCATTGTATGAATATTTGGTGGGAAATATTATTAAGAAGCATTTTTTAATGCCTTCCCACTTCATCTCTTAAATTTCATTATTTGTCTTGGTGTACTCTATCAACTTCAACCATTTATTGGCCTACAGATCTAAATGATTAATTTCCAGAGTTACCTTATTTTTATGAGATTAGTGAAGCATAGAAAAGACATTCTTCATTGAGTTTGTATACTATTTTTTGACTAGTAAATCAGAAGATCCTTTAAATGTTGGTGGCCATTTCAACATAAGAGACTAGATTTATAGTTGTTACCACTTTGATGAAGGGGGATGTTCAACATTATTCAATTTATTATTTATAGCCTATGATATCTCAGTAAGAATCAACATTAAATTTTGAACTCTACGAACTAATGAATTTAAGATTTCATTCAGGAATTGGCATTATTGTCCCTCAGAGGGGTTATTGGCCCAATTCCTATTTGTTTCAAAATGTTTCTATAATATAAAATATTTGAAAAAATAAAAAGTATAGAGTTTATGAATAAATACTTTATGCCATTGTAAAACTAACCCTAAAGTCATATCTTGTGATATCCCTCTGTTTATAATTTTTTTGGGAAAAATATTCTTGGTTGATTACATATACATACTATCATACTAAGGGTTTAAAATAATGTTATCAAATCCTATTACAAAACTAAATAAATAGTTAATTGATACCATCTTTAAAGACACCAATTTTATTTCAAAAGCTATTACATCATTTTAAAGATAAACAATATAACAGTGTTACAAAATAGGTATCCAATGTCTTAGTGTCTTGGGGATATTAGGAAAAAACATGAAATGTACATAATAACTAAATATATTTATTTATTACCTTATCTAGATTCACAGTGACCCTTGTTCTCCCCTTAGTATATGTAATCACATTAGTGTATACATCAAACAAAGGGATGAGGTAAAAGCCTAATAGGAAGAAATATAAGAATTTTAATCAATATAACATGGGTGAGAATAATAATAATCATTATAACATAAGAATTGTATCATAATAATAATATTTAGTGGGAGTATTAGATAAAATCATGGAATGTGGAAATGCATAAAAGTAAAGTATCATTTTTTAGTGGTCAACTACCATGCATAGTTGTGAACCAAGAGAGTATCATGTTCTTGCACAACATATTTGAATATGGGTAACATAATACTTCTGAAAAAATCTATTATCATTTTCATGAATATTTCACATTAAATTTTAAGATAAATCACATTACTTTGTGCTATGTAATTTTTGGTGCACTCATCCAATCATAAAATTTAAATAATCACTCATTCTACATAGAACGTATATCAATATTTTCCATAAAATAAACCAAGGAAAGGTAATGGGTTTCATGAGAATTACACATATCATACATTCATGAATAAACATTGGGGTTCCAAAAATAAAAAGGGAATAATATAGTTGGTCTATGGATCATCAATCTAGAGTGAATAAGTAACAATCTCAAGAGAAACAACAAAAATGTGTTTTTAGAAAACGTAGTTTTTTTGAATTCTCATTGAATTAAATAAGAAATCGTATTGGAATCACATATATACCCAGATATAAAATTATAGGAAAACGAAATTATATTTTAGGAATATTAAATATTCTCTATAGTGAAATTTGGAATGAATTTGGAATAACATATTCAAAGGAAATTGTGGTCGAGAATTCTTTTACCTTTATTATAAATTATTTATTCACTTAAATGAACAAGATAATAAAATTTGAATAATTAACTAATAAATTCATAACTTATTGAAAATTTATTTTAGTCATTATAATATTATTATTCTTTCAAGGATATTTCTATTATTTATATTGTCTAATTTTATTGTTTAAAAGTGTTCTTTTTCTATGTTTTCATGAACGATTCCCCATTATATATGTATGGAAGATCATGTAAAATGCGGATAAATATCCATAATTGATATAAGATATTATTAATGAACTTATAAAATTTTTATTGGTCTTATATTTTATTTATTTTTATATAATAATACGATTCATTAGATAAATTGTTATTTATAATCTTTTAGATTATTTGGGAAGGTTTTTTATCACAACAAACTCATTTTTTATGATTATTTAATATAATGTAAATAATTTAGTTCTGAAATATAAAATATTTTATATCATTCAATTTAAAATATTTTCCAACAATTATAGTAGTATTAAGACTATATTATATTGTAGTAATGGAAAATGAAAACTTATTATCCTTGAAGGTGATAAAAAACACATCACTAATGACATTTCAATGTTTAGAATAAAAGGCAGATGAGAATAGGTTTTAAATAACATTCTTCCATTATAAATACAAAATTATAGTATATATAAGATACTAAAATTAACATTCTACTTGAATATGTGTATATTAGGATGGAAAATGAAAATAAGATAAAATAAAAAAAAGTAAAAAAAAAGAAATATGATTTTAGCTCGTGAATTATTCTCTATGGGAACCTCCATCAAGATATTGGTTTTTTTATTTTGTGGAGAAAAAACCCAAAACATGGGGTAGAGTATTGGGAAGATAATTTGAATGATATTTGGCATTCTTCCCATCTTCTAAGGTTTGAGGAGAAGAGGTGGTGAGGGGTGGTATTTATAGTGGTGGATATAGGTTTTTTTATTATTTTATTCATTAGTTTATTATTTTTGATCAAGACTATGAATAGTTTAAAACATATCACGAAATGTAGAAAAAAATTATTTATAGTTCTATATTATTTTTATTACTTTATAAATGTCTCAAGGAATAGTGTATTTAACTTATAATGTATTTATATACCATAAATTACTATATTTTATTATTCACAAAGACTTCCACTATTTTAGAGAAAGAAAAAAAATAAACCCTAATCATTTTTTGATTTTTAGAAAAAAATGAACTCAATTTTATGAATACAATTTTATAAATATGATAAATTTTAATTTTAATTAAAATTAAATTTTTTTTGAAAAATATAGATTTTATGATTTTAAACAATTTTATAACACTTTTAATAATTAATTAGGGTATCCTTAATTTAAATTATAATAATAATAAAAATGTAAAATGTTATTGAGTTTATTTATGAAAATTAAATATATTTTAAATCAATATATTAATTATAATATTGAAAATAACGATTTATTTGTTATTGAAAATACCCACTCTAAATTTATCATTTCTAAAATGTTTATTTACTTATACAATGAAACAAATATATAATTTTTTCAATCATAATATAACCACATTTAGTTTATTCTTTTATAGGTTATGTTACTATTCTCATCTTCTTATTTCTATTCCTCATGGTAACATTACTATTACAAATGTCAAGTTACAATTGCATTTCCAGATCTTCCCTATCTTCTAGAAATTCCCCTTAGTATATTCATTCATAATTTATAATGTTTATATTGTTTTCTACTTGTTATTTTATGTTATTTATACCATATATAATCATTATATAAACAGAGCAGAGTAAGAATCAATTCCATTTTCCTATAATATAGTAAAGAAAATGTAACATTTTATTGCCAAAATAATAGTAGAGTATAGATAAATTACTTATTCCAATAATATAATAGAGCATTTATCACTTCTCAATTCATATAAACATAGTGTTATAGGTGTCAATTAATGATTCTCCTTACATAGTGGAGAATAATTCACTAGTTGATTACCCAAATTTTCACATGAGATATAAAGCTTTACCCAATTAATTAATGTTTTATATTTTACCCAACAAAAATTAAATAGTAATCTACAAACATAAATTTCAATATTTCATGAAGAAATTAGTATCACATAATTTACTAATGAAGAAGAGTATGGTTTCATGAATACATTTGTACACCATTTTATTAGCCAACCATGGAATGAATGTGAATGGTATCATTAAAACATATAAAAATTTCCCCATAATTAAAGACAAATTATATTGATAGAGATGTAAATATATTTATTATAATAGAAGATAACTCACTTTGAATGATAAAAATAAAATAATTCTTTTCAAAATTAAGGATAACATGTCAATAATGTTTACATTAAAATTTTGAACATTGAATTTGAGAAATCATTTTAAAAATTACTATTTAAGAAAACAAATGGTATTTTAAAATTTAATTTTATAAAAAAATTATGATTTCAAAAAATATCTTTGATAAGACATAAAAATATTGAAAACTTGTTTGGAATAATTAATCCTTGAAAATTTATTTTTAAGTCATTTTTTATAATTAAAACTATTACCTTTGAGATAAATAATATTATTTCATTTTTATTTCATAATAAATAAGACATAAAATCATTTGTGAAAATATTTTAATCCATGGAAGGTAATATTTTTCAAGGAGGATTTTTAAAAAGATGAAAGGAACTATAAAATATAATTAAGGAAATATTTATACCATAGACAGCCTAGACGTTTTCACATGTCCCTCATAATGTTATTTTAAAAAGTAAATATGAAATTTTTTTAATTTTTTTTAAAAATAAATAATGAAAAAGTTAAAATGATAGAATTTTTTCTTGAGGATATGTGTATTGGAATATAATACATGAAATCTTGAATGTGAATTCTTTTTTAAAATTTGTAAAATAAATTAACTGAAATCCTAAATCATCAAAAGAATAAAGATAATTACATCTAAAAAGGATAAAACTAATATAATTGTGACATTAAATAATTAAAAATTTTGTTTATAAAGTTTGAGAACATTGGGGAGAATAGAACAAATTAATAAGGAAGAGAAGTAATATTTAAAGATGAAATTAATTATTATAAATAATTTCTTGCTTTTATGTGGAAGAAATTCAAGATGATGGTGGATTTTAAACAAATATATAACTTCACCTATAAAGAATGATTAAATGATTAATAAAATATTATGATGGAAGAATCCAACAATATTAATATTAATTTTCTTATTGAATATTATAACTCCAAGAAAGGGGGTTTGGGGTAACAAAATCATTTACTACTTAATTACCATTAGAATCATAAGCCCATAAAATATATAATATTAGATGGGTTTTTAAATCCATTAAATTTAATTAATTATCTATTAAAAACATTTTCTTTGGTATTATATATTCAAAACAAAAATACAAACGTTGTAAATATTTCATAAGTCATAGAGGATTCAAAATAAAAATAGTATTCATTAAGACTAAAAGTAAAATTTAAATAAAAAACGCTTAAAAATATGTTGTTTGAAATTAAACATAACATACCAGGAAATAAATAAAAATTATGATATTATATATCCAATAGGTAGTATACAAAACATTTAAACTATATTAGGTGTATAAAACAAACCTCAAATAAAGGTAATTGAGTAAAAATGCCCTTATCATTTATTCCATATTACATGAATATTCTTTAACATCCTTATTATTTGTAAGATATCCTTTTAAAATTATTTTTTGGGTTTTAGAGGTGGTATATTAAGAATTCCAAAAACAACTAAAACGTTTTTAGGGGAGTTATGGAGTAATCTGGGTACAGTTTTGTTGGATATTAGAGGCTTGGTGTGTAATGAAAAGTGGGGTGTTAATGGATTTGTGCGTGAGGAGATGTGGGGTGGTGAAGCAAAATTTTATATATAATTGGAGTGTAATTTATTTTAATAATATAAGAGGTAATTCTAATATTTGAAGGCCTAGAAGATCTAGTGATGGATAATAATAAAGTGGGGGAAATGGTTAATGTTGAAAAGTCCTCAACCATAAATTTTCAAACATGTTTTGACTATGTTTTATTGTCAAATAAACATATATTGTTCAGTTTTACAATTTTTAGATTTTATATTGGTACATATTTTTTAAACAAATTAGACATAATAATTTCATGTATGCAACTAATAAAATTAATTTTTGGATGAAAATAAAAAAAATTTAATATTAGTGCACAAAATAAGTAAAAACCATTTTGAAGAAAAATATATATTAATTATTAATTATTATGATTATGGAGAAATTATAAATATTACAGATTTATATGAAATTAATTAGATAATTATTAACCTTAAGAGATTTATTTATGTTAAAAAATAATCAAACATTTAAAGTAAACTCTCATATACATAGTCTAATGAAATGGAGAAAAAATTGTTTTCATAAAATTAAAGTCTTACATGAGTTTGCAAAATGATCGAATTGGTATTTATGAATTCAAAATTTTAATTTTAATTAAGTTTATTTATTTATAAATATATGTTTTTATATTGAAATGGTTTAATAAAATATTCTATATTTTTTGTATTATAAAAATTTCCTAATTGTGATAGTATTTATAAAATTTGTATTATCACGATTTATCCATAATTTATCTCTATAAATAAAATTCAAAAAATTTATTCTATGAAACATTTGACAAGTATAATTGAAGAATTATGTTAATTACTTAAATATAAAAATCCAAAATTTATATATTTAGTATTAAATGAAAAAATAAAGATTTAATTTTTTCATTTCTTTTTAATGTATGAGTATTAATATTCAAAATCAATTTTAACTTTAAGGATTGATAATATAATCATTTTTATATACTAATATTTAAAAAATCTGATATTTAATTTACTAGTATAATGTATGGATAACCATTATAATTTTTTATTTGTGAAAGATCAATCCATTTTAATATTAAATCATCTTAATTATTTATCATCTACATTTAAGAAATTTTGGTTGAGTAATAACTTTTATTTAGTAGAAGTTTTATTATTATGATAATTTTCATAATAATATTCCACTAATAAGTCACTATGAGTTCAATTTGAGTGTTTTTTGTGGTTTAAGATTTCAAACATAGTATTGATTTGTAGGAAAATATATTTCTAAATCTTTGGGGTGTTATAGGGATAGTCAAGAGTTTCAAAGGAATAATGATGTTGTGAAACTATTAAAGTACCACATCAAGTAGATATGACTATACCACAATGTATAATTACAAATATTAAAAAGAATGGTTTAGAAAATGAAATGGGGTTGGGTATTCCCATAATTCATTTCATTGATGCATATATATAATTATATTTTTTGCATGATTACGTGATGAAAGAATAGGATGTGAGTTCACAATGAAATCAAAGACATGTAGAAAATATGAGAAGATGGATCACATCATGAAAAATTATGATACTTCATAACTAGTAAATATATTAAAAGGACAATGCTCTGACAATGTTGCTACTCTATGAGAAGGTTTTGTGTCTTGTAAATGTATAAATATTAGTTGAATAAAGATGTAGATATTTTCATCATGAGATACTATTTCATGCCACAATAATATTGAAATTAGAGGAGATTTAACAGGGTTATTTAATAGTATCCCTAAACGTTTTCTATAAATGTTTCTTGGATATTATATTTTTGATATTGACTAAATATCACACTATAGTACTGGGGATATAGCTATAACTTGACTAAATTTCAGAAAAATCTAATTGTGAATTAGGGAAACAAGCTATGATCATGTGATTTCAAAGTGATACTATTTTTTTGGTTTGAATATAGATAGAGGAATATTTGTATTGTGATTTTTAAATTGAATAATCCTAATTAGATGATTTTGTTACAATTTTGATTATGTGTGTCACAAGTAATGATCATCAGTGGTAAGAGGAAGTGAAAAGGTCTAAACCATTGGATCAAGGGTAATTTACATGGAATACTATAATAAATACTTGTTGTAGTTCTAGAGAAAAATATATCTTTGATGATAAATTTTATTAATTTTAGAGATGGATAAGATATCCATAAAGATGTTTCAATGATTATATTTGGTCCCTTTATGAAACATAGTCAAAAAAATGATGAAATTATTTTATTATATCAGAATCTTTGAGAATAAAAACAATGATCTATACTAAAATAATTAAATTAATAAATCCATATTGATCAAAATATTTTAGTATTTATATAATAACTAATTTTTAGGAAAACACTTTATCCTCACAAAAATAGGACACACTTATTTATATTTTCAATAAAAAAGACTCACCATCTACGTTGTGGATGGAATCAAATTTGGATTTAGATGTTTGGACTAAAAAATGATCTTAAAATAATATATATTTGGGAATTATTATTTAAGGTGTCTCATCATAATGCACTGATATGGAAAATATATTAATGTTTATTTACCATTTATGAGACCACTTAGTCTATTAAGCGACATATCCTTGACGAAATTGTGTATAAGGAAAGAAGAGGGTTTGAAATATCAAATGATTGTTTATCTTACGTAAACATAATATGGGAAATTTTCCACATAATGGAGTGACCAAATTCTAAAAAATTAGACTCCTAAACTAGTAATGTATTCTATTTTTGGAACAATAATATTACGTAATTTTGTTCTTCATATATGCGACCTATTATAATGAGTGAACCAAAATGATTATGTTTTGTGAATACTTTATATTTATAAAAATGCATTGAATGATTGGGTGAGAACTCCATTGAGAGATTAATATCGTGAAAATAGTAACTTATAATGAGAAACAATATATCTTAAAGTAAATAAAATTAATAAATAATAAATTTCAAATGGGAAACACGCTAATTTTCCCTCATAAGGGTGAATATATTAAAAAAGAGAAAAAGATCTAAAAAGATCTATATGTTCATTTGAGGTATAATATTTAAATCTAACAATGGATATATTCATATATAGATATTAATAAAAGGATTTAATTTTATAATGAATAATTTTATGATGGATAGGAGAATGAGGTGATTGTTTTTCTAAAAAATGGTGGCAATAATGCCCTAGAGTGTACGTGAAGAGATATTTATTTGAATAATAATAGTGAAAGGGTTTTCTATTCAAGTACAAATAAGATCTTAGTAAGATAAATATTCATGTATTTATATTGGAGAACTCTCATTTTTCTAAAACCATTGAAACATAGAAAACATTGGAAGTTACTTATTAAAAATTTATAAATTCCCCAGTAATCAAGAAAATATGAAAAATATGGAAATAAGGGGAAATTTTTAAAAATAATAATGAATACTACCTTATATAAAATGAAAATAAAAATATGAGAATGAAGAATACTCTTATGAGGATGTTCACACACAATGAAGGAAATGATAATAATATCGATGATAAATATAAATATAACATTATTCAAAAAGATATATGAAAAGATAAAATGTATGATTGCTCACAGTAAATTAAATTAGTTGATGTTTCCATAAGAAAATTGGAGACAAATTGATTATATACATCTTAAAAAGTTTCTTATAGTATCCCTGATTATATTAAATCCTTATATAAAAAGGTAGATATACTAGTTATTTAAAAAATGTATTTTTCATTTATAATAGAATTTTTAAAAAGAATATGTGACTAAATAGATAATGGATGTACTTTAATGAATATATTTCAATAATATATTCACAAAATGAAGAAATAATGTGATATCCTTGAAGATATAACTTAAGAATACAATAATTCAGTTAAAATAGAGAAGGTGTTGAAATCAACCATTATCCCTATCAAGACCAAGCATGAAGAGAGAATAAAACTCTTAATGTAATCTAAGTCATGGTTTTGGAATATGGTATCCCAAATTTAATAATATGGTTTTAATTTACATGGAGATTTATATGAGGTTTAAAACAAAAAATGTAAAGAACGATATAACTCCCATGACAGCCATAGAAAATGAATTCCATTATAGCTAAAATCTATAATCTACTATATGAAAAAACTTTAGGATGACTTTTAAGTATAAATATTTCAATCAATGTTAATTAAGAAGGTCTACTATTATCAAATCAAGGTATTTACAAAGTATGTGTGTCTAGAATATGTAGTGCTCAAAGGAGACTGATATTATATAAAAACATCGCCTAAACTAAGTAAACAATAAATATGATATGATATTATTTGAATAGTTATTGTTTTTTCTATGAATATATACTATAATTAAAATTATACCATGATAAAGGGAAATTTATAGAACAAAACAATTCCAAATCATATATCCTAGGGATACTTGAATAAAAATAAATAAAAATTTTAATGATGGAAAATAGATTCATTATGGAAAAATAATGTGAATATATAATACAACAGTGAGTGCATTTAAATCTAATGGTGGATTTCTGAAACCAAAATTATTAGAGATAAATAAATAAAATAAAAATAAAAATTTAATAATCTTATCTTTCTATGGAAGGAAATAATGAACATGTAATGAATGAATCATCAGAGATAATTATGTCCAAGGTGACTCAAGTAAAATCTGAGAAGGAAAAATATGAATCTACCAATAGTGGTTTTAAAGAACATTACGTTTAAGAAAAATGAAAATATTGTATGAAGATCCATACATTAGAAAATGAGGCATGAAAAGGGATTCACCAATGAAGTATCAAATGGAGAAAGGTATTTGAAGTAAAATTAATGTCACAATGGAGATGATTCCAAAGAAAAACTAATAGATTTAATTCTTAAGAAAATATTTAGAATGATATCTATAATTGATAAATTGAAAATAGAAAAATAATAAAGGAATGGAAGAAATCTGGACATAAATCGTTGGTTAACCATTACTAACTATAGGACACTTATTAAGGATATATATGAATAACATCCATCCAAATTCACATTATTTATATAAATTATGACATATCTGGTTCATATTTAAGGGGGAGATAAAATACATGGGGTTTTGACATTATAAAATATGTTTTGTTTTTAAATAAAGGTGATTTCTTCAATAATTGGTGCTGAAATATAAAAAAATAGAATGAAGACCCAATATGAATTAATATGTGGTTACAAGATTCAAATATGGATACCAAAAGGAAAATATTGAATTTGTCTGGTGTCGAAGCCTTATATATCATATCCAATTCGACTAGTCCTGATATAGAGATTCAAAAGAGGAAAAAGGAAATAGTTTAAATGGAATCAGATAGCTAAGAAAAACAACACATCATTGTGGAAAAGAAATGGATTTCTTGGATAAATATTTTTTTATTTGTTTATGCTAGGACAATGTAATATCATATAGGCATTTTATTGGATACTAAGTGATATGAAAAAAAATATTCCTATAGATTATTTACAATTATTAGTAGAAATAGATTATGATTGTTATCTAGATCATAGAAATTAAATGGTAGTGGGGTGATAAAGTTTTAAATACATATTTCCCCATATAAGAAAATGATAACATTTTTTAGATATGATATTAGATAATAAATGTTATCACGAGTTTATCATAAAAAGTTGTATCGACTGATTCAATATGTGTTATTGATCACAAAAATTATATTTTATCCCCTAATAACTTTCTATAGTTTTAATTGGCGTCATAATACTTATTGTTGATGGAAATAAAAGTAATATATACATGATATTAATGGAAATAGGTGAGTGATTTAGACAACAATGTTGTTACTTACATTAGATATTTTTTCTTTAACTAGGTCACACTATTATTAGTTAAGATATTTCCTTTACAATAAAATGAAATGTGGTAAATTGATTCTCCTAAAATATTTTAGAAAATACTGATTAAGTTGAATGTTTTTTGGCACTTGAAATTGGAAAATATGAAATTGGTTTCACCAACCCGTGTTATCGATCAAATGTAAATTTCCTTGAGTGGTGAATAATTACATTGTTTCAATATAGATGTTTTTAAATTATTCATAAAGGTTTTATAAGGAAAAAAACTAAAATCTTTGATTATGTTACGTGACTAAATGGGGAATTATAAGTGTTAAAATCTTTGTTTCTTGTTCAAGAGACAAATAAGAAAAAGGTTTCAAGAGATAATGATAAATTTTGAACATGTGGTTATAACAGAATATTGTATAGGTTTCTGTATGTTTTAAAAATTAGTTAATGTATGAAAATATCATTTTTATTCATTAAAAATAAACATTATTTAAATATTACATAGTTATATTCATTATTGTATTATTATATATTTTTTCAGTGAAACGGGAAAAAATTATTAGTATCCAACATGGGTATTCATGAATTATTTGGTATTGTTTAAAATATTTATTTTCAAATTATATAATTATATTTTTATTAATGGAACACCATTTCTAAATTTTTCATTTCAAAATTTTCTTAAAGGTAATTTTTTAAAAAAATTATATTTTTTGATAAATAGTGAAAAGGTCGATTTCTATTGAAAATTGTATTGTCTTTTAAGGTATTTATAAGTTCAATTATATTTTGATTTAGTTTTAAAAGGTATTTTTTCATTTTTTTATACAATAATCCAAATATTTTTTTAAAATTAATTATATAATTGAATTTAGTATAAAATTATTTTATATTTAAAAATCACATTTTCCTAAAATACCCATTTTTATTTTATTTTGTCGATTTAATTTTGAGATAAATAATTCCACTGAATATTTTGAATTATGGAAAATAGATTCCACATTTGGAATTATTGGGTCCAAATTCAGTATGGAAGCCATTTTTTTTATATGAATATTGAACTTTGAAATTTTTTTTACGATGTTAAATGATAAATCGAGTAATTAAAGACAAAAATAACTTGGAAAAGCCTATAAAATGTTTCCAAAAATTGCATTAATTTTTTTGGTTGAGGCCAAACTGTCCAGAATCTTCCATGATTCATTTAAATTGAAATTCACATCCATTTGAATGAGATTATGACATTAGTAATATTTTAATTATAAAATGAAAATAATACCACACATGTTTTTAATGAAAAAGACTATAAAGTGGATAACCATGTGATATTTTTTGATATAAATATTCATTTAAATTTTAATATAGTAACCTCTACCCTGGTTTTTTGTTTTAAATTTTTAATAAAGATATTATTACCTAAATATTTACACAACACTAACATAATAATTATTTAATTAATAAAAAAAATTATTGATATTAAAAAATTAAATATAATATAATTCCAAATAATTTGTGACATCCATGAATTTTATAATTTAAAATGACATGTTAGAGGTGTATTAAAATATTTGTTTTGAATTTTACATCTTTTATGGACGTTATTAAAATCATGGTAATGAATTGTTATTATAATTGACATTAATTATAAATTATAAAAAAATATTATTTTATTAGATGAAATAGAATTACTAGAAATATTATATTTATCCAATTTACTAGGATGGGGGTTTTAATATCAATGGTGGACTATTTCAAAATACTATATTACCCCTCAATGCATAATAAGTATTATTGTCATGATAAGTGTGATACGATTTAATGAGGGATTAAAAACATATGATAAGGGTAAAAATGTGATGAAGTCCTGTACAAAATTTATTTTATTTGATTATTTAAACTCATAAAATTTTTTAATATGAAATAAACTTATTTTAATGAATTTCGAATATTTAATTTATATAAATTAATTTAAAATTTTGAGTAATTTAAATAGTGGTTCTCCATTATCTTATAAAAGAGTCCCACTTCTGTTTATTTATTCAAATTTAATAGCCCAGTTCTTCAGTCAACACACAAAAAAATACCTTCCTATAATCCATTTCATAATTAGATAGGTCTTTTTAGGTTTAAAACTTTTCAATGTGGTCTTAATGTGTTATAAAAATGTGGTATTTGAAGAATATGTTTCATTTATAATCGAGGGTTTCTATTTAATTTCTTCTTCCAACATCATTAACTATACATCAATCCAGATAAAATAATATCACTACTATCCTCCATATACGGAATGTTTTTTTTGTCAATTTTTTAATGTATATCCATCTCATATTCCATAAAATTGGAAAAACCATTGTTCTTGTGTAAAGTGCACTAACATCATGCAATCCCATGGTATTTATTTTCCATCCCCACCTTCCATGGATGAATTATAATGATGGAATTAATATTTATATATGTTATTAATGAAATAATAATTATTATTAAAATTTAATATATCATTTACCTTCCTACCTTTCAATTCACTAAAACATGACAATATTGTTTGTGTGTATTTGTGGACTACATCCTCCATGAAGTGATGCCATTTTTTTCATCCCCACATAAAATATATGGTATATATTAGTACATTTAGAGAATTATAAATATATTTATGATAATATGATACATTTTAATGATAAAATAATACACAAATTCTTTCTATAAATATCAATGTAAAATGGAAATGTTACTCATGGATACGTGCAACCTACCATCTCCATGATTGTAATATTTCTCATTATTCAGAAATATCATTAATGGTTGGATTTAAATGTACAGTTATTTTTATCAAAATGATAACTATTTCATGAATATTTCTATTTATATATGTAATTATGTCTTCTTTGGACATAGTCTACATACCAATTTCATATTTTACATATGGGAAAAATATCATCAAAATGACTTAGAAAATTTTAAATGGTTAATTAATTGTATTTAACATCTTATTAAATGAATAAAGGAATAATGAACATAATAATATTTCTTATGTAAGGATAAAATTAATATAATTTTTTTATTTAGGAAGACAAAGAACATATGTGAGGTGTTAGGCTCAAGGTAAGGGGCATTCTATTAAAAATTCTTTATTAATGTTTCTCTTTCAACAATTTTTAAAAAAGTGAAAATGAATGAATTTTTTATATATAGTGAATGAAAAGTATTTCCAACCATCATAACAATTAAAATTTTTAATGAATCCCTTATATTTTTCAAATAATCCTTTTGGAGAAAATGGAATCTTTATTTTCTTTATAGTTTTTATGTTTTAAAATAAAATTTAATATTTCTCTATTTCGAATTTTCCAAATATTTGTTTAAAAAATGTTATTATGGAATCATTTTATATAATTATAAAAACAATATTTTTCAATTTTAATATATACAAATATTATGAATTTTCCTATACTACATCATTTATTTGAAAACTGGTATTGTCTACCATTATTTATTTTTACTACAAAAAATGTATTTCTTATTTTTTTGAGATTTCTCGAATTGAAAATGGGTTTTTATGAGTAATGTATAGTTTATGTCTGAATATTCTACACAATGGTTTAAAATAGTTTTTCATGTTTTTTATTCATGATATGATCCTTGGATAATTTTGGGAAAGGTCTGAGCCCCATTATAGCTCAAGGTTATGACCAATATAACTTATACAATAGGTGAGCCTATATAAAATATGGTGATCCCTCAATATATTATACAATAATTTCTCTTATACTTCTCCCCAATTCACTGGATAACAATTATGTTCTCAAAAAAATTATATTGGAGGTTGACCAGAAGATTATTCAAATTATATGTGTTTTGTTAGGGTTTTAAGATGATGATTATCCGAGGCACCTACATGAATTTTATATGAATGATAATGATTTATAACAGAAATAATTGATTTAAAATGTTATATAATGAAATTTTTAATGTTAAAATATAATGTCTTCTTCTAAAAAATGTAACTGTTTAATAATTTTTTACGTGTTTTAATTTTTTCACTAAACTAACAACATTTTTCTTATGTCCCTTAATAACAATTTTGTTCGTAAACTAGGTCTTTAAATTTTTTTCATAATACTTTAGGATGGTTAATTTAATTGAAGAATTAAATTTTAATTTAATAATTGGTTTTCATAAAAAAACTAAATATTATTTTAAGAGTTTAATATTGTGAAAAAAATGATAATGAGTAAAAGTATCCCATTATTGACATATGTGATAGTTAAGGTCGTTCTTTATAGATCGTATTATAGAAATTTTTGTATAATGTTAGTGATTAATATATTTATAATAGAATACCTTTAAAATAATTTATCTATTTATTAAGTTGTAATATTATCGAATTCTAAGATTACCATGTTTTTTTGACTATACAATGTATGTTAAAAACTGTTTTCCATAGAGAAAATTGGAAGGATTCTATATTGTAAAACCATGAGGTGCATATAATTTTTAATATGTAACCTAGAATGATTAGAATTTGAATTAAAACTTTTTTACATTGATGGATTAGTTTAAAAAAGATATAAATGGTTGTAGAATCTATAATAGTGGTAAGTCGAATCGAATACAGAGGAACATGATGACATTTAATCATTTTATTATAAAATTACCTCCATTATTTAGTAGATATTCTAACCTAGTGGTAGTTAATGTATGGATCAATTTCATGGAGTATGTATTTGATATCGTGAGGTGTTTAAAAAATCAAAAGGTACCCCTTGCAATTTATTATTTTGAATGTGACAATAACCAATTGTGGTCTTTGTCTTATAATAAAAATGAGAGTGAGAAGCTAGTTTCCATGGGATATGACATATTTAAGATTATAATCCATGATACAAAATTCTATAAGAATTTTTGAATCAATATGGTGAAATAATAGTTGTATTTTATAAAATATGATGGAGATTATGTGGCTATATATGATTCAAATTTTTCAACATTTTCATTCTTGTACCAAAATTCATGTATGATCTTGAATGTAAGATTAATTTATTTTACATCTGGATAATACCATGATATCTATGGATATTAACATACCAATAATTTAAATGTTATGATAAACTTATTAGGTGTTATGATGTTATTGAAATGAAATTCTTCCATTATCCACTATTGGATGAAAATAAGAGTAAAAACAAGTTTTGATGAATGAAAATGGGGAAGCATTCATTAAAGAAACCTAGAGATAAGAAAACAAGATTCCCACCTTTTAATATGTGTATAAAAATGAATCATTTGAAATGTTTGATAAATTATACAATGTGATACAAGTTTGGTAATATTGGTTGTAAGGAATCTTAATGTAATGAAAATGGTTCTAAATAGAAAAATAATCGGTTAATTGAAATCAATCCATCGGAGAGGTTTTTTATTTTAATGATCTGGTTTATAATGATAATATTCTTTTAAATTAAGTTACTTAGGATGTCAATGATAGACATCGAAATCATAATGGCATATAAGAATCTTTTTCTACTGCTATTGTCGGAGTTGAGCCCTAAAAGTATGTGTTAAAAGGTATGTTAGTTATTAATTCAAATTATTCAAACACCCTTTTTAACTATAGATCCTTTCGTTCATTCATTTTAGAGAAATATTCAATAATAGTGGGAATATCACATCCTAATTGTATGTTATAAAAAATATTGAAAACACCAGGTGGAATTATTAATTTAACCAAAATTTTTAGAAATCATCCTATTGTTATTAGTGGAAAATTGTTTCCTAAAATCATGCTAAACTAATCACTATAGAGTTTGATATTATTTATGTTATGGATCTACTTTCTGTTTATCTGGCTTAGATTGATTGTATATCCATGAATTTTTCGTTCTATGATTTCATACCTTTGATAACCTACAAAAATAAAGGAAATATATTATAAATTGTATTGAAAGTTAATTAGCGCATATTGTAAAAAAGAACAAAATAGATAGATTAGTGATTTCCCAATATTTAATGAAGATATTTTTGTTTTTCTATATTATTTATCATTTTTATTGTTGATCGGTAGGTTGAGTTTACGATTAACCAATTAATTGATGCTAATCCAATTTAAAAACTGTCTTATCAAAAGGATCACGTAAACAATTTGGATCTAAAAAGGATATTGTAAGAGTTTCAAGACAAAATTTTTATACATAAAAATACATCAGTCATAATTGTTACTATTTTTTAAAAATAATGATGGTTCTATATTGATTTCCATTTATTATAGATATTCTTGTAATATCACTAGTAAGAGTATGATTTCATTTCCCCGTATCGATGATTTTTTTGATCCTTTCTAAGTAGAACAATATTTTTTTGAATAACCTCAATTATGAGTATCGGTATTTGATATTAATAGAGTAGATTTTTATAGGGACATCATTCAAAACATGATATGGGGTTAATTATTTTATCATTATGCACTTTGGGTTCAATAATTCACCTGCAATATTTATAGAACTTATTTATAGAGTCCTAAATAAATATTTTCTTATGTTTTTTGTTTTTTAATTAATAACATACTAATGTATTATAAATGTCAAAAGTATCATTAAAAACAGCCATGTAATGTTTCAAAAAACTTAATAGAAAATAAAAAATATGAATAATGAAAATGTTTAAATTTTTGTTGCAAAAAATATCCTTACACAGACATATTGATTATAAAGATTACATAACTATTGAAAATGATAAAACTAATATCATTAAAGAGTATCGAAGACGTACCAATGTGATAAAGATTTATATTTTTCTTGGTTTAGTTGGTTACTACATGCGGTTTTTTGAAAACATTTATCAGATATCTACCCCATAAATTATGTTATCTTGATAGGGAGTAATATTCATATTGAAAAAATAATGTGATGTTTTTTTGGAACCCAAAATAATATTTTTTAAAGGGAAGTAATTTTCCTTACACTCTTGAGATATTAAATTTTATATATATATTGATTCATTTATTAATGTAATTATCTTTAATATAATGAAAAATTATCAAGTAATTACTTATGATTCATGTAAACTAAAACATAATGTGTTAAATAATCCTTTGCATGATCTAGAATCAGATTCTATGATTTTTTCTATCAAACAATTCGATGCATTGTTTCTATAGATCCATGTGTTAAATATATACTGATACTAAAATTTTCAAGTATAGATTCACTCACATAGAGTTGAATATGAGACCTAGATGATGCTATAACTGTCTAAGGATTATGACTGGATGATTATTTTTCATCCAAGAAGATAAAAAATATTGATTATTATTTGAGTCAGAAAAAATTCAACATTAGTTATGATACATTTGGATCACGAACCACTGATTAATTATTTGATAAATTTTGGCTGAGATGTTTTATATGTTGGATCTTCCCATATTTTTGTATTGTCAACTTTAAAAGATAGAATTAGGTAGGCTCAAATTTTTTTTCGAGTTGTAAGAAAATGTTGAATTGGTTGATAATTATATGTTTCATAAACATGAAATTGATAAAGAATGTGTTTTTATATTTAGAAAGATATTTTTTTCGGTGTGATACTCAGTTGTAGATATAATTATTGATTCAAGATCATAGTTTCATGTTTTTGGTTTATCTTGGTTATACTATGATGTATAAAAAAATTTGTACTATTACTGGCCTAATAGAATGAATATGTATTACTAGTTTTATGATGATATTATTGAATTTTCAATGGGTTAATGTAGAATAAAAATTACTATTGGGGATGATTCATCCATTTCTATTACCATAGGAAAAATGATAAAATGTATCCATGATTTTTTTATTGGGATTTAAAAATACATTTTGGGGTAATAATGTGACTTTGTTTATTATTGATTGATTAACTAAATATTTTAATTTTATTCCCTTTCAAGATACTATGTATTTGGATCAAAAATTACAATTGAATCTCAAGGATATAGACATGTTACATGGAGTTCCCCTCTCTATCGTATCTGACCTTGATCCAAGGGTCACATCAAATTTTTGGAATAGTCTCCATAAGTATTTTGGTAATAAATGAAATTTCATTAAAACATATTGTCAACTATATAAAGAACAATATGACAAAATATTTATACTTTCAAATACACAATTCATGCATGTTATATGGATCACCAAATATTTTTGGATCAAAATATTATTATTCTAGTTTTCTTATAATAACATTTTCCATTTCATTGTGAATTTGAAACTTTTTAAGGATTTAAATGGAAAGTAATGTTAGAATCTTGTATTTTAGCGATGAAATTGGTGAAATAATGACTAATATAGTAAATTTAGTGTAGGAAGTGATTAATATTGTTCAGGTAATTCAACAACATATGAGGAAAGCTCAAAAACTGGAAGAAAATGTTATGGAGACAAATGGAAGAAAGATATTTTTTTCGAGGTCGGTTCTCATGTTTTTTTACTATCAGCATGGAAAAGTGTTACTAATTTTTATAAAAATAGGAATTTAAGTCCACATTTTATTGTACCATATTATATCATGAATAAAGTTTTATCTATTTTCTGTAGGTTTTCTTTTACATAATTTTTATTCATCACACATAGTGTTTTATGGTTAACAAAGTATATTCCGAATTCATCTCATGTTTTGTCCTATTAGGTAGTTCACTTATAAGAGAACATTTCTTATAAAGAAAATAATTTTTTGAATATTGACTATAGTGATCATGTATTTTTCAAAAAAGTAATCCACTAGGTTAATTTTGTTTTTAAGAACTATATGGTTAAATAAGAAACATGAAAATATTAAAATGTTGTGAGGGAAAGGTATCACCAGTTGTTTTCTATGTGGATAAAATTATCTAAACATAATTTAAAAAAGGTGGGTAAGAATGTAATAACATATATAATATTAGAATAAATCAAATTCATGTGTTTCAAAAAATCATTAGTTAGATATTATATAGTCATATTTATTATAACAATATTATGTAATTTTTTAGTTAAAAGGGGAAAGTTTATTTCATACTAAAATGGGTTTTCATAAACTGTCAGGACCCCCTCCCCACAAAGTGTACCCCTTCTAGGCCGGCAATGTGAAAAGGGATATAATGACCCCCGAGTCCCGCCTCCAGTAGGCCCTGGGTTGGCGAATAGCACCGAGGGTATAATAACATACAAATGGGAGGCATTACCCTCTAAGAGAACACATGCAGATGAGAGAGATAGAATAGACTCCAATCAACTCCAACTTAGAACTGAGATATAAAAGGAAACCAAGTACATATATGAAATGTCATGCAAAAGTACTACAACTGAAAGGGGAAACTAAAAGTACCCAAAAGAAAGTAAAACGACAGCGACCACAAGCCCGAACAGCTCCTCCTCCAACCGGAAGCTAGTAGTAACCAGCTTGATCTCCAACCTGCTCCAAGTGACCTGAAAAACAGTTTATATATACATAGGGTGAGTATAACAGTATACTCAGTAGGATCCTCCCCAAGCCTCTCGTGTAAAAGTAAAGAAAGCATGCTAAAGGCCAGTGAACAACAAGTGAAACTAAATCGTCACCTAAACAGGTATACTATGTTCCCAACCTCACTATGGCTACTCTCACCAAGTAACACATTCAAGAATATAGCATATAATATAGAATATCAAGGGTACCCCGCTACTACTTCCCCACTGGTTTTCCGCTTTTCCCCAACGACATACGTCCTGTGCATCTCTCTCCAAAGGCTTGCCTGCAGACACCTGGGCTAAGCTCCACAATCTGCACCTCGTGCACCACAAAGGCTTGCCCGCAGACACCTGGGCGAAGCACCACACCGTCCTCACAACCAAATGTAACCAGGTAATTTCCGGGAGCCACCACAGCTCACATAACGTGTATCATACGTCGGGTATAATACCTCAAGCCATTACAGCCCATACTCCGAGTAAGGATCCTCAATCCATTATAGCCTATACAAGTTACACCTATAGTAGTCCATAGGATACTACATCCAGAATATATGCGTGTGAATAACCACAAGCCATTACAGCCCTCTGCACACATATATGGGGTAACTAACCACTGTGCCTCATGGCACAAGTATCTACCAAGAGAAGAGGGCGGGGCCAAAGGGGGTAGTCAGCCATTCGACCTCCCATCAGAATGTTGTGGAAAACACCCCCAAGGGCTCAAAATCCCCAGGGTGTTAGTTTCCCTTACCGACGGGTGGAGTATCGTATTGAAACACAAATAGTACAGAATATATATGTAACTCACATCCACACTATGGGAATCACCTAGTCTTAGATACAACTGCAGCTAACATCTCTCAGACTCCAGGCTGCTACTTCAAAGACTAGGTATCCTATAAGCACACAAAAATTTGAAGAGATTTATTAGATTACTCCATTCTCATTTTATCAGTTCTACTATATGTTAATTAATTCTTTAAACATTAATTAAAAATGAACAATTCCATATTAAACTGAATTGGCATCACATTCAAAAACAAATGCTCCTTTTTAAGATTCACATCACCTTTAAATTCCAGCATCTACATCCCTGTGGATTTTCACCATTTAATCAAACATTCATTACATAATTACTTTTCTACATTCCCAGGCATTCTAGAAAAACATTCTATGCTTATAAACACAAAGGAGGCTCAACACGGTGAATAGATATACTACCCATCGAGTCTTTGCCGCCTATAGAAAGAGCATATACCCATTCTCCCTCGAGAGGCTAGACACGGAATGCACGTGGTATACCCCGCGCATCATCGCCTCCTTCGGAAGAAGGGTAGCAAGACCAGCTACCTTGAGAAGTGGGGAAAAGCAAAGTAGATTAACATTCAAGAAAAACCGTAAGCAACCGGCAACCACATCCATCCCATTCCATCACCCCTGGTGTCCTCCCCGACACCCACATGCATAACTGATGCATATCGCCACTCTAGGCGTCATCCACTGCCATAACCAAAAGGCCTCCATGCCTCCACATATTACAACAGCCATCCAGGCTCACATCAAAGCACTAGCAGCAGGAAAACAAACATCACATCATGGGCTCTTGACCCTTTAACAAACAAGAGGGTAACTCAGAACCCTTTTAGAAATTCCCACATAACCTGTTCTCTAATCCATATTGAATTAACAGATTTGTTATTTGTAGGTTCCAATCATGGATACCTAATAAGTAAGCTATCACAATTAAATAACCATGCTTACTTCCCTAATTTGATTATCCTCAAATTAGAACAACTACAACAACAGCAATAACCAGATTAATTTACATGCCTCTTTATCTTTAGCCAATTAATTCCAGCTTTACTTTCATTATCAATTTCTATCATGAACGAACAATAAATCAAAGAAAACATAGATATCACTATATCTAGGAAAACATGAGGCAAACTGTTATCATGGTATAAAGAAATAACATGCGATCAACCAATTCTTTTAATCCAGTTCAAGTATTTAATTAGGTCAATTTCATTGTGATCCAAAGGGATAAATCATGCTAATTCTACGATTGCACATATACAATTAGAGAAGCCATGAATCCCCTACCTCAAACAGTTCCTCACATTCTTTATCCACACAACAGGTCACGATCCTCCCCTCGCGACAACTGCATCCACCGGAGGATGTTGCGGTACGACAGTACCAACCAACCCCAAGAAAACCCATTAAGAACTTGGAAATTACATGGTATAATTATGGAATGGTGCATAGGAGAAGATGAACCCCAAAAGAACGACGATACAACATACCTTATATCGAAGATTGATCGACACACCTTGGTTGCATCAAAACAAAGCAAATCCAATCCTAGGAGTAAAGATTGATTGTGCAACTCCTACGGAAAGGATTGAAAGGTTCTAGCGTCTCTTAGTCGAGAACAAAGGGAAAGAACAAGGGAGAATGATATCTCACCCCTTTTTAAGATTTAATGGGGCGATGGTTTAAGATCCAGTTAATTCTCTATTAAAAACGGATCGCATTAACCCACGCGGTTTGACCAAGTAAAACATTATAAGCCTTAGGAATAATTAATATAGGATTTATGGCTTTTTAAACGGCCTTAAAAGCCCTTAAAATAAGGCTTTAAATTGATTTTACGTCAAAGGAAACGTCAAGAGGGGAAAAACTATAGGAGTCTGGAAACACTGTTCACCCACTGTTACTGTACATGAAACCGATCTGTGAAACTGATCGGTGAAACCGATCTGTGAAACCGATCTGTGAAACCGATCTGTCACACCGATCGGTGAAACCGATCTGTGAGGCCGATCTGTCAGACAGATTGGTGAGACCGATCTGTTACTGTTCATAAAACTGGAAACACTGTTCACAGAACTGGAAAATTGGCAAAGTGTTGGGGATAAGTCCCCTTGACCTCCCAGAACACCTCCAACACCAACATTTCACAAAGTAATGGACCGGAGAGGTCCGAGCGATTGCATTAGATACATCTCAAAACATTCTCGTCCTCGAGAATTAAAAAAACCAACCCAGAAGAAAAGAGGGGTCCGAACAACCACCCCATAAGATACCTCTCAGTGTAACCCCACCATGAGTTGTTCGAAAGCTGGAACAAAACTACGACATCCGGGAACAAACAATCCATTCCCAAACAATTCATTCACAACATCACATCAATGGTACATAAATAAAACATGAAAGTTCTAAATAGAGAGGAAACATCATTACATGAAAGGAGTTAAACATTGAACAACTCTGGGTACTGAGCACATATCTGTGACTCACGCTCCCAGGTACTCTCCTCCATGCCACCGTGTCGCCACAAGACACGAACTAAGGGGATAGAATGCCCACGCAACACCTTCTCCTTGTGGTCTTGGATCTCCATAGTTCGCTCCTCGAAGGTTGCATCATCATCAATATTGATCTCTCCCCAATCGATAACATGAGATTCATCATGAAGATAACGACGGAGATGTGATACATGGATAACATCATGTATCCGACTCATCTGAGGGGGAAGTGCTACTCGATATGCCACAGCTCCAACACGAGCTAACACCTCGAAAGGCCCAACAAACCGGGGAGAAAGCTTACTTCCACGACCAAACCTTCGCTGCCTACGACGGGGAGTCACCTTTAGAAACACATGATCCCCAACATTAAACTCTAAGGGTCTCCTTCTTTGATCAACATATGATTTCTGACGATCATGTGATGTCTTCATCCTCTCACGAATCACCTGTTCCATATCTGTTGTATTCTGCACTAGTTCTTGTCCGAGAATTGCTGAATCTCCGACCCCAGTCCAGCACAACGGAGAACGGCAAGGCCGGCCATACAGGGCTTCAAATGGCGCCATACCAATGGTGGAGTGAAAACTATTATTGTAAGCGAACTCTACCAAGGGTAAGTTCTTTTTCTCATGAACCTCCAAAATCAAGAACACAAGAGCGCAACATGTCTTCAAGAGTCTGGATTGTTCGCTCTATCTGACCATCCGTTTGAGGATGAAAAGCAGTGCTAAGGCATAACTGAGAACCAAAATCTTGCTGGAGACCTCTCTACACCCTAGAGGTAAAATGAGGATCTCGATCAGAAATGATCGTCTTAGGAACTCCATGAAGCCCCACCACCTCCTCCAGATACTTCCTCGACAAAACCTCTACTGAGCTCGACTCCTTTATTGCTATGAAGTGGGCCGATTTAGTTAAACGATCCACTACCACCCATATAGCATCATGTCCTCCCGGAGCTCGAGGTAAACCTGTAACAAAGTCCATGGAGATGTCCTCCAACATCCACTGAGGAATCTCTAATTGCTGGAGAAGACCACCAGGAACACGGTGTTCGGCCTTCACCCTCTAACAGACTAAACATCGAGACACAAACTCTACCACTGCACGCTTCAGCCCAGGCCACCAAAATTGACTCCTCAAGGATCGGTACATCTTTGTCGCACCAGGATGTACTGCTAAGGGCGAGCTATGGAACTCTCGGAGAACCATCTCACGCATCTCCATGGGAACAAAAGGCCTTCCATGATACAAAACTCAGTGTTGTTCATCCTCTGACCAACCAGCAGGGGCCTCTCCACAAACAAATCTGTCTCTCCAAGCTTCCACCTCTGGATCAACCAACTGAGACTCTTCCACCTTCTGCATTAGAGATGACTGCACCGTCATCTGGAAAAGACAACCTCTACCTCCAACATCTTCCATATCAAGATGTAATGCTGCTAGCTCTTCCATCACTCTCCAAGAATCACCAGATTCATGCACAACATCCTTACATGACTTTCGGCTCAGCGCATCAGCAACAACATTCCTTTTTCCAGGCGTATATGATATTTCAAAGTCGTATTCCTGCAAGAACTCCATCCACCGATGCTGCCTCAAGTTCATAACACGTTGCGAGAAAACATACCTCAAACTCTTATGATCGGTGAGAACCACAAAGCGCTCGCCAATGAGGTAATGTCTCCACAACTTCAACGCAAACACCACAGCTGCCAACTCAAGATCATGGGTTGCATAGTTGCGTTCATGGGGACGCAATTGTCGGGACGCATAAGAAACAAATGACCTTTGTTGCATCAGAACACAGCCTAGCCCCAGATGTGACGCATCGCAGAAGACGTCAAATTGGACTCCCTCAACCGGAAGACAAAGAACATGAGAACTTACCAACTTCTCCTTTAGATACTCGAAAGCTTCCTGACACTGATCAGTCCATATGAACGCTTGATCCTTCTTGGTCAAAGCTGTCAGAGGAGTCGCAACTCAGAAGAAATTTTCTACGAACCTCCTGTAATAGCCTGCAAGACCAAGGAAACTTCGCACCTCTGACACGGTCTTGGGGGCTTCCCAAGACACTGCTGCTTCTATCTTCGATGGATCCATAGCTACTCTCTGTTGGGACACAACATGCCCTAAGAAACGAAATTCTCGAGCCCAGAACTCACACTTGTACAACTTCCCAAACAACTGATGTTGGCGAAGAACTCCCAAAACGGCCCGTAGATGCTCTGCATACACTTCTTCAGATGTGGAGTACACAAGGATGTCATCGATGAAAAACACAACAAACTTGTCCAGGAATTCAAGGAACACAGCATTCATCAACCCCATGAAAACAGCTGGAGCATTCGTCATGCCGAATGGCATTACAACTAACTCATAATGCCCATGACGACAACAGAAAGCAGTCTTCGGGATATCCTCATCCTTTACATGAATTTGGTGATATCCTGACCGCAAGTCGATCTTTGAGAACCAACTTGCATCCTTCAATTGATCGAATAGGTCATCAATCCGTGGAAGAAGATAGAGATTCTTTATTGTCACTTTGTTTAATCAACGATAATCGACACACAACCACAAACTTCCATCAGCCTTTTTCACAAACAAAACTGGTGCACCCCAAGGTGACACACGTGGCCGAACAAAACCACACTGCAATAGACCATCGAGCTGTATACGTAGCTCTCGTAACTCAGAAGGGGCCATCCTATATGGATACATAGAGATAAGAGACACTCCTGGTTGTAGCTCGATCCAAAACTCTATTTCTAGTCGAGGGGGTAAGGATACATCCTCTTCTGGAAAGATGTCAGGGTACTCCTCTACGAACCTAGGAAACGCCAACTGTTGAACCTCTGAAGAACTCAGCATCATCCTAGCCATCATGGATTATAAGGATGAAACTCATCTATGACTCATTCGAGGATCTCTCTCACCAACAAACACCACTTCCTCCCCATCTTCATCAAAGAAAACGACCTTCTTCCTATATCAATCCACAATAGCCTGCACCTAATACAACCAATCCATGCCGAGTATGACATCATATGGTTGTATTCGTAAACATAGGAAATCTCCCCAAGAGCGGTGTTGCCCCAACACTAGCTCACAGTCTATACATACTTCAAACAAGCTAGCTCGACCTCCAACTGGCGTAGTCAACGCCATGGGCACTGGAAGCATCTCTACCTCAAGTCCCAAAGCGTGGACAAGGGTAGGGGATATAAAGGAGTGTGTCGCTCCTGAATCAAACAAGTCAAACACCAAGGTAGAAAACAAGCAAAGGGTACCTTGAACGACATCTGGCTCTCCTGGGGCTGGCAACGCTAGAGCATGAAGCTGACCACGACCTCCTCCACGACCTCTCTGACCCTGATGATGACCACCACCATGACCGCTCTCTACTCTCTGAGGATGGGGAGCGTCATGGGTCTGTCCTCTACCTGTTCCATCTACCCTCTGGTGATCTAAAGCTGGTGGAACCTGATGCTGCTCCCTCGGCTGGAACTGCCTCAATAGAGGAACCTGGAGTGGAGTGCCTGGTGCATGATGAATGCTCTGAAAAGTCGGGCACTCCCGATGCTGATGACCACGACCACCACAAGAAAAACAAGCGCCTGATCCCTTGGCATAGGCCTGAGAGTTGCTGCCTCCGTAGAAACGAGATGAGAAGGTCTGGGACCTACCCCTAGGTGAATAGAAACTCTTCTGTCCTGAAAACCGGGAACCCCGGACCACAGCTCTGCTTCGTGAGGAATCATGACGATTCCCCTCTCGTGACGATCCGGTCCTAGCCAAAGTCCTCTCAACAACCTCTTCCCTCGCCAGCACCTCAAGATATGTCTTCAGCATAAATGGGGTGACTTGGCGCTGGATATCTGGACGCAAAGCCTCCTCGAAATGCCTCTCCCTGGCTTCATCATCTGGTAACAGGTCTGAAGCATATCGTAGAAGGTTCCTGAAACGGACTCCAAACTCTCGAACACTGGATCTCCCCTGCCGAAGGGTGAGAAGCTCCTGGCGACTGGAAACCTTTGCAGTCGATGAAAGAAACTTGACTCTAAACCTGTCTTGAAACTCCTCCCATGAGATCGCTTACTCCTCACAATCACTGAGGAACAAGAACCACCACTGCCTCGCTGCTCCTCACAGCATCGTCACAACCAAGGAGACCCAGTGTTCCTTCTCAGCACGAATCGAATTGAAGCCTATCTCGATCTCCTCTAACCAGTCTTCTGTGACTGCATCTAAAACGGATCCCTCATACTTCTGTAGACTCTGGCGCTGAAACACTCGAAGTATCTTCCTCCAAGTGTCATCATTGCCAACCTCTACTCGGCGGTGATCTGCAAGAACAGCCTGTTGGGCATCTTCTACGCAAACCTGATGAGGACGTCGACCTGGAGCCATCCCTGTAAAATAACAACTGTTAGAGCTCCTAATCCTGGAATATGGAAGACTCAACATTAATTAATTAATTGTTTTGTTTTATTAATTCCAGGTTACTTATCCCAAGGTCTACCCATTCAAACACAGGCGCAAAGAATAATGATGCATGATCCTTTCCTAGGTCTCTACCCTGCAACCAGTATCACATTGTTTAGTAGCCATCGTAAACTTAATGGCCCGTGCAACAGATCATAGGGGGGCCTGAACGCCTATGTCTCTGCCGGTATCCAATGTTTACCCCACTTGCTAAACATGAATGACACAGTTTCCCTACCATCCCATGCATCTTCATCTGTGCCTAACTCCAAACTCCATCCTATCCCTCAACCAAACCTCTGATACCACTCTGTCACGACCCCCTCCCCACAAAGTGTACCCCTCCTGGGCCGGCAATGTGAAAAGGGAGATAATGACCCCTGAGTCCCGCCTCCAGTAGGCCCCGGGTTGGGGACTAGCAGCGAGGGTATAATAACATACAAATGGGAGGCATTACCCTCTAAGAGAACACATGCAAAAAAGAGAGATAGAATAGACTCCAATCAACTCCAACTTAGAACTGAGATATAAAAGGAAACCAAGTACATATATGAAATTTCATGCAAAAGTACTACAACTGAAAGGGGAAACTAAAAGTACCCAAAAGAAAGTAAAACGGCAGTGACCACAAGCCCGAACAGCTCCTCCTCCAACCGCAAGCTAGTAGTAACCATCTTGATCTCCAACCTGCTCCAAGTGACCTGAAAAACAGTTTATATATACATAGGGTGAGTATAACAGTATACTCAGTAGGATCCTCCCCAAGCCTCTCGTGCAAATGTAAAGAAAGCATGCTAAAGCCCAGTGAACAACAAGTGAAACTTACTCGTCACCTAAACAGGTATACTATGTTCCCAACCTCACCATGGCTACTCTCACCAAGTAACACATACAATAATATAGCATATAATATAGAATATCAAGGGTACCCTTCTACTACTTCCCCACTGGTTTTCCACTTTTCCCCAATGACATACGTCCTGGGTATCTTTTTCCAAAGGCTTGCCTGCAGACAGTTGGGCTAAGCTCCACAATCTGCACCTCGTGCACCAAAAAGTCTTTCCCGCATACACCTGGGCGAAGCACCACACCGTCCTCACAACCAAAAGTAACCAGGTAATTTTTTGGAGCCACCACAGTTCGCATAACGTGTATCATACGTCGGGTATAATAACTCAAGCCATTACAGCCCATACTCCGAGTAAGGATCCTCAAGCCATCATATCCTATACACGTTACACCTATAGTAGTCCATAGGATACTATATCCAGAATATATGCGTGTGAATTACCACAAGCCATTACAACCCTCAACACAAATATATGGGGTAACTAACCGTTGTTCCTCATGGCACAAGTATCTACCAAGAGAAGAGAGCGGGGCCAAAGGGGGTAGTCATCCATTCGACCTCCCATCAGAATATTGGGGAAAACACCCCCCAGGGCTCAAAATCCCCGGGGTGTCAGTTGCACTTACCGATGGGTGGAGTAGCGTATAGAAACAAAAAAAGTACAGAATATATATGTAACTCACATCCACACTATGGGAATTACCTAGTCTTAGATACAACTATATCTAACGTCTCTCAGACTCTAGGCTGCTACTTCAAAGACTAGGTATCCTATAAGAACACAAACATTTGAAGAGCTTTATTAGATTACTCCATTCTCATTTTATCAGTTCCACTGTACGTTAATTAATTCTTTAAACATTAATTAATAATGAACAATTCCACATTAAACTGAATTGGCATCACATTCAAAAACAACTGCTCCTTTTTAAGATTCACATCACCTTTAAATTCCAGCATCTCCATCCCCATGTATTTTCACCATTTAATCAATCATTCATTACAGAATTACTTTTCCACATTCCCAGGCATTCTAGAAAAACATCCTATGCTTCTAAACACAAATGAGACTCAACACGGTGAATAGATATACTACCCGTCGAGTCTTTTCTGCCTATAGAAAGAGCATATACCCATTCTCCCTCCAGAGGCTAAACACGGAAAGCACATGGCATACCCCGCGCGTCTTCGCCACATTCAGAAAAAGGGTAGCAAGACCAGCTGCCTTGAGCAGTGGGGAAAAGCAAAGCAGATTAACATTCAAGAAAAACCGTAAGCAATCAGAAACCACATCCATCCCATTCCATCACCCCTGTTGTCCTCCCCGACACCCACATCCATAAATGATGCATATCACCACTCTAGGCGTCATCCACTACCATAACAACAAGGCCTCAATGCCTCCACATATCACAACAGCCATCCAGGGTCACATCAAAGCAAAAGCAGCAGGAAAACAAACATCACATCATGGACTCTTGACCCTTTAACAAACAAGAGGGTAACTCAGAACCCTTTTAGAAATTCCCACAAAATCTGTTCTCTAATCCATATTGAATTAACAGATTTGTTATTCGTAGGTTCCAATCATGGATACCTAATCAGTAAGCTATCACAATTAAATAACCATGGTTACTTCCCTAATTTGATTATCCTCAAATTATAACAACTACAACAACAACAATAACCAGATTAATTTACATGCCTCTTTATCTTTATCCAATTAATTCCAGCTTTACGTTCATTATCAATTTCTATCATGAACGAACAACAAATCAAAGAAAACATAGATATCACTATATCTAGGAAAACATGAGGCAAACCGTTATCACAGTATAAAGCAACAACATGTGATCAACCAATTCTTTCAATCCGGTTCAAGTATTTAATTAGGTCAATTTCATTGTGATCCAAAGGGATAAATAATTCTAATTCTACGATTGCACATATACAATTAGAGAAGCCATGAATCCCCTACCTCAAACAGTTCCTCACGTTCTTTATCCACACAACAGGTCACAATCCTCCCCTCGTGACAACTGCATCCACCAGAGGATGTTGCGGTATGACAGTACCAACCAACCCCAAGAAAACCCATTAGAATCTTGGAAATTACATGGTATAATTATGGAAAGGAGTATAGGAGAAGATGAACCCCAAAAGAACGACGATACAACATACCTTATATCGAAGATTGATCGACACACCTTGGTTGCATCAAAACAATGAAGAACCAATCCTAGGAGTAAAGATTGATTGTGCAACTCCTACGGAATGGATTGAAAGGTTCTAGCATCTCTTAGTCGAGAACAAAGGGAAAGAACAAGAGAGAATGATATCTCTCCCCTTTATAAGATTTAATGGGGCGACAGTTTGAGATCCGGTTAATTCTCCATTAAAAACAGATCGCATTAACCCACGCGGTTTGACCATGTAAAACATTCCAAGCCTTAGAAATAATTAATATAGGATTTATGGCATTTTAAACGGCCTTAAGAGCCCTTAAAATAAGGCTTTAAAAGTATTTTAAGTGAAAGGAAACGTCAAGAGGAGAAAAACTGTAGGAGTCTGGAATCACTGTTCACCCACTGTTACTGTACATGAAACAGATCTGTGAAACCGATCTGTGAAACCGATCTGTCACACCGATCGGTGAAACTGATCTGTGAGACCGATCTGTTACTGTTCATAAAACTGGAAACACTGTTCACAGAACTGGAAAATTGGCAAAGTGTTGGGGATAAGTCCCCTTGACCTCCCAGAACACCTCCAACACCAACATTTCACAATGTAATGGACCAGAGAGGTCCGGGCCATTACATAAACTATATGGTTATATTTATAAAATTGATTTCAAAATTATATAATTTTAATTTGATAAAATTATCATTATTTTTAAATTCTTAATTTTAAAATATTCTTAATATGATTTTTTGAGAATTTTCTAAATAGCTAGATGAATAGATAAAATATAGTTATTATTGAAAATGATATTTTATTTTAAATTTTTTTAAAATAAAAATTAGATTTTAATTTATTTTTAAAAATTTTCTAGATCGTTATAATTATATGTAATCTAATTATGGATTTATAAATGAATTTTTACATTAATTTAGTATAGAATCATTATATATTTACTAAATTTTCTTACCATGATTTAAGGGGAAATAATGTAATTGATGTTAATATTTAAATGAAAAGGTCTCTAAAATTACCTCAATGCATGGTCTAATTTTATTTTATGATTCAATTTTCTTCATAATAGTCCAATATTCAGCTTTCTATCATTTTTTATCCATTTTGATGGGATTATGACTCTTATAATATTTTATTTAAATATGATCAAACCATCTCACTCTCCTATTTTTCATAACAATAATATTCTTAAAAGAAGTTATATATGAGATATAATTGGATAAAAATATTAATTAATTATATATATATATATATAAATTTATCTTCTTTATGGTATTTTGAAAATTTTATTGAATTAATAATTACATTAAATATTTACACAACACTAATACTCTAATTATTTAATTAATGGAAAATCATGTAAATGTTATTAAAAATAAAAAAATTTTATTTGATATAATTATTGTGATCTATGATTTTATAGAAAAAATAGATTTTTAGGGGTTTATTAACGTTTTCTACTTTACTAAAATTATTTGGGTTTTTAAAATCATGGTAATGAATTTTATTAATAATAGAAATTAAGTATATATTTTTACAAATGATACTTATTAAACGTTATAAAATAAATAACGATCTTAGATTCGGAAAATTGATTAAAATATGGTATATAATATGATAAATGGCTCATTTAGGTGCCATTTTAATTTATAGTTACTATATTAATCCTCAATTATTGAAAATCTGTGTCACCATCTTTAGTTTGAAATGAGTTGATGAGGGGTTAATACAAAATTACAAGGATTAAACTATGACCTTTACTTGAATAAAAAATATTACATGATTGTATTTAAAAAATTTATCTTCTTAATTTATAAACAAAATAGTTTTTTTTAAATTTTATTATGAAATTAGTTTATTTAATTTAATATTTTGATGAATTCTCGGAGTTCCCCTCCCCTATCTTATAAAAGGTCAAGATTTCTTGTAATTTATTCACACATAAAATCCAATATTGTTCAAGCATTCACTAAAAAAATAATTTTTATAATCACTACCATCAGTATAGAGAAAATATTTTAGGAATTATACCAACTTCAGTTGTCTAATGTTTTTATGAAAAAGACGTTATTCGAAGCGGATGTATTATTCTTTACTAGATTTTTTCAATTTTATTTATTCCTCTAACACCTTAAAATATTATTTTACCATGAAAAGTAAAAACATTATCATCCATATATTGAGTTGTTATTATGTTAAAATAAACACATATTCCTATCTCATCTTCCACCAAATGGGATACAAAACCATCATTAATTTTTATGAAAGACTACCACCTCACAAAACAATGTAATTAATTTTTAATCATCGTCCCTAATAGATGGATTATAATTAAGTAAGTAATGTTTATATATTATATTTATGAAATATGTATAATTATTAAATGACAATTTATTATTTACTATATTACCTTTACAATCAATAGAAAATCATAAAATCATTCGTGCTTACGTGTGTACTACCACCTCTACAAAGTGATGTGATTCGTTTATCATAACCACATCATATGGATGATATAAATATGTATATTTAATGGATTATTATGATATTTATGATATTATGATCATTTGTTAATGATAAAATATTTTTTACCTTCTTTCCATAATGATCATTGAAAAAAGGAAGCGTTACTAATCAATATGTATGACCTAACGTCTTAATAACTATATCATATATCATTTTTCATGACTATATTTAATAGTTGGATTTAAAATATATTTTTTATTTGAAAAGGATTATTATCTCATTGTAATGATTTTTTATATGATGGAACAATGACCTATTTTACCATATTCTACCTATCGAATTCATTTTTGACAAATGAAACAGATTTCAACAAAATGCCCAACATGAATCTAATTGATTATGTAATTGTATATAAGATGGTATTAAATTAAATATAAGAATAATAAACATGATAATGGATCATAGTAATTTATAAATTAAAAAAATAATTCATGAATATATAGAATTTATGTGATGAGTATGACTGAATGTATGGGGAATTCTATAAAGAATTAATTATTAAAATTATTCTTTTAAATTATTTTATTGAATTAAAAAATGAATGTATTTATTAAATAAAAATCATTTACAATAATTCCCTGTATTATGATGCCAAAAATATTTGGAGTTTTTATTTTATATTTCCATGTTTATTTTAAAATAAAATGGTTTCCTCATTATGTTACTTATTATTAGATTTCTAACAAACATGAAATTTCTGTCACTTTTCACATTATCCAAGGATTTAAGAAAATGAATATTTTTTCCAAATATTTGAAATTATTTTTAAAAAATGATTTTTTTTCTATTTTAAAAAATATGGAAACAACTACTTTCCTCACCATTTCATAGGTTATTTTATATCTCACATAAACTAGAATATTTAATGTTTTCTAAAAAAAACTATATTTCCCATTTTATAGTTATTTTTGAAATGAAAAGTTTTTTTCAAGAAGAATGGGTATTTTGATCTCTACATTTCTTCATGGTTTTAGAATAATTTTTAGAATTATTAATTCATGATATTGTCCAAGGATATTGTTATAAAGGACTGAGGACCATTATATATCGTAGGTATGCCTAATATAAAATATATAATGGTTGAATTTAGATAACATTCGGTAAGAAAATTATATATTATATGATGGGTGCACCCAAATATTTCACCAACACACTTGGTATTTATTATATAATCTAGATAATTATATTGTAATCATACCATATGATTATTCTAAATTATTTTTTTTATAAGGTTTTTACGATGATGATTTCCCATGTCACCTATAAGATTTTGGGTTCGTTCTAATAATATTTCCTTATAATAATTGATTTTAAAAGGTAAGATATATATATATGTTAAATGGGAAAAATAATTTTATGTTTGGATAAAGAGGAATGTTGTTATAAATTTTTTATTCGTTTTCATATTTTTCACTAAAATATCAATCTTATTTTCATTGTTTCCCTTAATGATATTTTCTCTCATCCCATATTTTAATATTTTTCTCATAGGTAATAGAAAATTTGTAATTGAATAAAAGAATCCAATTTGAATGTATATAAGATTTTTCATAAAAAGAAATCATTTTTTCTTTAAAATTCTTATTATTTTAAAAATTGATATTGAGTAAAAGTGTATTATTTTTAATATATTATGGTTTTATATAATAGTTATTAACAAAAATTCTAAATCTATAAACACAAAATATATATGGGAATATTTGAATGTGAAATATTTTTTAATGACACTAGAATATAGGATGTATAAAATCAGGTCTTTAAAGTTGATATCAGAGAAAATATTAGATTAGAGTCTGGGTTATGATATTGAGAATTGAATAAACCTTGAAGATTTCACGTAATATTTGATTTAAAATGATATAGAATTTGAAAATTATCATGTTTCTTAAACTAAAGTATGTTTATTTATAAGGGTTATTTTGAGATAAAATAGTGTAGTTGTAGTAGGAGGAAATCAAGAGGATTATATCCATTGAAATTTTCAATCTCTAATTGTTAGAATTGGAATTGACAAAATTTTTTAAGTGATTAGTCAGTTTATGATATCTATAAATGGTGTTGGAATCAGTTCACATGTGTATCTAGATCTACTATAGATAAACATGATGATATTGGATCAACTTAAAACAGAACAACCTCTACTATTCAATGGATCTTCTGACATATTGGTAGCTAAAGGACAAATCAATTCCCTATATAATATATTTGATTCATTGGGTGTTTTGGACATCAAAATGTAACCCCAACAATTTATAATTTTGAGGGTGAATATTATTAAATTTGGTCATTGGTTAAGAATAAAAAAGAATGATATGAGATTTATTCAATGTAATGGGACACATATAAGAACATATTCATTTATAAATATTTCCTTATTATTGTTCAACTAACTATGGAGAAACAACTCATGCACTTGGGGAAAAGGATGAATATTCTATAGCAGTGTATGAAGTGAATTTTAAAATATTGTCTAGGAATTTACCAAAGTTTATTAGGAGTATTTATAGAAAAATAAAAAAATTTAATTAGGTTTGGAACAATTATATAAAATATAATTATCTTCCAATGAATTCATAATTTATTACGAACATGTCTGGTGTGATGATATGGTAGAAATATAAATTTATGATGCTCATTTATTCCCTAAAAATGAGATAAAAATTTTATGGTTGATAGAAAATGGTGATGAATTCATCAAAAAATCCAATACATAAGAAAATAATGTTCTCATCTTTTGAAAAGTGTGGAAGAAATCATCCAAAAAATCATTGAAAAATTCAGGAAGGCGCAATTAGAGTGGTATGTTTGGTCACAATGCTCGTGAATACTATGAAAACAATCATTAACAATCATAGAATAAGAAAACCATTAACAATACATCAATGAGTTGTTTTGATTTAAATGAGTTTTTTCATTATAATGACATGTTTCTAAAAATATTTATTTAGGATAGAAATCATCAAGGCCAAAAAGGAAAAGGAGTGGAAAATATTTTGATACTACTATGTTTGGTGTAGGGACTTCTAATAAAGTCTAGATATGTATGATTATTGTTTATTAAAATATAATAAAAACCCTATTTCACTATGGAACATCATAGTCATAATTTTATGAGAATGTTTCAATAATTCAGGTATTATTACATTAGTGAGGAATCATAAAATTATTAATGAAAACAAATATTGGAATACAACCAAAATTTATAAGAATCATACACTTATATCAATACAATGGTCTTCCCTATAGATCTTAATGAAGAACCCATAAAATGGTTTTATATTATTTTAGGTATGGATTATATTTCAATCTATTATGCTATGATAGATTCCAACTCCTAGAATGTTTTGTTCAATGAATTCATACCTTTTATAAGATACCAATAATAAAAGAAATCTATTAGAAATGGATTTGAAAGTTACAAAGTTCATGTTTTTTAAAAGAAAAAAATGTTAAAGATTAGTAATGTCTTAGTAGTGAAAAAACTATATGGATGTTTTTCCTAATGATTTACATGGTGTTATTCCTGATAGAGAGGTTCTGTTTACTATTGATTTAGTACCCAATGATAATCCTCTTTCAGAACCCCCATATCAAATGGTTCCTATAAAAATTTCAGAACTGAAAAAATCATTTTAGGAGTCTCTAGACAAAGGTTTTATTCTAAAATATACTTCCCCTTCAGGTACATTTATTTTTTTTAAAAAAATAAATATAGTTCCATATGGGTTTTTATTTATTATTGAGTTTTTAATAATATCAATAGTAAGAAAAAGTATCTTTTTCCTCATATCGAAGATTTCATTTATCAGCATTAGAAAGCATACAATTTTTTAATGATTTAACATAGGTTGGGGTACCATTAGTTGATGATGAAGAAGTATGATATTCCAAATACTACATTTTACACTAGATATGGGTACTATGAGTTTCCTATACTACTATTTGGATTATATATTTCACTTTCTAAATTTATATATCCTATGAATACAATGTTCAATGAATATTTATATATATTTTTTGTTGTTTTTAATGATGAAATATTAAGGAATTATAAAATCTTTGAGGATCGTGAATGTCACCTTAGGATTTTCTTTCAATCCTTATATCAAAAAAAACTCTATGACCAATTTAGTAATTGTGATTTTTTTAAAAAAAAATTCCCTTGAACATATTATTTCAAATTACAACATAACATTTTACCCTATTAAAACAAAATTTGTTTAACAGTCTCCAATTATCACCATTTCATTTATGTGTAATTTTATTGGTTCATTAGGATAATATCGGTAGTTGTTTGAAAAAAAATTCATGTTCATATTCCCATTAACTATGTAGACATTAAGTGTATATAAATTAATATCAATCAAAGAATGTGATGTTTCTTTAGGACCTACAAATTTTATTGGATAATGCTCTAATTTGTAATCTTACTCAACATATGGTGAATATTTTATGTACAATGATTCTTAATTGAAGGGACATGGTTGTGTTCTGATGCACAATGATCATGTAATTGGTAATTCATTAGGAAAACTAAAAATTCCTAACTTAAATTATCGTTCACATGATCTGGAATTACATACTACAATTTTTTCATTAAATATTCACAGACCTCATTTCAATAGAGCTATGAGTCAAATATATATTGATCATAAATTTTTGAATAATATTTTACTTCTAAATATTTTAATATGATATATTGAAGATGGATATAATTGTTTAAAGATTATGAAAAATTGATTCATTATCATCATAAGAATGTAAAAAAATCAATGTGATTTTTAGAGTTGGAAAAAGATGATATATTAAACATGTTACATTTATAAGATGAAAAATTTAATAATTATTAGTTTAATTTTGAACAATATGTTGTGGATAAAAGAAGATAATCTTTTTTTTAGGATTTAGGTTAGTAGAATTTGACAGATAGAAATATGTTTGTTTACAAGGAATACAGTGAGTTATTTAAAAATTCGTAATTCTTTATGAAGGGTATGTTTCCTGAATTTATCATTTGTAAATAATATTGTTTTAGATTTGATATGGTATTTTCTGTGACTTTTGATTCATAGTTAAAGAAATAATTTATGGATGAAGTTTGTAGTTCCCAATTTTTCATTCATATTTGTAGTAATAATATGTATGGAGACCATAAAGACTATTATTGATGGGATGGTATGAAGATATATATTTCTAAAAATCCCATGAAATTATTTACATTTCAACACCTTAAATTAGAATGAATATTACATAAATTGAGTCATTATAATTTTTTACTACCATATTTGAAATGAAAAAATGTATCCATTATTTTTATTATAGGGTTTCCAAAGATATAATTTGGTAATAAAACAATTTTGGTTATTTCTGATCAATTAACTAAATCCATTCACTTACAACCCATTATAAATATTCTATCTTAGGATAAATATTTTATATTATATATTAATGAGGTAGTATGGTTACACAGACTTCTTCTATCTCTAATATCTAATCATGATCTTAGGGTCACGTCAAATATTTTTGAATTTCATTAAATGTATTTGGGTACTAGATAAAATTTGTACATTGCTTTTAATAATCAGTCTGATGGAAAATCAAAACAAAAATCTTGGACTTCGGAATATTTTCTTTATGATTGTTTTAATGATCAATAAGGAATTTGGGAAAAATATATTTCTATATTTCAGTTATATTATAATTAAAATTTACATTATAGTATAAAGATGGAATCTTTTGATGATTTATATAGAAGGTGATGTAAAACTCAAATATTTTGGGATGAATTATGTGAATGAAAGATAATTAAAACATATTTTATAGAGGAAATGGCTGTGAAGGTGAAGGTAATTTAATATCATATTAGGATTGCTCAGAGCATGCATAAATTTTATGTAGATAACCAGATGAAAGATATTTCGTCTATGGTAGGTGATTGGGGTTTTCTTAAAGTATATCTATTTAATAAGGTTATGAGTTATACTAAAAAGGGGAATTTAATTTAGTAGTTCATTGGACCATATGAAATCCCAGTGTTAGATGGATATGTTTTTAACAGATTGGACATTCCTCTAATTTTATTCTTTGTACACAATTTGTTTTATGTTTCAATGTGATGAAATTATGTAGAATTTTTTTTTCTTGTTTTGAGCCATGAGGTAGTCAACAAGGAAGGGAACTTTTATTATAAAGATCAAGCTAATCAAATTAATGAATGTATAGAGAAATTTTTATGAAATATAATCATTCATCATGTAAAATTTTTCAAGTCTATTAAATATTTTTTAGTTTGATATTATATATTTATATTCATTATAAGAATATTATATATTTTTTCATTCAAAAGGTAAAAATCATTATTTCTATACAATACATGTTGTTATGATTTAAATGGTTATATTATAAATTTTAATTTTAAAATTATATAATTTTAATTTGAAAAATTGAACTAAATAAATAAATTTATATGGTCGAAAATATAATATCATGAATTTTTTAAAATCTATAGAAAATGTAGATTAGTTATGAAAACACACATTTTTATTTTAAAAAATATTTTAATTTATATTATAAGTAATTTAAAATTAAATTTAAAATTAAATTTAAAAAATTAATTATACTATATATAATTTAAATAATTCAATTATGGTCTATGAAATTTTTTTATAATGAATTAAATATAATATCATTTTATATTTTAAAAGTAAATTTTTCTAAAAAATAGTTTTTCATTTGATATTTTAAGATCAATTATAAATTATATTCATCCAAATAAATATTATTAATGTTTTAAGGTGGGTTAAATATAGGTATTCATTGGGAACATATTTTGTAAATAGTAATCCTATATTTTTTTAAAATTTTAATAGTAACCATAATAAATTTTCTTAAATTTATAAAATTTAAATCTACTAATTAATGTTCAAAATAAAATGATAAGGACTTTAAAATGACCCCAAAACATGACAAATTATTAATGGATGATAAAATGTTTTCAACAATCATCCATTATTTAGTTATATGAATATTCTTTCCATTTTTTGCGGTTTATGACATTGAAAATAAATTATTTTAGGAATCGTAAAAAATGTGACACACTTGATTCTCTTAACAATAATTTCTATAACAAGGAAATTAACTGGGGATATGTTCCATTATAAATAATAATTTTTAATAAAAATATTTATCTTCATATTAGTATTTAAATTTTAATTATATTTATAGAATTAATTATCTTAAATAGTTACAGAGCACCGATCGAGTAACTATTTAATTAATAAAAAATAAAAAAATTATACAAAAAATATTATAATAATATAATTATGGAAATTTTTTTATACAATAATTTTATAGAAATAATTTATATTTTGGGAGTGTATTATAATCTTTTTTCTTAATTTTAGTTCTTGAATTGATGTTATTAAAATCAGGGTAATAAATAGATCTAGAGATTGACAATAATTATATATTATATTAAATAGAATTTTATTAAATAATATAGAAGTCCTAAAAAAATATATATTTATAAAATTGACTAAAATATGGGTGATAATATCTACCATGATCTATTTATTTTATTTTTTCCAATTTTATATAGTATATATGTCGTTAATGATTAGAAATCCATGTTAGCATTGTAAATGTGAATAGGGATCAAGAGGGATTAAAACCAAAAGATATAAGTAAAAATATGATCCAAATTATGGGAAAAATTAATTTATGATATTATTTTGATCTGTAATCATCCTTTATATTATATAAATTTTTTTTAGAAATTATAAATACAGAATGTTTTTTAATTTAATACCTTGAGGATTTCTTAGAGTTACCCACCCAACTAATATATAAGGTCACCAATTCTTCTCATTTATTCAGACATCAAATCCCATTTAGTTCGGTCAATACCTACCATAATGCTTTATTAGATTGTATTTACTCATTATATAGGTCTTCGTTTTAGCATAGCACCAAACTTAGTGGTCGTTTGTCGTTAATTATGGAGGTTATTCAAAGAAGAGATATCATTTTTAATCGAGTGTTCCTGTTGTATTTCCCCATCTAACTCTTTTTAATCTACATAAATCATTGATATATACTAATAATAATATTATTAGTATAATTATATGTTATTATGTTAATATAATAATCTATAAAAATCGTTACTTCCGTCAAATGGTAAACACAATTAGTATTTGTGTGTGGGGAGTGCTACCGCCTCGTGAACCGATATAATTCATTTTCCATGACCATCTCTTAAGGATTGATTATAATGATTAAATTAATGAATATATATGATATTAATTACATATTTATAATTATTAAAAGATAACATATCATTTACATTATCAACATTTCATTCATTAAAAAATTATAACATAGTTCATGGCGATGTATAGACTACCACCTATACAAAATAATGTGATTCATTTTTCATATGCACATAACTTGGATGATATATTTTTATAATCATATATAAATGATTAATATTATATTAATGATATTATTATAATTATGGATATATAAAATAATACTCACCTATATTTATGTAATGATTGTTGAAAAATGGATATGTTACTCATGCGTACATACGACCTACTATCTTCAATGATTACAATGTAGATCATTTTTCAAAACCATATTTTATAGTTTTATTTAAAAGTATTGTTTATTTATATAGATTATAATAACATAATTATTACTATTCCTGAGGTGATGGAATAATTACCTTTTTGAAAAATTCTATTTTACCATGTTCAGGTTTTATATTTGAGCTAGAAATCATCAAAACAACGAACATGAATTTAATTCTTTTTACAAATGTAAAAAAAGGAAATTACTTATTTATGTAGATAAAATGAAAAAATACATTCCATCATGATTCCTTATTTATTTTTAGTTTTATTTATTTCTTTCCTTGTTACTTTTAAAACAAAATTCATTCTTTATTAGTTGTATAGTTATTATTTTTTAAGAGAAAAGTGAATCATTGTATCTTTTGTCTATTTAGATTTATTTTTAAAAGGTATAATTTTATTGAATGTTTTAATTTCATTATAAAAGTAAAAAATTAATTTTTTATTTTAATGTATACAATGAAAACCACATTTCTAACCACTAGATCCATAATTTAATGTTTGGATTAATATAAAAAAATTGTCGTATAGTTAATAAAAAACACTTTCTCATTTTCAAAATATGTTGTTTTAAAAAATGGTTTTTAGAATAAATTGTATTCTAATATCTATAATATTTTTCACAGGGGACCAAAAGTTTTTTTTATGGTTTAATTCCTGATATTGTCCTTGTATATTGGTTATAATTAATTGATCCTAATTAAAGCACATAGATAAACATTATATAACTTATAATATTAGTGTGTCTAGATAGTAGTGTTTGAGGTGACTATACCATATATGAATGGTGTGCTTTTATAGCGCTACAATTCATTGGAAATTTAATTTTTTTTCTCGGGGTAACAATATTGGACATCATATATATAGTTATATAAATTGTAAGGGTTTTATGGGATTCTAGATGATGATGTACCACGTCAGATAAAAGAATTTTATATTATTACTAATAAAATAATAAAGAAAATAAAATATTTTAAAATTAAAAATAATCCATTTTATTAAGAAAAAATTATTTCCCTTCATATAAATAATAATTTATTTTTTAAAAAAATAATGTGTTTTTCTTGGTTTTCATTGAACTAATAGATTTTATATCCACATGTTTGATATTGTGAATTTTTAAAATCATCCCTCATTTTAACATATTTTATCAAAGGACTTAAGGATGGGCAATGGAAAAGAAAAAAACTAGATGAATATAAGGAATATTTTTCATTTAATTACATCATGGTTTATTTTAAAATTTTAATATTGGGAAAAAAATTGTACTCGGAAAAATGATCCTCTTTATAATATTTAAGTTTTTTATGTAATAGTTATGGCCCATCTTTCTATGAATTTCAACATAAATTATCATTAAGAATATAATAATGTTAAATATAGTTTTATGAAATATAATATTGTATGTTTAAGGACAAGTTCTTATAATTTTCTTGACACAAATGGTATTTTGGATGACCAAATGTGATATTAAGAGGTATATAAGGAATTTCTAATTCAATTATAGAGTTATAACATTTAATTTTTAGTCTTTATACCCATCATAATATAGAATCTTTTTCCCATTGTATATAAATTTATTATTTAGTAAAAAAATTGTTAATGTATTGGGTTATAAAAGGGGGAGAAGTATTGATTACTATCCCTTCACGATAAAGGGGGAGATTGAATTAATTAAGCATAGAGAGGATAAACAAGTATATGGATATGAGAATATTTGAATTTTATTATATAAAGGGTGGCATAATATTCATAAAAAAATCCATATATATCATTTTCCTATTTGAATTGGAATATAGGGGCATTATTATTTGGTATGATATATAAAAAATTCTAAAGGGGTGAATGTTTTATCTAGAGGCTATGAGTTTTATTTTTTGTGAATTATGATATAAAATATTGGAAATTTATGATGTCTTTGGAATTTGTAAATGCGTAGAAGTAGTAATACATGGACATAGAATAAAGTAATTTCCATACACATGGGAAGTTATGATGACACTCATGATTCAGTGTGTGATGATTATTCTGACACAAATGGAAGTCATGATCTGCATAAAATATTTAAATATTTTCTACATTGTTTTTATAGGAAGATTACAGATCCATTGAATGGATTGTAAGATGATATAAGTTTAATAGCGAGGTCAGTTTATATTACATCACAATGGAATTACACATTCCATAAAGGATTCCCCATAAAATAAATATTGAGGATATAGTTAGAGTGGATACATAGTAGTGTTTTGGACCACACCAGTATAAGACTCGTATGATATTAATCATATAACTATATAAGAATAATTCATTATAGAATTTGTAGGTGAAACTATAGGGTGATATGTCATTACATGAAGGTATATATATATATAACTCTAAATTATGTATGGATAACTTTAAGAATTAACTGGTAACATTATATTAATTCTAGACTAGTGGTGTAGTTTGGTACAGTGAAAGGGGATTATAATTCCATGAGGGAGCTTCATATAAATTAGTATGGGATATATATGTATAATCATTGGATTCGCATGATTTATTGAACATGAAAACTTGATAAATACCATAACATGTAGTTTGTGACCAATTTTAAATTAATGATATAAAATATTATAAAGTGTGGTGAATTAATGACTATAAGACGTTGTCACACCTGAATTCCTGATTATGAGAACAAGGTTCAATGTTGTGTTTGTGTAAAATGAATGGATCATGCCAAAATATGGGTGTTTCATCCACAATCCTAGATAAATAATAATAATGAGATAATATGTGATGCCTTATTATAGTATTTCCCTCTACAACTTTTCACGAACTTATAAGGACTATTCCCTGAAAAGGGAGTCACACAATGAGAGTGGTTTATAAATAATTAAGATAGAAATATAAGTTTTTTTGGATATATGGATTTGTTCCATGTCTATGTTTATAATGTTAAAATAATGTAGAGTTTTTAGTTGAAATAAATTGGTCATGTTGTGATATCGTTGAGTTTGAAATATAAATTTTTATAGATTTTATTCGATCATACTATTCATGGTAAACCATAAAAAAAATTATATGATCATATTGTATGATAGATAATTTTGTGACAAATCATACCATAATTCATGGAATAACTCCATGATTTTATTATTTCTGTAATATCAAAAAAAATTATTATATAATTTATTAAGGGTAATATTTATATTTATATTAATATAATTTAATGAAAAAAATTTATGTTTTGACCACATTAAAATATTTGAGAATAATTACATGATCATAGTGGATTAAAATGTTATAATTTATCCCAATAACTACATCAAGGGTTATCATCTTGGAGTAAATTTTATAAAATAACTATTATTAGTTCTAAAGAAAAGTAGTTCTTGAAAGACACATTTTTTAAAAAGATAAAAATATGAGATCCACAGTGGAGATGCAAAGACCATGTTAAGTCTCATAAAGAAACATTAAAAGAAAGTATATAATTAATAGTGGTTCCAAAAAACACTACTAGGTGTTTATTAAAATAATTTTATAGATTTTTTTAAAAGTTTTATAGTATCATGAAATTAACAATTATTTGAAATAAAAATATCATTAATCCTTATATAGTGATGGCTTTAATTAAAATTTCTATTAGGTGTTCTTAAAAAAATAACACATACCATTCCAATTCCACCTAAACCATGAAAATGATCATTAGAGTGAGACATAGATGTGTGTGAATTTTCCATATCTAATATACCTTCATATAATCTAACATCGACTCCCACACCATATTGGGCACCACACCATTGACATTTTCTAATCTGATAAAATTCCCATCAACACTAACCTTGATCACTAAATCCCTAATAGTCATTATATTCTTATTTCATCCAAAACCCCCCATTATCTATATAGTTATTGTTATTACATTTCTATACGAGTTACTTACTTTTCAATTTTATTTTTATTTTATCGGTTTTATGATTTAAATTGGTATTTATGGGGTTTTTTGTGAAACTAATATAGGTTTTTTTGATGACCACAATTTATACATAATAAATTCATTAATTAAATAGTGTTTGGTTACCTTTACATATTATAATGAATATGGATAATGTAGATTTATTATTTTATCCTATTTTATTAATTATTATATATAATTATTTATATATTTTTAGAGTTGGGTATTTGGGTTATATTAATTAAAAAGTGCTCAGTTGAATTATATGTCCCATAAAATACAAATAATAAAATTTAAATAGTTTTTTTGTGTATATTTCATTAGGGCTTATTGGTATACGTTTTGTAAATGGTTAAATTCCTTGTTTTGTATATATTTTTACAATTATTTTTTATTTAAATCATTATATTGTTTGATGGAAACCACCTACTCTGTCAATTAAAAAATACAGAAAAATTACAATATTAAAAATTACACACAATGTAATACTTCTTGAATTACAACCATAACTATAATTGATCATGGAATAATTTCTATGAGAAATGTGTATTATACAAAGGGATAACCTGAATCACATGACATTCCCCATGACATGATAATACTTGGAAAACCAAGAATCGATTTTATATATACTTTTTTAAAAAAATTACAGTCTTTCAGAAATACATTTTCATATTTCAAAAATATATTTCATTTCCCTTCAAATGAAATGATTGGAACATATTATAATTTATTCATTCCAAATCATCATCCTTGACAAGAAAAATAAAATAGGTCATTTGTAACCTATTAAAAAAATAGTGTTTCGCAATTTGAGTCTTCTGAGATAGCCACCAGGTACTGAATAGAACTATCTATTCTAATATATTGTATAATTTTCAATTTCTTACAATGATGAATAATATTTATGACCTCATAATTTATTTTGAAGATCCATAGTGAATCATGATAAAACATTCTTTTATTTTTCTAATTTTTCACTATAATAGAAGTACTAATCATCCTAGAAATATTTTATTCAAGTAGTATAACTCATATTTTGGAAATAAATCTGACATTATGTATATGTATTTTCCACATCATCTGGATGATTTCCAAGAGATTCAAATAGATATAATTCTAGTGAATCTATATTATTGACTATTTAAGTAGCTATAACCATGTAATTTTTTATTCCAATAAACATATTACTCATCATTTTACAATATATATTATTGATGTAAGGGACCCATCTCAAATATTAATTAGATAAATCTAAAATTGAATTAAGATTTATGGAATATTATATATTTCATTAACATTATTTCATGATTTATTTCCCAAATGTACACATAATATATTCCCAAAAAATGGGGTGCTATATTGCCTTTTGGAAAGTCAATACATATAAAAATAACTATAAATCGGTATACAATAACATTATTTAATTTCTCCCTATAAAGAAATTAAATTTCATTGAACTTGTAATACTTTACACGATAACTTGGGGAAGAAATATAATAATATGAAGAGGTATAAAGACACATATATTAATAATCCAATAATATAATAAGTAGAGTAACACATGTCAGTCAAGGGGAATAACATGGTGACCTAAAAAGTGTGAAGAAAAATCATGAAAGTAAAATAATGTAATAAAATAATACGATCAAATCATTAAAGGAATGTGGTAATAATATAAAACATTAAATCATAAGTATAAGTTCGGGAGAACCGCAAATATATGATAAAATAGAGATTTGGGGCTATCCACCAATGAACCATTCTTGGTATTACATATGATAAATACATTAACCAATGAGTTGGATGGATATATAATGCTTGTACGATTCATTATATCCCTATAATGAACATATATTTGTGTTCCACAAAGACCAGACAACATGATAAAGTATTTAATCACTTTTAATCCAATTATCAAGGGACTTTGTTTGTATACATGGAAGTAAAAAATCATGGAAAGATAGATAAAACAAGGTGAATATAGTTGACTGGAAATGGGGATGGGTATTCACAATACAAATGGTTTTTTGGAAATCACATATTAATTATGCAAACATAATATGGGTCCATAATGGTTCATGTATGGTATTAGAGAGAGTTAATGGTTTTATTTTATTACATTGTAATGTTGATGATAGAATATTTATGTATAAAAAGACCACAAAACATGGAAAATTTGAACTTAATAGGATAAATACAAAGTAGATGTAGGAATAGAAAATAATGGGGAGAGACCCCTTATTTTGGCATTATAATTTTCTAGGTAAATGATAAAATGAGAGGAGAAAATAATCATCCATTTAAGGAACATATATTGGTAAATAAATATATATTTATGAATAAATTACTAGATAAACAATTGAGAATAAAAAGTAAAACATAAATGGAAGTACATGAATGAAGAAAAAGCATAAAAGAATACCTTACTTAATAGGTTTCTTCTAAAATTGTGGTTGTATCTGATTAAGATCTTGTGAAATCATTTGGGGGGATCTAGAGATGGAAAAGGAAATAAAATATGTGAAAAATGGGTTCTTATTGAAGGGAAATTAAATACTAGGTGGATATTTATAATAAAATATAAGGGACTTCTTTATTAATTTTAAAACATACATTTTGGACTCTTAGTGACCAAAGAATAAAATCTGCATACCTTCATATGGGTTTTACCATGGATTCTAAAAGGAAGTGTGATTTAAAATATTTTATTTAATTAAAAACTGAAATGATTAATAATATACCATTCCTGATGTTCAAGTGAGTTAGGTTTATATAGAAATTTCTATAAAATCTGAAAATATAATATAGGATTTATAGGAATGATTATAAGTTTTTAAAAGTAATCTAAGGACTTCAAAAAAATTATTTTAAAGGGAAAATCTATTTTTGTTCATGTATACCATTTATAGTATCTATGTCATCACTTTTTGGATATTATGACGTTATAATACATACCATATAGTAGTTTTACCTAGAAATAATAATTTCTTTAAAAAAATTTATTAACTAACCATTATGTAAATTGATAATTTTTATTTCAGAATTAATATTTATTTTTAACCTATATTTGAAATTATTTTCATTTTAATTTTTATTAAAAAATATAATTGATTTAAAAATATTTGTTTTTAGAACCCAAAAAACGTTATCTCTTTAATAACAATTACATTGTAATTGATTAAATTATATTAAACTTTTATTTAATTTAAAAAAATTTAATAATACCATTTCATGGAAATAAACTTTTTTAAAATCTCTTATAATTGTAAAAAATATGGTTCAAAATTTTTGTTAAATATTTCCCAAAAATAAATTTTTTGTTTCATCATATGAAAATCTATTTTTTATTGAAACATATTGTATAATAATTAGAATATAGAAAGTAATAATGATAAGTTATAAAAATAATATTTATTTTACTAAGAATAAAATATTTAAAGTCATACAATTAGGTCATCGATAGATAAACCCTTATTAAACCAATTTGTGCTATATTGGTATGGAGTGTGATAACAGTTATTCCTTTGGGTGGTTCAATGAATATGGTTTTCATGGTGATATCTAAGGGCTATAATTTTTTCTATAAATTATTTTATTGAGATTTTGTTAATTAATCATAGCATGGTATTATAAAATGGAAAAATTATTGATTCCATCTTCATTAGAAGTTGTGATAAATGGGATCCATATGGTAAATTTCTACTAGTTGAGGTCATCACATATTATTTTTAATTAAAGTAGAAATTATTATATCATGTAATATATAATAATCATCATGTTTACTTTTTAATGATATTATTTAAGATCTCTATTTTTATTTGTGGTATTTTACTCTAGAAAAAATAATACATGATATATTTTATAAATGTAAAAAATAAGAAATTAAATACATTGCATATTTTTCCTATAATAACACTAAATAATAGTAAATTTCTTCATTTATATGGTAATAAAAATTTTAACGGTTTGGGTCACTAAATTCTTCCTCCGGTAATAAATTTCACCCTTGAAATTTCATTTCAACCACTAAAACAGATGATGGTACTTTTGTTTCATCATCTATTCTAGTTCCCAGGTTCCCTCCTAAAACTTCTGGTTATGCCATGATACATTAAAAAGGTGAGTTGTCATGTTTCATATAATTTTTCCATATAATAAAATATCATCACTAGACACTCCTTATAACATCGAACTTTCTCCAAAGGCACCAACTCTGGATTTTATATTTTTGATAGGTTTTGTTTGTACATCATAAGGATTTTTAGCATCTCAACCGGGGAGACACTAAAGCATTTCCTAGATTCGGGTTTCCACATAACCCCAAGCATGATTCCCAGTATTCCAGAGGATTCCAACAAGCAATGAGGGTCTAGTAGGTCACATAGGGAGACTATATTCTCCTGACATGAGTATTCCACAATAGACCGCAATTTAAATAGCGGAGACATTAAGAAACTATTTAATAACATGCATAAACAACCAACTCTCAAACTAGGTACAACCATATAAAATAGTCAATATTTCATGCTATGATATAATTACATGTGAGAATAACCCCAAAAGAATGAAAGGTAGAGTAATCCACAAAATGGTTCGGACACAAAGTCCAGAAAGTCACCCATAACTTTCCCATGTTCATCCCAACTCCCAAAGAAAAAGGCCCTATACCTTGTACTGGCCTGAATGAGTGAAATCTAATCAGGTACCCAACGATGCCCTATGTAATGTGTTAGTATGTCATATTATGCCACCACTAATGGTTTCTAAAAAATATCTTATAAAATTAAATAGTGTATGCAAGTGATAAATAATGGAATGTATGGGTAAACAGTTCGATAGGCCATTCTAGACTATCTTCCTTTTAATTATACTACCATTTAATCCATGTATACTACTTAGGCATCCCATTGTTTAATCTACCAATTTAAAATGTTCATTGGATTTTTCTTGTTCAATATTATCAAGCATACAAGAATAAAAAATGAAATCTATCTTAGTAGGCATCACATTATAATAACCTCACAATCCTCACCTCGAAGCCTCAGTCCCGGTGGAATGAAACAGTTAGGGGAATAAAACTCCTTCCCATTCCATAACCTATGAATTTATGGGTGGAGTAACCTCAGTACAACATGACTCGTGGGCGTAGAACCTCAATTCTATAACCACTCTACCAAGCCATGTGAACATGCTTACTTATTATTCACCATAATTAACCATATCACAACAAAAAATTTCCAATATCATTTGCAACATCACAAAAATTTTAATAAATGGAATGTTAAAAGTATGCCCAAATCCATCAACACATTCATCATTACTATCACATAACCCTCCAGCCCCTCTCTCATTTCCCTGACCTATCTTACTATGAATATTCAAGTGTAAAAAATATTCCATTACATATTCCCATTAGTCCCCATTTACGTATTTCAATTTCAACCTAATAATCCCTTAGCCATTAACAACATTAGATACAACTGTTGACGCTCCTTTCGTCACAGAATCTAAAAATCGGAAAAGGGGAATATCTGAGCTCAAGATGATTCAACCTTTGAAGAAAATATCAAAAATTGACAAAGGCATGAACAAAGGATCAAAAGAAACTGCATCGCGCAAGTTCTATCATTGTCGCGCAAGTCCACTTGCGCGACGCCCTTATGATCGCGCAAGTGACTTGCGCGACCTAATTGATAACCGCCCGGTAACCGCCTGGGGTCTTCTCCTGCCTATAAATAGACCCTGTGGGCCCCCCATTCGCGGTGATCTTTTTTTAGAAACTCGGATTGAAGTTACCGACGCCCAAGTCTCTCCTCAAAGCTTTCAGAACACTTATAATGTAATTTCTTACCTTGAACGGAAGATTTAAAGAGTGGGAGGAAGTCCTAAGTGTTGACACTCATCAAAACTTGCACGCCTGAGTGGCCAGCCCTTAAGGGAAGTAGTCACACTTGCGCGTCGCCTTACTCTTTCGATATAATTTGTGCGTCCCTTTTCTAGAAGAACCTCAAGAGGATTCTAATGTCTTTAATAAAGAGTCGCTCAAGTATTTCAATACTGGTTGAATATCGCGCAACTACCCACCATGTCCTGCAGGTATACCTGCGCGACCAATACTTGCGCGCCCTCACAATACTTGTGCGCCTTCCAAGACTTGTGCGCCCCTTCCTTTTTGGGTTCCTTTCTTGCCCATTTCACCCCTCTTAATCCATTACACCTTTCCTTTTCAAGATTCAGTCTTCAAGACACTCTTCAAATCCATTTATGGCATGATTTCTTGATTTGAATTCCTTATCTGAAAGGAATTCTCTAGAATATCTCCCAAAACATAGTGATTTAAATATCCTTATGTCATCAAATATGGAGAGTTCATTCATTAAAACTCATCCTTTAAATATGAGAGAATCCTTAACCTGGGTCTCCTTTTCAGGAATAACTCCCAGTCATAATTTGGGCTTCCTTTTCAGGAATAAGCCCTAAGTCCCCTAACATGGGCCTCCTTCTCAGGAATAAGTCCCCGTCATAATTATGGGCATCCTCATTAGGAGTAAGTCCCAAGTCCCTTAAATGATTGGGCATCCTTCTTAAGAATAAGCCCCAGATCCTCTAATTTGGGCTTCCTTTTCAGGAGTAAATCCCAGTCTCAAATATAGGAATCCTCCTCAGGAGTAAGCCCCAAACCATAATAATTACCTAGGCTTCCTTTTCAGTAATAAGTCCCAGTCATAATCTTGGGCTTCCTTTTCAGGAATAAGCCCCAAGTCCCTTAAATTCTCTTTAACCAGTCCTAATTTACGTTTGATCTGGGATTCCTTCTCAGGAGTAAAACCCAGTTATCAATCCTGTCCTGGTTTGGGTTTCCTTTTCAGGAATAAGTCCCAAGTTAGAGTATTCAAATCTCCATGAAGCACATATACCTTTATGGACCCTGTTCCTGGATTTTCTCCCTAAAGTAAATCCTAACCTTCATTTATCTGGGCAGTCATATATACATAAGCCCCAAACAATTTCTTATGATTGCATCATTCATGGCACAATTGTCTAATTTTTACCAATACCTCTTGTTTCTCACACCGAGCATGACTCACGTGAGCTCAGAGTGTAAAAGTAATTATGACATCCTTCTTTGAGCCATCAATCATAAACATCATACTCCTTTACTCGAACTACGTGGGTTCTGATTCCTTTTCCAAAACAAAGGATACACAGGTAGCCCATCTATGGGTTCGATCCCAACTCTGAAATAATTCATGTCCTTCTAAATGACAATAAACTTCAAATTCCCCACTGAGTGGCTTTAAAACCAGCCTGGTCATCATAATGACCAAGAGACTTTTATATGAATGTTTTGAAGGTTACCATTGACCAAGAATCTCTAAATAGATATAGATTATTCTCTATTGATGAAGAACCTCGAATACATATAAAAGATTCTCTAAATTTCTTACATATTTAATCATTGATTGTCAAAACTGAAGGAAAATCTCATTTTATACTTGGTAATGTAATAAGGATTCACGAACATAACATAAATCTATAAAGAGAGTCCCGGAATAGACAATAATTCCCCTCAAAAAGGTGTGATGAGTCCGACCTCCCATCCTCTCGACCAATGCAAATTCCTATGCCTCATCAGTCCACAAGCTAATGAGCGCCTACCTTTGGAAAGTAAGTCCAAATGGATGTGGAATCATTGGATGTTTCCGGTTCTACAAACAAACCCGCTAGAAACCGATCGGAACGTTTGAATCTCCCATCCAGGAGGTCATTCCCGAATTCCGAGGGAAACAAAAAAAATGGTGAACCCGACGTGAATCCTTAACCAAGTTAAAATTATATTTTACCTATTTGTTAAGACCCTATTTAAAACTTAATAAGAGGGATAACAAAAACAATCATTGACATGTGTGCTCAGCCAAAGGATGAAGTGGCTGAACATTATCTTGATTATGTCTGTTATATCAAACATGCACTCTTTTCCAAGATCTTTTGTATTTCCATAATGGCTGCTCTCAAATTCACATCTGTGAATACTGCTGCTGCAAATACCACTGCTGCTATTCCTACTGGATCATCATCCGCTCTGAGGATGAAATCACCTACTCAGCATCTTCAACGCTGGGTATCAAATGTGCTGGTTAAGGAGTACATTCAACACGGTACCATCCCAACATTGGAGGCCGCTCGACATGCCCTCCAAGTGAAAAACTCACACAGGTCGTCCGGACAACGACGTCCAGTGATCAAGAGGCAGGTGGTGCTGACTACCGTCTCCAACCGTTTCGGGTCTTTATCCCCGGAAGGCAATTTCCATTCGCTCCCTTACTCCGAGGAAGTGAATGAGCAGGTCCCTCAGGGACTTAATTCAATAAAACGGGATTTCTTCCCAAGGGCTCCCATCAACAGTCGCCGCCAGACTCGTGCGGCAATGTGCCCTCAACATGAGGAGGGTACCGACTCTAGGCATTCGGCTCAGGTTCCTCGAACCCGAGAAGGCAAGATGAACCGCCAAAGACGGAATCCGGTTAACAATGGGAAGGTTTTCATCCCTGCCATCTCCGGAGAAGTCCACCAACCTAACTTGGTGGCGAACAATGAGCAGGCACACACACCTGTCCGTTTTAATTCCGTTGTCCAGCAGACTCGTCTGGTAGCATCAAGCCAATCCCGCCAGGCAATTCCGGTGGAGTACTATAGGAAAGAACATACACCTGCTTATGCATCATCAGTTAGTCAGCAGGCTCACCTGACTACATATGATGGAGTCCACCAACCTAACTTGGTGGCGAACAACGAACAGGCACTCACACCTGTCCTTTTTAATTCCGCTTTCCAGCAGACTCATCTGGCAGTATCAAGCCAATCCCGCCTGGAAATTCCGGCGGAGTACTATAGGCATGAACATACACCTGCTTATGCATCATCAGTTAGTCAGCAGGCTCGCCTAACTACATATGATGGATCTCGTCAACCGTGTTTGGCGATGTGTAATCAGCAGGCACATACAGCTGCTAGTACTAATCAAGCCTACCAATAGTCTCGCTTGGTAGCGCACGGAGAATTCAGTCGGAAATCTCCGACGACAAACAGGAGGCAGACTCTACTCTCTACCTCCACACTTGAGTACTGTTAGGATTCATTGACAAGAAAAGGAGGACATGAGCAGGAACATACACCTACTCCAAGCCCAGAATGGACGTATATCCCATTCCGGCAGCTGAAGTCACCAAACATATTTTTCCAATGGTGAAAGAGCAGAAGCAAATTCCTGCTCATATTCTGGATGCTTTCTAGGATATCATAACAGCTTCAGCATCGTCTCAGGGAAAGACACATAAATATATCCCTAGCAGTGGAGTGATACATCAATGATTCACTCTGGAATAGACACACACATCTGTTCCAGTCCAAGAGGGTTATGGGGCATACTCCCCCATATCATACGGATAACCAAGTCAGGCACATACACCTAATTTGAGTGGAGATCGTCAGCCTAACCTGACCATCTTTTCTGATCAGGCACATACACCTGCTCAGAGTAACCACTTTCGTCAACAAGTGGTTTCCAAAGCGAGTAAGAAGGCATCTAAGAAAAAGATCCGCCCAGCACAGTCAGGTGATCAAAGGCCAATCTGTAACAAGGCCTTGCTCGATGTTGGTGTTCTTGAAGCCCTCAGACATTTATCTATTGGAATTAAAGATTCTACTCCCTCAGTTCCCAATAACAGGAACATTAATTCTGAAAGTCTTCAACATACACTTCCTCATGAAGGCTTGCTTCATGAAAATTCAGCCAATCTTGATGTTTCTTCTTCAGATGAGAGCCACAGGAACCCTCTGTGTGGTTAGAAGACCAAGGAGAAAGAGATATCATCTTTTGCTGTAACCCATTATGGTGGTCCTCCCCATGATGATGAATTTCGCTGCGAAAGTCCTCTCTGCAGTAGTGATTCACACTGCCTGGAAAATACTCCAATAGACAATGTAGTGCCGAGAAAGCCCTCTTATCTTGAGGCACTTGCAAATGCGAAACCAGTCATGTCTTATGCTTTATCGCTAGCAAGTGAAATACTTTCTCAATCAGAAGATAGCCCAGGGTGTAGGTCATTCTCTGAACCACCCCTAATTCATGCATCTTCTAGTTTGATCAATGATATCTCTACCAATCTTGTTGAATCTGATGAAGCAACAAGGAAACACCAACTCTGGTCAAAACAGGTAGAAGAATATTCATTTAATGATAAAGAGGAAATGCTGAACATGAGGAAAAAACTGGCGAAAAGTGAGGTACCAGTCATGTTTTGGCCTTTGGCTGACTCCCAGTATGACAATCCAAATATGTTGACGGAAGATGGAGTCCATGATATTCGTCTCAACATATGGAAAACACTTTTTCAATTGAAGAAGAAGGTATTATCTTATGATTAATATGAAAATCATCTTAAGATAATAGAAGGGATACAACGTCAGATTGATTTGGCATCTCAATCAGTCTCTCGGTATCCGAAGGCTAAAAGGTAACAGAGAACCCTTCGACGTTCATGCCTTGGCGCACTAAGAAAATTGCGTCAGTTAATTTCCAATGCTCCATCTAGTGTTCATATCAGAGGATGGAGTCTTCATGGAGAACTACATTTCACAGTGCTTTCCAGTCATCAAAGCCCGCTGAAAATGGTTTCATGCAATGTTATTGTCCATGGCCGGCCACAGTCAATGGGATTTGTTCATAATCAAAAGCTTGCTCAAGAACAGGATTCAACTAGTTCCTCTCAAAATCAATCATATAGAGAACAAGTTGTTGAATTTCTCCTACATCAAGCAGGAGAAAATATTGCACAAGCCTCTCGTATGGAGAAAACACATCATCAAATGACAGAAATTTCGGAAATCATCCAATGGTCTATTAAACCAGGTGATAAAAGTGTATACTGGCTAATGCATCCAGCTAATTTCCGAACTAAGATTCGCAAGGTCAAGAGAGCTTTTAAGAAAGTCTCAGACATAGCATGTCAAGAGCCACCCCAGCTTCCCAGACTGGGGATTCCTTTAACCCAACCCTCAGAGTCAACAAATGGGATTCAAGGAGTTGAGCGGAAGCAGCAGGAACATCCCCAGTTCTCGAGACTGGGGACTCTTTCAAATCATCAATCCCCTTCTCAGAGAATATCGGTCTTTTCTCGATTGGGGAAGAAGCCCCAAGAGGAACGAAGAGACAAATTATCAGGAGAATCTCTCCAAGTGATAGCTCGTCAAGAAGTTCCTAAGAAATTAAATAAAAAAAAGGCAATGTCTCATCAAAGACATGAAAGAAGACAATATCACAAAAATGTTGATAGAAGGGATGTGATGTATTATACATCAATCAATGTCATCAATGCTGTTGTTGCTAATCCACCAGAGGATACTCACTCAGGGGACTCAAATGAAGAGCGTCTTTCTCAGGAAAATGTATGTGCTGATACAAATGAAGAATGTGTGCGTACATGAAGTCAAAGGATTACTCAGAACCTAGGTACTCCACCTCCTTCTCTCCAAAAATTATCCTTCCTCTAGAGAAGGTCAATCTCTCTCGTTAGAGAAATGGTTTGCACAAAAAGAGGAAGAAATGAAAGAATTAAGAATGTTAAATGCAGAACTACTTCAGAGTAGTCTTCTTCTTAAGAATACTCAAGTCCGAAAGCCGAAGGAATTTGTTGTAACTACTAAGATGGATCAGGAATATCCTCCTTTATCAGTACACTCTCAGAGGTCTAATCCTATGGGTCAAACGCAACAATGGTTGGCAATGCTACCATCAGTTGCAGCACCAATCACCACGTCTGTCCAAGCTACATTCATTGCACCTACCTAAGAATAAATTCAACCTGATGTTTCTCAAAAGTTAATAACTACTATTGAGTCATTAACAGATCAGTTAGAAACTATGGAAGGGAAACGAGCGCAAGTTCAACCAGAAAAGAAAGTTTACCCTGAATGGGTAGATTCAATTTCTCCTCCATCTAGTTTTGGAAACCCTATTTTCCCTACTTTCAATGGATCAGGTGACCCTGAACAACATTTGACGCATTACGTGTCTTGTTGTGATCCTATGATGGGAACTCCAGAGCAGCAAGGAGCAGTGAGACTCAGATTCTTCGTGTGAACCTTGCAAGGACCAGCTTTTATCTGGTATACAAGCTTGCAATCCCGGTCAATCATCGGATGGGAGGATCTTTGTCAAAAATTCCTTCTTCAGTTCAGCTCAACTTTTCCAAAAAACGACAGTTTTCGATCATACAAACTCCAAGCAAAGGGAGAATGAAAGAGTCTCTGATTTCATTGCTCGCTGGAAGGGATTAACGTATTCCCTGAGTTTAGCACTCCCCCAGGAAGAGCTGTTGCCAATCTGTGTGGAAAATTTGCGTGACGAATTACGCACACCATTGATCCCTGTGAAATACACAGGAGGGTTTAGAGACCTTACTTAAATCGCTCAGCAGATTGAAGATTCCCTTATATAAGATAAGGTTAAATCTCGTGTAATTCCATCAGCTTTAGGACGGAGAATGGGTAAAGCAGAAACTGCTACAGTTATTCTTAAACAAGCACTTGTACCTATTTCTACTTCAAAACTTTCATCTTCTCAAAAGGCTCCACCTCTTGAACACCAACAACAAAGTATGTTTCGTCCAAATGATCAAAGAGATCAATGATGAAAACAATTTTAGGATTTGAAGAGTAAAACATACTCTTTTTGAAGTGAGCAAGTTCCTGGTTACTTAATTTCAACTCTGGAAAATAATTTGGTTCAATTATTAGTGCCCAAGAGGCCAAACAAGGAAGGAGATGAAGACCGTCCCAATTATTGTCCCTTTCATCAAATGTTAGTTCATCCCATTCAGGAGTGTTTTGTCTTCAAAGACCTCCTGCAAAAGATAGTCGACTTGGGACAAGTCAAGTTGAAAGGTTCTTCGACTCAGGTATCATGTGTTACTGCTACAGTTCTAGAGGAGGAAGGTGAATGGAAAGAAGTCAAAAGCAGAAATGCGCAGATGTATGATGATTGGATGGTCAGAAAGACAATCAATCGGTCTGATGCCATTTTTCAAACACAATTAAAGAAACAAATTGTGTCTTCTGCCATGAATATTGTGGTAAAACCCTCTTCGTCAGAGGGAAAGTCCTCAAAGAAACGGTTTGATTCAAAGAAGAAAAAAGAATCAGAAAAAGATGAGTATGTGTCGAAGCCTAAATTGTCTTTGACTATGGAAGAATTTATGCCATCTACTTCAAAACAACGGGCACCGCCCCATCAAACGGCACAGCCTAAACAGTCTAGTCAGGCAGAGTCTTTATTAGACGAAGAGTTAATCTTCTGTTCTTTTAATATGATTCAATTAACAGATCCGTATTCCAGTCGTAATTTCAATTTTGATGAGTCTGAATTCCCTGTATCAAATAAGGGAATGAGAGGAAGTTCCAGAGGTTCAGGATACAGTGGAATACGTGGATCTTTCCGAAGCCACTAATCCAATTCTACCCCTGCTAGCACTTTGTATGCAGCATAAACTCGTGGTAGAGCCCTTCAGCGAGCTCAAAAAGAACAAGCAAGTTATTCTGCCAGTAGTCAACTCAGCCTTGGCACAGTTGTTTTGGAAGACCGATTGAAAATTCCATCTTCTTTATATCAGCATGTAAATGGATCTAATCGGTCTAATCTTCCAAAACCAAGGATTTGGCCAACTTCTATCCCAATACAAGATGCATCAGCTTCCAAAGCATCTTCTTCCATGGTACCTGCTAAACCGCATATTCCTGTTGGGAAACGCAGACCTTTAGATCAAAATTATGATATATTGAAACCCTTGGCCCAAGTACAGGAAAAGTTCTCAATTTTGGATTCTTTGAATCTGTCAAAAGATCTTCGGGAAGCACTCATTGAGGCTTTGTCAAGTCCTCAGGAGTTTGAAGTTGAAATTGCTGCAGCTGAAGTCTATCACATAGAGAATAATCCTGCAGAATTCCATGCAGTGATATCTTTTACTGATAAAGATGAAGATGATGTTGTGCATGGGCACATAAAACCTTTGTACTTATCTGGAAAAGTCAATGGTGTAGATATCCGAAGAGCTTTCATTGACAATGGTTCAGGAGTCAACCTCATGCCCATCCGTACACTTCGTCGATTGGGCCTCACGGAATCTGATTTAACTCCTTCTACCATGATGTTACAAGGATATGATAAAAATGAACAAGAACCACTGGGAGAAGTTACACTCAGAACTCAGTTTGGAGATCTTGTATCCAATTCGGATTTCATGATTGTGGATCAAGACTCAGCTTTCAACGTCTTGCTTGGAAGACCCTGGCTACATCATCATGCAGTTATCCCTTCATCATACCATCAATGTCTCAAATACTGTTTCAATGGTCAAGTTGGAACATTGTATGGTGATAAGACCCCGTTCAAGACATGTGAGTCTCAATACATTGAGGCAGAATTTTATCACATGAAGGGAAGAGAAAAATCTACAATGAAGGAAATTAACAAAGTTCATGCTCCATATGGTTTGGAGAAGATTCCAATAAATCCATTTACACATGTGAGTACAGATTATGTGATACCTATCAGTCAAATTGACAAAATAGTCCTAAATCAAAATACTCTTATGGAAAGATCCATAATGTCAATTACGACAATTGAGCCAGACAACATAGGAGAAATTGGTAACTTACCAAACAGTGATAAAAGCACAAGTGGGGACGTCTTCATTTCATCTTCTGAAATCTAACAGGTCTATACTTCGCCAATCAGGCCAGAAGAAGTTATAGAAACATTAGAGGTGAATAATGATGTCAATTCTCAATCCATCATCTCCTCTTTATTTCCCAAAGAAGGCCCTTTATCATCAATAGGGTTGGAAATAGAAGCTTCTTCTTCAAAATGTGCAAATTTTGACATCTCTTCTGATCATGAAAATTTCGTTTTGTCATCTACTATGCAAATAGAAATTGAAAAAATAGCACATGATGAAGAGGAAGAGGGAGATCTTAGAGATGCTCCTCCAGCATTTGAAGAGGGTATCTCTACCACTGTGGATGAACTCAGAGAAATAAATCTTGGTACAGAGAAAGATCCACGCCCCACATTAATTAGTACGGCCATGACCCTTGAAGATCAAGAGATGTATATTTATTTTATAAAGAAAAATAAAGATAGTTTCACTTGGAACTATACAGAAATGCCTAGCCTTGATCCTGATATTTCTACTCATCATTTGTGTTTACCAAAAGAACATTGAGGATTTAAGCAAGCCGCGAGAAGAACACACCCAACTTAAGCTTCCAAAATTGAAGCTGAAGTGGATAAGCTGATTAAAGCTAACTTCGTCAGAGAAGTTCAATATCCCAAGTGGTTGGCTAATATTGTCCCTGTAAAGAAGAATAACAGACAAATTAGGGTTTGCATCGATTTCAGAGATCTTAATCGGTATTGTCCTAAAGATGATTTCCCAATTCCGATTTCAAAACTCTTAATTGATGCGACGACTGGCTATGAAGTACTTTCCTTCATGGATGGATATTCCGGATATAATCAGATCCGAATGGCCCCAGAAGATGAGGAATCTACAGCCTTCAGAGCCCCTCAAGGTGTGTTTTGTTACTGGGTGATTCCCTTTGGTTTAAAGAATGCAGGTGCAACATATCAACGTGCCATGCATCGTATCTTCAAACCTTTCTTAGAGAAGTTTGTTGAATGCTATGTAGACGTTTTGGTGGTTAAATCCAAACAACTTTCTAATCACTTGGCTGATTTGGAAGTCATATTCTACAAGCTTCGACAACATAATTTGAAGATGAACCCCTTAAAATGTGCTTTTGGGGTAACCTCAGGAAAATTACTCGGCTTTCTTTTACGCCATCGTGGTATTGAAGTCGATCATGAGAAGACCAAATCAATCCTTGGTATGTCACCTCCTCAGAATTTGAAATAATTAAGAGGACTTCAAGGACACTTAGCATATATTCGGCATTTCATCACCAATTTGGCAGGAAAAAGTTTACCCTTTACCAAATTATTGAAAAAAGGAGTCACTTACCAGTGGACTGAAGAATGTCAAGAAGCGTTTGATGTTCTCAAGAAATACCTCTTGAGTCCACCAGTACTCATGCCACCTGTTGAAGGTAGACCACTTATCCTCTATGTGACAGCTCTAGAGCGATCATTGGGTGCCTTTCTCGCTCAAAAGAATGATGCTGGGAATGAAAATATCCTATACTATCTCAGTAGAACTATGCTTGAAGCAGAAACCCGGTATTCAAGTATTGAGAAGTGCTGCCTGGCATTAATCTTTGCAGTCCAGAAACTGAGACACTACCTGCAACATCACGAGGTCCAATTGGTATCTCGCAATAATCCGATCAAATTAATCCTTAGTCGTCCAATGCTTACAGGACGTCTAGCAAGGTGGGCAGTTATTTTGCAGCAGTTCGACATTCAGTATGTATCTCAAAAGGCAATAAAGGGCCAAGCTCTGGCTGATTTCCTGGATGAACATCCTTCAGTGGAAGGCACGTCTTCAGATATTGATCTCTCTGATGAGGATGTTTTCTCTATTAAAGAGAGTCCTCAAATATGGGAAATGTATTTTGATGGTTCTTCCATAAGTCCAACAGGGATGAAAATGGAAAATCCTAAATTTAACAAAGTGGGTTTAGGAATTGTACTCATTTCTCCAGATAAGGCATTGTTACCTTATTCGTTTTTATTGTGGGAAGGTGGTACCAATAATGAAGCCGAATACCGAGCTCTTATCATAGGCTTGGAGTTAGCGCTCCAAGCACAAGTGAATCACTTAAATGTGAAAGGTGATTCTGACTTGGTAATCAGACAAGTCAATCGGGATTATGCCATCAGAGAAGAAGAGTTAATCCCTTTGTATGATTACGTCAGAAAGTTATTGGCGGAATTCCCTTCAGAACCGATATTTTATTATGTCCCAAGATCACAAATTGCTCAAGCTGATGCACTGGCTAATATAGCCACAGCTCTAGCAGATCCAAATCGGGACGAGACAACCATCAGTATTTCCCACCGTCGTGCAATTTCACCTTATGTTCAAGCCAGAACAGAGGAAATTAATGAAATTAGTCTCATTCCTGAACCGTATGGTCATACTATAGGATGGATGTCACCTATCAGGTAATACCTTCAAAATGGAACACTTCCACCTGATAGAGCTGAGAAAGAACAAATCCGGCGACGTGTGGTCAATTTTACTATTTATGATGGCCCAAACCACTTAGAGAAAATTCTCTACAAACGTGGTTTTGATGGAGTTCTCTTCAGATGCATTGATGGTGAAGAGACAATGACTGTCATGAAAGAACAGCATGCATGAGTCTTTGGTGCCCACCAGTCTGGACATAGATTGTATGATCAAATTCGAAGGCTTGGATAATTTTGGCCTTCAATGATACAAGATTGTGTTGATTTCACAAAGAAGTGTCATTCATGTCAAGTACATGCCAACTTCATTCATCAACCTCCAGAGTTGCTTCATACAGCTAAATACTCATGTCCATTTGCCACATGGGGAATGGATGAGGTGGGACCTTACCCTTCTGCTACGGCCAAGCAGTTTAAGTACATTCTTACTGCTACTGATTTCTTTTCCAAATGGTCAGAGGTAGTACCTCTCAAAGAAGTCAGTTCTAAATGCATTGTCAGCTTCATCAAGTCTAACATCATTAATAGATTTGGTGTCCCTCATACCATATTGATGGACAACGACACCAACTTCTGTTCTTCTGAGGTGAAGAAATTGTATCAAGAATACAACATTAAATCCAACCATTCATATCGGTATCATGCGGCGGCCAATGGCCAAATAGAACCCTTTAACGAGACTCGTTCAAATATACTGCAAAAGATGGTGGATAAAGATAAGAGGTCATGGCCTGATAAACTCTTTCATGCTTTATGGGCTTATCGGACTACCACCCGCAATGCAACCCGGTCAACTCCATATTCATTGGTATATGGAACACAAGCAGTCTTAACAATTGAAGTTCAATTTCCCTCACTCAGAGTAGCGCTTTGTGATCAGTTATCTACAGATGAGAAATCCCAAAAGCGATTGAATGAATTGGAACCGTTAAATGAGAAAAGATTGTGCACTTTGCACCACTTGGAAATCTATCAGAATCGAATAGCACGAGCATTTAACAAAAAAGTTCGTCTTCGTTCATTCATTCAGGGATAATTGGTATTAGTTATCAGAACTCCAATGATACCAGGAAATAAACCTCCCAAGCTTGATCCAAAATGGGAAGGTCCTTATTCAATACATAGGGTCTACTCTAATGGAGCTTATTCATTAATGTCGATGGATGGAGAAGTCATTACTACTCCAACTAATGACCGATTTTTGAAGAAATATTTTGTATAAACTCAAATTATTCGTAAGATGTCCCCACAACATGACACTAAACTGTGCAGCACCAGTTCATCCTTGCTATATGATGTTAAACAATACAGAAACGGTCTAAGCATATGACCCTAAACTATTTGCGCATATGTCCAACATGACATTAAACTGTGTCACCTTCAATGTGCCCGCATCATGACACTAAACTGTGCGGCACCAGTTCATCCTTGCTATATGACGTTAAACTATACAACAACGGTCCAGTATGACCTTAAACTGAAACTTCGTACCACATGATGTTAAACTGTGAAAAAGTTCCCTAAATGGTCCAGTATAACCTTAGACTGCAACTAGGTCCTGTATGACCTTAAACTGCATCATCAACGGTCCATGCATATGAGCCTAAACTATTTGCAAGTCCCTTACGTCCAGCAAGACATTAAACTGTGACGTCCTAACTACATGATTCTAAACTATATAAAAGTCCCTTACGTCCAGCAAGACGTTAAACTACATAATCATCAAAGGTCATGTTTGACCATAAACTACACCACCGTCCAGCATGACATTAAACTGCACCATCCACGGTCCATTTATATGACCTTAAACTATTCTCCCTTTTGTCCAACATGTCACTAAACTATAGAAGAAATCCCCAATGCGTCCAACATGACGTAAATGGTGTGTTATTTTGTCCTTAATGCATGACATTAAACTGCGCAGTTCCCTCTTTTTGTCCAACATGACGTTAAACTGTATTGTCCCCATCGTCCTAACTACATGACGCTAAACTGTATAGAAAATTCATGATATGTCCTACATGACATTAAACTGTATTTTGTCCCTGCTACATGACACTAAACTGTGCAGCACCAATAGTCCTAACTGCAAGACTTTAAACTGCATAGTCCCTTTATATGTCCTACATGACATTAAACTATGAATCGTTAAGGTTGTTGTTACCTCTTGTTTCTCACACTGAGTATGACTCACGTGGGCTTAGAAAAAACCTCAACTGCAACACTCTATTTGGACCGCTAACCATGTATAAGTCCCAACAACATTTTTTTTATTTTATCGTTCTCCCCAAGAACAACTTGATCATTAATTCATTCTTTAATTGAACTACACGGACTTTGATCCTTGCCCTCTAGGCTGGGTATGTAGGCAACCTCCCCAGGTTCAAGCCCAAAAAAATCTCTTCACATCGGTTCACCACCATCTCATATGATGTTGATTCGTGAAACCGCCCCTAGAATCAATATCTTTACATTGATTCACTTTCGTCCTTGTTATATGACGTTTAACTATGCAACACTTTTGTCCGGTACGACAATAAACTACAATACTCTTTGATTTACTCATTTTAGAGAGAACTATTATTGACATTGATTTTTCAATCATGTTTCATTTTAAAAGACTACGTGCATACATGGTAATACCTAAACTTTTTATCTCAGGTTAAACCATCATTGCACTAAAGTCCCCTTTCACCCTTCACATGTATGAACCAAATTTGTACAAAGGGTACTTCTAGAACTATGTGGGCTTGATTCCCATCCTTATGGGATACGTAGGAACGTTCGAGTATCCCTCGAATCCAGCCCCAAGTCTTTTGGGCCTAACCCCAAATTTCACTTTCAGTCCCTTGGCTGAAAAGTCCTTATGAAAACACACACTGTGTATTCATTATTATGGTCCGAACTCTATGACCCTAAACTAAGATCTCTCATACTTTCGTCATGCACGACGTTAAACTACATTTCAAGAACTACGTATGTCTTGATTCTCATTCTTATGAGATAGGTAGTGATGTCCAAAATTTCAATTCATGACCCAGCCACAACATAATTATGGTTATTATTGACCTATGTGTCTCTATATACATTGGACAATACCCATCTTTATGTGTTATAATCCTAACCTTAAATATTTTCAGACCTTCATAACCCTTTTCATGACTTTTAGTCACAAAAATGTCAAACTTCTGAGAATTCTTTTGCCCGACTATGTAGTACGTGCCCATAGGTGGCCTTGCATAAATAGTCCACATAACAGACTTGTCAGCCGAAAGATACTATTTATTTGACTATGCAGCCAACGCCCTTAGGTGGCCCTGCATAATTCAACCCCCTAACGGGTTTGTTAAATGATGGTAACTTCATTCTTGGGAAGAATGCCTCTTTTTTCCTCATTTTTCGTAAACGACTGTATGTAGGGATCCGCAAAAAAAAAAGCCATCCTTAACATATTTGTCCCATATCCTTTTTCATGATCTGAAAGTATTCAATTCTATGGTTTATTCTTCTTCCCTACGTTTGGGTCAGACCTTCGTAGGAGTGATATTCATTCAATTCTCAGATATTATTGGTCGGAAATATCTTCTCCATATTCAAGTACCTCTTTCCATACAACAAACACTATACTTTAGAAAATTTGAATCTCCATAAACTTTCACTGGCTTTTAGCACTAGGAAAGTAAATTTCTGAGAGTTCTTTTGCCTGACTATACAGCACGTGCCCGTAGGTGGCCTTGCATAAATAGTCCACATAACAGATTTGTCAGCCGAAAGATGATATTTATTTGACCATGCAGCCAATGCCCTTAGGTGGACCTGCATAATTCAACCCCCTAACGGGTTTTTTGTCAAATAATAATAACTTCATTCTTGGAAACTACTTATTCTAATGCCTTTTATCTCTTTTTCATATCATTCCTCAGATTCAAAAATTCTTAAGTCATAGCTTACATATTTTCCCTCATACTTGAGTATGGTAATATGTTTTCAGATAAATTTTCAAGGAATTGAATCAATTTTTATTCCATTTTGGTCATACCTATTTCGACCTTAAACATTAGCCCCTTTATGTACGGCATGCATGACTTTAAACTGCCCACAAAAGACAAAGGAATTCTGAATAAAAGTCAAGTTCCAGCTCACTAAATAAACATTTTTATATGATTTAGGTAATATTGAGCAATTAAAAGGTTCAAAGTTTGTAGGGTTATTTGTAATAATCCTGGTAAAAATCAACCTATTCTTATTAAGCTCATTGGCTTAAGTAAATTTAAAACAGATAGTGAGAGAATTAAGGTATAAATAAGTGAAAGTGAAAGTGTTTTTCATTGATGCACAAGAGTTAGAAGGACATCCACAGACTGGAGTCTCTTCTCTTTTTCAAGAATTACAAGAGGCTTTAAACATAACACTTCATTTTATTTACGGCATCTCGTGCTTCATCAGCAACCACCTGGAATTCATTCATTCAACTCGATAAAATAAGAGATACCGTGATACCAGCTCTTCTTGGAACAATTGTAAAAGGGTGTTCTTTAGTGCGGTTTGAGAAAATTTTCTGCTGATCAAACAGTGACTTTGTTTCTGTCCAAGAGTCTTGGAAGATGGATACATGGATTTGAGAATGGAGCATTGGATGTAAAGAGCCATTTGGAGAGAGTACTCTTTTCAGATATTTCCCTAATACCATGTTGGTCTTCTCTCCACCAATCGGCAGTGGAAAACTTTTCAGCCCATGGGTTTTCCATTTTCATATCTGCAAGGAAATGACATGGAGGAAGAATTTGAAAGTTCACACCATTGTTGTTGCTCTTAATGCATAGCATAACTGAAATGAAGGAGTAGCAGCGCAGCTGCATTTCAGGTGTATAGTTCTTTGCATCTGGAACATTGAATCCTTGCAGGTGACCATGACCATATAGAGGCAGGTAGATGCTCTCTGGGAAATTAAAATGATATTTCTTCAAGTGCTTAGCCAAATCTGAGAGAGTGCTGTTGCAGATATCATAGTAATCATGGCCAATGATGTTAATCATGTCATAAATCTTCTTGCTAGCCAGTTCATCAGATGTTTTAATTCCATTAGTAGCCATTGAATCTGCCCAAAAATTGAATAAATTAAACTCTTAAATGGGTATATTTTTCATAAAATTTGTGAAAGATTTTCGTAAAAATGGCTAAGGCATTAAGGCGCGCAAGTCTAAAAAATGGCGCGCAAGTATTCATGTGCCGCACTAATTTTTGACGTGCTAGTATAAACCGCGCACGTACAAATGCCTTTACAGTAGCGCGACATCAAGGAAAAAATAGGCAAACAGAGCAACCTGCGCGGCTATGGTGACCTGCGCGGCGAGAGCTCGAAGGTATGAAGTCCGGAAATCCAGATGCTTGTACGGAAGTGAGGCCCTCAATTTATAGACGCGGTCGGGACCCTGCGCGCCGGATCCTGCATGTCCGAGGGCCGTATCCCTATCCGATGCGCACTTGCGCGCCGCCCTCTGTGCCTTGAAGACTTGCGCGACCCCTTTTGCTTTGGATGTATTCAATTTCCTCAGAGTAAAATACTCATTTCGCTCTGGATCCTACTCTGAGGGGGGACTTTTGTTGACGCTCCTTTCTTCACAGAATCTAAAAATCGTAAAAGGAGAATATCTGAGATCAAGATGATTCAACCATTGAAGAAAATATAAAAAATTGACAAAGGCATGAACAAAGGATCAAAAGCAACTGCACCGCGCAAGTTCTATCACTGTCGCGCAAGTCCACTTGTGCGACGCCCTTATGATCGCGCAAGTGACTTGCACGACCTAATTGATAACCACCCGGTAACCGCCTGGGGTCTTTTCCTACCTATAAATAGACCCTGTGGGCCCCCTATTCGGAGGGATCTTTTTTCAAAAACTCAGATTGATGCTCCTGACTCCCAAGTCTCTTCTCAAAGCATCCATAACACTTCTAAGATAATTTCTTACCTAGAACGGAAGATCTAAAGAGAGGGAGGAAGGCCTGAGTGTTGAAACTCATCAACACTTGCGTGCCTGAGTGGCCAGCCCTTAAGGGAAGTAGTCAAACTTGCGCATCACCTTACTCTTTCGATAGAATTTGCGCGTCCCTTTTCTGGAAGAACCTCAAGAGGATTCTAAAGGCTTTCATAAATAGTTTCTCAAGTATTTCAATACTGGTTGAATATCGCGAAAGTACCCACCATGTCGCGCAGGTATACATGCGCGACCAATACTTGCGCGCCCCCGCAATACTTGCGCGCCTTCCAAGACTTGCGCGCCCCTTCCTTTTTGGGTGCCTTTCTTGCCCATTTCACCCCTCTTAATCCATTACACCTTTCCTTTTCAAGATTCAGTATTCAAGACACTCTTCAAATCCATTTATGTCATGATTTCTTTATTTGACTTCCTTATCTGAAAGGAATTCTATGGAATATCTCTCAAAACCTAGTGATTTAAATATATTTATGTCCCCAAAAATGGAGAGTACATTCATTAAACCTCATCCTTTAAAGATGAGAGAATCCTTAACCTGGGTCTCCTTTTCAGGAATAAGTCCCAGTCATAATTTGGGCTTCCTTTTCAGGAATAAGCCCCAAGTCCTCTAACATGTGCCTCCTTTTCAGGAATAAGTCCCCGTCATAATTATGGGCATCCTCTTTAGGAGTAAGCCCCAAGTCCCTTAAATGTTTGGGCATCCTTCTTAGGAATAATCCCCAGATCATCTAATTTGGGCTTCCTTTTCAGGATTAAATCCCAGTCTCAAATATGGGCATCCTCCTCAGAAGTAATCCCCAAACCGTAATCCTTAACCTGGGCATCCTTTTCAGGAATAATTCCCAGTCATAATCTTGGGCTTCCTTTTCAAAAATAAGCCCCATGTCCCTCAAATTCTCTTTAACCAGTCCTAATTTACGTTTGATCTGGGATTCCTTCTCAGGAGTAAAACCCAGTTATCAATCCTCTCCTGATTTAGGTTTCCTTTTCAGGAATAAGTCCCAAGTTAGAGTATTCAAATCTCCATGAACCACATATACCTTTATGGACCCTGTTCCTGTATTTTCTCCCTGAAGAATATCCTAACATTCATTTATCTGGGCAGTCATATATACATAAGCCCCAAACCATTTCATATCATTGCATATTTCATGGCACAATTGTCTACATTTTACCATTACCTCTTGTTTCTCACACCGAGCATGACTCACGTGATCTTAGAGTGTAAACGTAATTATGACATCCTTCTTTGAGCCATCAATCATAAACATCATACTCCTTTACTCGAACAACGTGGGTTCTGATTCCTTTTCCAAAACAAAGGATACGTAGGTAGCCCATCTATGGGTTCGATCCCAACTCTGAAAAAATTCATGTCCTTCTAAATGACAATAAACATCAAATGCCCCACTGAGTGGCTTTAAAACCAGGCTGGTCATCATAATGTCCAAGAGACTTTTATAAGAATTTTTTGAAGGTTAACATTGAACAAGAATCTCTAAATATATATAGATGATTCTCTATTAACGAAGAACCTCAAATACATATAAAAGATTCTCTAAATTTCATACATATTTAATCCTTGATTGTCAAAACTGAAGGAAAATCTCATTTTATACTTGGTAATGTAATAAGGATTCACGAACATAACTTAAATCTATAAAGAGAGTCCCGGAATAGACAATAATTCCCCTAAAAAAGGTGTGATGAGTCCGACCTCCCATCCTCTCGACCAATGAAAATTACAAATCCTCATCAGTCTACAAGCTAATGAGCACCTACCTTTGGAATGTAGGTCCAAATGGATGTGGAATCATTGGTTGTTTCCGGTTCTACGAACAAACCCGCTAGAAACCGATCGGAACGTTTGAATATCCCATCCAGGAGGTCATCCCCTAATTCCAAGGGAAACAACAACTAGACACTATACTTTATAACTCATTACATAAAACAATTATACTACTCACTAAGCCTCTACATCATTATGAGTGAATTTCACACCTTAAATTTCTGTTAGCATAATCTGGAGGGCCAACACACACCATGGGTGGCCATAATCAGTCAAGTCATCCACTATGCATCCCACTGGGATCATGAGGGGTTAAATTGGTTGACATGACACCCAAAATGTTATATATATCAATGGAAACCCATAACACCACAAGGTAAAAATAAATAACATAACCCTACATTCCCAAATCAAATTATAAAACTACAGGATGTCACTTATAGAGCACGTACATTAAATCTGTTGGACACACACCCTTAATCGAGTCCTTAGATACCAATGAAAACCCCATTTGAATCTTTACCATTAATCTCACTAAAAAATAATGGGTTTTGAGAATTGGATAATGTGAATAGGAAAATCAAAACCCTAATCTCTAAAAGGAAGCAAGGAGGGGACTATCCTTACCTAGATTATCAATCTACAACTGTCATCACTCCAAAAGGCATTCAGATGAGAGAAAACACATTTAGAAGTTCATATACACCTTGTCTCATAACTAGGGTTGAAGGAGGAGGAAGGGTGGAATCACACGTTTTTATAATAAATTAGGTAATAGAAATTTGAAAATTTCATAATGTTACTAGGTCGCACGGTTTACCCACATTGTTCTCCAACCCGCCTGAAAAATGTGAGAATGCTACTTTCATAAAACAACCCATCCCATGGTTACCTAGTATCTATGGATGGTTATATTAACCATGTAGTAATCGTACGTAAGCCTTAGTTCAAGGCTTCATGGTTACCTGGGATGCTCCGTATGGTTTTCACTAACATTACGAAAACTATAAAATATTCCAGGAATTATTTTTTCTTCTAATTTCATGACATAATCCACCAAGACACCCCCAAGCCTCCACCTGAACTTTGTGAAATTCATATATGACTGAAAGAAATAATATTAAACTAAAAAACAATATCATACGTTGATACAAATCCAGGATCATACAACCTTCCCACCTTATGATGACTCGTCCTCGAGCCGCTCTTCCTGAGCATCATTGGGTTTTTAAAGAAATGATATCATGCTACTGTTACCTCATATCTGATTCTTAATCTCATGTTTTCTCCTGAATGTTTCAATTCTGCCATAGAAAATCAACCAAAGGAATAACCTTTCCCCGTAGGGCCTTCTCACCATAGTCAAAAATACAAACTAGATGCACCTCTATGGACACATCAACCTCTAGATAGACATCATCATATTTTATCACATGGGAGGGATAAGGGTGATACTTTAGGAGATGTGAATTATGGATAACATCATCCATCCCACTATACCATTTGAGAAGATATAATAGGTAATCCACTATCCTTATCTTCTCCACAACTTCAAGTAGACCCACGTTCCTAGGAACTGACATTCCCTACCTCTAAATACGATGGTGACCCATCCATGGGGCCACATGTAGAAACACACTATCACCCTTTCTAATTTAAAGGGGTCTACGACACCGATCGTCATATGAATTCTATATACTCTGAGTTATTTCTATATTCATCTAAATCAAACAAACCTTCTCCATTGTGTCATGCAAAAAACGTGGTCCTAACCGCTTAGACACCCAAGCCTCTCACCAAAAAAGTGGGGATCAATATGGTATATTATAGAGTTCCATAAATTGACACATCTTAATTTTAGGTTGAATGTATTTGTTGTAGGAAAAATACACATGTGATAAGTGCCTTTCCCATGAACCACTGAAATATAGCACAAAAACTATCAACATGTCCTCTAATAACATAATGTTTTTCTATGACTGTCCGTCAGTCAGCGGGTGGTAAGTCATACTCAAAATCAATTGGGTACCAAGTGCCTTCTATAGTCCCCTCATGAAATTCTAGGTGAAACATGGATCACAATTCAAAACTCTGGTTCTCAAAACACCATTAAAACAAACTACTTTTCGAACATATTATTCGAATTACTTGTAAAATGTATAGGTCTCTGGGATTGACAATAAATTAGGCACTTTGGTCATCTAATGTACCACCACTCCAATTGCAACATTCTTCCATGGAATTCGTGGAAGATCCACTATAAATAACATCATTATTTTATTCCCCTTACAAAATGGAATATAAAATTATTTCAATAACTCAAATGGATGCAGATGTTCGACCTTCACCTATTGATGAGTAAGGAATCCTGCAACAAAATATTAATCTTCATTCTTCATTCATGGCCACCAAAATTTCATATGAATATCACAATACAGCTTAGTCAATCTAAAATACACTACCCACTTTGATGCTTTAAACTCTCACATCAACTAATGTCTTACACCTGCCAGCACCAAAACACAACCATGAACTTAAGAAACTCTATATACTTCAAATTACCAACTAGAAGGTAACTCCCCACCTTTATGGTTTGACTTTATAGCCAAACACACCAAATCTGCCAACTAACTCTCATTAAATTGACTCAAAAGTACAGATTAAACTGCTATAGATGCAGGTGTCATCTTACTGTTCCCATCGTGTACCTCCAAATGAATATCAGGAAACATGTCCATCATATTCCACTATGAACTAGATTCATGAACAACATGATTAATAGTTATCCTTCTCATAACATCAACCACACTATTCACTTTCCTTAGTATAGACCAACTCAAAATAAAAAGATTGCAGGTACTCGACCAACATTCACTATTGAAGATACAAATCCAACAAAGAGAAGATGTAAATGAGACTATTTTAATCAGTAAACAATATGAAACATTCTCCACACAAGTAAGGCATTGAAATATTCTAGTCATGAAACACAACATCTAGCTCAATGTCATGAGTAGGTTAATTTATTTCATGAGGCATCAACTGTCTCGACCCGAAAGCTATAACTCAGTCATCTTGGATTAACACTGCCACATGTCCAGCACCAGATGCATCACAATACAAAGTCTACCTATTACATGGTTCGGGTAAGATCAAAATTGGAGCAATTGTCAACATCTTTTTTATGTCCTGAAAGAAATTCTCACATGCCTCTAACCATTCAAATATAACCCCCTTCTCAGTCAAACCTGAGAGTGGAACTTCTAAAAAAGAGAAATATCTAATGAAACTCCGTTAATATCTGAAAAAACCTAGAAAACACTGAACATTAAAAAAATTGATGGGATTCTCCCAACTCACTTCATCCTGCACCTTTTATGTATCCACTGACACACTTGGATCAGAAATGATGTCTCTTAAATAGTGCACCCCATCAATAAATAACTACAATTTTGATATACTGGCGTAAATAATGTGATCTCATAGTTTACTCAAGATGATTTCATGATGTTTGGAATGATATTAAACAGTTTTGGAGTACACTTACATATCATCAAAAAAGAAAACTACAAACTCATCTAAGTATGGGTGGGATATCCAATTCATCCAGGCCATGAACACAGCCAATGCATTGGTTAATCTGAATGGTATCCTTAAAAAATGACACAACTGGTACCTACTTAGGAATGATTTATGGGGTATTTTAGAAGGTTTTTCTCTCAACTAATGGTATCCTCATCTCAAATTGATCTTAGAAAACACTGATGGACCTCTGAGCTGGTCAAGTAGGTCATATATTCTAGGAAGAGGGTACGGGTTCTTAGTTGTCATCTGGTTCAGTTTCCTATAATTGACACATTGCATTATTGATCCATCATCCTTGTTAGATAAGAACACTTGAGGTCCCCAAGCTGATGTACTAGGATGGATAAACCCCTTGTCCAACAACAACTCTTGTTAAAACATCAGTTCTTGGCTCTCTACTAGATCCATTTGATATGGGGGTGTGAAAACTTGCTCCACCCCTAGAAAGAAAATTCAATTGTGAACTCAACAAATATCTCATGTGGTACCTTTGATAAGTCCTAAGGAAACACATCCTAAAACTAGTCCACAATAATAGTGAATATTGTCTTCACGTCTTCCCCATTATCCAATATATTTCATGTTACACGGTCTATGAGTTCTCACAACTATTGGAATAGCGGCCTTGCACGGCCCCCTCGAGTATCTCACTCACCCCTAAGGACTTAAGTACTTCAATTGGGAGAAGCCGATGTTACCAGATGTTGGTAGTAGACAATATATGCTTGACATAACACCATCCAACCAATCCCCATGATTAGGTCAAAAACTAACATGTCTAGTAGAAAAAAATCCAATAGAAAATAATTTCCACCAACCACCAAAGAAAACCCCTTTCAGTCCATGATGTCCTCAACTCGTACCCCTAAAAGAGTATCATGTGACATTATGCCACATACAATCTCCATAATTAATCCCAATGAGACTATGAGTTGAGAATAAATAAAACAATGTATATCACTTATAAAGAATAAAGCACTGGAGAGTGTGGAAGCTATAAGAATCATACATCAAATACTAGAAGGTCCCACTTCACCACCTTCAGGTGTTATCTGAAATGCATGGAGATGGCCTTTCCCATCACTCTAGGCTCTAGAGTAAGTACCACGCACTGCAATACTCTGTTGGTATGGTTGATCTTACCCCAGAGTTCCATGTCCACCACCCATCATAGTAAGACGCATGGAGCTCCAAATTCAGTCCTGTAAGGGGGTAACTGACCCCCTTACTACAATCGGTATCTTCCTATGACCTCCACCATTCCTTGAAAGTCATAGGTTCCAGTAGAACCTCTACACCTAGCCTCGCCTGTCACACTAATAGCAATCAACTGGTGGGAGGGTACACTGGTCATGCTTGTTCCCCAGCCTACCACAATGATAGTAGGATACCTAGTCAAAACCCTAAGATTCTAACACTTTCTTCTTGAATGCTCTCTGCACATCCACCATACTAAAAATTTCTAAAACATCTCTTCCTAATATGAAAATCCCCAACACACATCTTCCGAGTTGGAAAAATAATTTCACTACATGAATATCTTTTTAGGTTCCCCTCTGTGGTAAGGGCTTGGTCCACAAGTTTAGGAATCCTTTTCAGATAGAAGATACTCACTAGAGATATGATCTCATGCCTCATCTAGTCCTAGAAGCGTTTAACCACAACATTCACATCTCATGAGAGAGTCGGAACGAAGCATCTCAATTCAGCGAAATTGCTAGCATAGTCCATTTCTGACATTGTCCCATAAGTCATCCTCATAAAATCTACACCTTTCTCCTTCCTCATGGTTTCAGGGAAAAATTGTTCCATAAAATTCTCTTAAAAATCAGTCTATATCATTTCACCCGCCCTCTCCATCTAAACCATGAAGTCCCAACAATTCTATACATGAACTCTCATCATATATTCCTATAACTTGACTTGATTCTTAAGAGGATTCCCTATATTGTCAAGAATATTTTATACATAATCTATATAAAACTTTTCTTCCTCTATCCAACCTTTTCGAATAATGGTTAGAGGGTGTTATAGCTAAAACTCCATGGACAACTCAAACATACCATGTGTATCCCGACCAAGGTATCTTTCCATCATCTGCATAAAATGAGAGAAGTTCTCATGGAATTTTACTTCTCTGTCTTAAAGAATCACCACATTCTCTTTCTCCACTACAGGAAGAGTGTTCTTAGAAATTGTTTCCTATCTTTCAATATGCACACACATTCAAGGTGTAATTTCTCTACAATGCCAAACAAGATCCTTGGAATGCAACCATAACACATTGAAGAAAATAAAAAAGATACATGCATGATCATATTTAACTAAAATGAAAAATAATTATATACACTACCCAAATGATCCCACTAACTACCGGAAAACAACCTATGGTCGTCTCTCCTAAGGCTATGGCTAATAAGTGTATCTAATTCACATGGTTAGAATCTTTATCTTTTTACACCGATTCAAAACAATTTCCACTTCTGAAATTACTCTTATGACATTTTAATAATCTTTGAATACTACATTAAGAATGATTTTCTAACATCTACTTATCTTTTTCACATCCCTTTTCCCCATTCCTAGAATCTTTATTTAGCCCAATTTTCTTAAATTTGAGAAAAACAAATGCATCCTAGCCTTTATATCATTCACACAAACCTCAAGTGTGTTACTAACATGACACATTTCACTTATATACATAGGTTCCTATATTGATTCACGAATATACAACCTCATACACTTTTAACTCCAAGAGAAATATCACAAAATTTTTCAATCACAAAATAAGTGCATCACGCAATGGTGAAATATTATAAAATATAACAACACACAATAAGAATAAAAATCCCCTCCGAGGGTGAAATGGGTTTTCCCTAATACATGGGTTAGTTACTCCTAAGAACAAGCTCTTTACTAAGGCACAACACTTTCCTAACATTTGGTTTACCATCCATAAATGGTAATAAGAAGAAAATAAATCCTTTGAATCCACTTTGTAATGTCCTTGACATAGGAGCCACCAAACTTGCGCCCCAATTTGGGAAACCACATGACCTCAAGCATGCCTCCCCATATAGAATATTTTACCGATTATTAGTGAGGCTCTAGTAGATCATATTGGAAGATTGTACCATATTTACCAGAGTAATCCACAATAAAACCGAATATACATAGCAGAAAAAATAAGAAACAATTTCATGACATTCATAAATAACCAACTCCCAAACTGGATTCAACCATAGAGTATAGAAATTAATTACATTAATGCTATAGTTCCAAGTGACCAAAACCCAAAAAATAAGATAGGAAAAAAACACCAAAATGGTCTGGACATGAAATCTATAACCCCACCCATATATTTCCCATGTACAACTCAACTCTCTAGTATGGGGTCCTTGTCCATATCATGGACCCCAAGGATAAAATCTAATAGAGTATCCAACGGTGGACCATGAAGGGTGTGAGTGTAACTCATTAGGCCACCACCAATGGTGTCTACAAAATATCCTGTAAAATTATATACTACATGCATAAGATGAATAATTTCATGTAAGGTGAAACAATTCATTAGAACAATCTATAACATTTTTCTTCAAATTAAACAACTGTTGAATCCAGGTATACTAATTTGGAATCCAATGGTTTAATATACAGTATTCACGTGTTCAATGGATTATGCATGTTAAATATTCTCAAGCATATTGGAATTAAAATCAAGACATTCCTCACAAGGCAGAACATTATAATAAAATCATAATCTTTACCTCAAAGCCTACATCCAGGTAGAATTCCACCATTTGGAGAATAAAACTATATACTTGTCTCTAACCAATGAATTTAGAGGTGGATATAGAAACTCAATCTAATTAGACCCATGGGTGAATAACCTTATGTCTTTATCACACTCTACCAATCCACGTGCACATGGTTACTTATCATTCACCATAATTAAACACATCACCACCGAGCATAGGAAATATCATTTGCAACATAAAATGATTATAAATAAATTGAAATATAAAAGTATTCCTCAACATTTCAATACATTTATTATTTATATCAATTAACCATTTAACCAAAATTATCATATACCATGCATATCTCACTAAGCACATTCATGTGTAAACATTATTCATTATCATATTCCCATTAATCCCACTTAACCTAATTAAATTTACTCCAAATTATATCATAGCCTTTATCAACATTAGACACAACTATAAACCATCCATTATAACTCATTACACAAAAAAAATTAAACTAATTTATGTGTCTCTACTCATTGTGAGTCAATTTCACACCATAAATGTCTGTTAGTCTAATATGGAGGGCCATCACACCTAATTGGAGGCCCTAAATTGGTCAAGTCATCCTCCATGAATCCCTAGGGGGTCATGGGGGGTCAAATTGGTTAATATGACCAATTGGTTGACTTTACCCCAACTATGATAAACATTTAAAATGAAACCAAAACCACAATAAAATTAAAATCATGAACGTAACTCTAAATTCTCAAATCGAGGTATAAAATTTTGGATATATCTTGTAGAACACCTGCCTTGAATTCATTGGTCAACACACCCTTAATCAAGGAATTAGATTTTGATCTAAACCCCCTTCAGATATTCACACTAAATATATTCCAAAAAAGAAGTGTTTTAGAGCTTTAGATAAAGAGACGAGGAAGATAAAAACCCTAATCAAGAAATGGATGCATGCATGGGATTATCCTTACCCATATAATCCATCTGCAACTGAAGACAATAAAAATGGCCTTCAAATGAGGATGAAATGCCCTTGGGAGTTCTTGGACACCTTGTCTCGTCACTAGGGTAGAAGGAGGAAAAATGGGGGGATATCCTGAGTTGGTATAAGAAATATCACAACGGAATTTTAGTAAACATCCCAATGATACTTGGTCTCAATATTTACACACATAATTTTCCAAACCAAGCAGAAAACATGGGGATGCTACTGTCCAAAAACAACCCCCTTGAACTATTACCTGGGTTTTTTTCATGGTTAGCTTAACTATGCGGTAAACTGGAACAAGCCTCTATCCAATGATTCAGGGTTACCTGGGATGCCCCACATGGTTTACACTAACTATATGAAAACCATAAAACAAGCCCATAAAATCATTTTTCCTCCAAATTCTTGCCTTGAACCCCCGGGATACCCCTAAACCTCTTCATTAACATAAGAAAACAATTATTTCACCAATATAATGGAATTAAACTGAAACTTAATAAAAAAATACAATGAGAGAAATCTAGGATATTACAGGATATGTATACAGAAAACAATATGTACATGAGAAATGTTACTTGGGAGTGAATATCAATCAACCATAGATTTGATATGATTATGGATATCAAAGGGGATAATTTATATTAAAATAAACATTACCTTCTTCAAATATGATATAAATTTCCTCTACAATTATATAAAAGAACAACATATCTCTGATCTCAAAGTCATTGTCTTATTGATGATTGATTACGTATATTTTCTATCCATGTTTTGAAAATTTTATAAGAAACTATGTGGTTTGAACAATAAAAATTTTCAAATTCATAATATAATTTCCCAAAAGAATCGATAATTTAATTTATTCTCAACATGTTACATCCTGATATATCTTTATGCAAAGAACCACATAAGGTTCTATTTGAATGATGGTATGTAAAATATATTTTTAAGTGTACTACCCATGGGGAAGGTACTAACCAAAATCCATGGATAACCATTGAACATGATCTCTACTTATAATCTTGAGATGGAATGGTTCTATAATACTGACCATCCATCTAAGCATGACAAGAAATGATAAATCACCGCTACGTATAAAATAATTACTAATGGATTCTCCATAACCATGATTTAAAACTCATATCTTAAAAAAAATCCATACAGATCGGAACTGTACAACGTCTTAAAAAATATATTATGTATATATTACCAATTTGGCCAAGAAATAATTCTTCCATGAAATAAATAAAATAAAGTGACTTTCTAAGGAGATCAGATATAAAAAAGGGAACAATTTCATTTATATTTATATTAGGGATTACTATACTAAAATATATGGTTATGTTTTCCCATTTCTATATTGGTATAGTCAATGGTTGAATCATAACATTATAATTTGGTCATTGAGACTTGAATTATTGGCATAAAAATCATAGGGAAAAAAATTATACAATCTTCTTATTCCTGTTATCCAACTAGTTTTTTATTTAAATCACTATACATCATATTACTTCCTCGAAGAATAGATGTGGATGATATATAAACATCCCCTAGAAGTTACTTCATAAATTATAGATTTTTATGGGGAATTTATTCTAGTAAATAATTTCCAAATCAATATATAACGTAGTTAAACTCCATTATATTCTAAACCCTGCCCTATTATTCGATATATTATTATTCGGACTCATTAATCCACCCAATAAATGTTGGTTGGAATGTTATTTTATTATTATTGGATGACATTAAAATTATAATTCCACTATCTATCATTTTAATGTCAAATAAAATTATGTCCCTTTTGATCCTCATTATGGATAGGGTTATATGATGCATTCTACTCAAATTATATTCTACAGTGTTCAACATTCAGGGATGGAAATGTATTGAATTTTCTAATCATTCTTGAGCTCCAATCACCTTCATTGGATCATATTGATAATTTTTTGTGTGAATATATACATTGGGATTTTATGATTAATATATATGTCACACATCCCCCAATATAGATAATATCCAAAATTTTAAATAAGAAGATGAATACTGAAAATTATAGATATCTTTTTTGGTAGTTCTACTCATGGAAATTTATTTGATGGTAAGAATAGTCCATCACAATTTCAATTTAAATGAGTACACAACCCCTTGTTTTAACGAAATAGTATTTTTATACGTATATATTATATAGGATGAAGAGAATATTCATTACATATTAATGACATCTACACAAGAATCACAAAACATCAAGATATTTAGAATCTTTGATGCATAAAATACAATAAACTATGTGATCTTAAAATTTTCATATTAATTTATTCACAACTATCACCCTTCATTAACATAAAATATATTTTACCTTTCTATATAAACTTGGGAAGGAAAATATAAGAAAGGGTGAGATTAGGTTCTAAGTAAGGTTAAATAAAATAATTCACAATCAGTTATCATAATAAGAATAATATAAGGATAATGGTATTATAAAATGAGTGTAACGATTGAAAATAATACCCACAATTAAAATACCATAACCATGAATCATGAAATAATGTTTTATCGATCGAAATACACAACACATAAGACTTAATAATTCAAATAATAAATCATGATCCATTAGAACATATCTTAAGTAAGAGAAATAAGTTTTTATCATACACATAAGGATAGAAAAACATTTCCTTTATCCGATTCTCACTTTAAATACCATAATAGTGTATTAGGTTCACTCCCCATTACATCATCTTATATTCCATGTTCACTAGGAAAACCATCTAATTGAATGAAGTACCTTACTGAATTTGGGTCACTCCTCATTATAGTACATATTACGTAATTCTATATCCATATTTACCTAATTCATTAGAGGGAATATAATTTCTGAAAAATTCATCACATAATGAAAAACATACATATACATCACACAAGATCAACAAACATTCATCACACCATGATATCCTAGACCATGGAAAGGATACATGTTTTTAAAAATATAAACATCATAATCATAAATAAAACAAGATATATAATAAATATGGTAGTATTGAATTGTGTCCCTAGTTTGTACTAGAAAACATACAAGGATATTTTTATAGATGAAAATACATATAAAAGTTGAACTAGAAATTTCATGGGGAAAATACCATTTTCTTTTTAAAATGACATACTTAAAATTGAAAAATATCATAGCTGTCAAGGAAAAAAGATTCTTTGAAAATGGCCAATAAAATTACAATGTAAGCTTCAATGAAAATTATAAACCTGAAGATGGATAAATATATATGTGTGGTGGATGTTGAACCATAAATTCCATTACAACTGTCGATACAAATATAAAATTAAAATTTTTACAAAATGATTATAAGATTAATTTAAATTTTTCACAACCCGTCCCCTCGGGCTCGTGCCATGACTACCCTAATCCCACCTTCCATAGGCCCAAGGGTGGCAACTTGCACCAGAATTCCATATCCCTATAATGGGACGAAATTCCCTTTAAACCTAGACATAAACCCAAATCCAAGATTACAACAAGTGGCAATCACGTAGTAAACTTATGTAGTAAAATGTGCTGATAGTAATGGGTCCTGAATAAAAGGAAACCCGAATGTAAAATAACACATGAAAAGAGAAAAAATTGCTCATAGATCATCCAATGAGGATCCAACCTGAAAGGCAGTTACAACTCACAATAAATAGTCTTGCGTCAGGTCATGTATAATTATCTTCCTTTGAGCACCATCTAGTCCTAGTTCCCTCAGCCTCGATCAATGATGTATGTAACCTACATAAGACACAATAAGGTTTGTGCAGATCCCATTTATGGGTGAGTATAACAATACTCATTAGGGTCCCTGAGACCCCTGAAGGTTTCCCATATTTCCACAAAGGAAAAACCTGAAAGAAAGACCTCAACCAAAAAGCAAAAATTTGTCAACAAATCTATTTATGTATATGCCAATACATATACCTAAGTTATCAAGATACACTTGTATCAAGCATGAGGGAAGAATACCATGAAGGTAACACCATGATGGTAAAAGTACCACACATTTAACACCATGCGAGTAACACCAGGATGGTAAAAGTACCACATAGGTACCACCATGAAAGAAAAACCACCAAGATAAAAGACTCAGCTCACATAGGTAACACCACGAAGGTAAAAGACTCAGCTCACACACATATTTGTGAAGTATAAAATTATTGATGATAAGTCAAGAAGCTAGATCATCTTATTCTATCATGAGGTACTACAGCTGATTATACGGAGTCTAACCCACATAGGATTCATAGGTACTAACCTCCGCAATGCCCACATAGGATCTGACCCACACAGAATTATTATGTGCTGACCGACAGTAGATCATTGTGCACTGACCCAAAAATGATCTTACCCACATAGGATCAGTGCTGACCCACATAGGATCGCTCGGTACTAACCTCTGTATGACCTATCTACAACCTCCTCCTCACTACCGACCACTGGATTCTGGCTAATTATCACGTTTGCGAGAACCACTCTTCAATCCATCAATCATACCTCACCTAACACAATGTTCTATAAAGATGTTACCTGAATATTCTTCATGTTATAAGGGTTCCAACGCAATAGAAGGATCATCCACTGGATGCCCTATCTGTATGTTATGTGAATTTTAGTGCCTAGGGCCCAGTTGGATCCGTGTGTCATCCAACCCGGTCATACTCTAACATTATCCAAAACAAAAGTAGAGTATATCAAATGGATTTCCTTTTCATAAGTGTCCTAATTACATAGACGGAACATAAACTAGATGATCGATCTTCTAGTTTCACCCCGTTCTATGAAATGGGGCTGATCGCACCTCGGTCCGACCATGCTCGGTCGGGCCCGTCGGGATATGCCAAAGGGACCGCTTCCTAAAATATATCCCAATGCCACTAATGGAATGTCGAATAGACACTGAGTTTGTCAGTTTTGGGAATTTATTATTTGAGGACTGATTGGGTTTGGTCCCGGTCTGACATGGTCATGTCAGCCCGACGCAATAGGTCTCGGGGTCCACGTAACCCGTTCGGGTCTGGCCTATTGGAGTTAGTGGTCTAGAACCAACTACATTGTACTTTATTCATTAAATAAAATCCTTATCATATCTTGATTGTTATTATGCATGACATGTCATGTGATAATGTCCTAAGGATAGCTGTTGCATTAAAGGGTCGTAGCATATCCCTGCTATGATGAAAACCCAGATGTGCCATAAGACTGTTCTTGAAAGTATGTACTATGGCCAGATGATATTATTTGAGGGACACAAATAATACAGGTCATTTGGGGTGAGGACTGATAAAACTTTGAGGCACCTTATCATGGTGTGCTCCCTTGGTAATATCCACGAGGATATTATGAGAACAAGACCCGCCAGTGGGAAATTCACATTTCATAGTGTCATGGGATGTTCCTATCTATGGATGTGTGTATTGGTCATTAGATGTTATGATTTTTATTAATGGGTATTTCAACTCGTGCAATTAGATGTATTGACGAAAACTGTGATGACACACAGTTCGCAATGAGGTAGGATACGTTGGGTGCGTCACGAGTAATACCGCATTAGTAGATAATGCAAGAAAGGATTTGTCCCTTACGTTCCAAAATGGAAGTAGATATCTAAGGCCCTTTGATGGAATTGATATCACCTAAATAAATTCATAGCCATTGTAAGGTATAGGAAAGTTCAATTCTGGGAAGTCAAAGAATGAATAATCAAGCACATGGGTTGATGGCACTAGCATTCAACCCTCTTGATTGGAGATATCGAGACAAATGGATTATATTACACGGTATGAATTCGTAGAAGGTGACACATCATTGCATCATTAACTTCTTTCTCTATAGGTGCCTTGGTGTGTTTCTAGACCCTAACCTTGGACTTTAGGCAGGCTCAGCCTAATGCCACTAGGAAAGAGGCCTAGAGGGTCACACACTAAGTGTGTCCATGTATCTCAGTTAAATATTAATTTAACAAGTTAAATAAATATTATTTTCGACTGTGGTTTAATAATTATTTAAGGATGTCTGATCGCAATTATTTTGACACTAGTTATTTGAGAGAATATATTGTGGAGGAAATAATATATTTTTTAGCGAGTAATGCAATTACATTTATTTAAGAAATAAATAGTCATTACTCATGGTCTAATAAATGTGGTGGAGAAAATGGAAAATAAAAGTAAATGTCGTGTATATTAAATATACATGTCATGTAGTTTTATGGAAAACAGGTACACGTCGTGTATTAATTATTACACGTCGTGTAGTTTTTCCAGTAGGGATTTTGAGGATTTAATATTGATTGAATAAATGATATTTATTATAATCAGCATGGGTTCATGTCAAGGAATTAATAATTCAACATGGGGGTTTTAAATAAGAGTTAATGAAATAAATAAAACGTGTAACGCGTTTATTTATTGCCATAACTCTATTAACCTCAAACCTGATTATATATATCCTTGCAACCCCACCATTTTGAAGTGCCATTTTTGTGCACAAGGGATTTGGAAATACTCTAAAGTCAAGATAGAATTCCCTTTCTACCAAGAACACCCTCAAGTCCCGAGACCAAGATCCTCCACCGGATCAAGGCGGTTGAAGGAGGACATCGCAAGTGAAGGTTCTTCCGCACTAGCACCCGGAGATCCCTTCGGTGACGCCCAGAGATACGTGACACATGTGTGGATCATCGCTAGAGGAATCTTACACTTGGATTCTACGACGCAATGACAGATCACCGAATCGTGACCGGAAACATCAATGAAGAATGAATTCCAACGAGGTAATTCTTATTCATTAATTAAATTAATTATAATCAACATATGATGATCATCGTAAAGGGTTCCAGGACTCTTCTTTTCTTTATGTTCTTCGTTCTATTCTGAAGATTTGGCATTTTATATATGGACGGATCTTGGATTGAACGTTGTTTAATGTTAAAATTAAAGTTAGGAAAACCCACCAATGCGCTTCCATTGTGCCCGGAACCTACAAGTGTAATCAGAGCGGGTCATATCATTGATATAATTATTTAGTTTTTCGTTGGTAATTTACGCATTTAATAATTTAGTTATTTCAATTCAAGTTTATTCATTCTGGAAATCTGAATATCGATATCTATTCCTCCTCCCTCGTTTCTCGTTCACCTCACAGAAACCAATTTTTCTTTTAATTTTGATTAAAATAAAATAGAGGAACACATCCTGAGAGGACAAACGTTTCTGGCCGTATAACACCAGAATACACGGAGTGTATTCAGAAGTACACATCGTGTAGTCTAGGTTCAATGCATTTACTGATCTTCTATATCAGGCCGTGTATTGGATTCTTTCTAAGAATTTAAGACACCATGTGTCGACCAGAAATAGGTGGCACACGGTTTCCGGAATACATGCCGTGTGGTCCAATGAACACGGCTTGTAGTCCATTCGGGTTAGGGTTGGGTCGTGTACTCCGTACATGGCCTGCCCAGCTGGAAACCATATAACATGGAAACTATATGGCGTGTGTCCCACTGTACATGATGTGTACTCCATAAATTTCCGATGTACATTAACACGACCTGTCCCCAAGCATGTACTTAGGATGGACGGTGAAGAAAAGTACATGTCGTGTAGTCGGAACTACACGCCGTGTACTCACCCAAATTACGCAGATTTATTAAAATTTATTATTATATTATACAAACCCTTGAGACATGTACCATGGTGAAGGCGTAAAGCTGAGGCACAACACATGATAGGTGTTTTATATATATGTGTTTAATTTAACATCTGCGTAATATATGGAAATTCATCGGGTTGCCTCCAAGGTACAAGTTACGTACAATGATAATTTTAAATGAATTTTTGGTTTAAAATTAAGATAGATGAGAATATCAAGGAAATTCAGAAAAATGATTTAAGATAAAAGGATTGATTAATTAAAGATAATTAACTGATGCGAGCGTGATTCATCTTAAGCCAGAACGATTAAAGAATTGAATGGAAGTTTTATTTATGAGAAAATATTTTTTCATGTATGGATGATCATGAGATAGACCGAGAAATTTGTATGTGAATGGTTTTATTTAATTTATTTATTTAAATTAAATTTGTTGGCCTGCGAGCCATCTCCTCATTAATATGTAGGGCCTTCCCGCCGAAGGATTCTTTTATGTAAAAAAACCCTTTTACCCCTCGCCTGTGTGTGAGATAAATTCATATGTAATGGATGGAGATCCCATGCTAGTGGAGGCAGCTCAAGTCCGGAGCCAAGGTGAAACCAATCCAAGGAGATAAAAAGGTGGATAGGTGGAAACCTGTAAACACGAACCTGAAAGGTTCAAGGTGTTTCTCCCCTTGGTCTTAGGTTAGTTTATCAACCTCTAGATAAACTAACCAAAAAAATCTCATGATCATACCATTTATTTTTTTTCTGTCAGTTGCATGGTTAATTTATTGTAGGTGTGTTTCTAAGATCACACAATTAATGAATTAAACTACCATGCAAGATGGAACTAAAATAAAACCAGCTTATACGTAAATATTATCATAGACATGGTTAATCCCTTAAGTATAAACCACTTAATATTAACAAGCATGTAATCAAAGATAATAAAATGGAAATTTACGTAAAAGGATAAAATCCCTCAAAATAAATATTAAGTCGACATAGCCTTCCATAATCTTCGTTAGAATCGAACCATAGTTCAAAGTTCTTGACCAACCCTAGTTGGGGTGCTTTCAATTATTGGGGAATTATAATTCATGGTTTTGGGTTGACTTGACTTGGTTCGCATCAAGGGTTGGCTTCCACAATTGGACTTGGTGTGAACAAGAGGCAAAGGTTGAGGAAATCCAAAAAGGATATCAGGATTGGGGAGTCCACTCAGCGGACAAGGAGCTGTGAGTTAATGCAGTTGGCATTTGGAATGCCTACTTAAAACCCTTCAAGTTGTTTGAACATCCCTAGTTTGGGTAATGCGAAGGGAAATATGGATCCTTTCCACTAGAATATTCATGCAACAGAATATTCCGAAGTCAATGGTGAGGGCTATTGGATTTCGATAAAATAGTGGGAGACTAATAAGTATTAATTAATTTATTTGTCTCAATTTTAGTAATAAAGTACTAAACCTTTTCTCATCTTTATTTGTATAAATGGAAAGAAAATGACTTCAGCCATATCATTGTGCCCCATACTTGAAAAATAAAACCTTCTCACTGGCACCAAATTCCATGAGTGGCAGAGGCGTTTACGCGACGTCCTTCGCCACGAAAGGAAATTATATGTGCTGGAAGAGCCTATTCCAGTTGTGCCTGGGAAAGAGGCTAGTGATGAGGAATTATCTCTCTACATGAAACACATGGATGATACCACAGATGTCCAGTGTTTCATGCTATCCTCCATGTCTAATGATCTCTTGAAGCAACATGAAAACATGGACGTGTATAGCATGATGTCTCACCTTAAAGATCTCTACCAAGAGAAGGCGAGACATGATATGTATGAGATCCCCAATGCTTTGTTTACCACAAAGCTTGGAGAGTTTGCGCCAGTTGGACCTCATGTAGTCAAGCATATTGGCTTCATTGAACGCCTGGACATCATAGGGATTAAATTATTTGATGAGTTGCGTACAGATCTCATCCTATCATCACTGCCCAAGACCTTCTCCAGCTTAATTTTCAACTATAACATGAGCGGCAATGAGAAGAGTCTATCAGATCTTCTGATCTTGATTCACCAGGTAGATAAGGACATGGGTTGTGGAAAATCCACAGTCCTTATGGTGAAAAAGAAAAGGAAGGACAAGGAAATGGGGCCAAAGACTTATAAACGGTCTGAATCCCCCGAGCATCGTCCCTCCATAAAGGGGAAGATCTAGAGGCAGGACAAGGAACATGAGGTAGTGTGTTTTGCTTGTGGCAAGTAGGGCCACTAGAAGAGGAACTGCACCCAGAAGCATGGGGATGCTAAAGGTGTGTTTGTTATCGAGTGCAATCTTTCTATTTCTACACATTGGGTATTAGACACAACTTTTGGGGTTTACATATGTATTAAAATGTAGGAACCAAGTAGATTTAGAAAGATATCCAGAGGAGAGGTGGATCATCATGCTTCCAATGGTGCAAGGATGGATGCATTGGCTATTGGAGACTACCACCTCTCATTGTCGACTGGGATGATTTTGGTTTTACATAACTGTTATTATGTTCCTAGTGTTACCAAGAACATAATTTCTGTATCTTGTTTGGATATGGATAGGTTTTTTTTCAAATTTGAAAATGAGGGTTGTCTATTTTATAATAACAACGTATATTATGGTATGGAACATTTAAATAATGGTTTATATGTATTGATTTACAAAAACCAAGTGTTGGAAAACGATAACGAAACAAACTCTCATGACTCATACATCACCCAGTTATGGAATCACCACCTTGGTCACGTGAACGAGAAGCGTTTGAAAAAACTCTACCAAGATGGCTATTTAGACTCTACTGAGCTAAAACCACTTGATAGATGTCAAGCTTGTTTACAAGGAAAAATGACCATGCCGCCTTTTGGTGGACAAGGTGAAAGGGCCATAGAGCTTCTAGGATTGGTACACACGGATGTGTGTGGACCATTTCCCGTAGAAGCTAGAGGTGGATATTCATACTTCTTTAGTTTTACTGATGATTTGAGTAGATATGTCTATGTCTACTTAATGAGGTATAAGTCAAAAGCCTTAGAAAAATTTAAGGAATTCAATAATGAAGTAGAGAATCATTTTGGTAGGAAGATAAAGATGCTTCGATCGGGTCGAGGTGGAGAATATTTGAACCAAGAGTTCATCGATCTTCTACGGGGTTCTGGGATTCTATCTCAGCTCACTCTTACTTATACACCACAGTGGAATGGTGTTAGTGAAAGGAGGAATCGCACCTTGTTGGACATTGTGAGGTCGATGATGAGTCATACGGATCATCCATTATCCTTTTGGGGATATGCTTTACAAACTACAACATACACATTAAACAAGTACCAACTAAGGCGGAAAATGTAATTCCATCAGAGTTAAGGAATGGAAGGAAACCCACTTTGTCGCACACACATGTATGGGGATGTGAGGCATTTGTTAAGGCCTTCTCAGGAAAAGAACTATCACCCCAGGGCATGAAGTGTATCTTTATAGGATATCCCGAGGAAACAAAAGGATATTACCTATATAACACTCAAGAAAAGAAAGTGACTGTCCCATACAAGCTGTCTTTCTTGAGAGGGAGCACATCCTCAAGAAGGATAGTGGGAGCAAGATTGACTTTGAGGAAGTTTATGGTCAAGATACACATGAGTTAGTATAGGAACATGTTCCCCAGGTCCCCATGGAAGAGGTTCCAGAAACACAAGTACTGTGTAGGATCTCAAGAGAGGTAAGGGAATCCAGGAGATTTGGTTTCCTAGTCACCATGGATGGTGAATCATTATTGTTGGACAATGATGAACCTCTCTCCTACAAATAAGTAGTAGAAAGATCAGAATCTACAAGATGGAAAGAAGCTATGAATTATGAGATGAATTCCATGTATCAGAACCAAGTTTGGGTTTTGGTCGATGAGCCAGTTGATGTAAAGCCTGTTGGATTCAAATGGGTATTCAAAAGAAGGCTATAAATGGAAGGTCAAGTTTTCACCTATAAAGCAAGGTTAGTTTCTAAAGGATTCAGACCGCGTCATGTAATTGACTATGATGAAACCTTCTCGCCAATTTCCATGTTGAAATCCATAATAATCATACTTTCCATAGAAGCTTACCATGACTACGAGATTTGGCAGATGGATGTCAAAAGAGAATTCCTTAATGGGAACCTTCAGGAAAATTTATATATGTGACAACCAGAAGGGTTTGTGACACCAGGTGAAGCCGAATGGGTTTGAAAGTTGCAGAAATCCATTTATGGATTGAAGAAAGGATCCAGGTCATGGAACATTCGATTTGATGAATCCATAAAGACATTTATTTTCATTAAGAAAGAATGTGAGCCATGTGTTTATATGTGGTTTAATGGGAATGCAGTCGTCATCCTAGTGGTATATGTTGATGACATATTGCTTATTGGAAACGACGTACCCGCCTTACAGTTAGTTAAGGACTGGTTGAACAAGTGTCTCTCCATGAAGGACATAAGAGAATCAACCTACATTCTAGGGATCAAGATCATTTGTGACAGATCCAATAGGCTGCTTGGACTAAGTCAGGGTACATACATTGACCAGATACTAAAGAGATTTAGTATGGAAAAATCCAAGAGGGGATTGATTCCAGTGTCACATGTCTTACATCATTCTAAGAAAATGTGTCCCCAGACACAACATGAGAAATATAGGATGATCAAGATCACATACACTTCAGCTATAGGATCCATCATGTATGCCATGTTATGTACCTGGATTGATGTTGCCTATGCATTGAGCATGGTAGGCAGTTATCAAGAAGATCCAGGAGAACAACATCGGACTGCTGTTAAGACTATCCTTAAGTATCTGAGAAGAACTAAGGATATGTTCCTGGTGTATGGAGGAGACGAGGAGCTTGTCATCAGAGGGTATGCTGATGCTGGTTTTCAAAAAGATTTGAATGATCTGAAATCACAATTTGGATATGTTTTCTGTCTCAATGGAGGAGCTGTGAGCTGGAAGAGTTCAAAGCAGCCAGTTATCGCCGATTCTACAGTAGAGTCCGAGTATATAGAGGCGTCTGATGCAGCCAAGGAAGCCGTCTGGATTCCGAACATTGTCCAGCATCTTGATATGGTTCCTAGCAGTAAAGATGCCATTACATTGTATTGTGATAATACTACAGTGGTGGCTCTTGGAAAAGAACCAAGGTCACATCAATGGACAAAGCACATACTCTGGAAGTATTACCTCTTGAGGTATTTCTATCAAAGGGGTGATGTTTCCATGAGTATAGTGTCCACGGAAGAGAACGTGGCGGACCCCATGAATAAAGTCCTATCTCAGTAGAAGCATGAATATCATGTGAGAGATAGCGGGTTAAAAGTTGTTAGAAGTTAGCTCTAGTCCAAGTGGGAGTCTTTTAGAGTTGGTGGTCTAGAACCAACTACATTGTACTTTATTCATTAAATAAAATCCTTATCACATCTTGATTGTTCTTCTGTGTGACATGTCATGTGATAATGTCCTAAGGACAGCTGTTGCATTAAAGGGTCGTAGCGGATCCCTGCTATGATGAGAACCCGGAAGTTCCATAACACTGTTCTTGAATGTATGTACTATAGACGGATGATATTATTTGAGGGACACAATTAATACAGGTCATTAGGGGCGAGGACTCATAAAACTTTGAGGCACCTTCTCATGGTGTGCTCCCTTGGTAATATTTAGGAGGATATTAAGAGAACGAGACCCTCCAGTAGGAAATACACATTTCATAGTGTCATTGTATGTTTCTATATGTGGACTTGTGTATTGGTCCTTAGACTTCAAGATTATTATTAATTGCTATTACAACTCACGCACTTATATGTATTGACGAAAACTGTGACGACACACTGTTCGCAGCGAGGTAGGATAATTTTAGTGCGTCACAAGTAATACAACATTAATAGATAATGCGAGAAAGGATTTGTCCCTTCCATTCCATAATGGAAGTAGATATCTCAGGACCTTTGATGGAATTGATATAGCCTAAATAAATCCATGGCCATAGTAAGGTATGAGAAAGTTCAATTACGGGAAATCAAAGAAATAATAATCAAGAACATGGGTTGATGGCACTATCATGCAACCCGTTTTATTGGAGATATCGAGACAAAGGGATTATATTACACGGTAAGCATTCGTAGGAGGTGAAACGTCATTGCGGCGTTAACTTCTTTCTCTATGGGTGCCTTGGTGTGTTGCTAGACGCTAAACTTGGACTTTAGGTAGGCTCAGCCTAATGCCACTAAGAAAAGGTCCTAGAGGGTCACAAACTAAGTGTGTCCACGTATCTCAGTTAAATATTAATTTTCCAAGTTAAATAAATATTATTCTCGACTGTGGTTTAATAATTATTTAAGGATTTCTGATCGCATTTATTTTGACACTAGTTATTCGAGAAAATATATTGTGGACGAAATAATATATTTATTAACGAGTAATGCAGTTACATTTATTTAAGAAATAAATAGTCATTACTCAAGGTCAAATAAATGTGGTGGAGAAAAATGAAAAATAAAATTAAACACCGTGTATATTAAATATACATGGCATATAGATTTATGGAAAATAAGTACATGCCGTGTATCAATTATTACACAAAGTGTATTTTTTCCAGTTGGGATTTTGAGGATTTAATATCATTTTAATAAGAGATATTTATTATAATCAGTGTGGGCGCATGTCAAGGAATTTATAATTCGACATGGGGTTTTTTTAATAAGAGTTAATGAAATAAATAAAACGCGTAACACGTTTATTTATTGTCAAAACTCTATTAACCTCAAACATGATTATAAATATCCTTTCAACCCCAACATTTTGAAGATCCATTGTTGTGCACAACAGATTTGGAAATACTCTCAAGACAAGAGAGAATTACCTTTCCACCAAGAACGCCCTCAGGTTACCAGAGGAAGATCCTCCACCGGATCAAGGCGGTTGAAGGCGGACATCGCAAGCGAAGTTTCTTCCACGCTAGCACTTGGAGATACCTTCTGCGACGTCCGGAGATACGTAACCCAAGTGTGGATCACCGCTAGAGGAATCTTACACTTGGATTATACAACGCAACGACAGATCACTGAATCCTGACCGGACACATCAACGAAGAAATAATTCTAATGAGGTAATTCTTATACATTAATTAAATTAATTATAATCAACATATGATGATCCTCCTCAAAGGTTCTGGGACTCTTCTTTTCTTTTCGTTCTTCGCTCTATTCTAAAGATTCAGCGTTTTATATCGTGATGGATCTCGGATTAAACATTGTTTAACATTAAAATTAAAGTTTGAAAAACCCACCAACGCGCTTTTGGTGCGCCCGAAACCTACATAGACCACAATGGGTCAGCCCAATTTACGGGGTCCAAAAATTTTTGGCGGTCCGGTTTTGTTCACGGGCTCGGGCCATAGTTTTCTCAGCCCATGGGGTAGGGCTCGACTCACCATCATTTCCCACTGGGCTGTGAGTTCGTCCCGGCCCGCTGGGCTGGTCCGACCCTCTCGGCTGACCCTATCCGTCAGAAGGCAGACCAGTCTTCCTAGCTAGCCCCGTGTGTGCGAGGCAATTTTGGCCAGCTGGTGGGGTGCTTCCCCACCGCGTAATGGTCAGACGCTTGTGCCTATTGGGGGTTTACCAACCCGGTTCAGTGTGGGGACGCACCACACTCTACCTACCGCGACTTCAAGCTGTTGCCTCATCTATCTACAGGAGACAGAGCGCCGCTCCTCCTCCTCCTCCGTGACCAACCAATGTCAGCCGCCTTGATCGCCTGCTGTAGCTATGACTGTGGTATCATTCGTCAGTGACATGTGATGGAACACCATCCTCAATTCTTCCGTCGGTGATTTCAGGCCACCACTGTCACCCACCTACGTTGGTTGCTACTATTTTCATGTTGGTGCTTTGATGGCGCTCTTTTACAAGTCCCCGTGTCAGCTCTAGTGGCCCTTCATTCCATCCAATGATACCGACAACCTCATCGAGATGCCTTCCTCACTTATTGAACCACCATTTTGTGTTCCATAAATCTTGAATAAAATTCATCGAATAACGCATAGATCAACAAGGTAGAAGAGGGTCTCAAACCTTTCTCGTTTGGCCTGTTCCCTTTGCGTTAGCTTGATATCATGGGGGAGAGAAAATGAATAAAAAACTCTTGAAATTAAAACAAGATAAATTCCTACTTCAAGATTATTGGAGAACACCTGCGATTGAGGAAGAGTCGGCATTCGTTTTCCCCACAACAAACTACCAATGTTGTCACTCCAAGATCGTCATTTGTTCATGAATCTTTGTCGCTCATCACTGCCCACTATAACTGGTTTCATCCTCCATCTTTTTGGTATTGTAGCAATTTACTAGAGTTTCATCACTTGGTGAATCCAAGCCAATTCCACCCCCAAGATCCATATAAATAAAATATGTGGAGGATAGGTAACACCTGTGGAATTTATGGATGTTCATTTAATAGGAACCTTCCTAATTCCAATGGCACTATTACAAACGATTTGTGGAGTCAATCCATTTATGGCTTGACAGGTCATTGGTCCTGCCACTGAAGCTTGTCCATTAAGCCAAAATAATGAAAAAAAAAATTAAAAAAATTTATCATTCTTTTAAAAAGACCCAAAATCTAAATTTTTCTTCAGACTTACTATGGTCGAATTGAAGCCTCCCTTAAGCGAATCCCAATGTTGCAGATTCAACGGTGCCCACAGATTTATAATCCAAGCACCAATTAAAAATATAGAAAATGCTACCAACACATTTACTGAACATACATTTAATATGTTCATAAATTTATTATGGGACAACCAGGCCTCAGAATCACACTCCATCATTTTTGGTAGACTCTTAATATTTCCATATAATTTAAAAAAAAATTGAAAATACAGGTCTTTACATTCTACCCACCTTAGGGGTTTTCATCCCCGAAATCCTCAACATTAACTAAGGAAACAAATGGGTGTACTGAGTAAGAATATGAGCCTCCCGCTTCAATGTTCTCTCCTGGAGGTTCTTGTGATGTTATTGAACACACTCCAGAGGTACCGATCATCTATGAAGGACTCACTCCAGTCGATCCTCAGTCCCCACTAGATCCTCCATAAACGTCTCCCCATCATCAAAGTCTAGCTCTCCATGGTTGATGACACGGGAAGGGCCATGCACATATCTCCTTAGATGGGATACATGGATGATGACATGCACCCTATCCAACTGTGGTGGTAGTTCTAAACAGTATTCTACCTCGCCAATCCTCCGATGTATCAAAGAAGGTCTGATAAACCATGGAAAGAGCTTCTCACCTCGGCCAAGTCTCTATAATCCTCATTGAGGAGAGACCCATAAGAAGACATGGTCTCCCTCCTAAAACTCAAAAGGTCTCCATTTTCTATTAGTATAATACTTCTATATCTCTGTGCAGTCTTCATCTTCTCCTGGATGATATGCACCTTTTCAATATAATCTCATAACTATCTTTATCCATAACTGCTCACTCCCATTGTTTTTTCCAACATAGATGTGATCTGTAAGGTTGACCAGAAAAGGCCTCAGATGGTGCCATACCGATGGTGGAGTGATAGCCGTTATTGTATGATAACTTCACAAAGTGTATGTGATCCTCCGAAATGTGGCCAAAATATAGGATGGAAGCACATAGCATGTCCACCAATGTTTTAATTGTCACCTCTTTCTGACCATACGTCTGTGGGTGAAAGGTGGTTCTCTAACATAGCAGAGTACCAAATGCGTCCTCGCTTCCACAACTGGAATTTAAAACAAGTTTCACATTCAGAGACGATCGTTTATGTCACCCCTTGAAGTCGTACAATCTCATCTACATAGAGGCATCCCAATCCCTCTACTTATCCCTGATCTCAAATAGGTAGGATGTGGGCCGACATGGGGATTAGTTCTATGATCACCAAGATAGAATCATGCCCCCTAGACATACATGGAAGCCTTGCCACAAATCCCATGAAGATACCATCCCATTTCCACTCTGACACCACTAGTGGTGGCGTTAAGCATGCTGGAACTTGATTCTCAGCCTTCACTTTCTGACAACTGAGGCATCATAAAACAAACTCTTCTAGTGCCTTCTTCATCCCTGGAACCAAATGTTGATGCCAGAGGTCCTTGTACATATTCACTACGACATGATGTACCGCCCGAGGGAACGATTGGTACTCCCTGAACACCTCCTCTCATAGCACCACATGAACCACAGTGCTTCCTCTAAAGAGAATGACATGCACCCCACCTTCATAAAATCCATCAAGTGCCTATCCTATGGATATTTGAGGACGCCATGTCTCACAGTCATTTTCCCCAAGCTATTCCTCTCAAACTCACTGAATAATTGGGCGAGTGAGTGTCATATACAGAAGGTAAGATGCTATATATCTATAAACAAAGGATATATGCAATGCGGTTAGACTCTCTGTCGCATCACTCAGTATCTGTAGGATAGACCACTTGCTGAGTGTGTCTACCACTAAATTACCCTTCCTAGGAGTATGGAATATCTCAAAGTCATAGTTCTAGAGGAACTCTAGCCATCTTCCCTATCTCTGGTTCAGGTCCTTCTATGTGAAGATATACCTGAGACTCTTGTGATCAGAGTAGTTTGTAAAACGATCTCCCATCGAGTAGTGTCTCCACATCTTAATGGTGAAGACCAATGTTGCTAACTCCCTGATAAGGGTAGCTTAATTCTGCTCATGTTGTCTCCGCTGCCGAGAGCAATAAACGATCACTAGTTTCTCTTGCATCTAGACACATCCATTTATAGACCCTGATTCATTACAGTAGACTACATACCCAAAATAATCTTCTGGTAGCCTCAAGATATGGGCACATTTCTATCTCTACCTTAGATCCTAAAAAATCTGATGGCATCTCTCCATCCAGATGAAGGGATGTCACTTCTTCAATGCTGACAAGGGTGCCACAACTCTGGAAACGTCTGGTACGAATATCTGGTAGTTCCCAACCAATCCCATGGAACACTGCACTTTGGTAACACTTCTGGGTGGCTCCAAAGATAGAAAACCTCTATCATTGTGGGATCTAATGAAACTATAGCCTCTTAAATAACGTGTCCCAGAAAGTGAATCTCTCGTATCCAGAACTAGATCCTCGAGAGATTACCATAAAGCTGGTGCTCTCATAGTGTATCTAGAACTATCAATAGATGATAGGAATGCTCCTCCTCTGTCCTTGAGGTCACCAAGATGGATTTTATGAAGACCACTACAAATCGATCGAGGAATGGCTAGAAGATCATTTTCATGAGTCCCATAAACATTGTAGCGGTGTTGGTCATGCTAAAAGGAAAAAGCAAGAACTCATAGTGGCCATATTGACATCTAAATTTCGTCTTCTACACATCCTTGTCTCGTACCCCGATCTAAAGATTTCCGGATCCGAGTTCTATCCTCGAAAATGACCAATCTCCCTTCAACTGATCAAAATGATCATCAATACTCAGAAGTGGATACTTGTTCTTCACGGTCACCTGGTTCCGGCCATGATAGTACACAAATATTCTCATACTCACATCTGTCTTCTTTGCAATCAAAATTAGGGATTACCATGTATGCGGACTGGGCCTTATGAATCCCTTCCTCTATGTGTCCTCCAACTGTACCCATAACTCACAAATATCCATGAGAGCCATCCAACATGCTGGTGTAGATATCAGTACAGTCATGGGGTATATGTCGATTTAAAAGTCTACATATATATGGTGAGGTAGTCCTGGAACATCATCAGGGAAGACATCGACATATTGGCCAACCACTACTAGATATCTCAAACTCTCAATATCAACTACTCTAAAAGTAAGGCTATCCGACTGATGCGTGATCAGCTACACCATCATCTGAGAATGTCCTTCCAGTGTTGAAATGGATCCCTTCTCACTGTTGCGGGAAAACCTAGTCCAATCTGTGTCGGCACACCGCAATTTTTACTTAATAGAGTCAATCTGAGCATAGAAAATGGATAATCAATACATAACCAAGATGATGTCGTAAGGCCTCAACACTGCTACAAGAAGATCCAAACGAAATCTCTCACCTCCAATAGTATTCCCACACTGCCAACCCCAATTTTTAATCATCAAATACCCTCCCATAGATGTCTCTAGCCATAAGGAGTGAGCCAACGACTCCATCGGAATATCTGAGCTTCGAAAGAGGGTCATGGAAATAAAATATTGATTGGATCCTATGTATATAAGTACTACATATAGGGTGGAATACACAAAGATCGTACATTTAATCATATATAGAGAGATGTTGTCATAGGTCTTAGATTCATGATGTTCAGCTATTCCATGTCCTCCTACTACATGTGGTCATGGTGGAAAACCTAGAGGTGTTGGTTGAAGAACCTCGAATCATCGTCCAACGCCTACTGCATGACCATATCCTTTTCCACGTCTGCTGCCCTGCGGATCTCCTCTCTCAAAACTCTACCTCTACATCAGTGGTCCCTCATATTTCTGTTGATCATTAGTATGACAGGTCAGGTAGTCGCGAGCCATGTAACCCAGCCTGCAGCATGAGTAGAAATTCCTGAACTTCAACTATCCTCCTATGTCCAGTGAGCCCCTCTCCACTTACCCTATATCCAGAAGTCATTCAAAAGAAGGTCTTCACTACCTAAGCCCCAGCCTCATCTATCTAATATCTGATATAGATGAATCCACTACCTAACGTCTTGTGGTGGCTCTCTTTGTCGGTTCATTTTCAGTTAGGAAGCTCTCCACTAAATGTTCTTTCTCGAGAACCCCATCCTACGTCGGAATGCTGAGCGATAACATTGATTCTCTGATCTCCCATCAAAGATCCTACTCAAAGGTTTGAGCCATGATGAAAGGGTCACGTACCATGTCAGTGGAGTAGTAGGAGGGATCAGTGGAACTCATTGAGTATTGGGACACGTTCAAGAAACCCTGTTGAAAGTGAAGCATCTCTTGTATACACAATTAGTGTAGAGTCATGAGGATAAAATGTATACATAAAAGTACCTCTGAGTCTACCCTGATGAGGTTCACCACGTCATGTGACTAGAGTATCATACTCCACCATCTCCAAGCTACTCCATAGAATAGAAAGGTAGGTAGGATCACTATTAGATCAACTGGTGTCCCAACTAAGGGAAAAACTCTAGCCAAGCCTATAGCCGATCCTCATCTGCCTGCGAATATATCTCACCTTGGAACCTCAGAGCTCTCTGCTGCAGAAACTCATGCAATGTGCTCAGTCATCATGCACCCTCTGCTGGTGGGGATGGCGGCATATGCTACCCAATAGGTGGTGGTGCTACTGGTACACCACCCAAAGGTTCTAACATTATAAAAGGTCCCTGCACTGAAACCTCATTTCTCGATGGACCATCATTGTGTACCCTCTCGGGAATCTTGACTTTCTGTCTACGTGGAGGAATCCTGAAAGGAAACTTTTGCTCGATGGTAAAGAAGATATAACTGGTGAGCTGACTCAATGAAATTATAAGGAAAAATATTAATAAACACACACAATTAGTGTTTTCTTGGACTGAGTTTGAAATTAGAATTCAGGGTCCTTAGTTATGGATAAATCGGCTACCGCAACAACACTGGATTCCCCAAACTGAAAACCACACTCATAACACTTAACACTATTGCCACACTAAAAGAATTAGAGTCCTTGTTCTTTTGTAGAACTGACTCCTCTGATTCAACATTTTCATAACCCATCCCTAGGGTCATATGTCGTGACTATCCCATGCCCTCCTTCTATAGGCCAGGGGCTGGCGACTAGAACCAGAAAGGAATATACCCATAAAGGGAAGGTATTGACTTTAAATCTGTATAAACACAAAAATCCAAGAGTACAGAAAGAGTCAATCACATAGTAAATAGTTGTAGTGAAATGTGTGATTATAGTAAAGGGTCCAGAATATAAGCCCATCTATAAAGTACAGGTACAACTGAAAAGAGGAAAAATAGTTCCTAGATCATCCATCGGGGATCCTACTTGAATGGTAGGTACATATCATGATCAATATTTCTGCGTCACATCGCGTCAAACGGTCCACCTCTGAGCATCGTCCAGTCCTGGATCCCTCATCCTCAATCAACGATGTTTATCATCTACATAAGACAAAATAAGATATTGGAAAAGCCCATGCAGGGGTGAGTATAACAATACTTAGTAGGGACCCTAAGACCCTTGATGGTCTCTCAGAGTTCCACAAAGGAAAGGAAAAACTAAATACCTCAACCAAAAGCACGAAGTAGTCATCGAATCTACTTAGTTATATTCCCATACATATAACTAAGTTATCAAGATACACTCATCTCATACATGAGGGTAGAAAACCACAATGGTATCACAAAGAAGGTAAACGTACAACAAAAATAACACCAAGAAGGAAAAATTACCACATAGGTAACCCCACAATGGTAAAAAAACACAGATCACACATATAAGAACATTCAGTTAACGCCGCGAAGGGAAAGGACTATGATCACATAGGTATTAGTGAAGTATATAAGTATAGATGAACAACCTCGAAACTAAATCATCTTATTCTATCAAGAGGCACTACTGATGATTATACAAAGTTTGAACCACACCAGATCGATATGTACTAACCCCCGCAAGGACCCACATAGGATCAGTATGCGCTGACCCACACAGGATTGCTGAGCACTGACCCACACAAGATCGGTCTGATCTGACCCACATAGGATCATTGAGTGCTAACCCACACATGATCTGACCCACACAAGATTAGTACTGACCCACACATGAGCGCTTGGTAGTAACCTCTGAAAGATATGTCTCTATCCTCCACCTAACTGCCAGCCACTGGATGCAACTCATTAGCACGTTAGGGGGAACCGCTACTCAATACATCGGTCATACATCCACCAACAAAAAGTCCCATGAAAATTAACCCAATTACCTATCATGTCATAATGGTTCTAACTCATCATACGACATGTCAACTAGATTCGTGGTCTGTAAGTTATTGGCATTTTATTGTTAAGGGCACCGTTAGATTCTTGTGTGATCCAACCCAGCTATACACCATGATTCTATAAAAATAAATTAGAGTATCTCAAAAGGGCCGCCTTGTCACAAGGGTCCATATTCCTTAGACGGTGCATCAATCAGATGCCTGGTTTGTTAGTTACACCCCTTTTCGTGAAACGAGGGTGATCGTACCTCGGTTCGGCCCGGATCGGTTGGGCCTATAGGGAGAAGCCAAGGAGAATTATTCTTAAAAGGGATCCCAATGTCACCGATGATGTGTCGTACAGAAACACAGTTTCTCAGTTACCAGTATAGTTTTATTTGGTGACCGGTCCCGGTCTGACTCAGTCAGGCCGACCCGATGCAATGATTCATGGGGTCCACCTAACCCGCTCGGGTCCAGCCACTAAGTGTTGGACCAGTTTATTGGGGACATCCCATCAGGGTCATCCCAGTTCAATTCACAGGCTTGCGCCATGGTTTCCCCAACCCATCGAGTAAAGCTCAGACCACCCGCGTTGGCCCACAGGGCAGTGGGTTCAGCTTAGCCTGTTGGGCTGGTCCATTCCACTGGGTGGGTCCTACATCCTTCTATCATTTTCCACAAAATGGCAGACTAGCATTCCCAGCTAGGCTGTTGGGTGTGGGTTTGTTTCATCTAGTTAGTGGGGCGCTACCCCACTGCGTAACAGTCGGCCACTTTGGCTAGATAGGGGGTACGCCTACCCAGCGCAACGTGGGGTCACGCCGCTCTCTACCTACCATGGATTTGTGCTGCAGCCTCCTCTAATGGCGTGCGAAAACGAACCAATCAGATTACTACTCCGCGGTTGGCATGTGCTAGCCACCCTTCTCAACTACTGCAGCCTCCTCTGCTTGAGGCATGTGATGGCACGCCACTCTCTCTTCTGAAGCCAGTCATTGTTGGCCGCCGTTGTCTCCATCCAGTGTTGTTATTTGGTGCTTCCATGCAGGTGATATTTTGTGGGCCACTGGATGAGCTTTGGTGGCCCTTCTTTTGGTCCGAAGATACGAACGGTCTCCCCGGGACACCCTCTTCACTGCTTCAACCACCTATCCATATTCCATCCATCCTGAATAAAAGTCAGCGAACAACGCATAAATCAACATATTAGCGGGGGGGTCCGGGCCTTGTTTTTTTTGGTCCACACCCTCTGCGCTAGCCTGATAACATGAGGAGAGGGAAATGGATTAAAAAAATTCTTGAAATTAAAAAAAGATAAATCCCTACGTCAAGATAATTAGGGAACACCCTAGATTGATAAAGAGTTGGAGTTCGTCGTCCGGGCAACAAGCTCCCAATGCTGTCGCTCGAACGTCATCCTTTGATTCATGATTTAGTGTCGTTACTCACTGCCCGCTGGATCCAGCTCTTTCCTCCACATTTTGGTTTTCGCGAAAATTTATTAGAGTTTAATCGCTTGGTGAATTCGTGCAAATACCTCCCCCAAGCTCTATATAAATATGATAGGGGGAGGACGAGTATAGCCTGTGGAATTAATGGAGGTTCATTTAATAGGAACCTTCATAATTTCAATTGTGCTGTTACAAAGGATTTGAGGAGTCATGCCATTTAATGGCTTGACAGTTCATTGGTCCCGCCACTACTGATTTTCCATTGGCTGAAAAGAAGGAAATAAATAAAATAAAAAATTTATTTAATCATTCATTTAAAAATTCCCCATATCTATCTTTTTCTCCAGACTTACTTTAGTCGATGTGAAGCATCTCTGAATTGAATTCTGGTGATGTAGATTCAATGGTTCCCTTGGATTTTTAATCCAAGCACCTGTTCAAAAGATACTCGCACATTTACTGAACATAAATTAAAAAGTTTAGAAATATATTCCAGGCACAAATGTTCCTGGAATCATGTGTCTTCAATCTTCACAGACACATAATAATTCCATATAATTAAAAAAAATTACATAGAAAATCAGGGTCTTTACATAATTAATGGTACATAAATTCTAAAAAAGATTAAAATTAGTTTGTATTATCATTTTTTTTGTATAAAAATAACATAAGAACATATTAATTATGATATGTAAATGGAAGAAAAGATTCTCAATCGAAGAGAAAAACATGGGCAGTTTTCCACAAAATTATACTCTACGTCCCTTGAGTACTTAAATAAGGGATAATGAAAGGAAATCATGTAATATTAAAAAATATATATTTTGGAAAAAAATATATATTTTGAGTGAGATATATCATTTAATTAATCAATAGAAATTTTAACACAAAATAACCCAATAAAATATATATTTTAACATAAAATCCTTATCTCAAGACCATATTTCCCCATAACCAAACTATCCTCATGAATGATAAATTTGAATTTATTATACATATATTGTATAAAAATATTCATGTATATAACAATATAAATGTTTTAGAAACAATAAATTTCCATCTAATCATAAATAATATTTCATTATTATCAACATTTGTTTTGATAATTGCTTTGTGTCTCAGGTAGGTTTTTTGTCAGCAGTTATGGTACATTCACATTGGATGTTGTTAATTTATATAGATAATATTAATAAGGATATAAATAATATATATATATTATACACATATTTGTTACAATATTATGCAGCGGTGATGAAAAATGATTTACATCACAATATGTACATAGTAGTCCATACGTACACACAAATGAGGTTTTCATTTTTCGATGGACTGAGAAAAGATAGGTATATAATTATTTAACATTATAGAACAATTATTAATATATAAATATCATATATATATATATAATATTACATTACAATGAATCATGAAATATTATTATGGAAAATTGATTGTATCACTATGTAGAGGTGGTTGTCCATATGTTTGTAAACATAATAATTTCATCTCCCATTTAAAGTAGAATTGGTGGTAAATGACTATTATATAATCATAATAAAATATAATTTATTTATTAAATGTGATTAATCATTTTCATAATAATACCAAATTTTCTATGAAGTATAAGAAGAAATAAAATTGATTTCTCTTGGTTAGTATTTATGCTTTTTATTTGAATGTCCTCATTTATATTATAGCTTATTCCGTGAAGGATTTGTTTTTTTGGATTAAATGAAATTAATTATTAAGGGAATGTATCTAATATATATGTATATATATTTGTTATTTTCTATCATATAAGACTCAATAATGATCGGTAAGAGACGCCCTTTTATATGTAAGGGTACGGACACACATAGAATTTTTCATAGATTTCTATGAAATATGAATTGTTTCATAGGAAATATGATCTAAATGAAAATTTACTATTTTTTTTGTACAATATAAGATTGACATATATTCAATGAAGAGTAATTTGAAAACTATGGGTTGAAATTCTACTATTACCTCATGATTTAACCCCGGTTAAACCTGTTTAATCCTTGACAATGTAATATTTTTTGTATTATTACCATTTATTATGAAAAAGTTATGTTGAAATAATTAAATTTTTAAATTATCCCAATTATACTTATTAAATCCAGTTTAATAAGTTAAATTTCTATATTTAGTCTAATATAATATTTAAATATGTTCATAAATCACAATGAAAACCCATTATTGAAAAATGTAATTTTAATCCTAAAATAGAATATACTTCCATTGAATGCCTTGTAGAACCCATAAACTGAATTCTAAAATATATTACTGAATATATAATCTATAAGTTTTATTGAATCCATCAATAGATATTACATATATTTATAAATATATATACACATTGAGTGCATAAAAATAGTTGGTAAATAGTGGTTGTAAGCCCCAAAATTAACTTATTCAAAAATAAAGTATAATTAAAAATAAAATAAAATTAATTATATTATTTGTAATTGAAGTTGGTTAATCTTAAATAATTATCATATTAAAAACATAATCTATCTTGTAATTTAATAAAAATGATCATTTTAAGAAAAAAATGTAATTTTATCATTTTTTTCATTAAATTGTTTTAAAGAAAAATACTAAAAATTCACCAGAAGATAATATTTAAATTTCAATCTCAGAAGTCTTAGTAATTTCCTCATGTAAATTTTAAAAATAATATTGAAATTATTCTTTATTTCCATGCACACAAAATAAAATAAAAAACCATTTTTGTAGAAAACATATTTTTCAAGGATAAATGACATTTTTAAGAGCCGTGTATTTATTTATAATGCATTAAAAAATGCATTTGACATATTTAAAATATTTGTAATTTTTTTTCTTTTTTCTTATAATTCATACTTTCTAATTCAATGACCGCTTTTAAAATGATCACTATAATTACTTTAGGATTATTTGTAGTTTGTGAACATCTTATTTCAATAAAATTGTAATAAAATGCACATTATAATATTTCATGACACAAAAAATATAATTCAATAGTATTAATATAAATTTTGAGCATACATGATCAATATAGACATTGATTGAATTTCATAAACTTTCCCTTAGAAATAATCTTTTATGAATAATAAAAAATGTACTATTTCACTCTTCCCACTGTTATAAATAATAGCGTAAAATAATATTTATAAAAAGACAATTTATTAAATATTAAAATGATATAAATAATAAAAATATCATTTTAAGTTAAAAAAAATTATTTTTCTAAAATCATTTCTTTTCATCACAATGTTGGTTTCATTTAAAAATGCATTATGTTTAGCAATTTGAAATAATTAATATTGTATTTAATGATTAATTATTAAAATTAGCTGTATATAGTATATTTATAACTAGAATTGTATTATTATATATAATTATTATTACTAGTTATATAGTTAATATAATATAATCTTTTCCATGAAAAATTAATTTCGTTGAAAACCAATATTTCAATGGGTTGATTTTTAAACTATATTCTACCACTTATATGAATTAAATTTCATAAAAGGGATTAAATATTTTTAATGATAATTATTATTATTATGTGAATATTTTATCTTATTTTTTTCTTAATTACTAGTTAATACATTAAAAATTAATTACAACGGTTATGGATAAAACATTGTTTTGCGCATCACATACACTTGTATTAAAATTAATCACTCACACATATATTTATTTATATATATTTAACTAAAAATTTATAATTAATGGGTCCAATTTATATAATACATTTCATTTTATTTTAGTATTATTTAATTATTTACCCATTTTTAAAAATTGGTTACCATGGTGAATGCTAAAATTATAAAAGTAAGTAAACATAGATGATAAAGGAGTAACATGTTTTAAACATGTTTATTATTATATGGTGGAGGTTCTAATAGAACATAGGTCTCCCAAAAAACATTATTTATTATTATTTTAGTACTTGGTATGAGAGTGACATCAAATTATTGAATAGTGTTTGGTATTTACCAAAATAAAAATCCTCAATAATTATAAAATGACACTATAATACCACTATGATTAAAATATCTAAGAACCTTTTAGCTAACAAAAAATTGAAAAAATCAATCCAAAAATCCATTTGAAACATTATTGAGGTCATGTTCTCAAAAAATACCAACACTATGGTTCTTACTAAGATATAAAAAAGTGCTTTCTCTTAGGGAATGAAATCCTCTTAGTGATGATATTTCCTTATATTTATTTTTATAAACCATTCACATTTGTCTTTACAGTTAAAATATAATAACACTAATATATACCACATACTATTATTTCATTAATATTTTGAAATATTATTTTACCACATATTTTTCCTTGAAATGGGAAACAAATCCATTTATTTTTTGGGTGATGAAATACACCCTCACGAACTGATGTATTTTATTTTCCATCACTAAATCACATGGTAAGTAACAATGATTGAAATAATGAATATATGAAATAAACAAGATATGATTTTGTAGCTATAAATTTAAAATTTCATCAAATTCATTACCCTTTAACCTTTTAATGTAATGATAACATCACTCATGTGTATATAAAACCTACTGTATCCACAAAGTGATTTGAATGATTATAAATATAAAACATTAAGTAGTTGTTATGTAATTTTTTCAATGATTAAATATTATATTTATATCATTAATAAAATTATGGATTTGATGTACCTATATTCTATGTACAATGATCACAATTTTAATGGTAAAACATGCCTTAAAAAACATGGTAAAAATAGTTATTAACTTTTATGTGTTGTATATAATTTCTTTTTTATGTATTTAACATAATAAATATTAATTCATTATATTAAAGTTTTCAATTAAATATTATTATTTCAAGGGGTTATAATATCAAGGATACTAAATATGTTAGAACCAACATTACAATCTAACATAATTTTGGGACTTCTTTTACCCTCGTTAATGGAATATTTTCATTTATCATTCATTAGATTCCATAATTATATGGTCAACTTGATATTTATTGATATTGTAAATTTTTTTCCAACTAATCATTTATTTAATAATTAAATCAGGGAATGAATGGTTAAAATAGAAGAGATTTTTTTTATTTTAAACAAGAAATATTATTCTTTCATGACGATGTTTTTAAAAAATTATTTACAAAGTAATTCTATTTACTCAAATGATTTATAAATAAAACATTATGTTAAAATGTATTTTTACAAAATATTTTATGGGATTATATCTCTTATTTTTAATGATTATTTTGGGAAAAAAAATCAAAATGAATTTGTTTAAGATATATTATGATAACAAAATTCCCCATCACTCTAACCACTTTCTGAAATATAGATATGTCTACTCTTTTTCAATGATTTTACATAGAAAAATGTTTTATAAAATATTGTTTTAATATTTTACTTCCATTCCTTTTTGTCTTATAATGTACACAATTTTATTAAAAAAACCTATCTTACTAATGAATCAATGGTCAACTGCCATTTCTAGATTAATATTGTTATTATTATCGTTCTTGTTAGACAATCATGTTCCGGTGATTATTTTTCATTGAAAATTTCATTTCACTTAAATATATAAATTTTTTTTGTCATGGATATGATTATTAACCAAACTAAATACCATTTTTAAATATGGTGTTAAATTGAATTCTACATGACAAACTAGTTTAATACTATAAAATTGATATTATTTACTAAATAAAGATATTTTTTCTATGTTATATTATTCATTAATTAAAAAACCCCATTGATATATGGGAAATTCATTAGATATGATGTGATGGGTGGGGCCCAGATTTATATAGCCCCTTCATTCATAAGTATGTCACATACGAAACATCAATTGTCTACATCAAATGTATTTTTACCCATAATTTTAAACTATAATGAGAAAAATCCTAAATATATAGATATCCCTATGTTGGAGATTACAAAATTGTAAATGTAGAATTTTATTCATAGAGAATTTAGTACATATTATCCTATGAAGTTTTTAATTAATATTATCATTGTATGAATTTTTTTTATGTTATGAAAATGCATGTTTTCCTGTTATATTCCATTGCCTATTGATTAATCATAGTCTTATTATGATATATATCTTATTTATTAACTGTAATGTGTGTTATTTTATTTCCATATCCATCTTTATTATTACTTATTGATTCATGATTACCAACATTGTACCTATCCCTTTCATATAATTTGATGTCACCATTATCATATTTAATTTTCTTAGGATATGAAGACGAAATCATTCAATCTATTTTAAGGATGACACAATTTTTTTTTATTTTTAATATTTTATCCCCAATGTAAAATGGTTATCATGTTTGAATATGAATCTATAAAACTAATGTTTTAATAGATCTTTTAGGATTTCTCCTTGTATCAAATAAAATGTAATAATGTGACCACCAATGCTAGGATACTGTAGTTGGTGATGTTAGTATTACATTAGTTATGGTTCATTTATACTCATGGTTTCATGTATTGCTAATTAGTTATTACTTTAATATTTTTAAAAAGTAAATAAATATGAAATCATTCAGGGATACATTATACCCCCATAAAATAACCAACTCACTAAAATTTATATGACAATGATATAAAAAAATTAGGATATCACCAATTTATCACATTATCAGTTTCCCTTGTAGTTTCATCAAATTTTAAATTCATATACCGAAATTTACCACACAAGTATCATTATTCAAAATAACCTTATATGTATGATCCCAAATTCCTATGTATTGTTCTTTATATGAAATATCATGCTCCACCATTATAAAAACGTATTTCAAAACATGTGAATAATCAAGTATTTAGTTCCTTAGGATAGACACAGAATACACCTTATGAATTTTAGAAGTTTGGTGAATGTTCCATGAAATAAACTATAATCCATACGTGATCACGAATCATAAATGGGAAACTACACATTAGGATAAGTTTTACCTTATTCTCTAAGATGACAACCTTCTTCGATTGATAAATTCATTAAAAAACTTCAAAATAAAATTGTATTCTAGATCATTCCCATGTTATTTTGTAAAATGCATTTATACAATACTATCTTTATTGATGTGTTGTTGAATGGATCTAACCTTATCTCTCATTTAATAAGATACTTCAGTTCCTAATTTCATTATTTTTCAAACATCATCCTAGAATGTTGGTTTTATAATCATTCTTACATAGATGCCTTCCTAATTGTCCATATGAAGGCACAAGTAAAATATATTATTATATTGAATCTCAATTAGAGGATGGTTATATCCAAAAAACCTCTGAAAAATGAGAAAAGTATCTAATAATATCCATAATGGTATTAATTGTCCACTCATATTAAACATCAACCTGACAATGATATATAGTACTAATAGAAAACATTATATCTGATGCTCACAGAAGTCTTCTCGAGAACACCGAGGTAAACAATATATCTCGATCATATATAATCGAGGTAAAAAATATATCTCGATCATATATAATAAAATTTGGTACACCATAAAACCATGGAACTGGATTTATGTATATCCTAAAATTTTAATCACGTGATATATTCCGTAATTGAAATGAATTGTGTTGGATTCAAAAGTCAATTGATACAACCCAAATTATATTATTCTTATTAGATCATTTGGGGTTCTAATGACATAATCCATGGTGATGTATTCCAATTTCATTTCCAGTGTGGGTAATATTTTTAATATCCCTTTATAATATCATCACTCAAACTTAACTTTTCTGCAAATTAAGAACAAAAATATATAATCTATAATCTATTGCTTCATGTTTCCAACTATAAAATCTTTTATTGATATCTATAACTATTTTTACTTATTGGATAGATATAGAATGATAGACTATGAGCTTATTATTATAGTTACTTCTTAGAGTCTATTAGCAATGGGACATGTAACACCATTTAATTTTATGAAAAATATTCTTTTTAATGTCTTGTGTTGTATGATACTCCAATATTAGCTTGCGCTATACGCAACACCTCACTAGCTTATAGCATATGAAATCATTATTCTTGTCTTGTGTTTCACACAAAAGCGACCTTCCTCAATAGCGTGTGTTGTACGCAATACTGAGTTTCACTAAACAATGATAAATTGTTACAATATTATTATGAACTAGCCGTTATGAATAGTAGTAACTAAAATTTTAATTTTAAGACTTTATATTTCATCTTACACATATTATATAAATTGGTATGAGAACATACTAAATTTTTTAGGTAAAATAAGTATTTTTCAAAAATTACAGTTTTACCGCCTTTTGATGGTGCACCCACTTTAATTCTAGTGTTTTAAAGGTTTATAAGTTCAATTTGAGAAAATAAAATTCTTTTTGGGAATCAGGGTATAAAAATTTACTTTGGATAAGATTTTCATATTATTCTGATAACTTTCATATTTTAATGAATAGTAAAAACAAGCTATATTTTAATTAAAAACAACTTTTTTCACTGTAATAATTTATATGATTAAATTATAATATTGAATGGTTTTAAAGTATAAATAGAATATATTTTTACCGTTTAATATACTTTATTTATTTATCATTGATTTTACATTGAATTCAAAGGTAAAATCATTTCAATCTTTTGCAATGTTTTAACTTTTAAAACTCGTTTTCTTAACAAAGGGATAAATTTTAAATTCATTTCTGCAACTTCTATGATTTCAATTTGAATAAATGGATTCCATATTTTGAATCAGTATGGCCAAATTATGTTAATAGGATACTTTTTTGGGCACTATGAATAGTAACTACAGTAAATATTATTTACCATAGTTAAAGGTAAATTGGGTAATTAAGGGTAAATATATGATTATAAAATTATCCTAACACTTTAATTAATATAATTTTATGATTATATTTCTTAAAAAGGAATATTTGGGTTGAAATTGAATCCATTGGAACCCACTTGGATGTGATTATGACCTTTAATTTATTTTATTTTAAAGAATGTGAAATATGTCTCACTCAAACATTAATAAGTAAAGTATTTTTAATATAACATTATAAAGAATACAAATTAAATTATAAATACATATTTGAAAGATAAAATGTTCTTCGTTGTTATGGTAATTTATTTGTCATTTTTAAGAAATATTTAATTACCGTAATAGCTTATACATTAATGATGCAGAAATTATTTACTTAGTGAAAAATCAATTATATAGTTTTTATTGAATTGATAATATCCATCAAAAAGACAAAAAACATGACAAAAAATTATTGGTTGCATATATCTATACCATACCCATCCAAGAGTTATACATGGGGACCATTGGGATCCGTATAAAACAGATTAGGACATTTATATTAGTTTATTTTAAATAATGTCAAAGCTGTCAGTTTCATAATTTAATAAATAAAAAAATTTATATGTTGTTATTTTTAGGTGATAAATTCATGTAAAAGTATTATTATGAAATATATTGTATTTATATTCCTTATTGAGATTTATTTTAAATTTAATGCAACAAATAATTTTATTAAAAAATTATACAAAAATGTTCTAGTAATTATTTCATTAAGAGAAATATCAAACAAATGATTTTTAAAATATTAAAATATATATTATATGAACTAAATAATGTTCTCCACAAATTTTTAAGACGAGTATGACATGTTAGGAGTCTATTAAATATTTTGGTTCTATTATATTCTCTGTGTGGAATATATTTAAATTCAAAAAAATGAATAGTTTCAAAATTAACACTATTGTTTTTTTATAAAAATAACATATTATTAAATTGTTTAAAAACCAAAAAAATATTTAAAATTATAAATTGAAATTTATATGGTCTAAAATGTTATAAAGTACCAAATTATGGATAATTCACAACACATAAGTAATTATTATTAACAAATCAAAATTTTGAATATTATTTCCCCAAATAAAATTAAATGGATTAAATTAAGATAAATCATGTTGATAAGGTTTAAAATAAATTTCCAACATGTCAAAATTTTATTGGTTGTTGATATTACAATCCTATCTCATCTATGATTCGGATTTGAGTCATTTTGAAAATTTTTAAGTGGGGTTTGAATTTATATTAATATTTTTGTGGTTTCCAAAGGTGCCCCTCTCCCCCCTTATAAAAGGGAACATCATCCCTCTCCTCTTCACAAAATTTGAGACTTCAAGATCAACCAACCCCTGCCTATTTTACTTCTACACTTCCATATAAACCTACTAGAGTTCATGTTCATCTTCAAAGACCAACTTTAGTTCCCTAATAGGAGGTTAAGAGAAGGCGGGTCGAAGAAGAGGTAATCTCTTCTACTGAATCTTTCAAGTTTCTTTATTCTTCAACTTCCTCTTCTCTAGTTGTTTCATTATAAAGTAATAACATCAGTATAACTAATATAATGATATTTTATTATATGAAAAAACCCAATTTCACCTTCTATCCATCCTACGGAAAATGAAATCACCACGCGTGTGTACCTACGGAATATCGAATCCACGCCGTGGTTTAATATGTTTTTCCACCCCCACCTTACTTGGATGTGTATAATGGTGTCAAGAATAACTATATATGGATTTAATAACATAACACCGATTCTGATATATTATATCATCCACTCCAATTCTATTCATTATTTATGGGAACGATATCATCGCCTGTGCGTACGTACGGATTACTGTCTCCACGATGCGATTAGATTCCTTATATATGTTAACCATTTAAGAATAATTATAAGGTATATATGAGGAATAATAATGATATATATGACATAATAATGCTAATGGATTTATGTATATATATTTATGTCATCTAGTTACTTCTATTCAAGCCAAGAAGGAAAGGAAAACAGTGTTCATCCGTACGTACGACATACCGCCTCCATGAATGGTTTGTTTAATTTCATTTGTCTATCTCTTATATATGTATATATACTGAATATATATGATATATATATCCTGTTTTAAATATTGGAAGTTACTAAATCATTATATAGGTAATAATAATATCAAGAACAACAAGTCCAAACACGTACAATAAATGAAATAAATTTACCCAAAACAATTCATTAACATGGAATTGACAAAAGAACGGGTAATATAAAGTCATAAGTGAATCATATATGATATAATAAATATTATTTTGGTTCGGTTACAAGTTAATAATAGGTTTTAACCCACTATTTAGGATTCTTAGACACATATGGAGGAAATTCGACATAAGGTAAGGGATAATTATTCCAATCTTATTCTTATCCGGTATTGTTTATTCGTAAGTATTTACTGGGGTTGTTGTCATCATCCATGTACATGCTTTCTAAAAATGTTTTCATGTAATTTTAAAGTCCCGTTTTACCCATTTTTTACATTTAACACATTTTATAGAAAGAATCTTCTTTTTTTACCATACAAGGAACTTATTGACTTTTCCAACAAAAGTACGAGGATAATGTTTTTTAACTTATACGGATTGAACAGATTTTTACGGTTTTAGAACGCCTAATTTTCATAAATATTAATCTACAATATTTCATGATTATTTTCATCAAAATCATTTTATTTTAATATTAAATGGAATTTTGTGAATATAAAATGATTTTGAAGAAGAAGGATATTTTCCTGAAGAATTCATTTCAAGTGTTTTGTCAAAACTATTTTCCATATAAGATAACATTATTTAGTATTATTATATTTCAAGTATAATGTCTCTATTGTATAAATTGATTGATTATTCTTCTGATGAAATGATATCCATTTTTTTTATATGGATTACATTAAGATGAGATGATGTTTATGAAACTCATTTTATTCTTTGGGTTATGATGAATGATTTATGATTATTTTGTGCGCAAGTAAGAATGATATCATTATGAGATAGGTGGGACCTATATCTCTCTACAATTAATTGGGTAAATATTTATATCTAATGAGATAGACATGGATGGAATGGAAAGTAAACTTGGTTCAGTATGGTATGATGTACACTATGATGGTCTTGTCTGCAATGCCTTGGCTACTATGAAAATCATGACATGTGTTTAATGGTTGCCCCAATTACAAGTTTTATTCCCATTCTATTTTATCATGGCTAAGATTCCTTTATGATCTATTCCTTATGCACTTCAAAGATTTATGTCATTACTCATGATTTTGATGTTTTCCGTTCATGTTCTTACGTTCAAATGTTCAGGGATTGTTTTATGTTCTCCATGTTTACCCTTACTGAGCATTTGAGCTCACCCTTTTTATGTTTTCTTTTCCCCATGATGTAAAGTAAGGTTATAGGTTAGAAAACCAGAGTGGATTATCTTTATTAGAGATGTTGATGATCTTTCACCATGATTAGAAGATTGTGTACTGAGTTTCCAAAGAAACTAGACTAATACGGTCGTTGGGCATCTGTTTTTGTCATGTATTGAGTATTCCACAAAAGTAATGTAATTTCAATGTACGTCGAGATTTGGGTCTTTACAGGACACATTCCCAGTATATAATTCTTCTCATTCCATTAACATCAATTTTAAACATAGGAATATCTCTCACTAATATCTTTAGCTTCATGACCATCATTTAAGCACTGAATTCTCAACATGGATAGATTGTTGAATGTCATTTGAGAAATAGAATATATTTTTTAATTCAATCTTGATTAAAATATAAATCCATTTAAAAAACGTAATTTTTGTTTATTTTTTGTTCCCCATCATTAGATAAGCGGACAAGACCCTTTAGACATAAATAATCATCCACCTTGTTCTCTATCCTTTGGTGTTAATGTATTGATCAGTCAATATAATTAATAATGTCTATCCATCTTCTTTGTTTCATATTCAACATTTTGGATATATATATAATCTAAAATATTGTTATTAATATATATTCCAATCTTTTCCCCATATGTATTAATGCTTCCACACTTTTTTGTACTTTATTATTGCATCATATTGATGAGAAACCTTATAATAGTTATACATTCAAGGATCTAATTATTTAGTATCTTTGTAATATTAGGATTATAGATTACATATAGAGAATTAAAAATAAACATTATTAAAATACATATTATTTATCCATTTAATATATTTATTGGTATACATAGAACATGTAGTCACTTGAAGAAGGACATAAAAAAGGGATGAGTTAAATGACCAGTAAGGGGAATGATAACATTGAAAAATAAGATACATGAATCAATAGTACTTGTGATAGAATGATCATTACCATAATTTCATAACCATGGGATCATCATAATAAGTATGAGGAAAACATTTGAAAAAGGAATATATTGTGGAATATGGATAATAATGAAACATCATGTCATTCTGGTCAAATTCCTCACATATTTGTGAAAAAATATCTCATCACGTTCAAATATAAAAAATGTGCATAAATCATTACATCATTATATAAAAAAAATAAAAAATCATGTCAATGAATAATACACATAATATAATAATATAAATTCTAATACCCAATTAATTGTAGATATATATAATTATGTTCCCACCTATCACATAAAAAAAAATCATACAATCATGAATTCCACATTAAACATTTAACAATGGTAGTCATGAAAAATTCTATAGAAACGAATGTGATTCATTTTAATTTGGTAAATAATAATTTAATGAATATGAATTTTGTCCCAAATTGAATAAGGGAAAAATATTTGGAATAAAAATCATTAATCATGAGTGAAGAAGAAAAAACATAGGAAGATTCAATGATTTGTTTGTATGTAAAGTATTTTTTCTAAATGTTTTTTTAGCTTGAAAATGAAAAAGAAAATATGAATTTCCCTAAAATAAAAGGGAAAATAGTTAAATTTTATTTATGTAAAATTAGTTTATTATCAATATATAAATTATGTGAATGTGGGATAACCAAATGAAATGTTGATGGGTTCAAGAATCCATTTATATTAAATCGAGCTTTATTTCAACCCCTTTCTGCCTCATGAATAATAAAGATCAATTTACCAGAACAATGAAACATTATTGAATCATATTAGTTTAAAAGACAATTTATTTATTATATCAACTGGATTATATTTCATAATTCCCCAGGGATAATGATTAAGTGTTTTGATATCATGTCTTCCTTAAAAATGTCCCATTTTTCTATGATTTCATCATTTTTTCTTGGTAATTTATAAATAATTATTATTAATTATAAAATCTCATGAAAAATTATATTTAGAATTTTTTATAACATTAATTATTTGTTATAAAAATCCATAGGTGTGGTGATATGAAATTAATTGACAATAGCCTCATTTGTGGTTAACAGTCTTTTAATGGAAATTTATCAAAAGATTAGGAATTGGAAGAATGAAAATTTAATATGTATTAAGAATAATATATTTAGTAAGATAAAATCATTAATAAAATTGTAAATAATTATTAGTTATTCTTAAATTACTATTTTTTAATAGATTAGAGATAATGGGGGTATGTTTATGAGAATGAGAGGATAAATTTTTTTAGAGCTTACCCACTTTTCAGTGTTTCTTCTTCTTTAGGGCCCCAAAATTATTTGATTATTGGATTTAGATGGATTCTAGAAACACCCATCAATTTTAAGAGGATTAATGGAGAGGATTTTGTTAAAAATTTATACTTTTAATGTTATGTAGGAGTGTTTATCAAAGGGGAGGGAGAGTGGTAATTTATACGTTGTAATTTTTTTTGGAGTTACAGTATTGAATGAAATACTATATCAAATGTAATCCTTGTTATAGTGATATTTTTGATATTATAGACCATCTTTAAATTAAATGACTTTATATTGAATGTTATAATAAATTTATAATTATTATTCAGTAGTTTAATGAAATGGAATGGTGGAAATATGATTGTCTTTTCCATGTAACAATTTATATTTTTTACTTATTAAAGTAATTTCTAGGAATCAAAACAGCGTTCATTAAAATCTATTGAAAACTATATAAAAATTAATATTTATTTATTAGAGCCTTAGGTTATAGAAATTTTTGGGACATTATTATATGATGAATAATTTAATTTATGATACACCGGTTAGGGAAAAAGTATTGTTTTTACTATTTTCTTGAAAACTGATGTATTTTAGAAAAATAGAAAATACTCACCCATGGAAAAATTTGATGTTATGATTTGTAAAATGATAATAATTTTATCAAATTATTCTATGAAATTAGTATTATTAATTTCTAGAATCATAAATATGATTTTATCTGAAATAATTTTGATGAATTTTTAAAAAAGAATTTGATTATATTTTCATTGAATTTATAAATCATGATATTCATTTCCATGAATAATTAAAATTATTTTTACCAAAATTACTCATGATAATTATTGCATCCATCATAATTTATTATTTTGAGGTTAAAATATTATTTTGATAGTCATGATACTATTCTCAATGATCGAGTTACAATTGTTATGCTGAAATTACTCTTCCAGTGATCACATTACTATTCAAATGGTTAATTAACTCCTATAAATACCTATTCATTGCTTCATTCATTAATCACTTCAATTATTCTCAATGTTATACATATATAATTTCTTTAGTGTCGATAAATGTTTTTTTCCAATTTATATACTGTTGTTCATGGGAGGGATTATTTTGGCAGATTGGGGAGATCCATATATTTTTAATATTGTTTTTTATCTTTTATTTCTTCTCCCATTGTGATATTATGAATTTTAATGGGTTTAATTATTAAAAAATATAATTTTTTAAATTAATGGAAAAATTCCTGTTTGTTTATCTATAATTTTTATATGCATAATACTATATAATATAATATAGTAAAAATTTATGTCATGAACAAAATATCATTTGTAAACTATATGTTTTTACATTCATAACCACTTTATAAATTTAATCCTTGAAATTTATACTCATATTCTCAATTGAGAATTGGTGAGGGTACTCATTTTTCATTGTTTCCTCTTGTTCCTAGGTCTCATACTGATACATATGGTTTCTACACAATACCTTAAAAAGGTGAGTTGTCTGATTTCATAGAAATTTTTATCTATGGTCCACAATCTTTAACACATCCTCCTCAAAAAATAGGATTTTATCTAATTATACCACCTCCTGATTTTGAACATGTGGTGGTTCAGGTATTTACTTCATTATATGATATATATGGATAATTTCATAGTCTAGAACCATATTTATTAAAATTTAAATCCAATGGGAAATTGATATTATGAGATCAAGGATATCAAAGGGGATAATTTACATAGTGTTAAGATTCTATTTCTTTCCAAATCATGAAATCATATTCTATGTTGATATTTGAATGAATAATTTCTCTCCAAAATGAATGTAAAACTCCATTCAACAAATATCATCATAGTTATTCTATTGAATCTAAACATCTTTTATATGTTGTTGGATGCATTAAACCATCTCTATCACCTCTTACACAAGAACATGTCCATGTAGATCTAATTGTCTAACTTCTTACTAACAAGTAGGAGTTATATATAGTTTCCTATAACGAGATTCATATTGACCCATTTAAAGTATTGATTGGAAACTATTATTGTATAAGAAATAAACTTATCAGATATTTTGTCTACATACTCCATTATATTTTACTAAGAAGGATATCAACATATTCTCAAGTACCTGAATGGTCCATTAAGATTGTCTATCTTTTTGGGGGAGATATTTGAATATGAGATTAATTTCAGTATTCAAATATTATTAATGACTACTCAAGATTTTATAAGTGAACATTAGTCCATGGTGAGAGATGATTAATATTTATACACCAGGAATCCACAATACTTCCACAACGTCTATCATAGAAAAATATTCTACTGATACATCTTGTTGAATATAAATGAATGGGATGTCTTGGTGAGTCAATATAGCTAAACCCATTTCCCTTTGTTTCCTTCTAATCTCTTTTAGAGACCAGTGAAAAATTCTCTGGTAATGTTATGGAATTTTCAAATGGGTATAAGCAATGGATTCATCATTACCTTGTAAAAATGTAAATATGAGTTAACATGATTTCATACCTAGGTCCTTGATATATAATCAGTAGTCAACATATTCATTTCTTACCAGTATATTTAATATCATGGATAACAATGAATCTTAGTGTGTAGAGTCCCATGATTTTGGACTGTTGGAATTCCAATGGAATTTGGCATTTTGGCATTTACTGGACAGTACATTTTCAATATATATATTCAGAATGTCATTCCAAGAGTTAGATAATTTCCATGTGTTACCTTTGGACTTGGATTAAGGCCTGAGAAGTATCTTAGGTGTCTCAAGGAGTTTCTATAGTGTAAGACATAAAAAAATGGGTTTAATGGGGTTTTCACTGGGTGCACAGTTTTTCTAAAACAATGTGGCACCTCATAAAAAACAATGATACCTTTTTCAATGGAATATAAGGTGTTGTACATGTTATTAATAGTTTAACAGACCACATACATATCATCATGGTTAGTGTAAAATGGGTTTTACCTACACACTATTCACTACATGGTTGGTGCATAGTTAGGTAGACCACGGGGGACAAACAGAACGTGGTGCTCCAGTTCCCCTGTGGAAGGTATATGTATGGGGAATGATTTTCTAAACCATATGTCACAAACAATTTTATATTTCTAATTTAATAAAATTATATTCATTTAAAATTAAAATAAATTGAAAATAATATTGAAGTTCCTCCTCCACCATCATGAATTGCGAAATCCACATGGTCCCCCTTTGGACACATGATGAAACCCTTATTTAGATCCCTCATTCTACGATGATTTCACCTCATTTTATGGATGTATTTTGGTCTATATCTTGATTTATTACTATATTCCCCTTGCTACAAACTCAATGGGGGGGGGTTTTCTCTACTCCCGACAACCTCATGTTTGGTCATAGCCTAGTTTATGGTTTAATAGTTATTTTTGTGTTCTTAGCTGGTACTAGGGCATGTGAAGGCTCTATCAGGATGACATTTCTCATACACTAGAAATTTCCACCAATGGAAAATCTATTCTGATTATTTTGTTATACTTAACATAAATTTAATGTAAGGTTCTCATACTTTACTTATTTTTATCAATTTATATTTGGGTCTTTTCTGGTATTCGATTCTCTGTTTTATTTCTATTATGTGTGTTGTCCTTACTACAATGGTTTCAAGTCCCCATTATTAAATTTCAATTACCTGTGTATTCATAGGTAGGAATATTTATTTGAAAGTTCTACCATTATATGTATATTCACCCATGGGAGTGGATATATATGTATGGAGCTTGGTGTGCTTACGAATAATATGGAAATGAAAATGTGTGAAAGTTGAAATGGACATATTCATATATGAGAATATATATAAGGACCCCCTTGTATATATTAAGAGCCATGAAAACAAGTACATAGGTGATAGGTGTCCTTATGTATATGTATGGGTGAATAGACTCAAAGGTAGGTAATTGCATCTTCGAGTGGTCACCGATGAATGTGGAATGATCCAACAAATTTTGATTGATTCTCTTCCCATTGAGGTCAGATCTATCCCCTTACCCATTAATTTAGGAATTCATTAGAGTCATGCATAATTATTCTATGATAAATTGAAATTTGATTATTTAATGAAATTATTATTTATGATAAATGATTTTTTGAGAAACAAAATCATGTTTTTATAATAAAACCCCTCCAACTGAGGTTTTCTATCTATTATTCAGAAAAGAGTTGATTAGTGGTTTAATCCATGTCTGGATTAATGATTTGTAGTTTTTTGTTATGTTTTGATCACATACTGTAATGTAACACATGTTTAGGACATGGCTGATAATGGAGTTAGGAAATGGAGTATTCCATTATAATCATTTATAGAACCATTACATCTTATAACCTCCAACTTTTCTCTTTTGATTTTAATTTCCCTTTATTGAGAAACACAATGGGTGTCTTCCTATGCTTTCTTAGCTACATGAATATTATTTATAACTAAATGGAATTTGTTTAGTTTGTTTGGAGATGTATTTCCTCCCTGGAGTGATAATTTTCTTTGGTTAAATTGTTATATTGAACATGAATTGCATAATTTTTTTCCAAATGTGGAAAAGAGTGGGTAAACTCATGGGTGATGTTTAAATGTTACGTTTTGATGAATTAGTTGGTATACTCATAAAATTATAGGTTTTGAATTTTGAATAATTAGTCAGTATTCATCTTTAAATGCCTTGTGTTTGAATTTTGAATAATCAGTGGGTATACTCATTTGAAATTTTAAATATAAACTGGTTTACAAGAGTGGGTATAATCATGGGATGTAATTGGTTATGAAATGTGATTAATGAGTTGGAATACCCATTGTATGAATTGAATGTAAATGGTAATATATGAGTGGGTGGACACATATGATGTTGACTGTTAAATGATACGAAATGGATGAATTGTATATAGGATTCCATGGATAGCTCTCCATGGATCTTTATTGTTGTAGTGGACACATGGGGTTGAGTGTACCACTTGGATCATGATTTTGTGGGATTCCATGGGCTTTGCCAACCCTTGGATCTGTCTTGTTTCGACATGAACAAGACATGTTCAATATGACATGATCCTAGGACCACAAGAAGGTCCTAAATCCAATTCCATCATGATTTTCATGGGAATCGACAAGGATTCCTTGGACATTGATACCATATATCCATCCCTTCATGGTGTGAATATTTGAAATACGACAAGACCATGAGGTATATGGTACATTGGTTTATACGGTTCGTATGTAGATGATTGCAATCTTCTAGATGTATGTAAAGGCTTTGATTGACATGATACTTAGGATATACAACACAAGCATGGTGGTATGACATGTTTGGACGAACGAAATGGTCATTTTTTATTTGTGCATTATTTATATATTCCTTTTTATAGGAGCTTTTCCATATTGTGTAGACCTATGGGAGGGATATTTTAGTGTCTCGGTTTTAGAAGTGTACATGGCATGAGCATCCATACTTTCATCTAACTGTTCTCTATTTTCCTCAACATTTTTGTAATTAAAATTTCATGAAAAGTAATGGGTTAGACACCATGATTTCAAGACTACAGTGTTTTTATCTCAAACCCTTCTTAGGTACAAGTGGTACCCGACTAAACCTTCTTGTTTTCTGGGCTATAGACCTTTTCATGTACTGGTTTTCTTATACCTAGTATTTAAGAGCATAGGATTAAGCTGGTTCATTGGATACTCATAGATATCAATGAGTATTTTTTTTATTTTTTTTCATTACATGAGTCTTGTATTATACAAAATTTTAAATCATGATGTATTTTTATTATTTTATCTAATGTATCAACATCTATACATCCATTATTTTTTAAAAATGAAATTGGAAACTTTCATTCAGATATTTTATCGCCTTTTCACTTTTGAGTCTTTTTTTATTTACTGCTTCTAGAGTTTACTACTATTTATTAGGATTATATAGACATGCTACAATTATAAGAGGGTATAATCTTCTTAATATCACCCCCTGAGACCATAGCTACTGATAAACATCAATTTATGTATAATGAGACATTCATGATGCCACGTGACTCACCAATCCAACTACCAGTTAGTGGTAAGTTGGTTCTAGATGTTACAAAATGGTATGAGTGGTTAATTTTAATATGTATTACTATTTTGGGCTGGTATACAGAAGACTAGGAATGTGGAAACTCATTGTAAATAGTTGTGTCTGGGACAAATCACTCCACCCTCAGGGAAATGACCAACCTTCCAAGGATGGGATTACAGTTCAATGTTATAGTGGATATTATTTCACCTTAGTTGATTTGTGTATTTTCTTATACTGATTAATTTATGGGATTTATGGACATCTTCCCCTTGTCTTGGTATAAAAAGGATGTAATTTCTATATTAGTAGTGCTGCTTAATGGTTTGATCATGTTCCATGTGTTCTATTCTAGACATAGTTTTGTACGTTTTTCTGTAATTCTTATCATTCTTATGTGAATAAAATTATTGTGTGTTTTATTTTATCATGTTTTTATATTATTCAGTGATTATATAGCATTGCTTTCTAGTTTATATTCCATGATTATGTGCCTATGGAATGTTGATCTATATTAGATGATTGTAATCAAATTCCCAATTTTGATATAGATACATGATTCATTTCATAGGAATACTTTATTGGTTATGATTACAAAGGGGAAGTTTTCAGTTGCATGTTGTATTATTGTCTTATAGTTGTGAAAGTTTGACCCATTAATTTGAGCAATTTAAAAAGTATAAAAATTTATAAAATTTAGGGTGGATGGGTTGTGATCAATAAGATCCAATTATCAGTTTATAAATTGTATAGGAACTTCGTGAATTGGAAAATGGAAACCCATATTAAATGTAAAGTCATGAAGTTTTTCGAAATGTTTTAATGTCCATGTAATTTAATTTTGACATGAAATCAATAGGTCAACTTTCAAAAAGATCAACATGAACCATGTAGGTTAGTTTGGGAATACTTATATAAGATGAACTATTATGGGTGTTTATTCTTTCTATAGTTAAACAACTACTGTTATGTTTCTTTTTGGAGATACCATGTTCATTTAATGGGACCCTCATTGGTCGCCTTATCTGTTACAGGAATTTAAAAGATAAATATTCTAATGATGAAGGGATATGAAAAATGGATTAATGTTTTAAAAGGATGTTTGATATATCTTCCATGTTTTCCCCATGTTGTTTTGTTAAAATCCATTTCCTTGTGTTTTGTTTTAAAATAGTACTTGATGTTTTTAAATTTAACCTTTTATATGTTAAAATATTTAAATTTGAATGAATGTAATGATCATAAAATTGAACAGGTATTGGTTTCCTTTTTGAAAAACCTCATATAAGGGTAGTTTAATGTTTTATGTGGTATTCCTTGGAACAAAGATGTGAACGTTTAACAATAAGCTGATTATTTTTGGAGATTGACTAAATGAAAGGTTTTTGAGCATAGTTAAATCTGTTTTGTGTAACCTTGTGATATGGTCAATATATATTCTTTGTAATGGGATATACAATAGCATGAAGTGACTTTGAAGCCTCAAATTCATTTATAATGTCGTGACCCTTTTGATGTTTGGTTCTTCTTAGGATCTGTTGTCCCTAGTATGAAAATTAGTTTTTTAATGGATAACCAGATCTAGATAGATAATCATTGTATTTTGACCCTCATTATGGTATAGAACCTTGATGGAGGTTCAGTTTAAGAGATTATACAATCCTTGGGCATGGTCAACCACTTAGTATGTTAGGTGAACATCACAATTTAGTCAATGATGTAGGACATGGTATTTCATCATAAGATTTAATGGTTGTATAAGAAATATTACTCTAAATTAAATTATTTTTACAATCCATTTTGATACATGATTGAATTGGGAAGACAACATATGGATAGTATTCAGGATGTTCCATCTCCTTCTATAATATCATGGGTGTATGCATTGATATATATAGTTCTTGTTTTGTAGTAACAGGTTTTAATAGAATAGTTGATTTTGGTGGGATTGTTGAGCCTTGTGTGGTTGAGCACGTTCTCGGGCCATCACTAGAGTAGAGTGACTTTGGGGTTGAATGGTTTAATTTTTTTCTAATGGTTGGGAGGACTTTCTATATATTCATGTGTTTTGAATTGTAGGTCAGTTTGAATTTTTTCTTATTTTATATTCATTACTGTTTTGACTATTGAACAAAAAAGTTTCCCAACAATTCTAGTTAACTTTTCCATCCAAATAAAAGGAATACAAATTAGGATGACAATTAGAAAATGATATTTTTTTATTTCCTTGAGTCTTGTAAGGCTAATGTTATGTTGACACTTTCTCGGTAGAAAGACGAGGATATGGTAGGATGTGTACACAACCATTGAGAACATCATAGGTTATGGATGGACATAGATGGTGATGTTTGAATGATCATCGGAATAACTGGGTGGTTATGGAATTATGATTAGTTAAATTAGGATGAATTTCTAGGTGAAGTTGAGAATCATTCAAGAGGTATAACAATAGTGGTTCAGTTGTTTTTCTTATAGAAGTCATTGTGAACCGCTTAGTGTTATCTATTTTGTGATGTGATTGTGCCCTAGCATGATCTTATCTTAAATTCTCTAATTGATCATCAATATTATGCCTAAATAAAGGATTAAAATTCCACCAAGCTTGTTTGGGTATTTTATTAGCGTTACGCAGTAAATGAATCCTTTATTTGGGGTGTGTTTAGTTCATAGTGATACATGTGTTACCTTGTATGAATTCCTTGGATGTATTCTTGGACACACACTATTCCCTTGATGTGACCCCTAGGCAAATGCTGCTATGGGCCCTTTCAATATTCATCTATTGAGATTTTTCCTTTTTAATAACTTTTCAATTATATCCTGGAGTATAAACGACCATGTGTTAGTTATAGGGACTTTAGTTTGATGAACCTGAGGTTACCATAGACTTCTAGTTGGGATCGTTTGTTTTTTTAACTGAGTAACAAATTATAGAGGCTAGTATCTAGGTAATTATTTTATTAATGAGCAAGCATGAAATTTCTTAATGTCCAAGTGATGGTTTGATCAGGGAACGTCATCATATATTAGTTATGGAATTTTATGTACATGTTTGTGTTAACTGCTAGAATCCTTGGGGAAGGCAGTGTGGTTCAGTTTGAAATTAAATCGCTATTTAAGTCATGAATATATAATATAAGTCAACCTAAGTGGATCTATATTTAATACTTCATGGTCAATGAATATTTTTTTGATGAAAATATATTAAAATAATGTATCTAGTTTGATGGATGTGTGTTTTATGGGTCAATGATGTATTTCGGGGAAAGCATGTGAAGATTGTTTTTTTTGTCTAGCATTATTCAACTGTTACTATATAGTGAGGTCTCTCATATGGCCTTACATGTTTTTTTGTTATTCTAATTAATTAAAGACAAAATTGGAGCATCGTTAAAATATATAATGGTGTTTTTTGTAGGCAATTCCAATGGTGGAGGTGTCGTGGATTGGAATTTCCAATTAATTCTATGACCCTTTGCGGGGAGTACCAACAAGATAATGTTTGAAGAGAAGATGACGTGATTGTGTATCTAGATTAACATGTAGAAGAACTTTCCAGTATTATTATTAATTTTGATGTTGAGCATTGTATTTCTTTTCAATGGATTAAGTAACATGCACATAAGGGGTACTTTAAGGTGGGTTGGGAATTAGAAATGCAACATGACCATTAGAATGAAACTTCATGACCATTATAGGTAATGTGATGTTTTTTTGTTACGAAAGGCTTCTTGAGGATAGTAATTTCTAAGGTGGAGATATTGTAGAGTACCTAGTTTTTATACTGGATGAAATTCCAAGGGAATTCCAAATTTTGGATTATAGTAGATAAATGTTTTTAAAACTAGGTTTAAAAATTCTATTTTGAGATTTGGAAGTGTTCAATGTGATTATTTTGGACTTGGGTGAAGGCCTGAGATGTTTCATGGGTGTCCTAAAATTTTTTAGGAGCACCAGACCATGAAAACTTTGTTTTAAAGGAGTCTTCACATGGTGAATGGTTTTATTTGAAATAGTGAGGACCCTAATAGAAAACTGTGTGATATTTTAATAGGGAACATAAGCAGTCGCATGGGCTACGTACGGTTTACCAAAACATGTTTCCATCCTGAAAGATTTTTGGTAAATGAGTAGTGTATCTTCAATATTCAATACATTGATTACACATGGATAGTGAATCCATGTGGGACAAACCATATGGGCTACTCTAGGTTCTTTGTGTATGGTTCACGTTTAGATCATGGTTTTATAAACCATGTGGCCTAAAATATGCACAATATCTCTTTTTTTAAATGAAGTTAATATAAAATTTAAAAAGTTAAAAATAAAACATATGATTCTCCTCCTCAATCTGCTGAATCATGATGCACCCCCAAGAGCTCCCCTTGGCAACACGATGCACCTTTTCTCTAGCTCCCTCATTCCACGATGGTTTTACCCACATATATTTAAAATTCTTGGGAAATGTCTCGAGGTATGACTATCTTATCATTCCACCATCCTTGATCGGGAAATTATTTCTTCTACAATTTCTTATCCTTTTTTGGTGAAACCATAGTTAGGGTTGAACTTGTTTTGGCGTTTCCTCAACTGTTTGGGTATACAAAGGCACTCTTGGGATGACTTTGTTCATATTCCAGTGGCTTCCACCAAAGACACAATAGTTTATATATTTCAATCTTCCTATCATCATATTGGGTATGGTTATCCTACATTTTTTTCTCATTTCATATTTGGGTCTCTTTTGGTTTTTTTTCTCTTGTATTTTTTTGTAAAGTGTTTTAGCCATGCAATATTGGGTTTGAGTTGCCAAAATTAATGGTTACTTACCTACACATGGATAGGTAAGACTATTAATATATATTTTCCACTATTATTAACATATTCACCCATGGAAGTGGGTATATATCTAGGGGACTAGGTGTGTTTTCATATAATATGGAAATTTATAATTGTGTAACTGTTAATGAGAATATTCAAATATGATAATATATGTAATTCCCCCTTTTACAAATTAAGGGCCATGTAAATATGTACATTGGGGAATGCTTTCCATATGTATATGATAAGATATATATGCTCGGACTCAGGTAGGAGTAGTTATGAGTGGTATCCAATGAATTTTTCAAGAGTCGAATCATTCGGCTCAATTATCTTCACTTTCAGGCAGGATCCTCTTCCTTTACCTTTAATTGAAAAATTCATTAGTTTCCTGGTTAACGATTCATTGATAAACTGAATTTGGATTCTTGAATTAATATCATAGATAAGATAACTAATTTGATTGATAAAAAAATGTCATCTTTTTATAAAAAACACCTCCCATGGTGGTGGCATATCATTTGAGCCTAAAAGAATTGATTAGTTGTTAAGTACGTTCCTGGATTAATTCATTGTTGTTTTAACTATGGTTTGATGACATAGTGTGATATAAGGCATGTTTATGATAGGGCATCAAATAGAGTTATTAAATAGAGTTTTCTTTTTTAATGATTATAGAACCATTTGACCTTTTAAGTGCCATTTTTTCCCTTTTCATTTGAATTTACATTTCATTAACCTACCAATGGGAGTGTACCTATGCTTTCCAAGATAGAGGAGGCTTATTTATAACTAAAATGGAATTGGTTTAATTATGATATTCACTTTCTACATTGCATGATGATTTTCATGGGTTAATTGATTATATTGAATTTAAATTGAAAAATTGTTTATTTTTCAATTGTGGAAATGAGAGGGTAAACCCATGGGTGATGTGTATATGTGACGTTTTAATGAATGAGTGTATATACTCATTATATTCCATGTTTTTAAATTATAAAGAGTGAGTGGGTATACTCATTCGATATTTTTAATATGAATGGGGTTACATGAGTAGGTATACTATTGAAATGTAATTGGTAATGAAATGTGATTAATTAGTGGTTATACTAATTGTATGAATTAAATGTAATTGGTTATATATGAGTGGGAAGAATCAATAAGTGTTGAATGTTAAATGATATGAAATCGATGAATGATTGTATAGATTCCATTGATGAGTATCCATGGATTTTGAATGTAGTAGTTGATAACTTGAGTGGAATGTGCCGCTTTGGTCTTGAATATCTAGGATTCAAGGAGATTTTCTATTTATATGATTCATATTTCATGGAATCTTATAGGAAATGTCTTGTATGACATGCTCCATGGAATCAAAAAAGTTCCAAAACTGAGTTTCCCCAGAGATGCTGTATGAAATTGATGAGGATGCATTGGTCTTCAACGCCTTGGATTCGCCCATTCATGGTCTAACTCGTTGACACATGGCATGGTCGTGAGGTTATGGTACATGGGATTATGTGGATCATCTTTGGATGTTTTTATTTTTCTAGTTGTATTGAATGGATGTGACTGATATGGTACATGGTATATATAGAAATACCATGTTGGTATGACATTTTTGAATTAATGACATGCCTGAGTTGTTTATTTGTGAATTATTTGTAGCTTCCTTGTAATAGGAGATTTACCATATTGTATAGGGATCCTTGAGGCATCTTTTAGTGTATCGAGATTAGAAGTTTCCATTCCATGGGAATACTTACTTTAATCTACATTTTATCTATTTACCTAAAAACTGACATAATTTAAATTGCATGTAATGGATTGGGTTAGCCACCATGGGTGTTGTCCTAATGAGATTTTATCTCACACTCGACTTGGGTAACACTGGTACCTAAGTAAACCATCTTGTTTGATGGGTTATAAAAATTTTCTTATGATATTTTTCTTTACTTGGGAGACTATAGAACACGATCAAGCTGGAGCTCGAGATGCAGGTGGATAATGCATTGGAAATTTTAGTTCTTTTATATACATGAGTCCTATATTTTTCTAAATTTCAAATAATTAATTATGTTTTTTGTTTTATATTATCTATCATTAGCTATAAATCCATTATTTGAATGAACTGGCATTGGGAACTTTTATTCTGATATTTTTTCATTTTTTCACCACTCATTCTTTCATTATTTATTACTTATAAAATTTACTAATATTTATTCTGATTGTACCACTATGATACACTAAAAAGAGAGCATAGTATCCCAACTACCTCCCTCTGAGACCCTCTCTGTATTTAGGTATCCTTTTAAATATGGAGATCCATTTGTGAGACCATATGACTAACTATTCTAGCTAATGGTTAGTGGTAAGTTAGACTGGGACATTACATGGTACTTCCAGCATTGATAATAAATAATGTGCTATGTACATTATCCAATTGATATTTCATTATATTAAGTGATTCAAGAACACAATGTCTTCTTCAAAATAAAATTTCACCATCCTCATCTATTTTAAACTCTTTTATATTCCCTTCCTGAAGGACCCCGGGACACCCTAAGAGGGGAGGGGTGAATCAGGGTGACCAATTTTTCTTTTAATTTGATGGATCTTGTTCCCACGTTGGTAGGAACTTGTTGAACCTGTATGATGATTATGATCAGAAAGAAAACATTCACAAGCATAGAGAAGACACAACCATTTTTACTTGGTTCACCACTAAGGGCTACGTCCAAGGAGCATACGCCGACAGGTTGTCGGTCGTACCAAAATCCACTATGCTTCACTAGCTGTAGATTACAAAAGTTCGGGTACCGTCACTCTGTCCCAGGCTCACTGCCTTTACAAAGGTTCAGGGATAGCTCACTGCTTCCCTCGGGTCACTCCCGTTGACCCCCCCTGGCTCACTGCCGTTGGTGAAGTCCCGCTCAATTTATAGACATGAAGGTCTCTTCTTCATTTGCGTAAGAGTGCATCCTTTGTTGTATGTAGATGCTCTATTGATGTCCGATTCTCTCCAGAAGCAGAATATCACTTTTCCTCGAATGTACCGGGTAGTCTCTCGGCTTTCGTGCACCTCCAAACAGGCCGGTGGGCTTCAGCAAAACCAGGCGCGCTTCTCCAAGACAGTCGCGCAAGTCCCACTACGACGCGCAAGTACAAACTGGCGTGCAAGTGTCATCAATACACCTGTGCGATGCTTCCTTCCTCGACTTCAAACTTGCGCGGTCCACTTCCTTTCTCTTCCAAATCGCCTTGGGAGTACATCCAACAACCGGCGCACAAGCTCTACTTGCGCGACAAAACAACCACCTGCGCGACTCGACCACCTGCGCGACGAGAGCTCGAATAATCTCGAAGTCTTGAGCTTCGTGAGAAATGAGGAGGGGTGGTTTAGTATTTATAGGCAAACTGGACCCCCTGTGCGGAGGCGCGCAAGTCCTGTCTCCAGTAACCTCTGTCGCGCAACTCACTTGCGTGACCCAACAAACACTTGCGCGACCTACTTTCCTTAGCCAAATTGTGATGTTCTGATCCCCAAAAACATATGACGCGCAAGTCTTTTATCCTCAAAGCGCTTGGCGCGCAAGTACCTTTTCCAAAAACAGTCTACTTGAACGGTATGATCTCTTTGTTGGTACACATCCTGAACTTCCACTGAGGATTGACGACAAACACAAACCATACGCCAAATCATGCTTTGAAGACCCTGGATCCAACAATCTCCCCCTTTGGGTTTGTTGGCAATCAGAATAAATTCAATAGATCTCCAACCATGAGCAAACCCAAAACGCAAGAATCAACTCAGCCAACACTCTAAGTCTACGTGAGCAATGCTCGGTGTAGAAAACAATAGGGGAGGCTTGAATTGGGATCCGGTGTTTTGAAATTCTCCCTGACGCCCGATGTTATCCTTCTTATACTTCTCATTGCAATACTTCACATCGCAATCTTATACTTCTCATCACAGAAGAATTTCGAGCCTTGAATTTATTCCTTTCTCCCCCATTTACAATAAAACCAAAGACCGAAAAGTTTGTTCAACGTTCTGCTCAAGCCATACTCCCCCTGGATAGTATCTCCCCCATAAACCTGCATCACAGCCATAAGCAGATAAAAACAGTTAAATCAAACGGGGAGAGGGGATTTCCGGAGCCTCCTTATGCAGTAGGAGGTGGTTGAACACCGAGGCTCAACCGATGCTTCTCAAACACAGCCGCGGACAATGTCTTGGTTAGGATATCAGCCACTTGCTCATTAGTTCCAACATGATCCATTTTAATCACGCCTTGTTCAACATTTTCTTTGATAAAATGATACCGTATTTCAATATGTTTTGTACGAGAATGCTGAACCGGATTCTTCGTAAGATCAATTGCACTTTTGTTATCACAATAAATCACCATTGGTTGCTGCACCTTATCACCAATATCTGTTAGTTGCTGCTTCATCCAAAGAAGTTGAGTGCATGCTTTTGTCGCAGAGATATACTCAGCTTCAGCCGTACTAAGAGAAGTACTTTCTTGTTTCTTGCTCAGCCAACCAACACATTTCTTCCCAATATAGAAAGCTCCAACATTAGTGGACTTTCTGTCTACCACATCACCAGCCCAGTCAGCATCTGAAAATGCCGATAATTCACTATCCCTGCCTGCAGCAAAAAATAACCCGAAGTTATGTGTACCGTGAATGTATCTCATGATTCTTTTTACTGCTGCCATATGTTCCCCTTTTGGATTACTCTGAAAGCGGGCCGCAAGGCATGTTGCAAAGACAATATCTGGCCTTGTCGCTGTCAGGTACAGTAGGCTTCCAATGATCCTCCTATACATGGTGGGATCAACAGAGTTCCCTTCCTCATGCTTTCCATGTTTAGTTCCAACTGCAATCGGAGTTGACATTGGTTTGGAGTCTTGCATATTGAACTTCTTCAGCATCTCTCTTGCATAGTTTTCCTGAGAAATGAATTTGTATTCCTTCTTTTGAATCACTTGCAGCCCCAAGAAATATGTGATCTCCCCAATCATAGACATTTCAAATTCTGATTTCATGTGGTTGGCAAATTCATCCACTGATTTCTGCCTGCTGCCACCAAATATGATATCATCAACGTAGACAAGAACCATGAATTGATCTTTTTGAGAATTCTTCACATAGAGATTGTGATCAACTCCTCCTCTTTTGAATTCCAACTTCTTGAGATATGAATCTAGCCGTGAGTACCATGCCCGTGGTGCCTGCTTCAAACCATATAGAGCTTTCTTTAGTTTGCAGACCTTTGTTTTATCAGTACCCAAGACAAAGCCCACCGGTTGTTCAATGTAGACTTCTTCTTCAAGTACACCATTCAAGAATGTTGTCTTAACATCCATTTTATATACTTTATATCCTCTTTGGAGTGCCATGGCAAGGAAAATCCTGATTGATTCCAGTCTAGAAACTGGAGCAAAGGTTTCTTCAACATCAATACCTTCAATCTGGGAGTATCCTTTACATACCAGTCGTGCCTTGTTTCTGATAACACTTCCATGCTCATCAAACTTATTTTTGAAGATCCATTTGGTACCAATCACATTGTGACCTTCGGGTCTCTGGACAAGATCCCATGTCTGATTCTTGTCAATCTGATCTAATTCATCATTCATGGCTTTCACCCAAGATTCATCATTTGCAGCTTCATCGAATGAGGATGGCTCTACAACTGATAGAAATGCAGATTGCATGTTATTCCTCATCCTCCATGTTTGAGTGGGTGGACTCCTATCCCCAATTATGTTGGATGGATCAATCTCATCTCTTCTATTTCTCCTGTTAGGTTCAGCATCATTTTCCTCAACCATTGTTTCTTCTTCAGATTCTTCTTCTGAGTCAAAATCATGATGTGACAGCTGAGTGTTTTGAACAACTTCATCTATTTCTGCAATTGTATTTTCTTCACGTTCACATTCTTCCTGACTTTTTATCACATCAGCATATGATGTCCTTGAAGCATTTGTGGTTTTCTCTTAAATTATCTTAACATCACTGCTTTCCACAATTCTTCCCAAACGCTTGTTGAAACATTTGTAGGCTTTGATGTTCATTGAGTAACCAAGGAAAATTCCTTCATCTGCATTGTCGCCATATTTCCCTTGATTTACTTTTTTGTTCCTGATGAAGCATTTACTTTCAAAGACACGAAAGTATTTTAGAGAAGGCTTCCGTCCATGCCACAATTCATATGGTGTCTTCGTCTCACCCATATAAAGTCCTGTTCGATTCTGAATGTACACTGCAGCTTGAACAGCCTCTTTCCAGTAATGTCGTGGAATATGACTCTCAATCAGCATAGTGCATGCCATGTTGTTCACCTGTCTATTCCTACGTTCAGCAACTCCATTTTGTTGTGGAGTTCTCACAGCAACTACCTCATGCTGTATCCCATGCTTCTCTAGATAATTCTCAAATTCAATGGACGTGTATTCTCCTCCATTGTCAGATCGCAACACATTGATTGTTCGTCCAGTATCATTCTCGGCGATTCGCCGATATGTTTTCATGCAGTCAAGGACTTGTCTTTTCCTGTGAATGACCATCACACATGCCATTCTACTGTAATCATCAATGAAAAGGACAAAGTACATTTCTCCATGTGTTCCTGCAATGTTTATTGGACCACAAACATCTGTATGAATCAGATCAAGAAGGTGAGATGCCCTTTTCTCCTTTGGCCATTATGAACTGCAGACCAGCTTCCCACGAATAGAAGCATCACACGATTTTTCACGCTCACGCTTCAGGTTGGGAATGTCCATGACAATTCTCAATTTTGATATTTTCTCCATGTCTTGTTGATTGATATGTCCCAATATCTGATGCCACAGATTGTTTTCTTCTTCAACAGTCATGTGACATACATTTTCTTCACTATCAACCTGAAACAAGTTTCCTTCTGTTCTGCATCCCTTCATAATTGAATTTCTAGTTTTTCCCTTGATAGTGCAGCCTTTCTGATTAAAAGTAACAACAAGTCCTGAGTCACAGAGTTGACTCACACTGAGGAGATTATGACGTAGGCCATCTACGTAAAGGAATTTAGTCTTCTTTAAGTCTCCATTAGCTAATTTGGTACATCCACTCCCTTTGATTTTCAGAGCCCCATTATTACCAAATCTTACTGTACCATCAACATTCTTTATGATATTTGTTAGTAGGCCGGCATTACCTGTCATATGAGATGAACAACCGCTATCTAGAATCCAGGTACTGTTGTTCTTTGTAGCTTTGAGGGCTACCTCTGCAAGGTTTGATTTCTCAATCTTCCTCATTTCCTTCCATGAGACATTAGATTGAGTATATAGAACTGATGGCCTTTCAACCATCTCTTCCGCAAACCCAGGTTCTTCATAGTCAAAGTCTTCTTTGAGAGGTGAGAACCTGTTTGAAAGAGCAACATTGTATTGCTGACGAGACTTGACTTGTCTGGAACTTTTGTATGAGGTGTCAATGTCCCTTCTCTGCCTGCAATTAATGACCTTATGACCAAAGTTAGAAAAACGAAAACAATATCCATAGAAATTATTTCTTCTATAAGAATTAGGATATGAAATTGTTCTCCTTTGTTGAGCATCTATATCTTCTCCATTCAGATAGCTTCTTGCCTCTTCACAATAAGACATGGTATGGCCCAGATAGCCACAGAACTGACACTTCATGAGAATAAATGTCTTCTCACTTGAATTTATCCTTATATATTCTTCCTTGGGAGAATAGTAAGACTGTCTGCCATTTTTGAAAGTTTGAGGATAATTTTCATGTCTCCTATTAGTTTGGATTGAGGGTTCCTTTTTCAGCACTCTAGGTAACATTTCAACTTGTTCAACTTTCATCTTATCTTTCTTTTGGATCTTTTCACTTCCAGCAGTTGATGACTCAGCCTCACAGCCAATTCCACTCATTCCCATGCAAGCGGGTCTTTGATCACTCAAGATTTTTCCAACCCCATCTAAACCACACTTGGCTCTTGCTAGTAATTCTGCATCTGAGAATCTTCCAAACTGTATTTTCTTCCTCGATTCTTTTGGAACTGATTCAGTCTCCAGTTTACTCCTTAGAGTAACTACTTCCTCCTCAAGACCCTCAGCAGTCTTGGATTTTTCATCCAGTCTGGATGTGAGGTCATTGATGACCTTTGCCTGCTCTTCAATTCTCAGCTTCAGATCTACAACATCATCATTGCTTTCAATTATTTTAGACTGTACCTTCACAAATTCTTCCAGTCGTTCAATTTCAGCTTCAAGTTGATCAACGTATTCAGTTTATTCTTCTACAATTGATTTCCACTTATTGAAGCTCTTACATTTAATCTTAAGCTTACTAACCGCATCCTTAAGTTGCACCTCAGGATCTACACAAGTTCTCAGTTGTTTTTCTCCATCAGTATCTTCTGACTTTTCAACAGTGGCCATCATAGAGGCATGGTTCCCAGTTTTGAATTCTGGTTCTTCTTCATCACAGAATTCATTATCATCTTCTTCCTCTTCACATACAAAACTCTTCCTTTGGATTTTCTTACCAGATTTGAAGTCTCCCTTTTTGAAGAACCATCTCTGAGGCTTCTTGAAGTTTTCATCTTCACTGTCATCATCATTGATATTCTTCAAGCACTGAGAGGCAATGTGCCCAACTTTTCCACAACGGAAACATGCGAGAGGTAACATCCCTTTGAATTTCCCTTTCCCCTTCTGGAACTTCTTTGCAATGAGAGAAATAATTTCTTTCTATTCGTCATCATCACCACTGCTATCCTTTGAGATTTTCAATTTATCCATGGCCTTGAATTCCATTTCCTTTCTCACCCGAGTCGTAACATCTTCTGGTTTGACTCTCATTTCATAAGCAACCAAGCTGATCAGTAGATCATCTAGAGAAAGTTTGGAAAGATCTCTTTCCTCAAGGGCTGACACCTTCACATTATACAGAGGTGGAAGTCTTCTTAATATTTTCTTTACTATATCAATATCTTTGATTTCTTCTCCTAGACCCCGAATTGCTCCAACCACTTCAGTAATTTGATTGAAGAAAGAGTCTGCATTCTCGTCTGGATGCATCTTCAGATCATCAAACCGATTGTGTAGCACTTGTAGTTTTGCCTCCATCACTTTTCTTTCTCCTTTATAAATATTATCAAGTTTATCCCACATGGATTTTGATGAGTTGCAATTCATCACCTCCAGGTAGATCTGATCAGAAAGGGATGCAGTGAGAGCATTCTGTGCTTTAGCATCTGCATCAAGAAGTTTCCTGTCTGTTTCAGTCATAGCCAGGCCTGTTGGATCAGTGACTTGTATTCCTTGCACAGTAGAAAAAAGAACTTCCATTCCAAGAGATCTTAGATGAGATCTCATTCTGTTCTTCCATATCTGGAAATTGCTTCCATCGATGTGAGGGACTCCCCTGATTTTAACCGCGTTTTCCATGACGAAAACGGGAAGATTCAACACCAGCAACCTTTACGCTCTGATACCACTTGAAGTACCCCGGGACACCCTGAGAGGGGAGGGGTGAATCATGGTGACCACTTTTTCTTTTAATGTGATGGATCTTGTTCCCACGTTGGTAGGAACTTGTTGAACCTGTATGATGATTATGATCAGAAAGAAAACATTCACAAGCACAGAGAAGACACATCCATTTTTACTTGGTTCACAACTAAGGGCTACGTCCAAGGAGCATACGCCGACAGGTTGTCGGTCATGCCAAAATACACTATGCTTCACTAGCTGTAGATTACAAAAGTTCATGTACCGTCACTCTGTCCCAGGCTCACTGCCTTTACAAAGGTTCAGGGATAGCTCACTGCTTCCCTTGGGTCACTCCCGTTGACTCCCCCTGGCTCACTGCTGTTGGTGAAGTCCCACTCAGTTTATAGACATGAAGGTCTCTTCTTCATTTGCATAAGAGTGCATCCTTTGTTGTATGTAGATGATCTATTGAAGTCTGATTCTCTCCAGAAGAAGAATATCACTTTTCCTCGAATGTACCGAGTAGTCTCTCGGCTTTCGTGCAGCTCCAAACAGGCCGGTGGGCTTCAGCAAAACCAGGCGCGCTTCTCCAAGACAGTCGCGCAATTCCCACTACGGCGCACAAGTCCAAACTGGTGCGCAAGTGTAATCAATACACCTGCGCGATGCTTCCTTCCTCGACTTCAAACTTGCGCGGTCCACTTCCTTTCTCTTCCAAATCACCTTGGGAGTACAGCCAACAATCGGCGCGAAAGCTCTACTTGCGCGAAAAAACAACCACCTGCGCGACTCGACCACCTGCGCGACAAGAGCTAGAATAATCTCGAAGTCTTGAGCTCCGTGAGAAATGAGGAGGGGTGGTCCAGTATTTATAGGCAAACTGGACCCCCTACGCGGAGGCGCGCAAGTCCTGTCTCCAGTAACCTCTATCGCGCAACTCACTTGCGCGACCCAACAAACACTTGCGCGACCTTCTTTCCTTAGCCAAATTGTGATGTCCCGATCCTCAAAAACATATGGCGCGCAAGTCTTTTATCCTCCAAGAGCTTGGCGCGCAAGTACCTTTGCCAAAAACACTTTACATTATTGGCAGATTTTCAGGCCCAAAAATTTGGCAAACACTAGGAAACGGCGCCACCTTCACTACTATTTTATGCTTGAACGATATGATATCTTTGTTGGTACACATCCTGAACTTCCACTGAGGATTGACAACAAACACAAACCATACGCCAAATCATGATTTGAAGACCCCGGTTCCAACAATCTCCCCCTTTGGGTTTGTTGGCAATCAGAATCAATTCAATAGATGTCCAACCATGAGCAAACCCAAAACGCAAGAATCAACTCAACCAACACTCCAAGTCTACGTGAGCAATGCTCGGTGTAGAAAACAAGAGGGGAGGCTTTAATTGGGCTCCGGTGTTTTGAAATTCTCCATGACGCCCGATGTTATCCTTCTTATACTTCTCATTGCAATACTTCTCATCGCAATCTTATAATTCTCATCACAGAAGAATTTCGAGCCTTGAATTTATTCCTTTCTCCCCCATTGACAATAAAACCAAAGACCGAAAAGTTTTTTCAACATTAATCTCAAGCCATACTCCCCCTGGATAGTATCTCCCCCATAAACCTGCATCACAGCCATAAGTAGATAAAAACAGTTAAATCAAACGGGGAGAGGGGATTTCCGGAGCCTCCTTATGCAGTAGGAGGTGGTTGAACACCGAGGCTCAACCGATGCTTCTCAAACACAGCCGCGGACAATGGCTTGGTTAGGATATCAGCCACTTGCTCATTAGTTCCAACATGATCCATTTTAATCACGACTTGTTCAACCTTTTCTTTGATAAAATGATACCGTATTTCAATATGTTTTGTACGAGAATGCTGAACCGGATTCTTCGTAAGATCAATTGCACTTTTGTTATCACAATAAATCACCATTGGTTGCTGCACCTTATCACCAATATCTGTTAGTTGCTACTTCATCCAAAGAAGATGAGTGCATGCTTTTGTCGCAGAGATATACTCAGCTTCAGCCATACTAAGAGAAGTACTTTCTTGTTTCTTGCTCAACCAACCAACACATTTCTTCCCAATATAGAAAGATCCACCACTAGTGGACTTTCTGACTACCACATCACCAACCCAGTCAGCATCTGAAAATGCCGATAATTCACTATCCCTGCCTACAACAAAAAATAACCCGAAGTTATGTGTACCGTGAATGTATCTCATGATTCTTTTTACTGCTTCCATATGTTCCCCTTTTGGATTACTCTGAAAGCGGGCCGCAAGGCATGTTGCAAAGACAATATCTGGACTTGTCGCTGTCAGGTACAGTAGCCTTCCAATGATCCTCCTATACATGGTGTGATCAACAAAGTTCCCATCCTCATGCTTTCCAAGTTTAGTTCCAACTGCAATCGGAGTTGACATTGGTTTGGAGTCTTGCATATTGAACTTCTTCAGCAGCTCTCTTGCATAGTTTTCCTGAGAAATGAATGTGTATTCCTTCTTTTGAATCACTTGCAAACCCAAGAAATATGTGAGATCCCCAATCATAGACATTTCAAATTCTGATTTCATGTGGTTGGAAAATTCATCCACTGATTTCTACCTGCTTCCACCAAATATGATATCATCAACGTAGACAAGAACCATGAATTGGTCTTTTGGAGAATTCTTCACATAGATATTGTGATCAACTCCTCCTCTTTTGAATTCCAACTTCCTGAGATATGAATCTAGCCGTGAGTACCATGCCCGTGGTGCCTACTTCAAACCATATAGAGCTTTCGTTAGTTTGCAGACCTATGTTTCATCGGTACCCAAGACAAAGCCCATCGGTTGTTCAATATAGACTTCTTCTTCGAGTACACCATTCAAGAATGCTATCTTAACATCCATTTGATATACTTTATATCATCTTTGGAGTGCCATGGCAAGGAAAAGCCTGATTGATTCCAGTCTGGCAACTGGAGCAAAGTTTTCTTCAATATCAATACCTTCAATCTGGGAGTATCCTTTACATACCAGTCGTGCCTTGTTTTTGATAACACTTCCATGCTCATCAAACTTATTTTTGAAGATCCATTTGGTACCAATCACATTGTGACCTTCGGGTCTCTGGACAAGATCCCATGTCTGATTCTTGTCAATCTGATCTAATTCATCATTCATGGCTTTCACCCAAGATTCATCATTTGCAGCTTCTTCGAATGAGGATGGCTCTACAACTGATAGAAATGAAGATTGCGTGTTATTCCTCATCCTACTTGTTTGAGTGGGTGCAATCCTATCCCCAATTATGTTGGATGGATCAATCTCAGCTCTTCTATTTCTCCTGTTAGGTTCAGCAGCATTTTCCTCAACCATAGTTTCTTCTTCAGATTCTTCTTCTTGGTCAACATCATGATGTGACAGCTGAGTGTTTTGAACAACTTCATCTATTTCTGCACTTGTATTTTCTTCACGTTCACATTCTTCCTAACTTTTTATCACATCAGCATATGATGTCCTTGAAGTATTTGTGGTTTTCTCTTCAATTATCTTAACATCACTGCTTTCCACAATTCTTCCCAAACGCTTGTTGAAACATTTGTAAGCTTTGCTGTTCATTGAGTAACCAAGGAAAATTCCTTCATCTGCATTGTCGCCATATTTCCCTTGATTTCCTTCTTTGTTCCTGATGAAGCATTTACTTCCAAAGACACGAAAGTATTTTAGAGAAGGCTTTCATCCATGCCACAATTCATATGGTGTCTTCGTCTCACCCATATAAATTCCTGTTCGATTCTGAATGTACACTGCAGCTTGAACAGCCTCTTTCCAGTAATGTCGTGGAATACGACTCTCAATCAGCATAGTTCGTTCCATGTTGTTCACCTGTAGATTCCTATGTTCAACAACTCCATTTTGTTGTGGAGTTCTCACAGCAGCTACCTCATGCTGTATCCCATGCTTCTCTAGATAATTCTCAAATTCAATGGACGTGTATTCTCCTCCATTGTCAGATCGCAACACTTTGATTGCTCGTCCAGTATCATTCTCGGCGATTCGCCGATATGTTTTCATGCAGTCAAGGACTTGTCTTTTCCTATGAATGACCATCACAGATGCCATTCTACTGTAATCATCAATGAAAAGGACAAAGTACCTTTCTCCATGTGTTACTGCAACGTTTAATGGACCAAAAACATATGTATGAATCAGATCAAGAAGGTGAGATGCCCTTTCTTCTTTGGCCGATATGAACTGCAGACCAGCTTCCCACGAATAGAAGCATCACACGATCTTTCACGCTCATGCTTCAGGTTGGGAATGTCCATGACAATTATCAATTTTGATAGTTTCTCCATGTCTTGTTGATTGATATGTCCCAATCTCCGATGCCACATATTGTTTTCTTATTCAACAGTCATGTAACATACATTTTCATCACTATCAACCTGATACAAGTTTCCTTCTGTTCTGCATCCCTTCATAATAGAATTTCCAGTTTTTCCCTTGATAGTGCAGCCTTTCTGAATAAAAGTAACAACAAGTCTTGAGTCACAGAGTTGACTCACGCTGAGGAGATTATGACGTAGGCCATCTACATAATGGACTTCAGTCTTCTTTAGTTCTCCATTAGCTAATTTGGTACTTCCACTCCCTTTGATTTTCAGAGCCCCATCATTACGAAATCTTACTGTACCATCAACATTCTTTATGATATTTGTTAGTAGGCCGGCATTACCTGTCATATGAGATGAACAACCGCTATCTAGAATCCAGGTACTGTTGTTCTTTGTAGCTTTGAGGGATACCTCTGCAAGGTTTGATTTCTCAATCTTCCTCCTTTCCTTCCATGAGACATTAGATTGAGTATATAGAACTGATGGCCTTTCAACCATCTCATCCGCAAACCTAGGTTCTTCATAGTCAAAGTCTTCCTTGAGAGGTGAGAACCTGTTTGAAAGAGCAACATTGTCTTGCTAACGAGACTTGACTTGTCTGGAACTTCTGTATGAGGTTTCAATGTCCCTTCTCTGCCTACAATTAATGGCCTTATGACCAAAGTTAGAACAACGAAAACAATATCCATAGAAATTATTTTTTCTATAAGAATTAGGATATGAAATTGTTCTCCTTTGTTGAGCATCTATATCTTCTCCATTCAGATAGATTTTTGCCTCTTCACAATAAGACATGGTATGGCCCAGATAGCCACAGAACTGACACTTCATGAGAAGAAATGTCTTCTCACTTGAATTTCTCCTTATAGATTCTTCCTTGGGAGAATAGTAAGACTGTCTTCCATTTTTGAATGTTTGAGGATAATTTTCATGTCTCCTATTAGTTTGGATTGAGGGTTCCTTTTTCAGCACTCTAGGTAACATTTCAACATGTTCAACTTTCATTTTATCTTTCTTTTGGATCTTTTCACTTCCAGAAGTTGATGACTCAGCCTCACAGCCAATTCCACTCTTTCCCATGCAAGCGGGTCTTTGATCACTCAAGATTTTTCCAACCCCATCTGAACCACACTTGGCTCTTGCTAGTAATTGTTCATCTGAGAATCTTCCAAACTGTATTTTCTTCTTTGATTCTTTTGGAATTGATTTAGTCTCCAGTTTACTCCTTAGAGTAACTACTTCCTCCTCAGGACCCTCAGCAGTCTTGCATTTTTCATCTAGTCTGGATGTGAGGTCATTGATGACCTTTTCCTGCTCTTCAATTATCATCTTCAGATCTACAATATCATCATTGCTTTCAATTATTTTAGACCGTACCTTCACAAATTCTTCCAGTCGTTCAATTTCAGCTTCAAGTTGATCAACGTATTCAGTTGATTCTTCTACAATTGATTTCCACTTATTGCAGCTCTTACATTTAATCTTAAGCTTACTAACCGCATCCTTAAGTTGCACCTCAGGATCTACACAAGTTCTCAGTTGTTTTTCTCCATCAGTATATTCTGACTTTTCAACAGTGGCCATCATAGAGGCATGGTTCCCAGTTTTGAATTCTGGTTCTTCTTCATCACAGAATTCATTATCATCTTCTTCCTCTTCACATACAAAACTCTTCCTTTGCATTTTCTTACCAGATTTGAAGTCTCCCTTTTTGAAGAACCTTCTCTGAGGCTTCTTGAAGTTTTCATCTTCACTGTCATCATCATTGATATTCTTCAAGCACTGAGAGGCAATGTGCCCAACCTTTCCACAATGAAAACATGCGAGAGGTAACTTCCCTTTGAATTTCCCTTTCCCCTTCTGGAACTTCTTTGCAATGAGAGAAAGAATTTCTTTCTCTTCGTCATCATCACCGCTGCTATCCTTTTAGATTTTAAATTTATCCATGGCCTTAAATGCCATTTCCTTGCTCACCCGAGTCGTAGCATCTTCTGGTTTGACTCTCATTTCATAAGCAACCAAGCTGCTCAATAGATCATCTAGAGAAAGTTTGGAAAGATCTCTTTCCTCAAGGGCTGAAACCTTCACATTATACAGAGGTGGAAGTATTCTTAATATTTTCTTTACTATATCAATATCTTTGATTTCTTCTCCTAGACCCCGAATTTCTCCAACCACTTCAGTAATTTGATTGAAGAAAGAGGTTGCATTCTCGTCTAGATGCATCTTCAGATCATCAAACCGATTGTGTAGCACTTGTAGTTTTGCCTCCTTCACTTTTCTATCTCCTTCATAAATATTCTCAAGTTTATCCCACATGGATTTTTCTGAGTTTCAATTCATCACCTTCAGGTAGATCTAATCAGAAAGGGCTGCAGTGAGAGCATTATGTGCTTTAGCATCTGCATCAAGAAGTTTCCTGTCTGTTTCAGTCATAGCCAGGCCTGTTGGATCAGTGATTTGTATTCTTTGCACAGTAGAAAAAAGAACTTCCATTCCAAGAGATCTTAGATGATATCTCATTCTGTTCTTCCAGATCTGGAAATTGCTTCCATCGAAGTGAGGGACTCCCCTGATATTAACCGCGTTTTCCATGATGATAAGGGGAAGATTCAACACCAGCAACCTTTACGCTCTGATACCACTTGAAGGACCCCGGGACACCCTGAGAGGAGAGGGGTGAATCAGGGTGACCACTTTTTCTTTTAATGTGATGGATCTTGTTCCCACGTTGGTAGGAACATGTTGAACCTGTAAGATGATTATGATCAGAAAGAAAACATTCAAAAGCATAGAGAAGACACAACCATTTTTACTTGGTTCACCACTAAGGGATACGTCCAAGGAGCTTACGCCGACAGGTTGTCGGTCGTAACAAAATCCACTATGCTTCACTAGCTGTAGATTACAAAAGTTCGGGTACCGTCACTCTGTCCCAGGCTCACTGCCTTTACAAAGGTTCAGGGATAGCTCACTGCTTCCCTCGGGTCACTCCCGTTGACTCCCCCTGGCTCACTGCCGTTGGTGAAGTCCCACTCAGTTTATAGACCTGAAGGTATCTTCTTTATTTGCATAAGAGTGCATCCTTTGTTGTATGTAGATGCTCTATTGATGTCCGATTCTCTCCAGAAGCAGAATATCACTTTTCCTCGAATGTACCGGGTATTTTCTCGGCTTTCGTGCAGCTCCAAACAGGCCGGTGGGCTTCAGCAAAACCAGGCGCGCTTCTCCAAGACAGTCGCGCAAGTCCCACTACGGCGCGCAAGTCCAAACTGGCGCGAAAGTGTCATCAATACACCTGCGCGATGCATCCTTCCTCGACTTCAAACTTGTGCGGTCCACTTCCTTTCCCTTCCAAATCACCTTGGGAGTATGGCCAACAACCGGCACGCAAGCTCTACTTGCGCGACAAAACAACCACCTGCGCGACTCGACCACCTGCGCGACGAGAGCTCGAATAATCTCAAAGTCTTGAGCTCCGTGAGAAATGAGGAGGGGTGGTCTAGTATTTATAGGCAAACTTGACCCCCTGCGCAGAGGCGCGCAAGTCCTCTCTCCAGTAACCTATGTCGCGCAACTCACTTGCGCGACCCAACAAACACTTGCGCGACCTTCTTTCCTTAGCCAAATTGTGATGTTCTGATCCTCAAAAACATATGGCGCGCAAGTCTTTTATCCTCCAAGAGCTTGGCGCGCAAGTACCACTGGGAAACGGCGCCACCTTCACTACTGTTTTCTGCTTGAACGGTATGATCTCTTTGTTAGTACACATCCTGAACTTCCACTGAGGATTGATAAAAAACACAAACCATACGCCAAATCATGCTTTGAAGACCCTGGTTCCAACACTTCCATTGTTACATTCACATTATTTTGATGATCCAGATTATCTATTTGTGCCTCATTACACATCTCTAGGATTAATGGTAGGGAAATCATTTGAGAAAGGTAGGATTACTTTCCTACTAATATTATTTAATGATCCTTTATTTTTTCATTCATGAATATAGGGAATTTTTAGATCTACATCATAGATTTAGTAGCATGTTATTTTCTTATTAGAGCATTAACATCCATGATAAATGTTTCTAGATGGTATTGAATTAGGAAAACATAGTCATTTATTTTCACTAACCATATTCTTTGATGCATGTTGAGATCTTACTTTATGAATATATATAGTTTAAAATATTATAATATATATATAAATATATTTCACACATCTCCCCATATTAGTATGTATCTAAATATTTAGGGTGAAGATTACAACTGCTAACTCCCTATCATGTTTTAGGTGGTTCTTCTCACAGATCCTCAATTTTAATGTTTCCTAGGATATCTTTTTGTCTACATATAGAAATATAGAACCCACTATTTTTATTTAATAATTATAATATATCAAAAAACATTCTCCACTTTGTTTTAGTGTTAGTACAGGTGTGGCGATTATCCTCTTCTTGATCTCCTCAAATATTATCTCATATTATTCTATCCAGATATACTTTACCCCTTTCAATGTAAACATATTTTTATTGTCATAAAATACTGGGAAACTTCTATCAAGATATATGTAGTACAAATATAATCCCATGAATCTTTATATTTATATAGTACACGAGGGACTATTCTATTCTATAATTGCCTTTATCATTGAAATATCCACAAAAAATTCCATCAATTATAATCAGGTGCCCAAAGAATGTGGCATTCTATATATAAATTTCACACTTTTTGAACATAGAATACATTTTTTCTTTTTTCCAAATAAAACATTATATTCCATTCTCATTAAAAATTAATCATAGAGTAAATGTGAATATCATAAATAAATACTAACAAAAATTTATCATGTTATCCTCTAATAACTATATTAATCAAATCAAAGAATATTTTTATGGAAATTGTGTGTCCAAAGGGAATCACTATGGGATCACATTCTCCAAAAATTGTATTGTAATGAATCATATAAATTTCAAATTTATTCACTATTAGATGATGATATCCAGAAGGAAGTTCCACCTTTGACATGTATTGATTTATTCATAGTTGACCGAGCAATGTAATCAATCCATGGAAGGGGATACAAGTTCGTTATTGTGATCTTGTCAAGTCCTCTTTAATCGATAGTCAACCAAATTGATCCAACCATTTTATTGATAAAGTAATAGATAAATCTAAAGTTAAGGAACTTGGAAGTATTAATTCCATCTCAAAATAATATTGTAGAAACTTATTTAACTCTTCTAGTTAGATCAAGAGTATATTGCGGAGTAATTTTGAGATAAAAGTTGATCCGTGTACATGTTTAATTAAGAATTCGATCTCATGATTCAGGGAATGTTTATGTAACTAATTAGAAAATACATAAGTGTTTTCCCTCACTATGGAAATTTCCTCTACCTTTACACATTTATTTGAATCTATAATTTCATAAATGTATTACTTTTTATAGGTAGTCAACACCCACATGTTTCAGGGATTTTACAACGGGGATTTACGATCATCCATTCATTTGTAAAAGAGAAATGTTTGGTTTGGATTATGAAAAGATATTTCCTTTTCTAAAAATTTGTTATGTATAAATATAAAAGGAACTAATCTATTCACATAATGGCTTATAATTAATAAAAATGTATAATTATGTGAATCACTGGATGAATACATCCAAAAACACTAATAAGAGAAGATTCCGTCAATCGGGGTTCAATGATTGCACCACAATATGATTTTATAGATATCTATATTTTTGGGTTTTAGGGACAAGATTAAGAAGTTATAAAAAACATAACAGATATAAAATAATGAATTAAACCATAATAAAATAAAATTTTCCATTCTTTATTGGAAAGGAGTTCTACCATATATGAGCTCATTTTCACACTCCACTTCAGCATTAGTGACTGATTAATATTTCCCTTCCTCCTTTGGAATTTGGTGTTATAGATGATGATAAAACTTATGGTCTTCTGGATTAGTTAAATTGATTTTACATTGTTCTTGATCCCTACAGTTAAAACATTGAACCATGGATGATGCATTCATTGTTTCCTTACAATCCCATGTCATGTTGGCCAGATTCTTTATGTCTATTCAAAATTTATGACAATAGTGGTCTTCCCTCTGAAACATGAAGAATTTATCTACCCCTTTAATGAAATTCCCATGACTATTCTTCCTATTTTTTATTTGCGGGTAGTTGGAAACTCTTTCCCCCTTTTTAATTTGACCCCCCATCATGAAAATCCATTATTCTTATCTTATACACATTTCCAAAGGACCAATCTCTAAAATCCATCACTACATTGAGATCACATTGAATCACTTATTAATAACCCTCTAAGCCTTAGATATATAAATAATTTAAAAGGTGTGTTTGAAACAAATAAGGAATATATCTAATTTTATATCAATTTAATAACAAAATCTAAGGAATATCATTAAAGCCATGTCAATTTTTTCCCAAAAACCATGATAGATTTAGCTTCATTTTTCTTCATCCCTAATAACTATATTTCCTTCTTTGTTCAATGTGTTTCGATGTAATACATTCTATGAAACATTCTCAAAAAGTATTCCCACTCATTGTCCTCCACTTTGTCCATTGTCTTGGTTTATTTATCTATGAATGTCATTGATCATCATACATATCTCGATGATAGATGAATAGATCCATATTCTGCATATTAGAATAGTATAGCACCTAAAATATGTTCTCCATTTAGTTATCCCACCATTAAACAATATGTGGATTAAACAACTTAATAATTTTTTTTGGTAAATTTCACATAAAAATCTCGATAGGTATTTTCTCATTATTTGAAGAATCGGGTTATTATTGGTAGCCTAAGATAGATAGAAAAGAATCACCATAATGTTTTAATCATTAACTCCCATTGAATTAGTGATTTTATTAATACAATTGTTTCATTATTCCTCACAAGGGTTGTTTTCTTGGTTTCTCATATTTGCCATAGTTTTTTGAAATAATATTTAAAAAACAAATGCCAACAAAACAAGAATAAATGACTATTGTTTTTAAAAAAAATATATTCGAATATCTTATGCAACCCCTAAGATGGGTCTTTTTCTAAAACAGATATTCTTATATAGTTACCATCACATAGACTTATCCTATGGGTTTTCACCAGCATTTTGTAATACTAATTCCACCGTTAAAAAAACCATACCTCTAATACTAATAAAAACAACCGAAAATTTTATTTTATGAAATTACATCGTTTTAAAGACAGTATTTATAATATTTATACATTAAAGGTTTGAATGTACAAATTCCATGAGAGACTTAGGGTCCTAAATCAATTATATGTAATAAAATATAATAATTATTAAAATATTTTTTATTTATGAAATTAAAAGTTTTCACATTCTCTTTTGTTCATATATTCACTTGAGGATAAACATAAATGAAAGGGGTGAGATAAAATCCTTGTAAGGGGGTGGATAACTGAGTAGAAATTATATACATGAATCAATTGTAAATTGGTGAGAATAATTATAATATTAATGTTCTAAACATGGGATAATAATCATAACCATGATGGTGATATTTAAAAAATACATGTAATATAGAATATCCATATTATTGAAATATCATGTCATAGTGGTAAAATACAACACATAATTATTGTCAAATATTTTTTCATTTTCAAGAATAAATTATGAACATAAATCATACCTTCATTATTTTAAAAAAACATAGAATCGTGGTCACATATAATATGAATAATCGCATGAGATACTTTATATTAATCAGTGCATTATAGATCTATATATCTCAATGACCACCTATAACATCATAGTACTTCTGTAATCAAATATAACACATAAGAGGAATAATTATCATAGTCCTAAAATAACCCAGGGAAGGGAATGGGTTTAATAATTATTTCATAAATCATAATTTGAAAAATTAAATTGGACTTAAAAAATGAACAATGGAAAACATATTTGTAATAAACATTATATTTGTTGAGTGAATATGAAATAACACAATTGGAGTATAATATTCTTTAAAAAAAATTTATTTAGAAAATATAACTATTTGGATAATAAATGTAGGTGAAAAATATATATAAGAAAATAAAAATGGAAGAATAATGAAAAAATTTAAGCAACATTCGAGGAATATCCTTATTGAAATTTATGTTAATAAAGTGATATCCCCAAGAAAGGGAGTTGGGTTTGTTAATACAATTATTGTTAAATACATATATAATTCATCGATTTTCCATCTCTAGAATAATAATAAAATTTCTATTGAAACATAGAAAAGGGAGAAAATTATATTAATTTTAGTGACTATTTATTAATTAAAACAATATGATAATATTTATTATTTTTATTTTTTGATGTTGAAATATTCGGATATATTATTTTCATTAAAAAATCATTTTTTATTTTTCTAATTTGTTCTTCATTTCTAATACATATATAAAATAAAAATATTGAAGAAAAAAATAAACTTCTTTATACAAGTAAATACAATAAATAATTTATTATAACTATCCACTTGTTTTTTATATGAAATTAATTACCAAGGTCCTCATTGGTTGGATAACCGACTATTAATGGTAAAATGTCAAAAAAAAAGAATTAGAAGTATGGTACCTCAGTATTTCATAAATATAATATTTACAGCTAGTTAAAACCATTAATATAATTTTTTCATTATACAATATTATTTATATATGATTTGGTTTTGAAATGGGTTGAGAATAAGAGAATGTATAGTGGTGAATGAGAGAATGAATTGGTTAGAGCATACCCTCTTTTAAATTTAACTTCTTTTTTATGGTTTTAAATAGCTTTGATTGTTAGTGTTTGATGTAACTAAATAGGTATTTGGAATGGTTAAAATTCCTCACCCAATATGAATGTTTGGACACGATGGGTATGCAACATATTTTTCATTTGTTGGAAGTTAATCCCTAGTTTTCCATTAACAAAAAACCTTGATTTTAGATGGGCAGAGAGGTTTTGGAAAAGCCTTGGGTATTCAGATGTGTTTGGGTTGTTCCAGATGCCTAGAATTCCAATATTAGATAATTGAATGATTGGGTGTATGGTTTGATAAAACTGCATGACCAATTAGTGATAATCATGTGGCCCTTTATTGTATTAAGCATGTTTTGGGAAACCGTGTAAGAGTGTGGTGGAGTAGGGGGGATAGTGATCCATGAACCAATACCGTTTTTTCATAGGGAATCCACATAGTTTGGGTTTTTTTTTCAATCCAAGCATAATCCACATTGTTAGTGTGAATTGGGGGTACCATTTAACTATATCATGCTGGTTAGTGCACAGTTAAAACTAAAAATTCAGGGGTAAATATCCAGGACAAGGCTTCTAAGAAGTGGTAGAATCAAATTTGTTGCATGGTTTTGAAAATCGTGTGAGATAACCATTACGTTCAATAAATTTGTGAAATAAAAAATTCCCTCCTATCTTTAAACATAATTTTCTTATTCTCTCTTCTCCTATGTGCACGTTCAATAGTGGAATTTCTCCCATTTTCCATCACCTCTTTGTTATGATCCAACTCCTCTATCCGAAATCAGTTATTTAAGTTGTTTTGGTGTTTTCTCTATCTTTAAGGCTACTTTCTCTCTTAATTATATTTTCCTTCACATTTTCCTCATGGAGTTCCAGATCCATGCAAGTAATCTTTCCCTATTTGCATGGTGATAATCCAAAACATCAATTCCTCCCAAATCTGTCAGAGTTAGAGGTTAATATTGGATTTTCATATGTCTACATCTATGATGTATGTTATATATACCTTTATTTCTGTTTTTGTAGTGTTTTAGGGGCAAAGAGTTTAGTATGTCATTGAGTTGACTAAGAGAGACCCTCTTATTTAAATGGTATATTTTAAATTATTAATTGAAAATTATGAGATTATATTGGGAATTCTCAATCAAGACTACAAGTAGTTGATACATGTGAGTGGCTAAAGACCTTAGGAATTTAGGTTATGGGGTGTTTATTATAGTATATTTACAAGTTTAATTAATTTTAGTTGTTCAATTAAATTACATAGAATTTATCAGTATAATTTGAATATATATATATATATATACATTTATATGATATTATGTGATGTTATTTTGATGGGAATGTCCGGAGTATAGAGTTTGTAATGGACACTTGGATGAGGCATTGTGATTGTATTGTTGGACACAGAACAATGTATATATATTATGGGTGTTTATGAACATAGGTTGGGTAAAATAGATTTTAGGTTAAGGTGGCTAGGCCTTCAGGTTCCAGTCATGGACTAGGATTTTTGGGATGGAAGGACTATCAATTATTAGTAATATGGTCATAGGGGTACGAGGTTCCAATTGATGGGGCTCTAGTTTTAATTTTGTATTTGTTGCTCACGTGGGTTAGAAAAAGCTTTATTTGGAGTCATCTTCACATAGGTTGACTCAGTGATGAGATGTGTTTGAAAAATTGTGTGTGTAGAGGCACATTATATTTTTGTATAAGGTAAAATGTTGGTGGCTCTTTTCATATAAATACACGAAGTTGTTGAAGAAATTTCATTTGAAAAAATTGATTCTATCAATTAGGTGTTGAGGCCAATAGTGATTGAGGCCATTGATCTAGGACTAATTATTGAGGATGAGAATATTTATTACTCAAGTTGTAGTTTATTGAGATAAATATTGTTATTATTTGAGGAATGATATCATTTTACCTATGAATTACTATCTTTGAGCTGACTGGTGATATTGAGAAGGTGTTCATTGGATCATCTTCTTTAGTTGGGTGTGACTTCAGGACAATAGTTTCTAGGTTGATGGCACTATGTGTGAGGATGAAATTGGAGGTGGAACCTTATGGTTTACCTATGATGTTATAAACAATAGGGATATCTTATGCTATGGGATAATGATCCCATCCTCCTCATTTATTCTGATCATAATCAAAGAAGGAGATACCTTCATGGTGGATGTTGGAAAGAAAGGAATCTTGACTTTAAAAATGGGATGTGATTCCATTTATTTATTTTTCGTGAACACCTACATAATAAAAAATGTAAGGTAGAATCATGATGGTGGTGACCTACTAAGACTAATAATCACACCATACATTGGACCATTATGACACTTATAGACTTTCTGCTTTTGTGATCTCATAATGGTTCAATCACTAGATATAGAAGAATTTTTTGGATGATTAGTATGGGATGAATGGAGAGGGACATCGAGGTTCCCTTTTTAACTGGGGTCTTTTTTTTTTGATTCTCAACATTTTCATGATACTTATATATGTATATACTATGGTTATCCATGGGATACCCATTTTTACTTATTGATATGTATGACCTGTTATGTATGTAAGATTTTCATACTAAAAATGGTATGATTATCATTTTAATGTTTGTCGATACTACTGTTTAGTTATTTCTTTGGCCAATATGTTACATTGATTATGCTTCCACCATTAGAAGGTTCGGTTTTTAGTGTGTTGGTATTTTCCATCTACTTTTATATCAATATATAGAATTATTATATCATGACTAGGGGGTTTTGTGTCCCCACTATCACCCCTTTACTCCATTTATTCTTGTTGGTATCCAATAAAATTCATGGAGGCACACCTAAAGCCTGCAAAACCTGGCCCAAAAGTAATACTAGGGAGGCTAATCTAGTTGGGGTGCACCAAATTATATCTGATCAGCTCTTGACTCAGAATTAGTAGAAGTTTATAAGTAGAAAAAAATTGTATTAAAATCATTTTATCTGCTTTTTTAGTCTAAATTTTAGTCTTATGTTATATTTGAAATTAGGATATTGTCATTATTGGGAGCACAACTAATTTTTGGGTGCATTTATCCCTATGAATGATGAAAAGACCAGCTAGTCTGGGGTCTAAAATTCAAATGTTTTTTTCTCATTTTATATTTTATATTATTTTCACCTTGTTTGGTATTAAGGGATTTTAATATTAGATATTATGCTATGGGATCCTTAGCATGGTTTATAAGGAAGGAGATATAGGAGCCTTAACATTGCATGGAAAGGATTAGTTTGTTATAATTGTAATTCACATTTATTATTTTATGGATACATAGTAGGATTATTATATATATAAATATAAATATGTATATATATATATGTGTGTGTGTGTGTTTATGTTCCCTTATATAAATTTTTTGTGATGTGTGATATGGGCCACGCTCTTGTAAGAACAGGAAGATATAATGATTTGGGGAGATGTTGATCACGAGTTTCAGAAACTTGGTCCTATGATTGTGGTGGAATGGTTTGTTAGGAAAAGAGTGTCTCAAGGATTATTTGATACTTGGATATGTTAAGGGTATGTAAGGAGACCACAATTCTGGGCTATCTTGTGACATGGTTGCGATGTGGAAGGGTAAGGGTAGTGAAATCACCCTACTTGTTACTACTTTCTTTATCTGTGGTATTTATATATATGATATCTAGGATAAAGAACAATATAATGTTATTCCAATGGTTTTCCCCGAGATTGATCAGATGGAGCATCAAGAAGACAGTGGTGTAGTGCAGTAGGAGCATGAGCATGTTGAGACCCATGATGGTCAGGTAGATAATGAATTATATTTATAAGCTAAGGTACAGACTCTGGAGTAAGTAGGTAATCATAAAGATTCTATAGTTTTTGGGATTTGTGTTGATGAGATTCCCATAGTGAGTCAGGTATGTGTTATTTAGGGATTTGTTTTGGAAGATTCATGTTCAAATCCATTGATGGTGTACTTGACTCAGAAGTTCTAGTCATATAACCCATCTTTGTTTCTAGGTGAGGGTGGACCATAGGTTGATGATAACTTGATCTAGTCTATTAAGATGATCTTTGAGAAGAAAGTGATGCCTATATTGTGGTTGGTGATGTTGGAAACCTACATTCATAAAGGAATGAAAAAGTCCTAGTGGGATATGCTTGTTCGGGCTGGGAGACATGAGGGGATAGCTTGGAAGGACATAGATTCTAGGATCTCTGAGACATTTTTCCAGAAATGTTGAGTGAAGAGAGATATATAGAGTTATTAAGTCATCATTAGGATGACATGTACGTCACTGACTATGCAAGTACTTTCACTGAATGGACTCTCCATTAACCCAATATGGTGGCTGACGACACCTTGATGATGTGTAATTTTGAGGATGGTTTAATACACATCATTTATATGTAAGTGAACATAATTATTTTGACCTAATTATCATATGTAGTGAATAGGGAACTCATAGAAGAGGGAAACATGACCGACATGTGGTACCAAATTTGGGCGACGATGTTAGGTGATTTTAGTGGTGAACCATCATATATGAGGAAGACCGGATGAGATGACTTTCTGTAGGAAAATCAAGCCACACACTCAATCATACCACCATTGAGTGGGTCTTTGAGAGCGTGCTTATACAGTGGGAAGGAGTAACTTGTTCGAACTCAGTGTGAGTTACCTGAAAAAAAGATATGTGCTTTTGGAATGTTCATACATCATGAGTGGTGCTTTAGGAAGGATTTTAGACTTCCTGTAGTCATGGAACATGTATAATTAGGGTTCTGAGATCGGATCAAGAGTTGTACAATATGATGGTATCCAAAATTAAACTACACAAGGAGGATGTGGAAGAGACTACATGACCCATAATTGGGGTCAGTGTCCGATGACTGGTGCTGAACCATGGGGAGATTAGGCTTCATGTTGCTGGGGTTCAAGACAGGTTCATACCATAGTTAAACTGAGCGTTTTGCAGGCTAGTAATCAAACAATGGTCATAGGTATTCAATCAACATAAAAATGAATTTTTTATATCTTGGCATGATATTTTTAGGAAAGTTTAATTTTGGGTGGATGATGTGCCCTACATATGTGTATGGGATAACCAGATGCTAGATAGTAGTTTTGTGTCAGTTAAGATGTGTATTATGTTATATATATATATATATATATATATATATATATATTTAAGATGTGTATGGAATTAGGATTTCATGAGATTTTTTGTCATTGGGGAATCGAGTTAAATTATATTACTTGAGGTGGATAAGCATAAATGCATCATTGAAATGATGGAATTGACTTTCTTGTGAGGTACCAAGACTAATATGAGAATCTATTAACATGTGGGGCCTCACATGTTCCTTTTGTGTCATGGGAATGAGGTGGGAATCGATTCGATGGAGAATTCCAATGGGAGTCGGGTATGAGACATGACCAATTGATGAGGCACAAGAGTAATAGGCATCATCAGAGGATCATGAGTCTGAGGGTATTCAATGGACTATCAGTTTGATTTGATTTTTGGGTGGGGATGTGACCAGGGTAAGTAACTCCAATCGTGGGGATCCCCTTGAGGTATTTATCCTATACCATTTAGAAAGGGGTAGTATCAATTAATATAAATTAGATAGGAATGATCGATTCCATATTGATTTTATGTTTTATAGGTGAAGTATGGGTAATGTAAATGGGGAGAGATTGAAACAACATATGTAATTGGACCGAGTCACAATCCTTGCCTATTCGGAATTTTTGGAATTTTTTGTTATGCTATCTTCTTTTTTTAATTCTCATAACATATTTATGAGTTTTTTATTTACCAGAATCTTTTTTTATGGGATTAGCGGTTTGTAAAAATAATCATGTTTTTGGATAGGTTTTGGGTATGTTGGAGGACCAAATTCCCCATTTTGGACAAGTGTAGGATGATGTGAAAATTTATATTAAACCATGTTTCCCCTTTGTGATAATAGTGAAAATTGTTTTTTATTGATCATGGTTTGGGAAAACATTGGAGAGGGGTCCATGACCGTCACTGAACCTATGCCATTTTTTAGAGGGAATACATATGGTTTTTGAAATATTTTTCAAATATTGTACAAGCCACATGTTTAGTGATAATTGGAATGTATCCCTGCACTGCAACCTGCACATTTAGTGCACTGTTAGGATTAACAATGTGGAATAACATTATGGGAAATGGATCCTAAGTATCAATATCCACTTGATTGCCCCATAAATTTTCTAACCTTGTGAGCTAATCGTGCAGCTCATTAAGGGTGTGAAATTATCATTTTCACCTCCTCTCTACATACTCAATTTCTTCTCATCTCATCTCCTCCATGCACACATAGTAGTGTGACGTCTCTTAATTATCTCTTATTCTTGGTTTTCATACAACTCCTATATCCATCATATATTCTTCAAGACATTTTTGATGATGGATAATTATTCGTAACAGTCTCTTTTCTCATGATTCTATTTTTGAGGTTATACATGCCTATGTCTATAGCTATGAGTTAGTTGGTGCTTACCTTTCTATTTTCATCTCAAGAGTGTTTTGGTGGTCTGGCTATTATAGGGACATAATGTTAAACATGCGAGAGCCCATAATTTAAATATTTTCTATCATATAATTAATTGAGCAGTATGATATGTTTATGGGCTTGATAAATTGAGATTATAAGTCATTGAGCCATGTAAGGGGCTCTGGACCATGGGAATTTTGGCTGCGGTGAATTCTTTATATTATATTGAATTTTTTATATAATTTGAGTTGGTCAATTCAATTACATTGAATAACTTAGTATAATTTTATTTGATATATATATATATATATATATGATTTTTTGTGATGTGATTGTGATGGATGAGGTCCTATGATAGAGGTGGGGATTACCACATATATGGGTGGATGTGATTTTTTTCTAGTAAAATTCTGAAATATAAATATTTTGTGTGTTATTGATCATTGGTTGGTTGATTGGTTATTTTGTACAGGTGGATAGGTTGTTAGTTTGTGGGAATGGACTGGGATATTTTGGATTGCATGAACATCAGTTTTGAGAGATATGGTTGTAAGGGAATGAGGCACCTATTGATGTTGCTTAGATTTTAAATATGTATATTACACTAACCTATATTGGGAAATATATTGTTTGGAGTCATGTACTCATAGTATGACTCAATGATGAGGTTGTTTCTTCCACTCATGAGTCTAGATTCCCCTAGTAGATGTAGGTTAGGTAAAATGTTGAGGTTTATTTTTTGTAGAAAGTCACAGGGAAAATGGGGAACCATTATGGTATGTACATGATGATATAAATTGGAATATGAGGCCTACAGAGATTGAGGCTATTGGTACTGGAATCATTTTGGATGATAGAAATTTTCATTCCATTGGAAGTCAGTTCTTGATACAATGATTGATAATATTTGAAGACAAATATCACTGTACGTCTGGATATTCTTCTTCGAGCGGATGGAATATTTTGAGTATGGGTCGGAGGGACCAGATTCTTTTGCGGGGCATGCCTTAAGAAAGACAGTTTCATGGTTTATGGAACATGGTGGTGGGTAAAATAGGAGGTGGAAGCTAAGGGAAACTAGGGATGGTATGAAATCAATGGATTCCTTGGGGAATGGGATTAGTATCCTCTCCTCCTCATTTATTCTAATGATATTCATAGTAGGAGATGGCTTCCCGGTGGATATTTCGAACCTAAGACATTTGTTTTAATTAAATGGATGTGATGCCTTCTATTTTTTTATTATGCACATACAAATTCAGAAATTTACTGTAGTCACATTTTTGTGGTGAACATATGAGACAAATTCTCATTACCTACACAAGAACTTCCAGATGCGTAGAGACTACATGATTTTGCAATAAGGCAAGGTTTTGAGCTCTCGAGGTAGACTATATATTTGGCTATCTATCATGGGATGCATGGTGAGGGACCATGAGGTTCCTCCCTCATTTAAATCATAACTTTTAATTTCATTTTTGTAACACCATGCTACATTAATATGTATATACAATAGTCTTCCATGGATGACCCTTTTCACTTTAGTGACATGTATGACCTCTTATGATTACATTATCTATTTTAACTATTAATGGTATGTTTATATTGTTCATTTATTCAACTAATCTTGTTTAGTCATCACTTCTGCTATTTTATGATATTGAATGTGCTTCTACTATGGGATGGTTCTATTTTTAGTTTTTTTTCATTTTAATCAGCTACTATATCTATATGGGCCATTATTATATCATGATGAAAGGATATATTCAACCTAATATAATCCATTTACACCCTCTCTACTAGTTGGAAACCATTGGAATATGGGGAGGTGCACCTAAGGCCATTGGAATTTGTATTGAATGTATTGTTCTGGTGGCTAATCGGGTCAGGGTTCTAAATTTGATTGATTTATAACATCAATATTTAATCTAAGTTGAATAATAGGGATGATTAGGGAAGATACATATAATTATAATGTGAGTGAGGAGTAGTATTACATGTTGGGGGAGGGGTTATTTATACTTGAGAGGAGTGGTATTTTTGAATTAAATTATTGAACAAGGTAGTATATCAAAAGATGTTTTTTTAATAATGATATTTTTTAAATTAAAAACCATATTTTCATTAAATTAAAATATTTTAAGACATTCAATCACCTTAAAATTTGAATTCATTAGTTCAATTAGAAGGCATGTTGAAAAATTAGAAAGAATTATTTTATTAAAATATAATAGAATTTATAATTCAGAAGGTACTTTTTAAAATCATGATTTCTATATTATAATGAATTGTATGTCTAATTAAATATGGTTTGGTCGAGACTCATGTTCTATAAATTATTAATTCATTAATACATCATGGATTATGTAATTAAATATACTTCAGTTATGAAGAAAACAATATCTCTACTATTCACCTAAATTTTTATGTATTTCAGAATATTACAAAAAATAACTCCTGGAAAATTTTTATGTGTTTATTTCCAAAATGAAATTAATTTCATACAAATAATTTTCTATGTTTTGAAATTTTCATATTTAATATAAAATTTGTGATTTTTTTTAATTACATCAAAATAATGTTTATTATAAATGAGTTTATATATTATTTAATATTTTTAATCATGATATTTAATTGTAGAAATTAATGTAATTATGGTTAATTAAATTAGTCATGATAAATATTATTTATATGAAAATATATTTTTTGAGCTTATATTAGTAGTATAACATTCATCTTACTACTACCAATGGTCATGTTACTATTTCAATGGTTGGATTACTATTTCAATGGTCACATTACTATTCTTAAATTGAGTTTTCCTCTTAAAAATACATCATCATTAATTTATTCATTACTTAGATCCATTACTACCAAGGTTATATATTTATATTTTCTATGATGTTGATTGTTTTACTAATTTTCTGTAACAATCTTTTTATGTTGTTCATGGAAGTGATGAATCTTGTGTATTGGGGTGACCCACATGTTCCCACTGTAATTTATCCATTTTATAGATTATATCCCCTTTTTATATTTTGAAATTTAATGGGTCTAATTATTGACATATTTTGATATTTTATTTAATGAAAAAATAATGTTGGTTTCTATAATTGTTATAAATATATGATATTGTATAATGTTACATAATTCACATTTATTTAAAGAAAAAATATCAATTATAAACTATGACTTTTCACAATGATTATTCCTCTTGATATTTATTGTAATTATTACCACTTCTAACTCAAATTCAAGAGTCAAGAAATTTTTAATATTAACCATTAATTTATTTCAGGTATAATCTATCAACATATCATTATTTTATAGAATAGCACCATCCCCCTATTTTGATGCATCACTAGAAATGAAAAAATATATCCACTGCATGGTAGTCTGAGCATAGGTGCACTGACCAACCTTCTCTTCAATTCTAATAATTATTCTTCACATTCATCAATCACATTTAAGATAACACCTCTATGAGTTTACATGGAGATTTAATTAAATAGTAATGAAAACCATCAGAATAAAGGGATAATATCAATATTATATAAGATCACCCTAGATCGCAATCACAATAATATTTCTGATGTATGGATAAATAACTTATTTATTTGATGGATCCATTGATATAACCTCTCTTGAGATTATTTGACCAAAAAATTTAAATTTCTTAATACAAAACACACACTTAGAAAAACGTTCATAAAACCACTAATTAATTGGGGACTTTAGTACAATCCACAAGTGATGTTCATTCTCTTACACTATATTAAAATTTATAAGAATTTAATATATTAATTCTACCACTATCTAATAAAAGCAATATCTAGTGTATATAATCATTACATCCATTAATATAGTTGGGTAATTAGTAAGAAAAATTAGAATAATAAAACATTTATAGTGTCTATTCCCTAAATATAATTTACTAATTGATATATAATCAATATTGACCCAAAACAAATAGATTCCTAATCAAATATCAATCATTAGAAAATATTTATGTACTCGTAATTCATCTAAAAAATATCTTATACAGTTAAAATGATACTTATTAATGATTGTGATCTTTTCATAATATTGATTATATTTACTGAGTAATATTGTTACATATTTATTATTAATAAAATGTACATGTGAACTAAATATTGATTGACATGGATAAATTAATCCCTTATCTTGATTCTCTTAGAGGTTCTTCGTTAATTCTTGAAACACAATCAGGGACATTAAAAATTGATTCTTTGAAAAAGGTGTAATATCAGTTATGATTTTTATTGCAAACTCGAATTCATGATTAGAAGTAATACTAGGTAAATATTTTTGAAATACATCAGGAAACTATTGTATTATCTATACATATATTTTGTTGAGTTTCTCCCAAACCATCTGATATAAATACTTTATTTTAATCGGTATCAAGATTCATGAAACTGATCTAATTTCCATTGAACATTAATATTTATCATCACAATGATTAAAAATTATCATTTTTTATGGAATATCATATGTTAATTACATTCCTTGATAATGTATTTTTAATTTATATAATGAAGGAAATTAGATCCCAATATAACATAAAATTCAATTAGTTGATGAACAACAAGATTTATTTGGAGAACAATATGACATACTTGAATTGGGGAAGCTTCATAGACTCGATATGATATCACTGAACCATTAGTAGTATTAACTAGTCTTTCGACATCTAATCATTGAGTAGGTGTAATGCCCCAACCATAAAAATTGCATAATATTTAATTAAGCTAATAATTGTCATTGATGATCTTTTCAGGTTTATAGCGTTAAGGAATTAGGCCATATTTTTTTACGTTATATCTTGAATATTATGTGTAGACACTTATAATTAGTATCATTATTTTCATAAAATAAAAACTCTTTAAATAATGATTCATTTCTAGAACCAGGCTTTAGACAACATCAATTTTCCTCGTTCCCATACTAGAACCTATTGCACTTTATTTCCTTTAAAAAACATTTGAAAAACACGGGGGGAGAAAAAAAAGCTCAGTAAGGTATACACAAAGAAGGAAAATTGTTTTTTTTCCAAAAAAAAGTAAACCATTAATGCCTTATCATAAGTAATCATTTCACCTTTATTAGGTAGTAAACACTCTTCACCGAATAAAATATCATTTTCTAACCTTAAAAAAAATATCCATAAAACCCATAGAAATCACACATAACATATATAGGTAACATGGGACATAGACAAACATAAATAGAATAAACGTACGATCAAATTCCACAAATATCAATAAATAGAATAGCTATAAGGCTTAATTTCATACCCAATGAATTGGATGTTAAAACGTAACCACCCATTCTCGTTTATCCTGGAACCACCCATTATTTGTTTTATCACGTAACCACCTGAAAAATGTCCAAGTACCATTATAAAATAATAACACACAAAATATTTGAAATATAAAAATTTCACTAAATACATTTTATTTTCAATAAAAAGAAATCATTTCAAGATATTGAAATAATTAAACCATTTCAAAAACCATTTTCAATACGCAAACACTGAAAAAATAATAAGCGATTCATTTTCCTTTTAAAATTATTAATGTTTATAAGGGTAGCCAACTAAAAATTATGGCGATGGAGAGGTCATTGTCACCACAAATATTAAAAACATTCATCTTATAATTTAGTAAAATTATTCATATAAAAAATACTAAATTTGAATGAAATTAAAAGTCATAGGGGTTTATTATATACCTCATAAAATAAGGTGGTGTATATTATCAAAACATGCCTCAATGTGAGGAGATTAAGACGAAGTCCCTTACCTCATGTCTGACTTGACCATTCATTCATTATTATACTGAATAATAAACAAAAGGTAATTTATAATTTCTCCAGAACCTATTTCAGGTTTTTTATTCTTTTTATATCACATATTATCATTTAATAAGCATATTATAATCATTTAAGTTAATGACGGTTGTTTTGTTGATGTTTGGTACTTGAGTCAAAAATGAACTTCTTATAATTACAAGTTGTCGATATAGTAAAAAAATCCATTATATATATAATTATATTCATGATTTAAGTATTATATATAACATAAATATCTAATATATATATGTATTTATAATAGTACATAACATTTTGAGACAATATATGAAACGCACCGTTCATGGAGACGGTAAGTCATACGTACGAATGAACGCTACATTCATTTCTATTTCGTATTTTAGTGGAATGAAAACATAATGATATATAGGTATATTATAACATAAGTATAATATAATATATAATTTCAGTAAATCTTTTTTATATGTTCTACATGTGGAAGGAACAATTCATATCACATTGAGGGGGCGGTAGCCCGCACTTTATCAAATGAAATTATCACATTACCCATTACGGAAACCAAAACAATATTATATAAATGAAAAATAAAAAAGAATATAATGAATATAAATATAATATATAACACATTTAAATATAGTTCTATCTAAAATTCAACCATAAGAGGTGGTAGGAAAGGTCGAACAATTATCGTTTTGTGGGTTAGTAGTTCATCGCCCACCGAAACAGTATATTATTTACCAATTATATGGATGTTTGTGTATTATTAGATCGAAAACATATCATAAAAACATTCTAGTATATTCAGGATACTCGTGATCTTATAAAATGATGGAATAAAAAGAGTTTAGGGGGGTTGTAGAAGTAAAATAAAAGGAAATAACTTAGGAGAAGACATTACCTTTAAATCGGGTAACTCCCTTTAGTTTGAACCAAAAGGCTATCTTAAAGTTCCTTATGCCTAATGATAGGATTATAGGTGGAATATAGGGATATATTTATATTATTGTTTTTGTTTTTTAATTATACAAGGGTTTTAGAGGTGTGAGTAATGGGTTATAGGTGATGGTTTTCTTATAAGTGGGGGGAGGATCTCTTTAGGAATGATTGAAAATATTATTTTATTAAAAACTAAATTTCTATTTTAAAAGGTCCCAAACATATTACATTAAAATATTAGATTACTAGTATTTTAAATCCACCCATCCAATATGTTTTATAAGAGTTTTGGTATCAAATTTAACCTTATCATTTTGCTTTAACCCTTAGTTAACTAATTTGGCTCTTACCATGTATTCTTGTGTATTCACTTTATAATGATTACATAGTTACTATAAAATTATAAGAGACCCAAAATGGATAATTAATGACATTTTTAATATTATATATGTCATTTGGGCTAATATTTTATTTTTATGGCAGTTTTATCATTTAATAAAATATTGATTGATTTAAAAACCCATTTATGTCAATTTTAATACTATTCATAACATGACATTTAAAAAAAATCCAAACCAAATTTATTATTTCAAATATCCTTCATTAATTCAAATATAAAAAGTCTTATTAATCTATAAAATTCTTTGATAACATAAAAACTTCCAAATAAATTTATTTTAATATTTACAATCTCATTTATTTAAATCATTCATTAATTAGGAAATCAATTCATCATCATTTTTTCTTATATAATTCAATTTATTTGATGTCTAAAAATTATAAATAAAATACCATTATATAGTAAATCGTTTTATATTTCTAATTAATATTTATAGTCTAAGTGATAGATTATATAACCCCATGTAAAAATTTATTTACACAATGATATATGTTTATGTTATTTTTGTATTTACTTTAAATTAATTTATATAAAGTGTCATAATCACTCCCATGTGGCTCCATGGAATCCCAAAATAAACCCAAGGGTTACCATGGTCGGAAATTTATTAAAAAATATGAATAGGACACATGTTAGGGTAATTTAATATTTTTATAATAATATTTGTTTACCCTTATTTACCAGATTACCCTTTAACCATGGTAAATAAAATATTTTTTGAAGTAAATATTCACAATGTCTAAAAATTAAAGTTACATATTTATAAAATTTGGACCTCCTAATTCCAAATATGGATTCCGTTTTTCCAAATTCAAAAAACATATGTTGTAGAAATTAATTGAAAATTAATTCCAATTGTCAATACAAAAAGTGTGTTTTTAAGAAATAATAACTATCAAAAGATTGATACTTGTTTATGTCCAATATCAAAGTAAAGTTACTTCCAATTAAAAACATTGGAATAATTAGTAAAACATTAGTCAAATTACACTTTAAAAAAAATTAAAAATACTATATTTCCATAAAAATAAATTATATTAAAAAGAAGTCTTGAATTATAATATATTTTTTTCACTATTAATTAAAAAAAACATTTTCAGAAAAATAACAAAATTTCATCCAAATTAAATTTGGATGTCTTGATTAAAAATAAGAATTAAATTTTGTCACATTAAACATATTAATGTTAAAAAACTATATTTAAAATGGGTTCTCCATCAAAAGGTGGTAAATCGGTCTTTTAAAGAATATGAGAGTATTTTTGCATAAAACTGGATTCGTTCCCAATTTAAGACTCTATATTTTGTTGAATAAATGTAAAAATATTTAATAAACATGTATAATCATTCTTTAGTTATTATATTCATTTTATCTAATATAATGGATATGCGATAACTTCCATTTAAAATAATAATATAATAATTTTATATTTTAGTATAACTCAACACTATGTGCAACGTAAGATTTCAAAGAAACCTGTTGTTGCATATCAGGTACGTCACGAACATTGAATATTTTTTAAGGAAAAATTAATAATAAATTCACAAATATTAATAAATATGAAAATTTTATATTTTTAAATTACCTGGGATGTTACATACATCCCCCCTTTTGGAAATTGCGTCTTCACAGTTTTAAAATTAAGCTCAGAAACATCATTGAATGTCCCACATCATAAAAAAAAGTAAATTAATATATCAATTTAAATGAAATTAAGAGATGTATAAATGTCACCCGAGATAACCCATAATAGGATTCTATGAAAACATATATATGGAGGAGAAACTAAGTGTCACATTCTAATGGAGTGTGATAGAAAAAATGATCAGGATAAAGTCAACAACCAGAAAACCACAAACTTGTGATTAGTTAAATTGTCTTTTGGTTCCCCGTAGAAAACGTAAACATGCAATGTTTTGGTTTTATGATTCATTTTTTAATGTTGAAAAATTAATATACAAGATAGACTAAATATATAGGTAAATATACATATTTTTTAGTTAGAGTTTATTCAATTACTATGTTTCTACCAAAAACTAATATTTTCTCCAAATAATGAGTATTCAAGATGTCTTAGACACACTTGAAGTGGTAGAATCAACTTCTATATTATCACATGATTTAAAAAATATAAACTATATATTTCCTTTTTATTTATACATTAACCAAAACCAAAATAAATAGTACAAGATTAGATAATACCCCAAAAGGATAATACTTTATAAAGAGTAATACTACACCTAATCTCCAAAATTTGAAAAACAATACCCAATGTTCATAAATGAATATTCAATAATAAACATTCCTTAAAATTCATCAAAATAATACAAACTATGATTGAAACCCAAAATTCAGAATGATTTAATCACGTGGTCTTGCCCAAACTTCTTAACATTTATCTTTAAATAACATCGGTTACTCTTAATGTCTCATACTGTAAGGTAATTAACCTTGTCACATATTCTCAAAGATAGGTTAATCATTTCTATAAATAACCTGAATATCCATATGTCCACAATAAAACATAGTTACTTTCAAAATAATATTTCAACCATGAGTGTTTCTTAAAAAGAGAGAACGTCTTCCAAAATAACCTTTATCACTTAATCACCAAACCATTTTCTATAAAAAGAATATCAATTTGATAGGACATAAGTTTCAAAAATCTATTTATTCATTATCCATAAAATTATCTAATTAAAAATAAAAAGTCATACTAACCAGAGACTTCATGTAGTCCAGTGGTAGGGAATAAATCCCAATCGCACATTGGTTGTGGTTTTGATTCCCACAACTTTTCTCGACGCGATTGGTTGTCACACTATTTGCAGGTTATCCTTTTTCAAAAACTATATAATTTTATAAATTTTTTTAAAATGAAATAAATTATTTAAAATTAACCATAAAATATTTTAACCACAAATGTTATCTTATACATCGCATTTTCATCCCAAAATGTAATAACCAGTAAATAGCTCAAATTCAGGGATCATATAATCCCAAATGGTTATTTATAACTATATCCACACAAAAAAAGATAATTATTCCTTTAATATCATTATCAAATATAAATATTCACGTTTATACATACTAGAAAGAGTCTTGTAAATTAATACCATCATCAAAGGAGGCTTAAACCTTTTAAGCATTTCATCATCCAAAAATCCTGCATAACTTATAAATCCCTTATAGGTATATTTATTACTCATTCAATGATCTTCATTGTACATTAACCATTATATACAAACTAATTCCATAATACATCATTCCTAAAATAATCATGAATCATATCCAAGATTAAGTAATGTCAAAACATCAGCTAAGAAATAATCCATACCTTTTATTATTCACTATCATTTAACTCATCCTCAATTGGAATGGCATTATGTATTGGTAAACATATATTTTTACAATCCTACTAATCATATTCTTGAACATTATTTTTAGGACATCTATTTTATAATTATTGTGCACACCACATTTAAAAAGTTCAATTGATCTATCAGAGAGAAGTTCATTCCCTTTCCTAGAGTCAACTGGATGCTTCCTTTTTTCCATGGTTGGTTTTTTCTTTATAACCTTCATTACCACATCTGAAACATCTTCCCATCCATTTGAAAAAATTTCCTACGTGTTTATTTCCACATACATGACCCATAGGTTTTTTAATATACATACCTTTATGATTGTTACCTGAACATCCGTAGGGATTTATTTATCGCATATAGGATAACTTATAAAAAGCACCAAGGTTCAAGTGGTAAATTAGGACTCTAGATAGTTGGTCCAGAAAAACGAAAAGTGTTGTCATTGTGTCTCCCACTTAATTCAGTTACTTATTTATAAAACTGTCATATTTTAGGTCACATCCATCATTAATTTGGTACCCACTAGATCTTGCCATTTATTAAAACCCAAAAGGTCAGTGTGAGTATATCAGTAAAATCATCGTATAATATTTCACATGGAGGATAAATACTATAATAGAAGTATTCATGTTATCTTAAACTCATTCTATTTATCTAAAATAACTATGGATATTTCTAATATTCTAACCATTATGGTTATGTCATTTATTCATAAATAACACCCTAATCTCTAAATTTATCTAAACCGACCCCTGATACTAACTCTAAGGCTCCACCCATAAACATTACATAATCTTTAATTAAGTTAATAATTCACATTATGTTTCATTTCAGGTTTTGTGCCATTGAGTTAGGCCATAACTTATGACATTACATCTTGAATATTACATATAGACACTTCTTCTCAGTATCCATTTTTTCATAAAATAAAATCTATTTTTAAAAGAGTCATGTATAGTTCCATGTTTTAGAAAGCATGACTTTTTCTTGTACCCATCCATTACCATATTCCACTTTATTTCATGTGAAAAACATTTCAAAAATTTGGGATGAGCAAAAAAAATCTCAGTAAGGGATACACAGAGATGGAAAACTATTAGTTTTTCAAAACAACAATTAATCTATCAATAGCTTATCATAAGTAATAATTTTTACCCTTATGAAGTAGTAAATACTATTCGCTGAATAAAATATCATTTATTATCCTTTTGAAACCAAAATATTTCCATAAAACCCATATAAATCACACATAACATATATAGGCATCTTGGGACATAAACATACATAAATTGTATAACAATACGGTCGTATTTCGCACATATCACAAAATGGAATAGCCATACGGTCGGCTTCTATATCCAATGCATTCGAGGTTATAATTTATCCACCATACTGGTTTATCCTGGCATGACCCATCATTTGGTTTATCACATAACCACCCATGAAATGTCCAAGTACCATTATAAAATCATAACACATAAAATATTTCAAATATAAACATTTCATTAATCAAATTTAATCTTCAATCACAAGAAATTATTTCAAGATATGGAAATAATCAATCCATATCAAAATACATTTTCAATACAAAAACACCCAAAAAATAATAAGGGATTTCTTTTCCTTTTTAAAATCATTAAGCCTTATAGAGGAAGCCAACTAACAATTATGGCGGTGGAGAGGTCATTGTTGCCACAAACATTAAAAACATTCCTTTTGTCATTTAGTAAAATTCTTCATAGAAAATATATTCCCTTTTAATGAAATTAAAAATAAAAGGGTTTTATTATATACTGTATTAATGAATGAGGTGTATATTATCCAAGCATGCCTCAATGTAAGGAGATTGAGACGAATTCCCTTACCTCATTCCCTACATGACCCGTTCATTCTTTAATATCATGAATAATAATCTAAAGGTAATTTATACTTTCTTCAAATCATATTTCAGGTCTATTATTCATTTTATATCACTTATTATCATGTTATAAACCTTATATAATCATTTAAGTTAATAATGGCCATTTTGTCGATATTTGGTACTTGATTAAAAAATAAACTTCTTATAATTACATGTTGTCCATATGGTCAAAATTAAAATATATATTGAACGATATTCATTATTTAGATATTATATATATCATATATATCAAGTATATATATGTAATTATAATAGTACATAACATTTGGATATAAGAAATGAAATGCACCATTCATGTAGACAGTAAGTCGTACATACACATTAATGCTACTTTCATTTATATTTTGTATTTTCATGGGATGAAAACATAATGATACATAGGTATATTATCATTCCAGTATAATATCATATAAAATTTTACTAACTCCATCCTTTATACATTCCATGTATGGAATGAACTAGTCAAATCACACTGAGGGGGCAGTAGTCCACACTTCCTCAAATGAAATTATCATGTTTACCCATTACGGAAACCATAATGGTATTATATAAATGAAAAATATAGAAGAATAAAAAAATATAAATATAATATAAATCACATATAAATACAGTTCCATCTTAATTTCCACCAAAATAGGTGGGAGGAGAAGATTCAATAATCATGGTTTCGTGAGGCAGTAGTTCGCCATCCACAAAAACAATTCGTTCTTTACCCATTTGACGGAGGTGTGTGTTAGTGTAGTTAGAATCCTTCTCATAAAAACAACCTATTATATTTAAGATACTGGTTTTTTATAAAATAAAGGAATAAAAAGAGGTTAGGAGGTTGGATAAGTAAAATAAAATAAAAGAACTTAAGAGAAGACGTTAACTTGAAATCAGGCAACCCCATTTGTTTTGAACCAAAATTATTTTTTGAAGTGCATTCTACCTAATGTAATGCTTATATGTGGAAGAGAGAGATATTGGTAGATTATTTTTGTAGGTGTTGGATGATCCATGTGTAATGAGAGATGTGAGTAATGAAATAGAGGTGATAGCTTTTAATTAGGGGGAGAAGGGTCTCTTTAGGAATGTTTGAAAATATTACTTTATTATAAACTAAATTTCTATATCAAATGGTCCCAAACATATGAAATTTGATGAAACTATGACTATTATTGGAAATCCTCTAAACCAAAAAGTTTTAGATATTTTTTTGTTTAATATTTAACCTTATCATTTATCTTTAACCCTTAGTTAACTAATTTGACTATTACCATGTCTTCTTGTGTATTCACATTATAATGTTAATATGATTATAATAAAATTCCAAGAGACTGAAAATGGATAATTAATGAAATTTAAAATATTATATATGCCATTTTTATGAATATTAATTTTTTAGGAATATTTTATCATTTAATAAAACAATGAATTATTTAAAAAATCTTTTATGTCAATTTCTATATGATTCATATCATGACTTTTTAAAAAAATCCAAACCAACATTATTATTTCAAAAAACCATCAATAATTCAAATCTAACATGTCATATTAATCTATAAAATTGGTTGATTTCACATAAAGGTTCTAGATAAATTCGTTTTAATATTTATAATCTCATTTTTTAAATCATTTATTAATAAGGTAATCATTGCATCATCATTGTTTCATAAATAATATTATTTATTTGAAGTCTAAAAATTATAAATAAAATACCATGATGTAGAAAATATTTTTTTATTTCTAATTAATATTTATAGTAAAAAACATAGCATATATAACCCCATGTAATTTTTTTTTATAAAAAGATATATTAACCAATAGGATTAGGACACATGTTAGGGTCATTTAATAATTTTATTATAATATTTTATTACCCTTATTTACCATATTTACCTTTTAACCATGGTAAATAAAATATTTAATAAAGTGAATATTCAGAATATATAAAAATAAAATTTACTTATTTATAAAATTTGGCCCTCTGGATTCCAAATATGGAATCAATATTTACATATTCAAAACACAGAAGTTGCCGAAATTAATTAAAAATTAATTCCCATTGTCCAAACAAAATTCATAATTTTAAGAAATAATAACTATCAAAAGATTGATACTTTTTTATTCCAATTTAAAATTGAAATTACTACAATGAAAAAAATTGGAATAATTGTTAAAATAATAATCTAATTACACTTTAAATTAATTAAAAAGGTAATAAAACAAACTAAAAATATATATTAAAAGGTAGTTTTGAATTAAAATGTACTATTTTTTACTGTTCATTAAAAATGTTCATTATCGGGAAAATACTGAAATTTCATCCAAAATAAATTTTGATAACTTTATTCTAAATTAGAATATTATTTTGTAAAATTTAACATATAAAAGTGAAAAAAACATAATTAAAATGGCTTTTCCATCAATAGGCGGTAAATCAACCTTTTAAAAAATATTAGAGTATTTATGCTTATAATTGGATTCATTAACCTTTTAATCCTTAACTTATATTGGTTAAATGTAAAAGAAAATTTATAAACATGTGTAACCATATTTGAGTTAGTTTCATTCATTTATGCTTATACAATAGCTATGCGTTAAGTACCATTTTAAATAATAATATTATATTATTATTTTTCTGTATAACTCTACATTGTGTGCAATGTAAGATTTCATAGAAACTCGCTGTTTCATATCAGGTACTCCATCGAACATAGTATACCCTTTAAAATAAAAATTATATTTAATTAGAAAATATTAATAAATATCAAAATCATATATTTTTTATTTACATGGGATGTTATAGTAGGTATTTTTATAAACATATAAAATTATATAGATAGAAATGATTCTATATAAATGGATTGAAATAAGACAATATTAGTTCTAGAGTGGATTGTATGTGTACCACTCACTACTTTTTTATCACACCAACCATTAAAAACTGTGATCAAAAGAGATTTTCCTTTTAATTTAGGATTAAATGTTTTTTGAAATCATTCATTATAATTATCTCTCATATTGGATAACTGGTTCGAATAATTCCCATAGTCATTGAAATTATATCATCGAACTGTGATTGGTACACTCTATGATGTTTTCACTCCCTTTTAATCACTAGTTAAATTCTTCCCATTACATCAACATTAAATTACTCATTGAACATCATTTACACACATGATACATTTACCTCCCCCATATGATAATTTAATCCATGATTCATTCAACATGTATATTATAAAGATAAACTCATCTTCTTCCCAATATGGGTTTTATTTTTAGAATATTATTTAAATTTTATATTTATTTTCGTATAAGAAACATTATATATATGGGTGAATCCAATATATATTCTACATTGATATTATATATAATAATTTCATCATATCAAATGATGTTTCTTGTGAAAAATTCATTTCAAGGAAATGGATTTATAATAATGAATAATCAATAAATCTTACTTTCTGATTCCATAATATTGTCAAAATCATACATTTTATGTCTTGTAAGACATTATTAATAGGTACCAATGGATTCATAATCCTTCAACTTAATAAAATGTAAATTATTCTCTATCATCATATAAAATAAAAAGAGAATAAATTATTGAAAAATATTCTCTTAAAAACATCCCAATATAAGGAGTAAATTTCATCTCATTGCCACACTTTTTTTACAATAGTCCACCATTGATCTTTTCACCTTCCAAATGATAAATATATAAGGAATAATTTTAATGTTCTAATCACTATATAATGAAACATATTTTTTTGGACACTGATCCATTTCTCAAGATTTGGTGGATTGATGGAACCACTAAATCAATGTGGATGTTTCCTTGTGAAGATCTTAAAAACATGTTTCTCCCTAATTTTATCATTAAGAAACTCAATATGATTTTCGATTGAAGAGATTTATGAAAATATAGTAAAAGGTTTTTCATTATATTTCCCTTAATATTTTTTAGTGGAAGAATCATTTCATTGTCTGTCACATTCAATGCTTACATGGTTTTTTATAGTTCTAAGAATTTTTGGAACAAAAAAGTGCAGTATGAAAAAAAATCAATGTAAGAAATTTTATAGTCAGGAATATTATTTATATCAAGTGAAACTCATTACAATCCCATTTTAATATATCACATCTTAGGCATACAATCGTTCATTTATGGTTATTCTCTATTCAAATACATTATATTGGATCATATAGAAAATGTGAATTAACTTATGCATATCCCAGGGGAGTTTCAAACATTGTGAGAATTAAGGGACTATTCACCATACACCGATATTATGGATGAGATATACTCAACCAAAACATGGAGGGGTAATTACCCTAGGGAAGGGTAACATAATTATGGGTGAAATAAAATACCTGATAAGGGTGATAATAAGTTATATTTATCAATTAACATATGGGTGTGTATGATAACAAAAAAGGTATTATAAAATATAAGGAACAATAGGAAATAATATCCATCAATTCATAATAAAATAATGTAACAATACAAAATGTTCTATCCATAAAAAGATATAAGGTATAAGTGTGCAGAATAAAAAATAATAAATGTTAATCCATGAGAGTATATCATAAGCCTTAGAAACATATTTTTGGAATACAAAAAAGAATAAAAAATCATTTCATTATCCAATGATACCTATTAATATAATCATACTCGATTTAGTTCTCTCTCCATTCGATTATTTCCTTAATAGAGGTTCACACCTAAAGTGACAATATAGGAATTAGTCCCTTAAGAAACCAGGTTCACTCCCCATTTGAATCCTTGTTGTTTAATGAGTTATATAAATTTATCCAATTCTTCACAGGGATAAATAATTTTGGTCCCACCTGTCACATAATGAAGTCCATATAAGTGTTGTATAAGCTCGAAAACATTAATCATATCATAATATCAAAACCCATGAAGAGATATGGTTTTCATAGAAAATCATATTCATAATAAAAAATCATACACAGAAATAATATTGATAGAAATGTTAGATAATTTCCATAGAAAATAATAGGAAACATCAATGGATATTGTTATGTATAAAAATTCTGTTAAAATATCACTTGTAAATTTCCTGAGGAAGTTTCCCTTATTATTATTAAATCATATATTTAAAATATATATGATCCCAAAATATAATGGAAGCTATTATATTTGTAATGAATTGAGAAAAATAATAAATTTATCTTTAGATAAATTAGTAATCATGATGATAGGGAAATGTATTTCTGCAATGTATGTTAATAAAAAAAGTCTATTCCCATTTTTGGGAAAAAGTGAGATGTACCGTGTTTGTAAAATGATTGGAAGAAAAATTTTAATTATGGGAAACAAAATACTAATATAGTTAAAAATGAATTTATAAAATATATCTATAATATTAAAAAAATTGAAGATTTCATTTTAAGGGAAGAATTATATAATGGAAGAAATTCCCAACTATAGAGAAAAACATGGTTTATTTTCCCCAAACCCATTTTTTTAGTATCTTTAGTACATAAGAGGGAAAAGTAAAGTTGTAAAATGTAATATTTCTAAATAAAAAAGGATAAAAAATTAATAAATTTTTTTAGTGGAAGATCATATAATTTCATCATCGTAATTTGAAGCAAAAATAATCATGGTATAAATGAGATTTTAATCTAAAACCCTTACCTCAAGTTCTTCTTACATCATATTTTATATAACCATATATATAATACATTTATATTAATTTAAATATATTATAGATTAATAATAATACGGATAATAACATAAAATATTTACTAATAATGTATTATTATCATTTTATTAACAATATTTTGTTATCATCATAATTTGGAGTGTCAACAACTTTTCTTTTTTGATTTCTTTTGTTTGAAAGTAATGGCCCTTGCACATTGATCGTGGATAATTAATGTACAAAATTTTAAACCGGAAATAAATTTCATAAATATTCATTATATACATATTTATAACCATTGATATAATATAGTGATGAAAAAATTATTATATCACTACATGGAGATGGTAGTCTTTACGTACACATGAATGGTGATTCACTTTTTCAATGAAAAAAAAATTAAATTAAATATTAATTCATCCTTATATATCCATTATTATATTCTAAATATCATATATATACATTAAATATAATATAATAACCAACCATTTAATAAGGTTATGTAAAATGAATCAAATCTCTATGTGGCTGTGGAGGTCCACAAATAGACACAAGTGATGCTTTCATCATACTTTTCATGGATAATATGTAGTAAATTGTTCTTAAATAATTGTCATAACAACTCAGTATATTTTTGATACATGTTTTATCATGATTTCATAGATATAAATATTTTATAATAAGTAGAAGAATAAATATATTTGTAATATATCATTTAAGATTTAAAATCCTTATTTGAAAATATTTCCTTGGATTACATCTTAAAAACTAAAGGATTAGACTTAGGAGACGACTAGTATCTCTATGATAAAGGGATGGATTATTAGAAAAAATTTACCTAATATTTATTGATTTATAGGGCTCAAATTTTGTGAATAAGGGAGGATGTGAGGAACTATATTATATGTGTTGGGAGTGACACACAAGGAAATTATTAAAATATTTTCATGATATAAGATGAACCATATAAACCCTATCCCTTGATAAGAACACTAAAATTTGGATTTATAATTATCTACACTCCATAAAATCATTTTGTTCTATTTTTACCTAGTTATTAAAAACATTCTTTTATGTCTCACCTTTAGAGGTGTGTTACAGATTTCGACCAATATTTTTATTTCAAGGGGATAGTATAACATCCAATGAAATGTGAGAATTAATAGACTAAAATGATACTACCAATGTAAAAAAGGTGGAAATTTAATTATGGAATAATAACAAAATTTAACCCCATAGTAATGATATCATATCATACAGTATAATATTTAAATTGATAACATATTGGGATGTCTCCCAATGTTTGTTTGATTGAGGAAAAGGACACATTGAAAGAAATTTTTTTAGAACAAGGGGACAATTAATAGTATATTTTGTGACCCCAATGAGTAATAGTCTATCAAGTATTGTGAAAGAAAACATGGAATTATGGGAGAACCTTGGATTATGATAACTAGTTTTATGGATCATAGAAGTCATGCTGTGACACAATCATACACTTATCACATTTTTACCACTGATAAATCTTTTTTACCCCATTAATGGAAATTGTTTTATATTATTATGATTCATTAAGAATTTTTTTTATCTTACCTAATAAATAATGATAATTATTCAGATTTTAAATATATAACCAATTTTACCCAAATGAATTTTTACTAGTGGAAGATTTTAAATTTTTAATAAACATTCATATAAGAAATAGAATTTTGGAAAATGAATCTTTATGTATAAAACATCATTTACTTCAATTTAATTCATTAAAAATCATCATATAAATGTAAGAATATAATATTGAATTTATTTTCTATATATTAAATTATAAAATTAATAAATTTTAATTTATTTTATTAATATAAAATCACATTACACATATAAAAATAGTTTTTATATAAATATTCTTAAGCCCAAAAATGAACCAGTACAAACATAAAATATAATAGGAATTCCTATATAAATTATTATAATATTTTTTTTAACGAATTATTATATAAATTTAATATAAAAATAAAATCATAAAAATTATTTTACTTTAAAATAAATGAATGTTTTTGTGAGAATTGTATTTTAATATTAAATAATAAATAAAATTTTGATAAATATTTATAAAAATTCACCCATGCAGACATTGACATGCTATATATGAAAATGATATTCATTTACTGAAATAAGTATTCTATACAATGTTAATGTGAATAATAATTTCTCTGTCTGAAAATTTAAATTGAAAAAATAGATAACGAAAGTAATTTTTTTGAATATAAAATTACAAAACTAAAAATTGATTAGTTATTTATTATGAACTAAAAAATTACATTTTCATTATTTTAAAAGTTTTTATAATGTTTTTATTACTATACATACCAATATATTTAATTTTCATGATATAATGTATTGCATTATTATGGTTCATTTATACTCGATGTTGTGTTTAAATAAAGTTTTTGAATACTTCAAGTACATTTTAAAGGAAATACATATAAATTCATTGGGTGTTATGATGCCTTTTTTGGATGAAAAAATATGTTCATAAATCCTCCCCTACTTGTATGTAATATGAGAGTAGGTTAATTAATTATTCTCATGTTAACTCTTTAAATATATGTTCAAAAATTTAATGCATAAAAAATTTACTTTCCTCTATGTTATCATAATAGGAGGGTTTAAAAATCATGGGAAATAACTCACAAATAGATGATAATGCAAAGTTAATCTATGGACCGTTATCCCATTTTCTGTTATAGGATTTCTTTCAATATATTATATCTCATAAGGATTTATATATATGTATATATATATATATATATATATATTTTTAATTTTGATGACATATTTCCCAATAATGTTAGTTTCTATATCCAAGACATTCATTTAGAATACTTGTGGTAGTAAATTTCCATTCCCAATGTCTTATGTACAATATAAAAATGATCATCATCGTCCTCATTGGTTTCATGGTAAATTAGTATTTTGTCTACAAATATCACTAAAATGTGATCATTGTAATACCTATATAATCATTTCATTTTTTCCATGAAGATAGATGGGACATTACTGAGTCTAAATATAATGACTATGAACTCATTGGATATGTACCTTTTATGAAACTTTTCCATGGGTATATCGTCATTATTTACATTTCCTGATAATTTACTATATTATAATCCTCTTATAATAGAGTTGGTTCTATATAGATGATTTAATAAGTCATTAATATGTCGAAGATGATACCTTTTCATTATTATGACCTTAAGGAGCTCATGATAGTCACTGTAGAGTTTCATTGATCCATCCATATTATTGGTTTCAAGGACTTGTGTACCATATTGTAAGGCACATGGGAATATAAACCCATTATGAAATTTCTCTTGTAGTTTCTTCTTCTACACTACTAGTTCAACAGTGGACAATCTATATGTTGATTTCGGTATTTTAATAACTCTAAATATAAATTTGATTGAGAATAAAACATTTCATCTTGGGGGAATACTATACAATTCATATCTGACTATATCAACATATTCCCTTTTGTGGTGCATGTAATCAAGGATGATCTTTTCCGTAGTCTCCATCATTATATATATATATATATATATATATATATATTCTTTGTCAAAAACCAATAATTTCAATGATTGGGATAATGATTCAAAATGTAATCTATCCACCTCCTAACACCTATATATAATTATAAATAAATTCAACATATAAAGAGTGATATCATATTCCGTAAAATTTATACTTCCTCTACACAAGGAAAACTATGTTACACCCATAATAGAACCAAATTCTTATAAAATAATATATAACGGTCAATTAAAAAATTTATTCATAAACTATTTTAAGGGGGATGTTATATGGGTGGGATGTAATAATTTATTATATTCAGATTTTCACGTTGTGTTAACTTCTTTCTATTAAGGTAGTGTTCATATAGTTCCATGAAACATGTATGATATTAAATACATAATAGCACTAGAATAATATAGAATTTTCTATCTATGAATTAACAACTAATATATATCTCACTGCTTAATTGTATGGATCCACCATAACAGAAGTTGCGAATTATTCATTCTTTACCTCTATTGGACTTGGATGTTGTGGTAATCAATTATATTTGATGACTTTTATCATTTTTCATTGATTTTCATAGTGTCTTTGTTCCTTTATGTTTAAGAATTTGAAAATAGTATTAGGGTACAATATATATTTTATTTTTTGCATCACATAAGTGGGTTTCAACTATCAATATTAATTGTATTTTACCCCTCCTCCCTCCACTAAAATAAATTCCTTGTATCCTTGAATAATTTTTTGGATTATTCTTTCTATAATTTTGAAAAGTTGGATATTGGAATTTTTTAACACCATGATATTTATCCATTGATAAAATATATGTGACTTCTATTTTCCACTTATTATCTCCATTTTCATGAGGGAGTTGTGATTCAGTGATATCCAATTGATCTTAAATGTCACAAGACACAATTTCTGTATAGCTTCCAACATCTCAAATTTTAAAATATTTTCATAAATTATGTTTTATCATAAAAATTTTGTGATCAAATTTACTTTTCGGTTTAATTAAAAGAACTATGCCATATTATATAAGTATCACGATGTTTTCTTCATACATCATAATGGATTCATCCTCATTTTTCAAACAGTTAACAAACTCAGTATATATTTCTTGTAAATAAGTGTAAGAAAAATATTTTTAAAAAAACATTTTTAGGAACTCTTCCCACTATATCACATTGATTTCCCTCTTAGGCTTTGTAATCTTGAATAAAATCCATTATTGATCCACATTTCGCTAACAATGATATGTATCCATATTGACATTATATTAGTGACCACGTTAATGAAATGAGCTGAAATTTTCAATGTAATTGATTCATTTTTCTATTTTTCATCGATTATAAGATACAATAAATTTTTTGGGATTCATCACATAATTGTATTTATTACAGTATTAATAATAATTGGGTGATGATGGTGTTCTTAAAAATTTAAATTTCCTTTCAACAATTGATTTAACTTTGTTATAATTTTAATTATGTTGTTGACTCCTACTCCCATCATTTTGAGGATCTCATTTGGGTTTTCATAACATTGTCCATTACAGTAGTTTTCAACATGATTTATCCTATCTCAGTCCATTATATAAAATAAATGAGAATTAGGGAATTTAATATTACAATTATTATATATATTAAAGGGAAAAGATGAACAATAATAGGTTTCGCAGTTAATGAAAAGTGCTCTATAACCTATGAATTTTTTATTTTGAATCTATGTTATCCATAACGTATTTACAAACATTAAATTTAATAAGAATTTATATTCCAATTATAGTGGTTTTCAAAAAGAGCATGATCAATAAAAAATAACAAATAGTTTTTTATATAATGGTTTATTTTTTTAGGATGTTTTTTCATGTACTAGGAATCGGTCAACATAATACACAACAATCCCCTTTAGAGTTGTTACCCCTAGATAAAACTATTTGACAACTATATCTATCTTCTCATATCTATAATGGGATACATTTTATCAAATCATCAGGAACACTAAACATTACATTAATTTGGGGATGTTTTCTATGATTATCGTTTTACATATGGTTCTCAATATTGTTTTATAATCATAATCCATAGACATAACTAAACCATTATCCGAAACCAACTATCTAATCCCATTTCATTTATACACGTAATTTAATGGGTTATAAAAAATCCTAGATATAACAAAATCCTAAAAAACTAATAAGAATAGTTTTATTGGAAATAAGAGAAATATAATAATAAAATGAAATAGGAATCAATTGATATTATTCAAATAATCCATAAAATAGCCATAAATTTAATTTATTTTCTAATACTCCAAGAGACGACATGGGGAAAAACATAAGAAAGGGGTGTGATATAAACCCCCTAAAGGGAATAATCACTAAATATAATAAATTAATTATATATAAATGTGTGTGTGTTTGTGATTAAAGTGGTATAAAAGTGTGACATTAAATGTTTTGAATCCAGTTTATAATGTTGAACCATATAATTAGATGATAAATTAAAAGAAACAAAAGAATGTTGAAAAGAAAAAAAATATGACATCATAATCAGAAGACATGCTAACCAATGAGACATCATAAATATAATTATTATGTTAGATTTCTATGCACCATACATGGTATATTATGAGATAAAATCATACAAAATCTATTAAATATCTATTTGACTCAATGCCCACCCATCCTATTTATTTAATGTACATGATTTTTTTCAATAGAAATAATAAAATATATAAACACATTCGATCACTTATAATTGCATGATTTAGGTTTCTAGGATTCATATAAGTAATTACCAAATAAATTAAGGATAACTTGTACTAGGTGAATACACATTATAAGAATTGGGTATGGGTATTCACAATAAAAAAATTTGGCATTGAATATTGAGGAATAATTTCAAGAGTATTACAATTGCATGTAAAGGAACACAAAAGTATTTATTGAGAGTTAAAGGTGGTATATATTTACAAGTTAATCATAATTTTAGTAAAATTATGTCTCAAAACACATTACAACATTGACAATTTCAAATAGAAAGGTTAATTATTAATAATGTTCTTGAATGGAAAATAATGGAGAGAGAGATCTCTTACAAAGACATAATAACATCTATATTAAAGGTTATAATGAATGTGGATATATTATAAATCATTCATAAAACATCAATTTTAGTGTAATTGGGAAATTATATAATCTCATAAACGTAATAAATTTTGAATAAGAAGGTTAAATATAAAGGAAGTACTTGAATAAAGAGGAAATGTAATGGAATACATTAATTAAGATATTGATTCTCAAATCCTATGAAAAGATTACTATGACCTTATGTTCAACATTGGAGGAATTTAGTGTGGAATATAGGGAGTAAATTCCTACTAAATGGGTTTTTATTAAGGTTTAAATAGTTGATTGTTGGTTTTTAATATCAAAAGATAGGAATGTTATTTTTTAATTCATATACATAGGTTTTAGATTATTTTTAAAAAAATAACCAAAAATAGAATCCTTTTCATGTGGGTTCTTTGATTTAATCCAAATTTGAGTGATTTCAGATTTTTTATTAGGTAATTATTAGAACTCATTAATATAAATCCTCTCATTATATGGAAGTGGTTCATATTCATAATGTTTTTTTAAAATATTGAAATAGAATATATGTTTTTAGAACTTATTATAAGTTTTTAAAATTGATCAAAAAACATTAAAAACATATACTTTTAAATGGAAAGAATTTTTTTCTCTTGGATTAATTTTATATTATTTATCACATAACATTTTCTCTATTATGATGTAATAATAAAAACCTCATTGTAATATGATATTTAGTTTTTATCCTAAAAGATTCCTCTCATTAAAAATTATAAAATATTTAAAATTGAATAATTTAAATTTTATAATTTCAAAAATGATATTTATTTTTCCAAAAATATATTTCAAATTTGATAATTTCCACTTTTAAGTAAAAATATTTTTATTTTGGATGATACTTGTTTTTTAGAACAAACAACTTTGTGACCCTTAAAATTATTACTTAAGACTTCCATAAATTAATTTACTAATTATATTTAAGTAAATATTTTTAGGAAGACTATATAAAAAAATATTTTATTTCACAACTCTTCATTTTATTAATAATATAATATTAATTGACAAGAAATATTTTCAAAAAATGTATATTTTTGGTTTCTTCGTATCAAAATCTGATATTTATCAAATTCATTACATAACCATGTATATATATAATCTAATAAACAAAAGGGAAAAATATAATCACTACTATATTAAAATTATAGTATACATATTCATACTACTATAGTCTAAATAATCAAACTCTTACTACATGAGTGTATGTACAAAAGGAATGGTGTAAAATATGAGTGATTTCATAGACTGGTGTGGAGAACAATGCTTGAGAAGTGATCTATATAAAGTTGATCTCCTCTATAAAATATTTATATATAATTTTAGTTCTTGAATATTGGGGTGTGATTATATAAGGGTAATTCATACTGATTCAATCTCTCATAGATGTGTTGAAAAATAGGATTCATATGATACAATTTTATTAGGTGAGATTGTCACTTCCACCTTCTATGTTAATTAAATTGTATTATAGTAATTAATATATAATAATCATAATAGTCACAATAAAAAAACTGTAATATCAATATTTTTTATGAGCAATGGAATTTTACCCCCAAAATAAAAATTATGGCTATATTTTATAATGTTCTAAAATAAAAAATAAAATAAAGTGAATTTATTTCCAATAAACATATTAGAAAATCATAAATTAATTTATTCATAAGGGGACTTAATTTTAACTATTTGGGTCATTATTAGTGCCTCATGAGGGGGAATATTGATCATTTCTAAATTCCCTATAGTAAGATTCCCTACATAATCTTTTGCAGATCATATTTAAAAAACCATTATGATTGAAGAACCAATAATAAAATCCAACCCATGTGATCTAAAATATTATTTCATTAATTATTATTATTATTTTATGATGACTTATTATATCAAAGTTAAATTTAAATAAATAAGAAAATTCTAATTCCAAACTTATGAATTTACATTTTGATTTCAATTATTTAGTTAAAAATGAAATATTGAATTTTAATTTAAATTTTTTTATAATTATTAGCTAGAGAATGACAAAAAAATTTATTCTAAAAAATATGATTATCTTAAATCATTATGTGAAAATTATTGTTATATTTAAATATATATACATAACTATATTTATAATTTAAAATAATGGAAATCAATGATTTTTGAATTCATGTTTTGTTATATTACCTCAAGAAAAGGCATTAGTATACTAAGATACTTGTGAATTTTATAGTTTCTTTAATTATAAATTTATTTATATGAAAATAAGATTACTATTTAATAAAAAAGTTCAAGTGATGGTTGTGGGGAGATGAAATTATTTATAATTCAATATTAAAATAATTTATTTAACAAAATGGGTGGTGGACTTATCATGGATAATAAAAAAATATAAAATGTTTAAATAGTTATGTAAAACATGATAATGAATAAGATAATCCCATGTTGAATAATAATGATGTTTTTATCTTGATAAATAATTATTTTAGTATATAAAGAGAACACTATCAAGAGTGTATAACATTACATATTCAAATGTTGATGTTAAAAATATTAAAAATGCTTTTAGATTTATAAGATAACAATATACATTTGAAATTATATTAATCTATGTTGTTTTGGAGAAAAATATAATTTAAAAGAAGAAAAAAGAAAAAAATAAATTTTATAAATTAATCAAAGGTACAATTAAATAGACATATTAAGCATGAGAGAATTCATCAAAAACAATTTGTGAACTAGTGTTTTATTTCATCAATTTACTATTAGGATATAATAATAAATAAACTTCCATTATATTTGAATAATTATGTTATGAATTTGATAAACCTATCATCTCTACAACATTTTCATGGGATGAAAAATGATATTATTCATCTTTCTCTCAGTTATTAATTTATATATGCTTGTCCCAAGGATTTTATGTCATGTAGGGGAGGATATTCTCACACAGAAGTGTTAAAATGATATTGAAATTCAATATTGATGTCATAAAATAATGATTATAGTTATAATCAATGCACTCCCTTAATAAAGAAAAAAAGATAATTTGTGATGTTTTGAAAATAAATTAATTTAAAACAAGGATAGAAATGATTGTTTATATCACAAAAAACTACATATAATATGAACAAGAATACATTGAATAATAATAATAATTAGTTAATAAAACATCCAGTAAATTAAACAAATGGAATAAATTTGATTTATTTCATCCTGAATTCTCTACTAATTCATGAATTTTGTTTTTCAAATTGTCATCTTATTGATTAAATTCTTTTTGGAAAATAAATAACAATTTTATAATATGGTTTCCAATTTTAATCTTGTATAATTTTCCTCATTATATTTGCATAAAATAAATAACATTCATAAAATCAATGATTATTCCATGAAAACATATTCCTAGATATAAATATTTTGTCTATATTAATCATATTATCCATTAATTATTAGAGTATAATAATAATGGTGTAGAAACATATGATAGATATACTGGAAAATTTTCAAAAATTAATTCAGCCCTAATATTAACCATTTCAAACATTCTAAGAATATAAATTTTTTTTCATTGAATGACACACAATGGTTTGGATTTTCAATTTTATAATATTTATTTTTAGACTATTTGATAAGATTTTAATAGAAAGTGGTACTTCATATGTCATAATATCTTCCTTTATACATCATATCTTTTAATTTAACAAGGCATGGATCAAAGGGAAAATATATTTTAGGATTGGAGTAAAATTATTATATTGATCACTCTTATAATAATTATCATAGGTAATTATAGATTTTATAAAATATATTCAGTTAAATGAATAAAGAAAAATTCTTAAAGTGCCATTAAATACTATAAGATCAAGAAATATGAGAAGTAATTTTTTTAATATTTTATATTTGAAATTTAAATAATTTTTTCATAATATTTATGTCATTAAAATTTAGATGAATTTCCTTGAAAATAATCATTATAAATATATTAATTAGAAAGGTAAATAATTAGATAATATATATTTAAAATTTTCAATCATAAGGGAATAATAGAAATGATAATAAAGCATGATATGTTTGTAAATAAGAATGAGATATATCTGGTAATTCTTATTTATATTCAATTAATGAAATGTTTTATTATATTAATGATTAATGATAATATGAAACTTACTAATGTAAATTCATGTTTCTTCTCATAATATATTGATGTACTAAACTATGATATAATGTATTGAAAACGCATGACTCAAATATTCTCGTAGACTAGTTTTTACTTATAGAAATGTACATTTTTTTACTTTAAATTAGCAAATGTCATTATATTTTTTTAATATTCTCTATGAATCATTTTAGGGAGACCATATGACCACTAAAGCGAGATAAACATTATTAAATGATCATATATACTATATTTCATTCTAGGATGATCCTTCCCTTATCATTGATAACTATGATGATTCATTTGATAGTTCATTTGGTTGAGGTGGATAATGTGGTAGGGCTCATACATTATTGAACAATTTATCCCAAAAAGAGAGATATTATTTTATTTTTAGTCTATTTCAATATTTTACAATTATCCATTTAAATACTAATGTTTTTTACTTATTAATTTATTAGTTTTGGTCATTACTTATCATAGTCATTTGAAGTCCTATATAAATGATAATGATCAACAAAAGGGTTTCTTGTTGATGTTTACCATTATGAATAGAGATTTAACTTCTACGTGTTAAATTTTTATTCAATATAGATGATTTTAAAATGAGTTAACCTATTTTATCATAATAAACATATTTTATAGGACAGTAAAAAACAAAAAATATTTCAAGAATTATGCGGATAAGTAGCAATTGTCTCCTCATTTTAATGAATATATTTTACATTAGGATAATTTATCTCTTATACGATACTCAATACTGAATAATTCATCCATATATCAAAGAATTTATGGAATAAAGGAAAATATATATGAGTAGTAAACCTCCAAAAGAGTATGACCTAAAAAATGTGGTCCAAATTGGAATCATTAAGGATTTTTATTCCAAGAATGTTGAAATATAATAAAAAAATTATATTTAATGAAAATAATGTTATTTACATAAAAATATCTAATGTAAATATTTTTGGCAAACTAATTCTAAAAATTAAGTTGATCTACCAAGATATTTGATTCATTTAATTTGTGGTCCTATGAAGAATTATAGGAGATTCAATGCTTAAAATATTAATGGTTCCACATTTCACAATATAGCTTATGATGGTGGTATTAAAATAGTAAAATAATGGTATTTTTATAGTGTCAAATTAATTTTAACATAGAATTATACTTTATATTTCCATGTTAAATTTTAATTGTAAAAATATTTTTGGGTTTTCCAAATGAATGTGGGTCAATACTAATCGGTATATATGGAATGAATCATTATTTTTTTTCGTGAAACATAATTTTTTTTTGAAATATAATATGGGAAATTAAGAAAATTGTATTTTTATATATTCTTGTAAATAATCAATGTTATATTTTATTTTTTATATTTAATAAATGAGTAGAGTCTTATTTCTGTCATGAATCATAGAGAAATGTAATATATTGGTGATAAAAGTTATGTAATTTTGTATACTGAACAACCTAAAAAATATAACATTGAATTCTTTATGCAAGATGATATTGAAATTTTTATTATCAGGAAAAAGGTTGAAGAAGAAGAATAAGAAGTAGAATATGAAGATGAAGTAATATGGTTTATAAAATAAGCTATTACTAACAATGGAAACAAAAATAAACCGAATGTATGATTGAATCTGAAGCCACTATTTATTGCTCATTTTTAATACTATGGATTTAATAAAGAGTAATTAAATTTTAGGAATAATTGAGTTAGTTTCTTTTTCAATTCATCTATATACATCTACAATAGATAAGTTTAATATATGATGTCCACTCTAAGATATAGGAATTTTTTCCCTTTTTTACTAAGATCACACAATGAGTATTGTATAATCAATTTAATGATTATATAAATCATCCATTGATTTCATAGGGTGTATATTATACTACTACTACTACCCAATTTATTAATGGAGTATATGATAGTAAATCCACATATTCCACATAGGATCATACCATTTTATAGGAAAACCACTATACTAATCATATCCAGAGTACATGTAGAGTGTGAACTTACCTTTCAGTTTAGTATCATTTGTTGTCAGAAAGGATAATGGAATTGGTATGATTTTTTTGTAAATATGTCAGTAGAAATGAAGTGATAGTTTTGATGGTTACAAAAATATCCTCAACCTTTAATTTTGGTGATTGTAGATATAGTCTTATGTATGAAGACATGTGTCATTGTTGTTGATAATGCCATATTGAACTCAAAAAATATGGAATTAGATGAGGAAAAAAAATTATGAGGAATACATTATAAGGTGCCAATTTTATCTTCTCATTTCACTTCATATATAATTTGGATATTTTTTAGGAATGTTAATATAAAAAAATGTCCTAACAAAGTATATATTTTATGGACTCCCTACTGATGCTAAGGTGGGAAGGTTTAACATCAACCAGGATTGCATTGAAAAAAGTGGTCTCTTAAGAGAACCCATAGAGATGAATCCATATGAAGAGCCACCATCATGATATATAGCACACTTGTGGATGAGAAAGTTAGAACGGGATGGTACCACCAAGGTTTGGAGCAGACTGGTAAGAATTTCAAGTAGCATTTTTAAATGTTTTGTTATACAAGGTTGAGAAGAAAATAATTTCATTTCTAAGTGAGATAAGATATGTTAATAGAACAATTTCAATTATTTAAAAACATGGAAATAACTTTTCACTTTCTATCTTTTTTAGTTGAACCATCTACTTAGTTCCACACATCATCCTCTTTATTGAGCCTCATTAGAGTAGGTCAGATTTTTTGGTTCATTAACCCAATGACATTTAGAGAATGTTCTGGGGAAATTGGACACTATATGAACAGCATGAAAATTATAACATGATTGAAATCATATAGAACTTTATTTTCATATTAAAATGATGATCAAATATAAGATTTATATTTTTTATAGATATCTATTTTATCATCACTAATAATTCTTGTTGTTGTTAATCGTGATGTAAGTCAGTGTGCATATATTTTAGGTGGTTTAAAGTGTTATGATAATTTTCTATAAATAGCAGATGCATTGAGGCTGAGATTGTGTTTTTAAGAGTCAGGTTTTTTTAATAGTGGAACAAATTGACCATTAATGTCTTATTCAGGGAATATAAGTTCCACACTTTTCTTGATTGCATAAAGAAGAAGAGAATCTTACTGGCATACTATATGTACAATGAAAATTAGTTTTAGTTCGAGAGGAAATTTTTTCCATGAATCCATTAAGGTAGTGAAATATTATTTAATGTATTTTAATTGGTTTCATAAATGGAATTAGGAAACAAAAAATATTATTACCTACATTGTATTACATGATTGTGCATAAGAAAAAGTAATATAAATATTCCAACTAGAAGGCCCCAACAGATGAATACAGTGGGTGGTATACTATTTCACAAGACAGAATAGGGCATAAAAGTTAGTAATTTGTATCACCCAGACATGCACACATGAGATCCTGTGCAGACCCATTCTTATACAAATACGTTTTTGGTAAGTTGGCATGTCCATGAATATGTGAGGAAGAACTGTATAGTTTTCTTGAAAGAAAAATGATGTTTGATAGATTGTGTATTCAATTTTTTAATATACCAATGTTCATTTAAGAAGGAAACTTATTTTTTTTTTGGAACATTATGTGAGAAAAGAAAAATTGAAGTGTATTTGTGTGTGAAGATAAGGGAGTTTTAAAATACATGTTTTAATCCACTGTTAAAAAAATGTTTATAAGAGGATGAATTGTATTATAAAATCTTTATGATTGAAAATGATAATGTAATATACATTTCTTGTATATAGTGTTCATTGAGTTTTGAGAGTGAATCTAGTAATTATTTAACCTGGTATATACCCGACTTGTCAGTGTACTAAGATTTGTCCTTAACATTTGAATTTAATATGACAGTGAACATGATTATAAAATTGATTCTCATTCCAAATGTTCATGAACAACATAAATGAGAATATAATGTGATTTTGGTTTTTTTGGAGAAATAAATCATCATGAGGGTGTATAAAATAATTTAAAACCTGTTTTATATCATTTTATATGGGATCACATATTTTGTGACTCCTGATAAATAGATTTCAGAAATTTGAGTCGGAAGCAAAAGAAGTATCCATTCTTTCTCTAGAGAAGACCATTTGGATGAAGGTAACATAGTGCTATGTAGTATAAATATCATCTTGTGGCACTAAAGAGTCACTAGGTTTTATGAGAACAGGTAAACTCTAGTGGGACTCCAGAACAGAACACCATGGTACTTTATGTTGATGGGGATGAGAATTGCACTGGTTTTAACCTTTTACATACGATTAAGAATATGCCACTATAGGAATAAATGGTGGGGAAAAGTACATAGATATTAACATCATACATTTTAGAAATATGTATATTTTTTCCTTATTTTTATGATTTCATTATGTGGGAGAAATATATTCAAATATTAGGGATGCAGAAATTAATTATTCATAGAGGTTTGATTAAGAAGGAATAATTTTTAAAAATAGTATACAACTGATTGGCCCCCCTCTTTGAGGTACCTAATGGATAATTTGGAAAATAAATTGGTATCAGATCCAGGGTCCCCTCTTAAGATAATATAACAATAGGATAAATATATAATTATAATTTGGTGACAATTTTAGTAATTATTAATTTTGATTTCATGAACTACCAAATCTAGAATAATGATATGCTTCACTTCAATTTCATATCCTGTATATGAGATATTTACAAATAGTGGGATTACCACCTATTGTTTACGATGTTTATATGATAGAATATTACAAGGAAGTCAAATTCATTATATAAATTCATATAATGGAGTCATGGTGGATTAATCAAAAAAATTATTCAGTAAGGTGATGCGTATCCAATTTGGAAAGCATATATGGGATGAACTGAGAAGCAGTTCTAAGGGATATATTAATGTCCAAGAATATACTTTGAAAAAATAGACAATAATGTTTTAGGATATTGAAATTACAAAGGATTAAATTATTTAATAACATTTCAATATATTTAATGAAATAGTAAGTAATATCTATGGATTTGTTGAGAATGTTGAATATTCAATTATTGAGGAATTGATTATGAGAAATTTACCTAAAATATTTTATGATAATATTTCATCCATGGAAGATAGGTGTGAAATTTAATTAGATTATTTACATAATATGCTCAACTATTATTGGATTATAAAGGCACATATTATTAAAAGAAGGTAAAATAAGAAATGAACATCGAGGATCTTAGGAAATGAATATTCAATGAATCGTAATTTTATAAATCAAGTGAATCAGATGATGAGAAAGTTGACGAATACCTCAATAAATTTTTTCCTATCAATATTAGAGGTTATAAAAATGAAAATTGAATGTAAAATGAAATAATATTCTCTTGTTCTTCTAATTTAATGGTATCATAAGTTTTCAAATAAATTTTACAATGAAAATGTATAAATTAGAATTCGATGAGGAATGTGAGAATCCTTGTAAGCTGAAAATGATAAGAAGAAGAAGAAGCATTCAAGCTAAAAAAGAGGAATTTAATGAGAAATACTCCACTACCAAATTATTCATCTATAAGTTCATGAGTTGATGAACTGAATTTATTTTAATAAGTTTTTAAAGGATCAAATTCTACAAATAGTGATGATGATGGTGATTTAAGAATAGATCTAGAATTTAGGCTAAAAGAAGAATTGGTAGAAAGATCTTGAAGAAAACACATAGCTCAATAAAGTAAATTGGATGATTTAAAAATTTAAATATAAAATTACCCATTGAAAAGGAATAGAAATATATAATTGAAATACCTACTATTAATGAATATAAGAATTATAGATTGGTGGTATATGTGAAAGGGAATATGGTGAATTATCTTACAGAGATACTACCCCACATGGAAGAAGACCATTCTATGATACAATAAATGTACTTTATAGTCCAAGATAAATTTATTTAAATAAGAGAAAACATTAATATGTTTTTTGGGATAAAATTTGAGTCATCTCAAATTGTTTAATCTTTGAGGAACAAAAAGTCCAAAGAGGATCATATTACATCATCAATTGATGAAATAAATATGGCTAGAATATCATTTGTTCTTAAAAACATAATGGAAGGAACACAACCTGAAAAAATTATGAATATTATGAACATGTCTATCAACAGAATAGATAATAAAATTTTAATGGATTGTTATGGTGTTATGGAATATATTATAATAAATATAACTTCAGATAGTAATGTATTTCATTACCATGAATTACTTATTGATCATGTGGGAGCTACAATAAATTGTTGTGAACTATAAATAAATTAAATCCATTAAACATGAAAAAACAAAATATATATGAATAATTAAAAAATAAGTATTTGGTTAGTATAGATTAAAAGGACATACAGATGAGGTATGCATGACTAAGTAACCTATAAAGGTATAATATGATTTTAAGAGGGAGAAAATGAAAATGGAAAAATAGAAGAAGACATGTACATTAACAAAATAGTGTAGACACCCAAACAACATGACATACAAAGAAGTAATGTTTGACTATTTGTTCTAACCAGATATAATTGGATTAAAAAGGGAGAAAATACAAACTGATTCTACAATTGATGGTAACAATTTTATTTCATAAGATTATTCTAAATATAAAATTTTGTCATCCACATGTTATAATTAGAATAATCAAAATAATCAATGTGAACATGTTGGATATGTGATGAATAACTCTATTAAATCAGAAGAAAAAATGTTTCCTTATATATGAAGGTGGAGACAGTAGATCTATATGAAGAAATAGTTAATGAGAAGTCCATTTATATTAAATATTCGATTATACAGAAGAAGGAAATGATGTGATTTCAAGGAAACACTCAGCCTACATGCTTTTTATGAAAAGAATTTTGGTTTCTCTTTATTACATTTTATTAATGTGTATGTACTAACATGAATGAAATTTAATGAGATGGAAGCCTACCTTAAGGGGGATCATAGATTAATTGAAGATGTTAATTTTTCAGAAGTCCAATGAATGTGATAATAAATTACACAATCAAAATATGAATATTATTCAAAAACAATTATCAAAACTGAGTGATATTGAGGTCTGATATATGTTTTTTCACTTGAAATTTATGATTCATTTGTTTGGATGAGTTCATTATCCATATTTATTCATGAATTTATTAGATAAGTAGCTCCTAGATATATATTGATAATTTTGTGTGAATGGCATCACATGTTCTAGACTGCATTGATCACCTTGGTTATGCACACTTGTTTTCTAGAATGGTTTTCCTATTTACACATAGAGTTTTTTTAGATAAAGTCATTATGAAAACGAAAATATTTGTATTAATCTTTTTTGAAGAATAATATTTTATATGATAAAAGATTCCCTCAACATTATTTTTGTTTCATTGTCAATACGAGGGAGAATGTTTAAAAACATATTTTTCTTATTATTATTTGGTGGTATTGATAAAAAAATCAAGGGGTGGGGGTATTGAAGTTCCCATTGAGATAAGTTGACTTTTTTGTGAATTAAAATGATTGAATTGAAATGGATTGTAAGTCAATATTTTAGTGGTAATTAATTAATAAGGGATATGGTTACAAATATTACCTTAACCTTTAGTTATGATTACTATAGAGTTGGTTTTTTGATCGATTACATGTCTTAGTGTTATTTAAAATGACACATTAATCTCAACAAGTAAAGAATTAGATGAGGAAAACTAGTTTAAGATTTTTTTATAATGTGGAAATTATATGTTCACATTGTACATATATGGAATTTGGAAATGATTTATTAATAGAATTAATATCAAAAAAATATCCAACCATGCTAGTTGAATGTGGAACCTATTAACACTACTGAGGAAAATCATTTAAACAACATCAGGGATAGCATGGTGGTTGGATAATTGTAATGAATTTCCATATAAGTGCATGCATATGAGGATCCACCGCCATGATGGGGGGCACAATAGCAGATAAGAGTGTGAGAAAGGGGCAGTTCTAGTGAGATAAGGAGAAGACAAGTAATCATTTTTAGCATACTTTAAAAATTATTTTTATACTAATAGAGAGTGTAATGGAATGGAATAGAATTTAAATGTTGGATAGGCTAAATTCATAGTAATTTTTCTACACATTTAAAACATATAATTTACATGGTCTATTCGATTTGTTAGATCATAATTGTTCGTCCATTCAACACTGCATATTGTCCGCTATAATGACACTCAACTGAGGAGGTTTTCTCAATGAGTTAATTATTAAAATAATCATCCGGAGATCAACCAGATGAAATCAAACACCATTTTATTGTTATTAATATCCAGACATGATTTAAATCACATGAAAAATTATGTTAACAACAAAAAAGATCACTTAAATGTTATAAAATATGTAGAAAATACTATTTTATAATTGATGGTGAATATTTTATTATAAAGAATTTGTTAAGTTGCCATTTATAGATTTTAGGGTGTTTGATGCATGGTAATAATCATCTATAAATATTAGATACAATGAGGTTTATTTTTATTTTCCAGTATTTAGGCTTTCTTGATTCCTGTGAAACAGAACTACAGTGAATGTCTGGTAATTGGAAGAGAAGTTTCACAACATTTATTTTAGTGAAAACAATGAAAGAGTCTCTTGGGCATACTACATGTGCATAGATCATTTGTTTTTCTTCGTAAAGGTCTTTGTTCTGTGACGACATTCATAAAGTGAAAAAATCATCCATGTATTCATATTTTTTTTATGAAAATGGGTTGTGGAAATGAAATAATTTGTTACCTACATTTTATTACATGATTTACCATAAGAACAGTTCATATATATCATTCACATAGCAGGTCATTGATGAAGAATATAATGGGTGACCCACTATTGTAAATAATGGATAAGTGTGAAAATCATTGTTTTTTGTATCACAAAAACAAGTAATCATGAGATCCCATGCATAGACGTCTGTGCACCAATAAGATGTGTAAAATTTGAATGCCCATGTATAAAGGAAGATGAATTGGATAGTGTGTGTGTATTGAAAAATAATATGTGTCTGAAAAGAAACATTAAAGCATGTGATTTTTTATATAAGGTAGTTTTCATATACATGTATTAATCCATGCATACAAAAATGTTGATAAGTCCATGCATTATATTATTCAAACAACGTTGTCGAGTTTGTACATGAAATATAAATTAAATGTATATAATTTGATTTTATTTTTGATACTTATTCTTGGAATCATTTCATAAGGTATATCCTTGAGTGGTTAGTGTATTGTGGTTAGTCTAATTTTTTTTGTAGGGATTAAGATGAATCAGGATATTTTTTGTTCGTTCAAAAAGATCTAGAATATTATAGATGTTTAGATTTGGAGTTATAATTTTTTTTGGAAAAAGAAATCACCTCAAGGATGTTACAAATAATTCTAAATCCTAAAATTATATTAATATCTTAGATCATATATTGTGTTACTCAAGATTTTGGGAATTATTCAGTGGAACTATAAAGAAGAAGTAGTTTATAATAGAAATAATTAGTAGACTGGTGGTATAGAACAACAATTTGGGATGTATAATAAAGATACTCAGGTGGGAATCAATACTCACTAGTTTAGGTGGGGACTTGTAAAATATAGTGGAAATTTAGAGAAAATTACTGTGGGATTTAGTGTTGATGGGAATGGGACTTTCTCATGTTGTAACTTTCTTCATATAGTGATGAATTTGTAAGAGTGGGTATAATGGGTTGCAAATAGAAAATAGGCCTTATTACCAATACTTATAAAAATCCTTATGTGTTCTTCTTTCTTTTTATTATTTATTTTTTGTCAAAGAAGTTATTTAAATAGATGGAATCACAACATGAATTAGTTAAAGAGGTTTCATTAAAATAGAATAATTTTTAAAAATAGTGTACCACTATTTCTTCCCTTCTTAGTTGAACCTAATTTGTAATTAGACAATTTAGATTGATGGATATTCAATCCACTAATCCTATAAATAGTGAAACATTTCACATATCATGTATAATTACATAAAATATATTGTATAATTATTTGATACATTAATTCAAATGTGTATTTATGATTAATTTAATGAGGAAAGAATGAATTAAGGAAATACATAAGTTACTATCGAGATGATACTATCATGTAGTTGTTATCGGTACATTTTTTAGCATAATAATGTTATTTTCATAAATATTTCTTGTCATTGGTGGATTTATTTTTAAATATTTAAAAATATAAGTAGAATGCATATAAAAACAATAGATGTATTTAATTTCATTTATTCAATGATATTTACCTCATTTGATGTATATAGTGATCTTAGCAGGGATATCACATTAATGTAGAGGAAAATTAAATGATATTTGGTCTATAAGGAAACATCCCTCCCTATGAAATATTAATATTAATTTCATATTCTATTTATATTTATTATTGAGTTCTATGATATTCATATAAACCTAATAATATAATTTTTAATTAATATATAATTAAACTGAATAATATTTCATAATATGACAAAAATATGTTTAGTTACTTGTATTTTATTTGATTAAATTATTCTATTTTATTGTGCATCAAGTAATTTTACATCTATTTATGTTAATATACATAGTTTAGAAGAAAAAAATATTTTAGGTGGAGGATTTGGATTGAATTTAGTAACATATCTTTATTAATTTAACAAATGTATGAGAAGGTACATATGGGAATTCATACAAACCAGTGGTCAGAATTTATTGATCATTTATTATTCAAATCACAATAGGTATATTATTATTTTCTTTTAGGTTAATAATGTTATCTTAATAAAATTTCAATATTTAGTTATATTTAATTATTTAGGTGTGTTCTATCTGAATTGATTATAATGTTGATAACCAACAAATTCCTAAAATAGTAAGTTTGAAGATTTTTCGAATGAAATTAGATGGATGGGTACAATTTAGTTTATTAAAAATGATATCTCTATTCTCGTTATTTTAAAATATTTTTTAGATTCTATTTTTTAAAAATGATAATGAGTTATTCTATCATATTGAATTCATAACGATATTATTTTATATCTCAAAATGTGAGAAGTTATAAAAATGAAGTTAAAAAATTAATGGCTTATGTAATTGTAGTTACTTTCTTCTATTGAAAAATTATATTTATATTTAAAAATATTATTAAATATTAATTATTAAATCATAAATGTATGGGATTATAGAACATACCTCATAGATTTAGAATCCTCATAGTGTGACATGAATCATGTTTTATTGAAATAACATAAAGGTCAGCTCGAGGATAGGTTGTGGACCATATTAGTAATGATTCCTTGGAAGGTAACTTATATATTTTTCATCAACATTAGCTATAGGTGGGGGTTTCTTTTAATGGTGATTCTTGAGCATAGATATAAAATCCTATACATAATATTATAGTTAATTTCTTTATGTCACTAATTAAGAGACAATTTGATCTGGTGTCAACTTTGTTAGGTGCATTAACTACTATATTTAAGAGGATGACATAAAATATTCTCCATGAAGTTTGGAAAATGATAAGGGATTTAAGGCGTATAATTTTTTCTATAAAAACTTATATTCTATATTTTTATGATTACATGTATTCAATAGCATAAATATATTCAATACACTTATAAAAATAAGTTAAAATTTATAGCCTTGTATGATTAGGTAGTTTTCATTTGGATCACATCAATTATATTCAATCATAATCAATTAAATTAATTTATATTTGGCTACATTAAATTGAATTTCATTTGGATTGGATTATTTAATACTAGGACAATATGGGCTATTTATCTTCCATACAATTTGTTTAGTATGTTTTGGTCATATTATTATTTTTTATAGATGTAGTGGGAATATTTACTTAAATAAACCAAACAATGGATATACTTGTGACAAGAAAATACACATCACTTTTTCAGATTCCCCATACACATGAAAGTTTCTTCATCATCCTCTAAAAAATAATGCAACTAAGTCCTACCTAAATAATATGAAAATGTCCATATGCTCAAAGAGAATGTTCATAAGGTGTTAGAAAAATAATAAATACTAAAATTATCTACATGATCTATATATTACTTTAAAAAAATCCATGAAATTATTTTTTAGGTAGATATATAAAAAGTATTATTTTTATTTTTAGAAAATCCAAGTCGATACCTAGAAATTAATTTATCAATGAACCTAAAATAATTATATTATATTTCACTAGTGATGCTTTTTTTAGTTAAAAATAAAAAAAATTCTTTGAAGAGAATGAATATCAAAATTGGAATAAAGAACACGTTAGGAAGAAGCCATTTTGTGAACTGAATTATAATTTTACACTAAAAATTAAAATTACTTCTTCATTGTTTTGGAAATAAACATTATATTATATTCAATACATATTTGAAACTAATCACTTTAGAATCATTTTGGTTACCTTCATATAATCATAATATATCGACCCGAGAAAAAGAAAAATCGTACAATCATAAATATTAGAGAGTTCATAAAAATATATGGATAATTGAAGTCCAAAAAAAATTAACACTCACATGACATGAAATATTATTAATATATGGTGAATAAATAGAAATTTTTATTCTAAAATTTTATGAAACAATACAAATTATATCATTTTACAACATATATTAAACCTAAATCTTAATGATATTATATTATTTGATGTTCTTTCAAGATATCATTTTTGATGGACTGAATGACGTGTTTATTAGTATAGTCAGGTAGACACATAAAGATTACATGATACCTTTAGTAAATAATTTTTTTACCATTTTTGGGAATCAATTTTTGGGGAAACGCTATAATTATACACTTGTATACACTTGCTAACTTATTTTAATTTTAATAAAATTGTTTAATTTTACATAGTTTTGTTTTTTATGTCACATTAATTAATTTTTTAAATATGATTGATGAAAATGAATGTTTTGGGTAATATTTAATTTATTAATATTTTATTATATTTCATATCATATAGGTGATTAATATTTTGAAATATACCAATTAAAAATGTGCAGTTTTCTATTTAATATAAACAAACTATAGGTTGGATGTTGGAATGTAGGTAATGGTTAGTATGACCCATCTAGTGAGGGTGAAAATGAGGGGAAGTGACGTATATAATTTTTTATTCTGAAATTTTAGATTACTAAATAATTTAATGTTACACATTTTTTAGTTGTAATATTTTATAGTTAAATTGTATAATGTTTTTTTCTTTTTAACATTGTTAGTCATTTTTAATTTTATTATATAATCATTGAATTATTTTTTTATATTTTATTGAAAAATATGTAGACTATATATGGGATGCCTCATAATTTTTCCTAGTTATATGAAATTTAGTATTATTTAAATCAACTGATAAATAAATAATTTAGAAAAAATTATGTAAAATTCTAAGAAATAGAGTACACCAGGGACATCAATGGTGGATGTTTACAATCTATAAAGATATATCATGATGATTGTTTGAAATACCACTAAACTAGAACGACCATGGAAAATTAATTCTTCATAAAAACATAAAAAATTGAAAAACATTATTATACAATACATAATAGTTGATACTTTCCATCACAATGAAATGTTTTTGTGGTATTTTTAATGAAATTTTTTTTTTTACGTATATCTATCAGGATATTGAAAGGAATTATTGAAGTGGGTGTAATTCAATTTTATGATCTGGATAATTCATAAGAAGAAGATAGATTTGAGGAACAATAATTAAATTATTAAATTAATTTTATTTATGTTATTATAATTTTTGTTTTTGTGATTAATCGGAAGAAAAGATTTTGTACTCAAATTTAGATCTCACTAACCTATAAATTTAGAAGACAGAAGATATATTCCCCACCTTGAAGAGTTCATTAAGAATGGATTTAATTATTTTACTGAATAATAATGGAGAACTTATCTGAGTATCAATTTGGAGATAAATATGTAAGGTATCTCAAAAAATAGTTGTGATTTATAAGATAATATTATGTAAATAAACTATTAAATGTAACCCCATATCTATAAACTATCATAGGAATCTAGAAAATACGAATAGAGGATATGATGTTGGTGTGAATGTTATAAAAAATGGGAATGATTCTAAAATTTGTGAAAGAGAAGTGTGCCATTGTGTCATTTGAAAAAATTGAAAAAATGGGTATTCAAAAATGTAGCGATGTTTCGGATTTCAGATCATTGACACATCATTGGTGTTTACCCCATTTTCATTAATTTTTTTGATGAGAAATAAAAATTATTCATCTATTGTGGTTGAATTAATTATTTTTATTTTTATTGAATTATTTGGTTATAGATCCTATAATATGATAGTAAATCAAATTAATACCAATAAATTATAAAAAATGATTTGATAAAGTGGTGAACATGATAACATGAAATTATTTTAAAAAAGAAAACACCCTATTTTACCATCTTCTCATTTTGACCATATTATATTAGGACACAATAAGTAGAAAATAGGGAAAAAATTTCTTATTGTTGAATCGAATTTCAATAATCCAATTCATTAATTGTCACCTCCTAAAAATTACATTATATAAAAACCTCAATAAATTAGCCTATATATTTATTGCCTCCCTCTATCATCCTATTCATTAAAATATTGTGTAATGTGGATATATATTCCCTTAAAAATATATAGTGTATCCAACAATTTTGAATAATAGTTTTTATCATAAAAACAATGTCAAATATCTCACACAATACAAAATTTTTTTATTATAATAATCCATAACAATATATTTCATAAAATATAATTTAATATAACTACAATAAAAGAATATTTTTATATAAAAATTAAAAACCAATCTAAAAATTACCAAAAATCACCCCAATGGAAAACACTATCTCTTTAATTTTGTGGAATTATTAATTTTTTTATCCATGTTTAGAATAAAATTAATATTTATCCATTAGAAAATAGAAACTATCAAAATTTATAAATTATCAAATTAATAATTTCAATTTCTATAGAAACAAGACCTAAATTGCATTCATATTTTTTTTGGAGTCACGTTAATAATCTTGAGAGGAGAAAAGAAAAAAGAGTGAGTTATAACCACATGTAAAAACACTATAAAAATTGAGAAACTTTAATGGGGAAAATAATCCACCTTTTTAAGATCACTAATATGGATCATTAAAAATATCAATACCAATGAACACGAACCCCCATATATAATAGTGTTATCCATATAGAAAAAAGGAAGATAAACTATAAGTTCCTACATTTCTTACTCGCATTATAAAATTATTTTCAAAACAAACCTGATAAAATACATTCCCATAAATAATGAGTTAACTTTTATTTGAAATAATATGTATAATAAATTTTTTTTAAGACATAAAGGTTATCCTTTTTTTATATATTCATTATTTCTCTTAATGATCATTGTTCACCAACCACTATATAATATAACATGGAGGTATATGTAAAATAATGTGTGATCCATTGATTCCAACAAGGTTTTATAATAAACATCGGATGAGATTTCACTTGATATAGAAAATCATGTCATGATATTATTAAATAAATAGATCATAATATGACTTATGGAAACATGGGATATGTTGAATTATATTATAAATAAGGACCCGACCTTATTACAATACATAATATTGAAATTTATTCAATAAATCACTTCCTTTAAAATCAGGGAACATTTAATGTTTAGAGTTTTATAGAACTGTGATATAATACATACAAAACATTTCACATTTATACACAATGAATACCACAAAAACAGTATCCATTTATTCCAATATAAAAAAAATTTCAAATAAAAAATATTTTCATTGAAAAATAAAAATAACAATTAACTTGGATTCCTTATTCACCATAAACATCCTTATATCTTGTGAAAATATTTTAAAAACATGGGATAATCATAAACAAAATCAATAAATGATATAATAAGAAGGAAAGAAAACATAATCATCTAAATAATTGTAAACGTATTAAATAATTTTCATATCGGCATAATTTTAACCCATATATACTTACTTTATGAAATATTATATTTCCATATGATATCAAAAATAATCATAAATATAAAATGAAGGTATCTTGATGAATTTCTTATACAATCATGTAACCCTTTTACCTACCTTTTGATTTGTCTCCTTCAAGGCTACCTTATAATGTAATTCTCAAAACTACCTTATTGTGAAACCATCATAGTTGCACATGAGTAACCATCTTGTTGAATTCGAATATACACATACCCAATGCATTAGAAAGAGAAATGGGACAATAAATTCATCATTAACCATGACTATAACCAATAAAAAATTATAAAACATAAATATTTTCATAAAAAATTTACTTTTTATTTTTTAAAAACTGAATTTTAGAAGAGGATTTTAAAAGAAAATCTCTTCACAAATATTATATAATTGAAGTGAGACTTAATAAAGTGGATGGAATATGCATATACTCGATAAATAAACATAATTAAACATGATAAAAAAATTTATCACACAAAAAAAATTATATCACATAATTAATAATGTATAAGGCTAACCCAAAGAGAGGAAATTGTGTAAATAATTCCTTTACCTCGACTTCATCATACTTAAAAAATGTTTAAACCTCCTGTATAATGGTTTGAATATTTCTATTAATATCTTATAAAAATCATATTCATTTTTAAAATACATTATACAATCATTTTACTACATTATTTCACCCATTAATTATTAGTATTTTGTTTCATCTATTGTTTCTGATGCATTAATTACATGATTTACATGGATGGGTTTTGGTATATTTCTGTGTTGTATGGAATTGGAATTACAGAAGTGGAATGAAATGGAATTCATATGTTTCCATTATATTAAATTATTCCCCAAATCACTTTGGTTATATAGTATTATGATGAATCATTCATTAAATCTTTAGTGATATCTGTTTAGATCTTTTTGGCAGTTCATTGATAATCATGAAGTAGTTTCATTATATAAAATAATATTTTGTATATATGTTAACTACATAACATTAAATATGATATAAAAAACACATTAAAAGTTTTTTAAATTGTTGAAATTGTTTTATGACTAGTTTTTATGGATGTAAATGGAATTGAAGACAAATCATCCATGATGCCGGTAAATCGACACATCACATATATTGTTGTTAGTTTTAGAATAAGTGGAATAGAATTAGAAGGATGATAATGAATTTTTCCATAAACATGATAAAAATAGAGCATATATATAATATTTTATCTTTTATGCCTCTTTGATAAAGGGATGATGAAGAGTATAATAAATGAAAATAATTGAAAAGAAAACACAAGAATACGAAAGAGGATCTTTATGTCTTGATATCTTCTCCTGGGGATCCTCCTTAAGGCCCTAGGTTTTGTCCTTTTATTGATACCAATTAGTATTGGAAATGGGGGAGGGGCTTGAGATAGTAATTTTAAGAACAAAGACATGGCTCAATACTTGGGTTGTGTGAGAAAAACAGGGGGTGAGAGTGGTATTTATAGTGGACGAGAGGACGGGTTTTACATTATTTTAATCATTAGTATAATATTTTTTCTAAATACTATGAATAGTATTGATTATTATGACCCAAAATAGTAATAAGTGCATGTTTGTTTGAACCAATATCCATTTACATCATTAATGACTCAATCATGATTCAAAAATCCATTTATATAGCATATTTTGTTAACAACCGTATTTCACGATTCACCAAAAAAATCAAGTATTTCAAAAAAATCGCATAGAATTGAACCTAACCATTTATAGATGTGTAGAATTCAAAAATAACTGCATTTTTTGAAACAAATTTTCTAAATATGATTAATTTAATTTTTAAATAAAATTATAATTTATTAAAAAAATTACGATTTTAAAACTATAACGGATTTTATATCACCATGAGAAATTAATCATGATCTCGTTATGTTGTAACCTTTAGAAAAAAAATAATACTACGATGTATTGATCATAAGGGTGATATTACTATTCATGTTACGATTCATAAGGGTATGTTACTATTCACCCAAAAAATTTGTATATATTATACTCCAAATAAAATACTGATCACAACTAAATATAGCTGTTTTTTAAATTGAAATCATTATATTTAACAACTTGTTTATATAAATATTCTAAAAAAAGTTCCATTGTGAAGTGACATAGAAATTCAGGCTTTTCAGTAAATTTATTTATAAAACCATGGTCTATTAAATTCTCCCCACCATCTAGAAATAAGATCATCACAATTTTTTTATTTACTTATTATGAAAGTGAGGGTACCTTTACATAATAGCATTTTCAGAGTCCCATGTTTCTATTTCACCCATGTGGGATTTCTACAAAACCATTACCTGTTGGATTACCTTATTCCACAATAAATTATCCTTGTGATCAAGAATATGTGGAGGCTTATAATTATTTGAATGGTTATCTTTTTACTAAAATTCTTCTGGGATCAAGACAAGAGATTAATCTTGCACATACCTTATCCACATCAAAACATGAAAAACATTGGGTACCTAAGAAAAACTCAGAGCCAAAGCTACATTGTAGTTGACTAGTCCAACATTCTCTAGGATTTCATAAGGTCAAATGGATTGCTGACATATCTTTCCTGTCATACAAAAATACAGAACACATTTACATGGTGGGATTTCATGAAAATAATGATCACCTAACGTGAAAGAAAATTCCTTCATCATGTTGCCTTCATAACTATTTATCCTACTATAAGATATCATCATGTGTTATTGCATCATTTTCACTTTCTCAGCATCTTCCTCTACTAATTCTGGTCTCATCAGCTACCTTTCTCCAACATCATTCAAAATGATGGAGTTTGACATCCCTTCCCATAAAATTCCACAAAATGTGCCATTTGTATACTAGAATGAAAATTGTTATTATATGAAAACTCAACTAAACAATTATGTTGATTCCACCTTCCCTAGAAGACTGTTGAACAAGATCGATGAATATCCTCTAAAGTATGAATAGTTCATTCTGACTGGCCATCTGATTGGAGAAGAAAATATATACAAAATTTTATTCTAATCCCAAAGAATAATGAAATCCAAAAAGACTTGAAGTGATCCTAGGAGCCTAGTCAAATATAGTGGAAATAAGAACTCCATGTAGCCTGACGATCGCTTTGAGGTATAGTCAAAAACGTTAATCTGATTACATTGTATCTCTAATAAGAATGAAATGGGATGATTTAATGAGTTGGTCAACAATTACTTGAATAACATTATTACCTCAAGAAGTATTTGTTAGTCCCACCATGAAGTATATGGATACATTTTCTCATTTCCACTATCGCACTGGCAAGGACGGAAGCATCCCCTTGGGAAACTGCTTCACTACTTTAACTTGTTGACATGTCAATCATTTCATGATTAAATATGCAATATCTCTTTTAATTCCATCCCACCAGTAATACTCTTGAAGGTCTATGTACATCAAAGCTATACCATGATGAACTGAAAATTTATAACTATGAGCATCACAGAATAAATCATTCTTCAACAGGGAATCACAAGACAGACAAAATATATTTCCTAATATTAATAAACAATCATTATCAAGAATAAGTTATGGAAACGTACCCATTTTAAACAATTATACCTTTTTCTGTAACTCATGGTCTCCGTTTTACACTTGATTATTTATATTTGATAACAATTATTACACAAAAACATAATAAATATAGTTATTTACTTCCCCAACAACATCTATGAAAAAATTCTTCCAATAATAAATCAAAGGATTATGTTCCAACTGTAACATGGTTAATGATGCATGATGTTTTTAACTCAAGGTATCCCCCATATTAATTTGATTTTCTTGGATGGTAGTTGAGAGTGAAATCATAATACTTTGTGAGTTCAATCCTTCTTCTCTACCTATTTTTAAATTATTTTAATTAATATATAATTTATACATTTATGGATAGTATATATTTGACCAATGGCTCTATATAAATGATGCCTTAAAATTTTCAAAGAAAAAAAGACAGATGAAAATTCCCAATCATGTGTGGGATAATTTACCTCATGAGGTTTTAGTTGTATTAATGCAAATGAAATTACCAAATCATTTTGCATCAGAACACAATCATGTCCCTTCAAAGATGCATCATTGTAGATGAAAAAATTACCATTTCTATAATGTAAAGACAATAGAGGAGCATTAACCAATATCGATATCAATTATTGGAAAAAAACCATCACATTCTTCTGTCCAAAAAAATTAACACATCTTTTTGTCAGCTTTGTTAGAGGGATAGATAACCCTGAATGTTTTTGTTAAATCATTTGTAATAACCATAAAATCTATAAGAACTGAAAATTTATATAACCATTGTAGGTCTCACACATTCATCAAAAAAATATGTTTTGGAATGATCATCTTTTATTCTATAATTATTTACAATACAACCATGAAAAAAATTGGTTGAAACCAAAAATCACCCATTATGAATTTAACTTATAGTATATTTTCCTTTAAATGATGAAAAACATCCCTTAGATGTTCCTCATGCTCCTCTTTACTTTTAGAAAATACTATAATGTCATCAATAAGCACAACTACCAAATTATCCAAAGAACACCTGAAATATTCGATTCATAATATCCATGAATATAGTAGGTGAAATTGTTAACCCAAACAACAGAGGAAAAAATACATAATACCAATATTTATTACAAAATGCAGTCTTATGGATGTATGGTTCCTTTAATTTGAACTGATGGTATCCCGAACTCAACTAAAGCTTTGAAAAATACTATTCCCCCAAGATCTAATAAAAAAATCATCGATATGATGAAAATGATACTTGTTTAAAGCAGTAATGTTATTCCAGGATCTATAATCAATCCAGAGTCACATGTAACCATCTTTTTTTTAAAGAAAAAAATAAGATCACCCATGGTGAAGTTCTAGGATGAATGAAGACTTTATCAAGAAAGTCCTACAACTGATTTTTAAATTCAATATGTTTCATTTGAGACATCAGATATTGGGGTTATGAAATTTTATCAGCATTTGGATCTTAGTCAATTTTGAATTCAAGTTCCCAATCACGTATAAAACTGGGAAACTCATGAGAAAAAACATCATGAAATTCATTTTCTACAAGAATGTTATTAATCTGAATAGTTACCTTATTTATAAAAATATGAAAAAGAGAAATTTCATTTCCATATTTCAATAGTTTCTCAGTTTCATAATTTGTTTTCAATTGGGTGGGTTAATTCTTGAATAAAAAATAAAACTCTTTCTAAAAAGAACTTCTATAGCAATACTATCAATCATTACATGAAAAATAGAAGGAAAATACTTAACTATAATTTCATCAAACTATACTAAGGGGAAACATGTGAGTAAGTAAATTACTTCCCCAGACTACGATAGAAATATGCTTCTAATTCCACTTTTCTATAATATTTCCCCATGTGTTTTAACAATATGTTTCAGTCTTATTTGAAGAGGTGATATTTCTAATTTACTAGAAAATTTCTCAGTAATAAAGGAATAGGTAAACCCAGAATCAAACAAAATATTTGAATATCATGTATAAACAAACAAGGTACCAAATACAACTTCATTTTATGGCCCGAAGTCTATTGAACTAGTCATAAAGGATCTCACTATACATTTCTACTTATTTTGTGGCTTCTTTGCATCATTCATATCTCTCTTTGGGAATAAATTTTCATAATGACCCATCTCACCACATTTAAAAAAATTATAGTTTTCTTATCAAGATTAGTGTCAGGATCATTTTAATTAAAATCTAGGGCTATATGTCCAAACTTACCACGCCGAAAAATAAATTTAGCTTGGGTTAGGCAATCCCTAGGGTTCTTTTTGACAGACATTTAACAAACAAGAAACTGGACTTTCATTCCATCATATTTCTTTTATTAACTATTACCAATCACTTTCCACATAGAACAATCCTTCTCCCTATTGTCAAAGTGTATATAATTATTAGAATACACCATTTCTACCCTCTCAGAATATCAGACAAGATTTTCATAACTTATGAACTCACGGTAAGACAATACCCTTCAATATCATGTATTTATTGGTTAGTAAAAATAGGTTGATTTTTTAATCGAGATCCATAATATGATTTAGAGCACACGTTACTTGTTAGGGTATGTTTTCATAATTCAAACCTACTAAATCACCCTCATTCTTCATGAATTCAAGTAATTTATTCTCCTTCCTAAGTCGAACGTCCAAAGGAAAATATTTTTCACAGAAAAGACTTTTAAGATTCAACCCACTTTAAAGATTCAATATCCTATATGTCCATAATATTATAACATATGTCCATTTACAAAAGCCATGATTGAAGAATGATGAAGAAATCCTATATTTAGCATATATTGTAAATTACTATATTTCTGTATTCACCAAAAATTCATGTATTTCAGAAACATATTAAAAATTCTCCCTATTAATAATATGATGTATAGAATTCAAAAATGAACCTCAGTTTTTTAATTTTTTAAAATATGATTAATTTAATTTCTAATTATAATATTAATTTATTATAAAAATAAAAAATTTCAAACTTTAACTGATTTTATATCAGCTTAAAAACTAATCAAGATCTATTTATCTGATTAACAAAATAAAAATTAATACTAATAAGATTTATTATTCATAAGGATCATTTTAATATTCATTTTACTATTCATAAGGGTAATTAAATATTCAAAAAAAATAGTTGGTTCTATCAGACCCCAAATAGATTTTTGATCACAACCATTGGTATCCAAATTTCAAAATTTGAATCATAATTGTGGAAAAATTATGTTTAATGGTTAATTTATAAATATATTGTTAAAACAAAGTTCCATTATAAAGAGACTCGGTGTTTCATGCATTTCATTAAATGTATTTGTAAATCCTTGGGGTGTTATATTATTTCCATATTCTAGAAATTGTTTCTTCATAGTTTCATTATTTACATATTAAATAAGTGAGGGTACATTTCTCTCATAGAATTTTACGATTCTCATGTTGCTTCTTCAACTATGTGGTTTCTCCACAAAAAAAACATTTCCTAGTAGATTTCCTTATTCTCTAATAATTTCTATCTATGATAAAGAATTCGAATAGGTTTCTCTACATAAGAAATTTTCTCTTATAAATGAACAACTTCTGGGCTCAAGGCATGAGTTGAATTAAGAACATGCTTTCTCAATACCAAATCATTTAAAACATTGTGTCCCGGAGATAATATCAAAAGCAATGCTGATGAGTTGATGACTAGTCCAAGTTTCTCTAGGTTTTAATAAGGTCCAATGAACCATGGATATATATTTCCATTCTTACCACAATGCATAAGGATTTTCAAGGATGAGATTCTTAGGAAAACATGATCAACTACCTCAAAAGAAATGGATTTCTTCTTATTCTCTATATAACGTTTTGTAATTCTATCAGCTGTATTCAGGTGTTCCTGGATCAGATTACCCTTTTCATCCACTTACTCTACTAATTCTGGACCTATCAACTTCATTTCCTCGTCCTTATCCCAAAAATTTAGTGTTCGACACTATTTCCCATAAAATTCCTCAAATGGTTCCATTTGTATACTGGAATGAAAAATATTATTTTTAAAAAACTCAACAAAGTAAAAATGTTAATCCATACTTCCCGAGTATACTATTTTACAAGATCAAAGCATTTCATCAAAATTACGAATCATTTGTTACATCTACTCTTTTGATTGAGGATTGAAAGCTATATTGATATTTAATTCGGTGTCCAACGACTTCTGAAAGCCATTCCAAAAATTAGAAGTGAACCTCAGACCCCGATCAGAGGTATAGTCGAGAAATCTAATCAAATGTCATTGTATCTAGAATATAAAGAAAATGTGTAGATTTAGTTAGTGCATCAACAATCACCCAAATCAAGTTGTTACCTCTGAAAGTCTTTGGTAGTCCATCCACAATTTTCAGGGATATATTTTTCCATTTCCCCTCTCTAGTAGTCCCACTAGTCAATCAAAAATCACCCAAATATATTAAAAGATACATTATTCGAAATTATAAATATTTTTATAATGTAATTTGAGTTGAAAAATTCATTTTTAGAGTCAGTATATTTGTATAGGTTTATTTTTTTTATTTTTATTAACATTTTTTTTGGAATTTTACAATTCACATTGATTTGATAACCATGTTAATGGTGGGTTATTATCTTTAATGGATATATAACATCTCAATCATCAATATAATATCTATAAACATATCTAATATTTTTTTTATTTTTCTACTAAATTTTATATCATTGTTATTTATATTTTATTTAAAAAAATTAATCATATTTATAATAGTTTGTTTAATATTTATAATTTTCATTGTGTTTTAAATAATGTTGGTTGGCTATGAATTTCCAAAATATCTATTTATAATTTTTTTTATATTTATTTACCAAGTGTAGTATTTTAAATTCTATATATTATAACCCCACATCACTTGTAATAAAATATATTTATGTAAAAAAAAATTTATTCATGTGTATAATTTATAGTATATATTATACAATATTTATTTTTGAGATTCATAATTTGTATATTTTAATTTTTATAATTACATTATTATACCTTTTAGTAAAATCATCAATTAAATATCAATTAAAACTCTAAGATAAAATAGATCTAGGTACTTTTTTCATTATAACCTTTGGATTATATGTTTCTTATTAGTGTATATAATTACTCAAAATTATGTTTAAAAGATGAGTGGCCTTATTTCATTGTAATTTATCTATATAATCCTTTAAATAAACTCGATACTATTAATAACATGTATTATGATCTAGCTATACTACATATGAATTTAGTGAATGTTAGTGGAATTATATGTACTTACATAAGAGGAATATATGGAACACAAAAAGCACTTTATACATGATTAAAAAATAGGAATGTCAATAAAATACATTTTAAATGTGAAAAAGGATCCTAAAGTATCATAAAAACCCAAATTTTAGCTTTCCCTTTTACCCAAATCCTACAACTCTATTCTATAAAGACATTATGATGAATAATCTATCCCAAACTTCAAACATTATATGCCATCAATGATTGTTGGCATAAATATTTTATTGAATTCAACGACATCTTATATGTTTCTAAATAGATTAGACCTTGTTATCTTTCTATACTATAATTTTAGTTTTTAATAGGATCCATTACCTATATTAATCCCAACACAATGGAGTTATACATTTATTCTCATATAAGGTCTCATCTGATTCTTTATAAATCCTGAGTGGAAGAAATTTTCATTAGAAATGGATTGGAATGAGGTGTTAATCTTAGACACCATTGAATTATATTGAGAAATAATTTAGTATATATTCTTCAGTTTGAATGATAATTTCATAGAGATAAAGAAACTAAATTATTAGGTAAATTATTAACACACCCAACTCTTTATTATAATTAAATTATCTTTTCTCATGTACCTTCAAATATTTCTGGTATACCTTTTCAATTTTACTATTTTCATGAAGAAACAACCCACGAGTAAATTATATTAATTATTTTATATCCTAAATAATTTCTTAATTAAGGGAAGTTGGAGTTTAGGTTATATGAAAATCATTTTATTTATCCCCTTTAATAATTATTTGCAAACGTATATTTGTAAATAAGTAATTATTTTCAACATATCTTGGGAAGTGGTTTTTAAAACTGTGAGAAATTTATCAAAAATCATATAAAATAAAAATATAATTTATGTAAAATATGGAGAATAATCACTTATTATGGTACATTCACTAACCACACTAGTCATTGAAGGATAAATATGTATCTTATTTCTTGTGGTCACATGACCTAAGTAAGTGACTATATCCAAATAAAAGACACATTTAAATTAATTTTTATTCAATGATTTTTATAATAATGCATTGAACACAATGATAAACTCATTATCAAGGTCATACATTGTTTTTGAATATTTGATAAAAACATCAATATAGATGGAAAAAATTTCATTAAGGTATTCAATAAATTTGATATTGATCACATTAATATTTATTTTAAATAAGTTAGTGAGTCCATAGGGAATCGATATGAAATTATAGTGCATATATCTTGCATAGATAGAAGTATCAGAAATATCCTTCTCTTCCCCTAGAGTTTTTGAAATCCTAATCAAATATATCTCTATTGTAAATACTAACCACAAATATGTTGTCATAGAATTCACTCATATGTTATAAACGATATGTTTTATTTATTATTTTCTTACTAATATTTTCATAATCATTTAACAGGGGGAATAAAAAATCTTTCAGATGACATACTGGGAAGAGTCAACATATGGAGATACACTAAGGAATATATAATAATTGTCTAAATGTTATTGTAGTATATTTTTCAAACACTTATAGGTCATTAGGGTCCAATATATTTAGTAATTTTGAATTGGGAATATCCACCAAAATATGATCTGTGGAGAATTAAATCTTTTTTACTATGAAGAGTAACAACCAATTCTTTAAGGAATTTTATCATCCTATGATTTTATAATATATTTTTTCTCGTACTTAATACTTTTTATAGTAATATTTTTCACACGTCACACCAGAAAATGTTAAGAGATATGTTATATGAATTTTATTAACAAAATTGAAAAATAATAAAGACCCAAGTAAATAAAATGATAGTAATAAATTAAAATTTGTTACATGTAGAGGATAAATAATAAATTTTTTCTCATAAAAAGAAAGATCATTCATTCTTAAATTATAATTTAATGTTTTAATGCATTATATCATCCACCTTTAAATGATTTATATGAAAATATATTCTATTAAAATATGTTAAATAACATAGTAACATTATTTAAAATAAAAAAAAGTTGTGGAAAAATATTAAGATTGCATATAATTGAAAATATAATTTTTTTTTGTAATTGATTATTCTTTATTTTTTAAAGAAAATTAGTAAATTTATGATTCAAATCAGTTAAAATAAATTTTATTTTTGAATTTATAATAATAATTTTTTTTTTCATGGAAATTGTTTGAAATAATTTTTTTACTGAATAGAGAAAATATAATTTTTACTTAAATTTCATGGTCTTTAACTGGGTGCTATAAACCAATGCCCTATGCTGGTTCACTACATAAACTCAAGCATGCCTCTACATATTCTATAGATTTTCAACTCATAGAATGTGTATAATATTATTCATGGGGACACAATACCCTTATTTATCAGAGTAATACAACAATGGAAATAAATAAACAATAACAATTGAATAACCAAAAGATATCATAACCATAAAAATACCAGTATAATATGATTACTGAAACTGTAAATAAAATTTTAATGTAAAAAGCATTCATGCCATGCCAAAATACGTGTCTAATTTAAAAATGTAATATCAAATAATATTCACTGAAAACTCCCAAGAGGGGTCCCTAAATAAAATGAGTTTTCTCACCCATCTTCCATACGAATACAACCACCTAACATAGGGCGTTTTCCCATAACCTATCCTATAACCATGCAATCTATTTGGGTGTCGATCAGGTATCTAGAGTATGGTGTGAGTAAAACACATAAGAATACCAAAATTAATTTTTAAGACATTATCTAATCAATAATAGTTTATGTATTTGTATAAATAAATAAGCATAATTCATAAATAAAAAATTATTCCATTATTAAATAATTATTTCTGTAATCACATAAACAACTTGGGATTCCTAGGTCACTGGATCCTCAATACCTTCTTCAGACCATGCCAGAGTCAACTATATCCCAAAGGGATATCATAATTTTGAATGCTTCATTGACCATTATATATATATTTTCATGTCATAGAATTCAAATGTTACCATTTTGGATTTCATGTCATATCTCAGAATTCCAATGTTACCATTATAGATTTTAATTCTCATATGAATTCACTTATTACCACTCATCAATTCAATAGCATTCCATTATTTAAATAAATAAATAATTAATCATCTCAATCATATTAAGTAAATCAATAATTAATTAATCTTCTCAATCCCATGAATTAACTCATCAATTAATTAATCATCTCAATCCCATTAATTAACTCAAAGATTAATTACTCATCTCAACCCAATTAATTAAATGAACAAGAAAATAATAATCAAAGTCACAGTAATTAACTCAATAATTAATTTATCTTCCTAATTCAATTAATTGACTCAATTATTAATTATTCATCTCAATTCCACGTATTAAATAAACAATTAATTAATCTTCTTATTAAAACTAATTAAATCAACATTTATTAATCATCTCTATATTATTACTAACTCAAAAATTAATTCAACACATAAATTCTCTTAATTAATTTCCAAATTAAATAATGATAATATATTATCTTGATAATCCCATTATTATGTCACCGATTAAACAATCAGTTCATAATATCACTATCTTATAATTATTTCATCAATTAATTATTAACATTAACAATTTCAATATATTATAAATAATTCATCAATTAATTATTTTAATTCACAATTTAAATATCTTATAATTTATAAATAATGTGATTATCCATATTTTAAATTCCTAATAACTCAATTAATAGTTTAAAAAATTATTTTCAATTTTCAAAAAACAAATTATTCAATAAATATCCCCAATACGTTAATTAATTCAATTATATAGTATCCTATTACTAAATGTACCATAGTAATTCTACAAATACATAAAAGAAATTGAAATCATGAAATGGGATTTGAATAATAAACCACCAACCAAAATTCATTGATGAATGATCTCCCAATAGAAATCTTCAAATTTTGAGTGGCACACCGACCTAAAATGAGACCTAGATATAACACCCTAAATCACGATCAAACATATAATAATTTATTAAATATATATCTAGAACTAAATTATACTTTATAGATACAAATAACCAAATCTAGATATAATAATAATTTGAATAAAATACCCTTTCATAGTGGGAGAAAAAGAAAGATGAATTTGGACCAATAAAGATGGGATTCACTAATCAGGAGAATTATAGATCGTTGATATGTAATTTGAATCAAGATTTATATAGTTCTAAATGTCATGGAATCTATCTGAGGAGAAATAAAACCATGAATTAAACAATAGACATAAATGGTAGTCGATTTGGGATTAAAATAGAGGCAAAGAAAATTTTGAAATAAATTTTTAGGTGAATGAAATTTTCATGCACTATTTTCTTGGATGGGGATCCGAGTTTCCCCAAATAGTGTGCCTTAAACATGTGACTATTTAATGGGGGATCAGAATTTATCCATTTAGGGAACACGATTTGAAAAACTATTCCCCAACCATGAAAAATAGATTTTTCTAGGGTTGCATGCATTCTGGGGCTAGGGTGCATAGTTAGGAAAAACAATGATCAACCATGAACATCCATCTTCTATCAAATTTACCAAACATTTACCCAACAAATCAACAAGTTAAATTGAAAATTATACATAATATATACTATGAAAAATATTACCTATACTAAATTCTATGTAATCTCAAGAAAATGATTGGATCTTACAACATCCCCACCTTATATAAACTCATCATCGATCTTCACTACCAATAATCTCTCTGATTTTGTATAAAAAATAATTTGATGCTAATTCCCCATATCTTCTTCTCTATCCCATGTTTCTTATTTCTCACATACATTTTTTCAATAATAAATGAGCTATCAACATATTATTTCCCCAAAACACTTTCTCAGAGTGATCTAACACATGTATTAGATTCTCCTCAAAGGGTGTTTCTATCTCAAGATCAACATTATCCATATCAATGGCCTGATAAGTGTCATGGTGATACTGAAAAAGTTTTAAAACATGAATAATATCATTCATAACATTTTATTTCTATGTAAGAGACATCCAATATGCAACTTTCCTAATCCATTACACAACCTCAAATGGTCTAATAATCCTTGTCACCATTTTTCCCTTTCCATGTATTGAACAATGACCCATCATTGGTGATACCCAATTTAATGAATGATCAACATCTATAAAATATGAGGAAATATAAATCTATTTTCATACCACTTAATCATACTATGAGCCTTATCATTACATTTCCTAATTAATTATAACTTCTCTGACTTCTACTGATGGAGCCTTGGTCCCAGCAACTCTGAATCACATTCCTCCAACCTATATAAAGGTGATCGGAATGTAATTACATAAAGATCCTTATATGATTCAATATGAATCATGTCCTGATATGTATTGTTTTCAGAAATATCCTCCAAATCTAGGTTCTTCTCATAAAGTCCCACCAACTTATAAGATAGACACCTAAAGAATATCCTTAAGAACATGTATAGTATGCTCTAACTTCCCATCTATTTGTGGGTAGATTTATGTACATAGTAAAACCTTCATACCCAATGCTATATTTTATGCATATAATAAGAGAGAATTAAAACATGATTCACAATACGAAAATATAGTTTTTGTCTCCCTATAGAGACAGAATATCTCCCAAATGTACAAATATCATAGCAGAACTAGTGAGAAATTATCCCGTTTATAGTAGAAATGTTCTAGCTTCATCATTATATCCACAGTCACCCAAATAGAATAATTATTCCAAAAAATACTTGGGAGACCCACCACAAATATCATAGTCATGTTTTTCCACTTTCACATCAAAATGGAAATTGACTATAGAAAACCTCAAGGTCATTGATGCTCAGGCCTCACATAATGATAGGTTTAACATTATGTCACAAATGTTTCTATCTCCTTTTTCATTCCTGAGGAAAATTACTATTGTCATATGTCACAATAAATATTGGTCACAACTGCATGTACCACCCACTTCGAGTCATGAAATTCCTGAATCAACTCCTCTTGCATACATGAAGGCACAACAACCTTATTTTGGACATAGAAGTCTACATCATTATATATCAACTACTATGATGGTATCTCTGAGACTATAATTATTTCCTTCAATGATAAACAGTCTAAATAATCATATTGACTATCCCTTATTAATCTCAAAATTGTAGACTCTACATAATTTGATAGAGAATTCATCTTCCCTTGATTATCCTAAACCACCACATGTAACTCATCTGTCAATGTCATCATATTCAAATTAGTACTAGACTTCTGAATAGCATGTGTTTGAATTTTCTTTCTCAATGCAAGAGCCACATTATTTCCCTTCCCGAGCATATATTCTGATTCAAAATAAAATAAATGTATATAATAAAACCATCTCATCTGATGAATATTAAAATCTCATTTGTAAAAAATATAATTTAAGAACTTTTGATCCATATATAATGAAATATTCTCCCCCAATAAGGACTTCCACCAACACATCACGGTGTAAACACATGTTGTCAACATGAGTACAAACGTATGGTAGTTTTGATCTTCAGGCATCATGTACTGAGACCCATATTCCATGACACAATCTCCCTGCATCAACACAACTCAATGAACTACCCTAAAAGGGTCACAATAAAATGTGTACCCCTCACCAATATCTAGTATAATCTAGATTGGTGTCGATATCATTCTCTTCTTATACTCCTAGATATAACCCTCACATGATCCATACCATTAGATATTCATCCCCTTATTTTTCAATAATTAATGTTGTAATTTCAAAAGGGATATTTCCTTGAATAACCTTCAATAATATCCAAATAACCTCAAAATTATAGATACATCAATAATATTTTTGGGTTTCTCCCAAAAAACTATTGCCTGTACTTTTTCAATGTCCACAAACACACCTTACATTGACATTATGTGTCCCAAAATGTGTATCTAATAAATCCTAAACTAAAAAATACATATATTGAAATATAAATTATGCACTCTCAAAGTAATAATGAATATGTCAAGATGTTGGTCATGATCGTCAGGAGTCTTGGAGTACAAAAATATTTCATCCACACACATTACCACAATGTGACCCATGTATAGATGGAAGATTCTATTCATCAATTCCATAACACATGTGGATAATTAATCATAAAAAATACCTTATAATGAACTCATATATAGTCAATACCTACATTTTAATCATGTCTTAAATATATTATAAGTTCAATCTCCGAATTGATGTTATCATGATCTCAATTCAATCCTAGAAAAGAAAAAATCTCATCTAAACTATTAAAAAAATTCATTATCTAAAGAAGGATTATATCAAATCTATATTGTCATCCAGTTCAACATATGGAAATCAACACACAACAATAATCATCCATCAGACTTCTTTTCCAACAACATTGGTGGTCCCAAATGATATGTACTTGGAAGGATAAACCCATATCTTACAACTCCTCCAAATGAGTCCTGATATTTTGAAGCTATATCAACAACATTATATTTAGTGGAACATAAACTAGTTCATCTATTGGTATGATATTAATATTAAATTCCACATCTCTCTTAGGTAGAAACACAAATAAGTCTTCAGAATAAATGTCCTAAAACATGTCTATAATGGGTGAAAAGGCATTATGTTTCACACCCCATCATCCAAAATTAGACTATGAACCATGGTTGTGATCTCTTCTATCTATTGAATAATTGTCCCTACATGGATTAAAATAATACCCCACTTTATATGGTTAAAATATTTTTCACCCTTAGGAGTCAGAAATGTTAGTCAACCTTGGTAATAATTAATATGATCTTTGTAAAATACTACCAAGTCCATACCGAAAATTAGGTTGAAACCTGACATGTGTAAGATGTAGAGACCCATAGAAATTGATAATCACCAACTATTAGAGAACATATCTTACACAAGTATATGTTTAAATTCTATAGTCCAAAATTTTTATCTATCTTCAAAAGAACACTCATGAATTCCACCGCTATTCTCATACAAGTCACATGTTGTGTAAAAATAATGGAATGTGAGGCAGGTGTATGAAACAAGGCACTAGATAATTTAGAAGAAATATTACTAATACCTCTATCTATAGATGGTACATAATCACTATCTTCCATTGTAGGATAAAATACATGGATCTATCCTTCTATTCTTCGTTATGATGCAGTCTGACCCCCCAACACAGCATCAGACAACTCATACGGGCACTCTTGAGTAGAAGCAGCACATTCACCACAACTACCATGATGACCAATAGAAAAAAACCTATTGGCTTGATATGTTGTATAAGATACTCTTCATAAACTATGATTATATATTTCATTCCCTTCATACATATTGAATATATCATTATTCCCCATCATTACCAATCTATCATATTTTCCTTCAGAACTACTTCAGATATCTTATCTGGCCATTAGATCGACACTCCACAGGAGCTCTGGGATAGTGTCTATGATAGTCTCATGATCTAACAATATAGTGGGAAATATAAATATAATGATATTTTGTAACTCACTTCTCCCTTGATCAATTTTTTTCTACTACTACGGTTATGGTTCTCATAATGGTGCTTCTTTTTCTCCGAAGATGCACCTCATTATTTTCCAGCAACAATAATATTTTCTTTAACGGATGCCTCTTTCAGGTTTCCCTCATCTTGAGACCCTAATTAAACACATATGAAAACAACTTAAACATTAAGATATTCTTTAAGTACTTAATTTAATATTAATTTCCATCCTGAATTCTTTTCAGTGATTTTGTGTTATAAGTAACCGAGACTGGAGAAACATGTTGAAAATATATAAATCATCCAGTATAGTCCAACATGAAATTACTCCCCTGTGTCGATCTCATGATCTAATCTAATCTTTTATAATTTAGTGTCTATTGATATATGTTCTCTGAGCATATCATAAATAAGTACTTTCTTAACATTCCACTAGACCGTCTAGTAAAAGCCCGAATGTCCCACCAGTGCTTTCTGTAACACCCTGATACTTTTTGAGATATATCATTTTAATTTCATTGATGTATTTTGTGGTAATATACACTAATATTATATTATTATATACACAACACTGTATTATCTTGCAATATAAGCAATAGTATTCTTGGCTTTTGTTTCACACAATTTCAAATTCATTTGATAGAATTAATTTCATACAATAGTTAGTATAGATTTTATTCAATTTATAAATTAACTATGTTTGGTTTATGATATATTTAACACTAAAAGAATCTTTAACTATACTCAACACTGTCTTGTCTTGCATTATAGAAAAAAGAGACATTCCACGATAGCTTCTGTTGTACGCGATATCATGTTTCACAAAACAACAATATATTATTTAATGGGACATAAACTAGACTTTATGAATATTGTTAACCACATTTATTATTTTCGGAAACAATAGCATTCATCTTTTAGATTTTTTAGAACAATATTTGAGAACGAAATATATTTTTCAGATAAAAAAAGATTCTTACAAAAAATGCAGTTTTATCACATTTTGAAGGAACAAAAATTTTAAATCTAGTTTTTGACATATTTAAATGTTTTATTTAACAATATAATCATAATAATTATAATAGGGACCTAAATATTGACTTTTTTTAAATTTGGGTATTTCTTGGATAAAAATCTAATTTTAATGAATAGTAAAAAATACTACATTTTAATTCAAATCCTCTTATTCGTCTATCATATTTATATATTTATATTATATTTTCAATTGGGTTTAATTTTTTATTTAACTATGTTTTTATCAATTAATCCAATTTTATTAATTGGAGGTAATTTTACTTTTAAATAGGACATAAACACTTTTCAATCTTTTGATAGTTATTACTTATTAAAACCCCACTTTTTGGTTTTGAAAATGGGAAATAATTTTAAATTAATTACTCCAATTTCTATGTTTTCAATTTGAAAAAATGGATTATATATTTAGAATCAATAGGTTAAAATTTTTAAAATAAGTGACATTAATTTTTTTCCGTTACGAATAGTAGCTTCAGTAATTATTATATTAATCATGGTTAAAAGGTAAATCTGGTTAATAAGGGTACCAAATAATTTTATAATCATATTAAACATCCATAAAACTTGTTATAATACTATTTTATGAGATATTTATAACCATGGTAATCCTTGGCTCGATTTTGGAACCCCATGTATTCACTTGGATTTCAAAATAACACTTTATAAGAATTAATTTTATGTAAAGATAATTATAACCTAAACAAGTTTATTTTACTAAATAAATTTTAATATAAAGTAAATACAAGATATATAACTCTATAGATAGAAAATAGAAATATTAACATATTTATTACATCATGGTACTTTATTTATAATTTTTATATTCCATATAAATAAAATTATTTATGACACAATGATGATGTATGAATATCTTTAATAATGAATGATTTAGATAAATGAGATTATAAATACTAAAATAAATTTACTTTTAACATTTTTATTCCATCCATAATTTATAATTATGTTTATGACATTTTATCTTTGAATAAATAATTTTTTTTCTAATAAATAATGTTTTGATGGATTTTTAAAAATCCATGATATGAATTGTATAAAAATTTACATGATTGAGTTTTAAAACAAATTCTATTTCATTAAATTTTATATTAGTCCTAAAAATATCATATTCGTCCAAATGACTTATATAATGGTGGAAATGTAATTAATGAAGCACTTTAGATTCTATTTTTATTTTATAGTAACAATATTAACAATATAGTATGAATATACAAGAAGACATGGTAAGAGTTAATCTAGTTTACTAAGGTTTAATGATAAAATATTAGGTTAAATTTGAGACCTAAAATTTTCTAAAACATATTTCCTAAGAGTATTTAGAACTATCCTCAATGTATAATATAATTAAATTATTTTTTGTCCTTTTGAAATCGAAAATCATTATATAATTAATTAATATTTTTTAGTTTCCTAAAGTGACCCTCTCCTCTCTTATAAAAGGGAACCTCCTCCCTCCCCTCTTCACTCAATTAAGAGCCATCAATCATGGAAAAACCCTATCTATTTCTCTTATAAACTTCCCTAGTTACATCAATTGGTTATTTTTCTCTCAATATTCCAACTCTAGTACCCTAAGATGAAATTTAATGGAGGCACATCGAAGAAGAGGTAATTCTACCGATTCTTTCCTAATTATTACTTCTTCTACATCATATTCTGTTGTTTTTCCATTATAATTTAATTAAATAATTATCACTCATATAATTAAATGTTATTACAAATAGGAAACAACCATATTTTACCATCTATCCATTCTATGAAAGATGAAATCTCCACGCATGCATACACACGACTTACCATCTCTATGTCATGGTGTAATCTATCATTCACCACCACCTTACTTGGATGGGTATAATAGTGTAATAAATAACTATATATGATTAATATAACATGATACTAATTCAGAGATACTAATAACCATACACTTCAATACCATTAAAATAGTACGTGAACTGTATCATCGCACGTGCGTACGTACGGCTTACCGTCTCCACGACGCGATGCCATTCGTTCTACATAATTTTAATTAAATCACGATTATATAAACGAATTTAATGAATAAATATTGTATTTATTATAAAAATAATTTTTTTATATTATATAATTATAACATAAAAATAGAAATAAGAACATATCTAACAGAACATATATAAGAACATAAAGAAGTTAATACCTGAATACTACGTAACAATAAAATGTTAACAAAAAAGGTTGAAAATATGATCATAAATGTTATCATAAAAATGATTATTATTTTGGAAGAAATCAGTAACATTATTTAGATAATTTTATAGAAGGTTTGGATATTTGCGAAGCATATCGTACCTATGTCAATAGATTATTTTGTCGCACTTTTATTTTTGTGGGGCATATGCCTTATACATCATCTAATTCATTTGTGTGGTGTTTTTGATACCCATTAATATTTTTATTATATTTATTATTAATGTTATGATATTTAATTATGCATATAAATTTCATTATTTTATATGATTCACCTGTTTATAAATTGGTAAGGGATAATTTTTTATTTTCATTTTTATCCGAGATTGTTAATACGTACGTATTTACTAGGGGTAAATTTATCATCCATATTTTCTAAAAATGTATTCATAATTTTTTTTAACTATTTAAATGAATGTTTTATATAATTTTTAACCATTTTTACTTTTTTTACATCTTAGTATTGAATGAATCCTTCATTGGTTTACCACATGATGTACTTTTTGACATTTCATTTAAAAGTATGAAGACACTGTAACTTTTTTGTTTATTTAATGAATGGATTTTTATGGCTTCATAACTCCATATTTCTAGGAACCATCCTATACATTAATTATAGTTTATTTTATACTAAATTCCTTTCTTTTATACTTTCCCATAATTTTGAGAAAGGAATTCATATTTGAATAAAGAAGGATATTTTCATCAAGACCTATGTTAAAGAGTTGTATCAAAATTATTTTCCATCTAATATGATGCTCATAAATACGGTTATGTTTCTATGAATATTATTACTATTATTGGATTTCATTAATGATGGAATGATCTTTTATATATATCATGTTATTATGAAATGTATTTAAGAAACCCTTTTTATTTCTTGGGTTATGCTATGATGAATGATTTATGTATTGTGGCACATGTAAGAATGATTTTTCAATGATATATGTGGGACCTATATACCCTTCCAATTCATTGGGTAAAGATCTATATTTCATGAAATAGATATGAATGTAATGAAAATTAAATATGGTTCATTAATACATGGCTGGAACGGCGAGGAAAATATGATAAGTAATTGACTTTGCCCACTATGATGGTCTTGGAATAAATACCATGGTTAATATGGAAACAATATTATGTGCTTATTAGTTTTTCAAAATTACATGTTTTATGCTAATGATATTCTATCATGGTTAATGTTCCTTTATGATCAATGTCTTCTATTCTTCCAAGATTTATTTCATGAATATTTATTTTGATGTTTAAACTTTATGATTGGGTTTTTACGTTGAAATTTTTATTGTTTATTTTATGTTGTCCATGTGTACCCTTACTAAGCATTTGAGCCCCCTTTTTATGTTTTAGTTTTACCAAAGATATAAAGAATTGTTTTAGGTTGGAAAACTAAATGGGATGATCATTATGGGAGATGTTGAAGATCATTACCCATGATTAGAAGATTATGCTCTGAGTATCCAAAGACACTGAACTAATATGGTATTTGGGAATGTATTTGTGTCATGTATTAAGTATTCCTGAAAAAATTTAATATCCATGTAAATAAATCTAGGGTCTCTATAGTTGGTTTCAGACTGAAGGTTTAGTCGTACTACGAAAACTAGGAGGTGAATTCATTAGTGAGATCCCGAGAGATATTTCTAAGGTTGGCTTAGGGATTTTAAAAATGTTACATATAACTATAGGTTATAGTTCTAGAATTATTTTAACGATCATAAATAATATAGGATTAAACGTATAATGTGAGATATTTAATGTACTACCCTTGATTATGTTGTATTCAGAGAAGGATTTCTTCCTCTCACAATATTCATTTTGTGTTTTAGTCAATGGATGGAACCAAAAGTAATTGGTAAAACCATAAATCTGATGAAAAAATTAGAGACTATGATAAATGTTATTATGTAATTTATAGTGTGGATAATATTGTGATTATGCTGAATAATTCATCGTAGTAAATGTTTAAAAAGGTGAACATTAGTGGTATTCCTTAGTCACCAAATAAAAGGAAGATGGACTTTTCTTGCATGTTCCCATGGTGAGGAACACATAGGAAAGTAGATTAAGCTACCTAAATATCATGATAAAGGGAATAAGAACTTTGAGGAATACCTGAAATGGAGAGGAAGATGTTATCTATGTGGGGAAAAGGGTTATAGAGTGACAGACTATGATTGAGTTCAATGTCTTATCAGTGGAGAACACGAGTATTACCCAACTCAATGACAGGACCTAAAAGGATACTTCTAAATAGTGGAAGGAACTATTCCATTATAATAATTGAAGAGGATGGATTGAAGGTTTTATGGATTGGAATTAAAGTGTAATGTTGTAAATCTACTTTCATGGTATTATGGAATATTGGAATAACTATGTATTGGTCCGTTCTGGTTTCCCATAAGAATATGGTATAGGTAACCATGAAAAGTGATTGAAATATTTTTGAAAAGATCATGATTTTCACATAATGAAGGGATGTAAATACCTGGAAATTCTGTGGAAAATTTTTTCTTCAATACATGATATTTTTACGGTTCCGCAAACATTTACCGCGCTTGATTCGGAGGCCCGGTGTGCCCGGAATCAATTTCTAAAGTTTTGATTTTGTACCTTGAGTAAACATATGAGCGCTATTTTATAACGTTTGAAACAATACTCAGAACAGAAATATGAGGGTACCGTTGAGCTCGCAGTATCAGTGATTCATAGTGATACCTTCACCGTAGTTGTGTCCTATTGAGAATGGAAGTTAGTTTTTGGGGTTTTAAATAAAATAGAATAAAAATAAAGTGTTAGCATTATTTTTATTTATGGTGGTTAAAGATCCAAGAGGAGGTTAGTGGTGGAGGCCACCACACCATAACCTCCCATGAGAGGTTATGGTGGTGGGGCCCACCTGCCCATAACCTCCCATGGGAGGATATCCTTGGTGGGCCCCACATGATCTTTAAACCTCCCTTAACGCCCCATAAAGGAGGATGAAACACTTCACCTTATCCCATTAATTATTTGAGCTAACACCACCCAATAATTAAATGAGTTCTCTCATTTAATTAAGAAAAATAATTTGAATGGTTGTGCCAACAAAAATAATAGAAAACTTCATCTATTATTTTTGGTTGGCATCCTGGTAGAGCTTTGGGGAGAGATAAAAATCACTCACAAAGAACAACTCTTCCGCCAATGAAACACGATGAACACCTTTCTTCGATCTTCGAACGAACCAAAGGAGAAGGAGCCGACCATAAAGAATGCTGAAGATTCTTTTTCCTCGGTCTCCTACCCTGATCACTTTCCGACAAGAACAAATCGATGTCTGTCATTCCTCTTCTTCCACTGTCAATGCACGACATGCGAGGTAGAGTTTTAAAGTTGTATTCATTTCCGTTCTTCGCCTTACAATTTTTTTGAATGAGAATTGTCGATTGATAATGCAGTAATGAGGAGGGATCAGACCACATGAACACAGCCCGACCATCCCCCATTGTGGTTCTAATTTGTTGAAAACGGTGGTGGCATAACATTTATGCTAATGTAATGGACCACGGTAAAAGAAACAACGGCCGGTGACGGGCCGACTGCGAAGAAACCAATGGCTCAAGGCCACCGGGTTGCCAAGAGGGTGTGGTACCACTATGCATCGCGGAAGGAGAGCCACAGCCAGGGCGGGCTGTGGCGGAGGTGCACGACGCCATTACGCTATGCCGGTGGTGCATAACCGCTACTAGGGCGGGCCACAGTGGATGAGCACGGCCTCCTCGTGCCGCGGCGGTGGGGCGGAGCGGTTGGCCGCTCGGCCAGCCGGGAAGAGCGGGACCCCGTCGGGTGCCGCGTGTGCTGGACCGGTGCCACATGGCACATGTGGGAGCTCCACCAAAAAGGAAAAGGTGATAGGGAGCCAAAGGGTGCACGACTTCCACCCTGGCCATAGCTTAGTTGGACCCCATGAGCCGCCGGGCCACCGGGCTGTTGGGTCGGGCCGCCCCCAGGCCGGGCCGTCCATCCGAGTGAGGCCTCCGTCGGGTCGGGCCGCCCATCCGGGCGGGCCGCCATTGGGACGGGCCACCCTCGGGCTTGGCCACCACCTCAGACTGGGTCAGACCCACGGATCGAGTTGGACCCCGTTCAGGACCCGGGTCGGTCCGGGCCAGTCAGACTGAGTTGGACGGGACCCGGACCTGCTTTCTCCAATTTACACCTCTTCTCCCATATCATGGGTTACGAGTGTCTGATCTTAGAACCGTCTATGGAGAAGGAAATATTATAATGAGACGGTTCTTTTGGAATATCCCACATGATTTTTGGACACAGTTGGAGTACGGTTAGGTTGGTTTGAACCTAAAAACCAAACGGGCCCCTAGGACAGAAATGCAAATAATTCACATACCGGGTGTCTGATTGACGTGTAGTTTATTGTGTTGAGTCCTCTATGAGGAGGCGGACCTTTGAAATACTTTTACTTGGGACTTCGTGATAGTTGGAGTATTGTCCAGTAGGTCATGGGGTGGATCATCCCGAAGACGAGCAAGTGGAATACAGAGACCTAGTAGCTGGATGATACCTGAAGATTGTTGACCTTTCGATGAAGAATGTTTCGACTAGCCCAGTGGGGGCGCCTCTATGTGACGCAGCAGACCCACATTGGGGAGCACCTTCGTGTGAAGAAATAGACCCACATTAATCGACAGGAGGAGTAACTCAGTAGGTTACGAGGGGGAGTGCCTCTATGTGAGTGCGGCAGACCCACAGTGGGGAGAGCCTCTCTGTGACGCAGCCGACCTACAGTACTCGACAGGAGGAGTACCACAACAGTACAGGATAGTGGAAAGCGCCTCTGTGTGATGCGGCATGCCCACAATACTCTATATTGGAGGAGTACGCCAGTAGCCAAGGATTCGACAGTTCGACTGGGAGTGTTACATGTTTCCACGACAAGAATAAAATCCTGGTTTTGAGCTGAGTCTGTGACTTTTGTGTTTACCTCATGATTGATATGGGTTATTAGGTAACTTAGGTATATGTATGGGCATATACCTAATTATGGTTTGTCCGTTGAATCTTTACTTTGTGGTTATTCTTGTTGGATATTTTGATACCTTGAGGGTCTCAGGGTCCCTACTGAGTATCGTTATACTCACCCATGCACAGGATATTCCCCCAGCTCATTGTGTTGGATGCAGATGACAAACAGCACTGACGGAGGTCGAGATTCCAGGATTAGAAAGTACCTAGAGGTGGACCATACGACTAGTCAGTATACAGAGGAGTCGGAAAGACGTGGAGTGCTGAGGTGGCCATATATACCTAGCATTCATGTGGGAACTCTAGAGGATTATCTATGAGATACTCTTTACCCGAAGGTCACCCATCTTGATCACTACACCAGACCAAGAACGCATAACTATATAGTTTTAATCAAAGAGTCTTCCGAAAAGGAAGGTGAACCCTATTGACATGAGTCATATCATTTAGCCATTTTATCCATTATCATTATGGGGTGTTACAATCACCCATCCTTTAGTGCACAACGTCCTCATTGTGGGCCCAATATCTCAACCCAGGCAGTTCATTACACTTAAGGCTGGGCACCACCTCTGATACCAAATGTAACAACTGAAACAATGTGCAAATGTAAGCAAGTAAAGTAGACACTAGGTCATCCTCTGCAGTTCCTACCTGAAGGGTATGTAAAGATGGCCTCCTTACCAGTCCTTGTCCATCCATCTGCTCTATGCACTGTCACTCTGAGTGGTCCACCACTGGGTACCATCTAGTCCTGCTACTCTCAACCACAGTCAACGATGTCTGTCATCTACAACCAACACAATGAGGTGCGGGCATAGTCTGTGTAGGGGTGAGTATAAAGATACTCATTAGGGACCCTAAGACCATCATGTATTCACTATATCCAACAAGGATAACCACTACGTAAATAAACAACAGATAATCCTAATATAGGTATATGCCCATACATATACCTACGTTATCTAGTAATCCATCTCAATCTTGAGGAAAACACAGAGCTCATTAACTCAGCTCAAACCATGATTTTATTCTAAGGGTAACTCTCCACTAGGAGGGCTCTCTCCAACACCCCAACCTGCATCAGGATGCTGAAAGAGATCATCGAGGCTCTGATCTCTCGCCAAATCCCCTGCTCGAAGGTCCGACTCTTAAAGAATGGGTCTCGTACCATATCAGTGGAGTATCACGAGAGGTTGGTGAACCTCAATAAGTAATATGCTATTGTCATGTGCCCTCCTGTAGATGAAGTAGCTGTTTCATTTGTACTGCTCGAAAGGTGGATGGTATAAACTCTGCCCGAAACAGGCTCTCAAAGACTGTCCAATGAATTGTCGCCTCGACATGCACCTAGAGCATCAGGATCCACCATCTTCATACAGCTGCATGAAGGAGACTTGCAATAAAGATCACCATGTAGTCTATTGGTGTCCCTACTAGCCTGAAAACTCTCATTGTAGCCTCTAGCCAATCCTCAACCACATGTGGGTCCATCTCTCCCTATAACCTGGGTGGTCTCTGGTGCTGGAAGTCGTGTAATGCGCTCAAGCAGCATGCATCGTCTACTGTTGCGGCTGGTGGGATCGGTGGCCCAACGAGGAGTGGTTCGATTGGTGCCTCCGCTGGAAAGGGGCCCTGCACCGAGGCCTCGTCACTCGGTTGGCTATCAGAGCGTACGACTCTCGGGGCACTGCACGGAGGCATCCTGAACGAAATAGTTGTGACACGGTCAAAAGAGTATACCTGGTGAACTGACCTGGTAGAGTTGATTTAAGAGAACTTTTGAAACACACACGCAATCAGTGTTTTCATGAAATATGTTAGAAATCAGAAGTCATGGAGGCATAGCGTGGGGATGTTGACTGTGAGACTATTCGTGCTCAGATATCCACAGGGTAGTCACTTGAGGGATATTCAGAAGGTGGGGAGCATGACATCCTCTTCAGAAGACGTAGCATGGTACTCGTTGCACTTGAGGAGAAAGTGCATGGGAGCGGGAGGCTCAATGGGGTTCTCAGTACCCCCATTTTTTCCCTTAGTTCGAGTTGTATCTTACAGGGATGTAAAGCCCTGAGGTGGGGAGAATGTGAAGACCTAGAAATTCTATGGAAATTGTTTCTTGAATACATGGGTTTTTTACGAGTCTGTGAAAATTTACGGCGCTTGATTCTGAGGACTGGTGTGCCCATAAACAGTTTTGGAAGTTTCGTTCAGGTACGTTCATTAAAGGTACGAGTTGTATTTGATAACTTTTGAACCGACGCTCGAAACTGAAATTCGAGAAAAACATTGAGCTCGTAGAGTTGGTGATTTCTTAGTGAGACCTTCATCGCAGTTTCATTCTAAGGAGAATGAATGTTAGTTTTTGGGTTTTTAAATTCAAATTGAATAAAAATAAAGTGTTAACATTATTTTTATTATTGGTGGTTAAAGCTCCAAGATGAGGTTAATGGTAGGGACCACCACACCATAACCTCCCATGAAAGGTTATGGTGGTGGGGCCCACCTTCACATAACCACCCTTGGGAGGATATCCTTGGTGGGGTCCACACGATCATTAAACCCCCCTTAACTCCCCATAAAAGAGGATGAAACTCTTCACCTTCCCGCATTAATTATTTGAGCTAACACCACCCATTAATTAAATGAGTTGTCTCATTTAATTAAGCTCATGAATTCGAATGGTTGTGCCTAAAAAATAATAGACATCTTCATCTATTATTTTTGGTTGGAATCTTGGTGGAGCTTTTGGGATAGAAATAATTTTCCCACAAAGAACACATCTTCCGCCAATGAAGATTGAAAAACACCTTTCTTAGATTTTAGACCAAACCAAAGAAGAAGGAGCCGACCACGAAGAATGATGACGACGATTCTTCTTCGGTCTCTTACCACAGACGCTTTCTGACGTCAAAGAATCGACGTCCGCCATTACTCTTCTTCCACCATCAACAAATGACAAGCATGGTAGGGGTTTTTAGTTGAATTCGTTTCCATTCTTCGCCTTACAATATTTTGGAATGAGAATTTCCGATTGATAACGCCATAACGAGGAGGGTTCGGACCGCACTAACACAGACCTACCCTCCCCCATTTTTTTTCTCATTTTTTAATAACGTTGGCGGTGAAAACCTACCGCCGGAGGAACATACCGCGGTAAAAGGAACGGCGGCCTGCTACAGGCCGGCCGCAATGAAACCTGTGTCGCAAGGCCACCGGTTTTCCAAGAGGACGCACCACCACTGTGTTGCGTGGAAGGAGAGCCACGACCAGGACGGGTTGTGGGGGAGGTGCGCACAACAGTCACATCATAAGGAGGCCAGCAAGGGTATGGGGCTAGGGCAGGCCACGAAAGAGGAGGACGGTACTGAGACGCTGCGCCGGTGGTGCATAACCATATACAGGGTTAGCCATGGTGGAGGAGCACGGCGTCGTCACACCGCGGCGACAGAGTGGAGCGGTTGGTTGCTCTGAAAGCCGGGAGGAGCAGGACCCCGTCGGGTCCCACATGTGCTGGATCTGTTCCATCTGGCATAGTTTGGAACTCCACCCAAACGGCACAACCATTCAGGAGCCATGGGCGTGCAGCATTCCCCCTGGATGCTGCTTAGGTGGACCCTGCGAGCTGTCGGGCCGCCGGGCCACCGGGCATCCAGGACTGGCCGCCCTCATGCTGGGCCGCCCATCCTGGTCGGGCTTTGATCAGGCTGGGCCACACTCGGGTCGGGCCGCCAATCCGGGTCGAGCCCCCATCGGGTCGAGCCGCCCTCGTGTCGGGCCCCGCTTCGAGCTGGGCCGCCCACTCGGGCCGGGACAACCAATCTATTCAGGGTACCCTTTCGGACTAGGTTAAACTTGGGGATCGAGTCGGACCCCGATCCAGACCCGAGTCAGGCTGGGTCAGTCCGACTGAGTTGGACCGGACCCGGACCCTCTTTGGCTTGTTTACACCACTTCGCCTATATCTTGGGCTACATGTGTCTGATCAACGAACTGTCTGCAGTGATAAAAATCATAAAATGTGATGGTTTTTTTGGCATATCCCACATGAGTTTTGGACATTGTTGGAGTATTATTGGGTTGGTTTGAACCTAAAAACCAACCGGGCCCCAGGAACATAAATTCCAATAACTCACAGACCGGGCGTCCTATTGACGCAATGTCTGTTGCGTTGAGTCCCCTATGATGAGGCAGACCTTTTAAATACTTGTAATTGGGAAATTTTGATAGTTGGAGTATCGACAAATAGCTCATGGAGCATATCCTCCTAGAGATGAGAAAGTAGAGTACGGAGACCTAGTTGCTGGCCGATACATGACAATTTCCGACCTTTTGACTCGGAGTGTTTCGACTAGCCTAGTGGGGAGCGCCTCTTTGTGACGTGACAGACCCACAGTGGGGATCGCCTCTGTGTGATGCCGCAGGCCTACAATACTCCATAGGAGGAGTACCTCTGCAAGATACAAGGGGGAGCACCTATATCTGAGTGTAGCAAACCCAATGTGGGGAGCCCCTCTGTGTGACACAGTAGACCCACGGTACTCGACAGGAGGAGTACCACAACAGTCCAGGAAAGTGTGAAGTGCCCATGTGTGACGCGACATGCCCAATGTACTCTATAGAGGAGGAGTACACCAGCAGCTGAGGTTTCGACAGTTTGAGTGGGATTGTTACATGTTTCCACCCCTAGAATAAAATCTTTTTTTGAGGGTATTTGGGTCCCAACTGAGTATCATTATACTCACCCCTATACAGGCTATGCCCTCACCTCGTTGTGTTGGATGTAGATGACGGAAAATGCTGACGGAGGCTGAGACCACCATGACTGGATGGTACCCAGAGGTGGACGTTATGAAGAGTTGGTACATAGAGGAGTCTGACAGATGTTGAGTGCTGAGGTGTCCATATGTACCTACCCTTCCTGTAGAAACCACGAAGGATGATCCAGAAGCTCCTATTTACCTTTCAGTTGTCTGTCCCTTTTTTAGTTTACATGCTTTCAGTTGTACCTATAATTTACTATTGGGATTGTATTTCTGGCCCCTTTTTACTATCCACCACTTCTTCTATATAAAATATTTCATAGTGTTTTTTCTTCCAGTTGTGTACTCTATTGTGCGTGTTTAATTTTTATAAAGGCTATGACTTCCCAGCTTTGGGATCTACACATTTGGTGCTAGTCGCTAGCCCGAGTCCTATGAAAGGCAGGAATGGGTTAGTCACGACACGGGTCACGAGGACGGGTCGTGATAAGGGATAAAGAGATAAAGAGATGTTTTATAGTATTCATGATCACATAACTGATATAAATACAAATTCAAATCATTGTTTGTGTGTGTAGAATTATTGGTATTTTTGTAGAATGTATGTGTTCACTAAGGTTCTATTGCAGTTCATGTTATTATCATTTTTCAAAACAATACATGATTAATTTTTCCACATGTTTGGAATGTGACTACCATGAACAACCAAATGAGATTTTAGAGAAAATGTTTTAGTCGATTTAGTTTACCTCCTTCTGAAATTTTACATTTTCTATTTTTAAGGATTTTAATGTTATCCATTTATAGAAAGTGTAAGTTATATTTCAGTTTATGTTTTTTTATTACTCTATTGTCTCACTAAAGGTGGATATATACATATTTGATAACATGTTCTAACATTTATGATGAGATAGTTGGAATTATCTATCATACTATATCATGATCTACTAACACTTAATGAATGAAAAATTCAACTTAATTTCATTAAAAAAAAGAGGTGAAGTGAAAATTGTCTAGGGAACGATCAATGGTACTGAAATCATGTATGTATTTATTCTAATGAAAAAAATTCTATTAAATTAGGAAAATGATCTTGAGAAAAAAATATCCTCGTACCTTATAATCTGATGAATCTGATAGTCCCTAAAATCATTGCATATTTATGGATTTCTGTTAGTTAACTTTTTTCAAACCTGGTTCTCAATCACTATCCGTCATAACATTATGGATAGATTTCTCTTCCATATCTATGTTTTTACTTCCTACTTATGCTCTCATTTTTGGAAGCCCAGTTATAAATTACATTGGGTAAACATAATGTCTCTATATTTAATTTTTTAATTGAAATTTTAGTATTCCTTTTTATGATTTCGGTTTACTTGAATGAAATATTCATATAGTAAGCAATTTATAACACCAACTAATTTTGAGGGAGATATTCAATTTAAGGGGATAGAATGTAACACCATGATATTTTATGAGATAGATTATTTTAATTTCAATGATGAATTTTGTGGTATGCTACACCTGTATTATCTTGTTCTATATGCAACACTGTATTAGCTTCCAATATATGCAACAATATTATTGGCTTGTGTTGCAAACAATTTAATGTTCTTTTGATAGAATTAATTTCACGCAACTAAGAGTATAGATTTTTTTTTCAATGTATAAATAAACTATTTTTGGATTATTTTATACAAAAAACCAAAGGAATCATTCACTACATGCAAAACTTACATGGCTTGCATTACATACAAGAGTTACCTTCCTCGATTGCTTGCATTTTAGCAATACAGAGTTTCACTAAACAATAATATATTATTAAAAAATTATTATTTAATGGGATATAAAATAGACTTTATGAATAGTAATAACTAAATTTTAAATTTTATATAACATTATCATTCATCTTAAAAGTTTTCTAGAATATGGTATGAGAATGAAATGAATTGTTTGGATATAAGAAGTGATTTTAACAAAAAGCAGTTTTTATCATTTTAATGGAAAAACCATATTAAATATAGTTTTTGACACTTTGATATGCTAAATTTGAAAATATGAAATTCTTTTTTAAAATGAGGACATAAAAATTTACTTTTTTAAATTTTTATTATTTTTCTGATAACATTCAAATTTTATTGAATAGTGAAAATATTGTATTTTAATTAGAAAATTCATTTTCATCAAACTTATTTATATAGTTAGATTATATTTATAATTAGTTTTAACATGTAATTGAATTACTATTTTATAATTTAATACAATTTTTTCATTGGAATTAAATTTTATTTTATTTTGGACATAAACACATGTTAGTCTTTTAATTGTTATTATTTCTTAGAAACTCATAATTTGGTTTGAAAACAAGAATTATTTTTAAATTAATAACTGAAAGTTATGTGTTTTTAATTTTTAAAAATGGATTATATATTGGGAATTATAATTTTGATTTTTTTTAAGTAGGTACCATTTATTTTTGGACATTATGAATAGTAACTTTAGTAATTATTTTATATAACATGGTTTAAGGGTAAATCTTGTAAATAAGGGTAAAAAATATTATAATAATATTAAAATACAATAAAATATGTCCAAATACCATTGGATGAGATATTTCGGAACATTTTCATTCTTGGGTCTATTTTGGGACCCCATGGATTCACTTGGATGTGAAAATGTCCTCGTATAAAAATTAATTGAAAGTAAAGATAATTATAAACTAAAAATATAGCTTTTCCTATATCAATTTTAATATAGGGTTATAAAACTGAAATATATCTATATAGTAATTCTTTAGAAATAATAAAATATTTCCTACATAATTGAATTTTATTTATAAATTTTACATACCAAATAAATAAATTTATTTCTGAAACAATGTTGATGTAGTGATTTATTTATTAATTAATGATTTAAATAAATGAGATTATAAATAATAAAATAAATTTAGTACAAACTTTTTTATTCCATACAAGAGTATTAAATATGATTATTACTTGGTATATTTGAATTTATATTGTTTTTTCTAAATAATAAAGTTTTTATGGATTTTTAAAATGTTGTGAAATATATAGTTTAAAAATTGACAGGAATGAGTTTTTTAACAAAATACTATATTATTAAAGAATATAATATTCATAAAAATATAATAATCATTCAAATTAATTATATAAAGTTTAAAATCTCATTAATGATCAAATTTTTATTCTACTGGAATTTTATTGTAACCATATTAACCATATTGTATGAAAAAACAAGAACACATGGTAATAGTAAAATTCATTAAGTAAGGGTTAATGATAAATGATAAGGTTAAATTTGAGACCAAAACATGTCTAAATCCTATTTTTTGACATAATTCAGAAAAATATTCATCTTATATTCTAATTAAAATAATATTAGACTATTTGGAAGCGAAAATAATTTTATAATAAATTAATATATTTAGATATTTCTATAGTGCTTGTATCCTCTCCTAAAAGAGGGAACCTCCTCCCTCTCCACTTAACTCCATTTTGAGCCTTCATGATTGGAAACACTCTACACATTTCTCTTTTATACTTCCCATGATACATTATAGAGGTGTTTCTCTTCTTATAATACCATCTCTAGTCCCCTAAGAGGAAATTTAATAGTGGCACATCGAGGAAGAGGTAATCTATTATACCGATTCTTTCAAAAACATTAATCTTATACATTATTTTCATTATTTGTTACATTATAAAGTAATTACATTAATATAAGTCATATAATTATATGTTATTATAAATATTAAGAAAACATATTTAATATTCTATTCATCCTACGAAAAAATAAATCACCATGTGTGCATACGTACGACTTATCGTCTCCAAGTCGTGGTGTAATCTGTTTTTCACCACCACCTTAATTAAATGGGTGTAATAGTGGAAATAAAAAGTATATATTATTAATATAACATTATAATAAATAATAAATACTATACACAATCAACTTCAATACCATTCAACTATTATGGGAATGATATTGTCGCTCGTGCGTACATACCACTTACCATCTCTACGATGCGATGTGATTCGTTCTACATAATCATCATAAAATAATTATTATATAAATTAATTTAATGATAAATATGATATATATTATTCTAATGAAATTAATTAAATTATATAACTACACTCTAAAAATATGATTAATAACTTATCCGATAAAACATACATGAGAACATAAAGTAGTCAAAACCCAAATAACTAGTAACTATGAAATGTTAATAAAAACAGAAGAAACTACGATTATAAATGTAATCATATAGATGATTATGATTATGGAATAAATAATTAACATTATTTAAATAAATAACATTATTTAAATAATTGTACAGTAGAATCAAACACATAGAAAGAATATCATACCAAAGGTAAGGGAATATTTTGTCTTACTTTTAAATCTGTGGGACATATGTCTTATAAAACATGAGATTCGTTTGTGTGGAGTTTATGATATACATGAATAATTTTATTATTATTATTATGAAGGTTATTATATTTACATATGCATATAAAATTCTTTATTTTATATGAATTGACTGATTATAAATTGGTATGGGAAAATTTCTCAATCTCATTTTTATCTAAAATTGTTTATAAGTATGTATTCACTAGGGGTATATTTATCATCAATATTTTCTAAAAATACTTTATATTTTTCTATATATTTTTGAAATCATTTTTACCCATTTTTTACTTTTCGTTCATTGTATGGAAATAATATTTCTTTTCTTTAGCATACAAGGTTCTTTTTATCTTTTTCGGTATAGGTATTAGGAGAATGTTTTTTTAACATATATAGAATGAATGGATTTTTACAGTTTCGAGACACCTTATTTCCATATAGATTACTCTACATTATTTAATGTTTAGTTTAAAATAAAATATTTTCTTTTAAAATTTCATGACATTTTTATAAAAGTAAACATTTTTGAAGAAGAAAATATATTTTTTTCTCAAGAACCATGTTCAAGTGTTTTATCAAAAAAATTCCATTGAAGATGATGCTCACAAATAAGGCTATGTCTTTAACCCTATTATTACATTGATTTGATTTCATTCATGATGGAATAATATTTTACATGGACTACTATACGAGGAAATTATATTTATGAAACCCATTTTATAAATTAGGTTATAGAATGATGGATGATTTATGTTTTCTAGAACATGTAATGATGATTTCATTATGAGATTGGTGGGACTTGTTTCTACATCCAATGCGTTGGGTAATGATTTATATCTCATAAGACATGCATGAAATGAATAGAATGTAAATCATGTTCAGTAATACAATGATGGAATTGCGGGTAAACCGGGTTTAGTAATGGACTTTTTTCCACTATGATGGTCTTGGTAGCAATGCCTTTTAAACTATATAAATCATATTTTGTGAATATTATTATTCCATAATTACTTTTTTTATTCCAATGATATTCTATCATGATTAATGTTTCTTTATGATATATTCCTTATATACTTCAATGATTTGTTTCATGAATCATGATTTTTATGTTTAAACATTATGTACATGTTTTTATGTATTGATTTTTATGGTTTGATTTGTGTTCTCCATCTTTACCATTATTGATAATTTAATCTCACCATTTTATGTTTTCTTTTCCACATGATATAATGAAATGTTTTTTTTGGAAATAAAAAGGAGAAGATATTTATGGGAGATTTTGATGATCTTTCACCATGATTAGAATATTATGTTTCGTGTTTCCAAAGGCAGTAAACTAATAAAGTCTTTGGGCTTCTATTTTTGTCATGTATAATGTATTCTACAAAATAAATGTATTGTCCATGTAGGTCAAGATAAGGTCACTAATTTTCACTTATCATCGTAGGATGTAAATATCAAGCATGTCCTTCTTCTCAATAGGAGTCTTTATGTTGGAATGTATTGTCTGGATAGACTCAATAAAAAAGTTACATTCATCTAGTCCACTACTTCTAGTAAAAGCCAATGGGATAAAAAACTGAAATTTCATCATTTATTCAGACATTGTCATCTCAAACTTCCATGGTTATCATTCCATGAATTGAGTTCTCCTAGATAATTTCTCTCAAAATTTCTCTCCATATTCATTTCAAAACACTATCGGTGCCCATGGTTACATCATTGGACTATCATCCCTAGCCATGTTCTCGTATATTAATCAATACGAACTTTTTCATAGACTCATAAATCTACAAGAAAAACACACACCATAGGATAATTTTCACAACATTAACACATTTCTAGGATGAATCATTAAGTAACATCAAGCCCTTCCCCAAACCCTACCACATAGACCGAACCTAGGTACTAATACTGCCCTTAAGCATCTTACATCGAGGTTAATGAAAACAAAGGTTAAAAAACTTTCATTATTCATATTTCTTATTTATACATCCAATTATTCTCATATTTCATAATTTTAAATATTTTAATTTCATATTACTCATTATTTTCAATTCAATTTACATAAGAAATGAAAAATAGTTCCATTTCAACAACATACCAAAGACCCCTTTTCCATGCAATCCTAAAATGATGGATGTCACAATATAATGCCAATTTCCTAGAATTATACATTAAAACTAAACTCTAATTTCATATCATTCCATGACTCAATTATTATAATATATCTAAAAATAAAATCATATCACACTATAAGTATGTCAACGAAGGTGAACTAATATTCGACTACAGCAACAAACATCAATAATAACAATCCCACCATTTGAAATTGGGTTATCCCCCGTACATGGGTTAGCTACTACCATAACAGATCTCATAACTAGGGATTGAATCTATATAATATCCTACCAAACATTCAAAAAAATTTAGTAAAAAAAATATAGAAGAAAACTTATTTGATACATATGTGTAATGATCTACCCTAGGTTCCACATATTTGTTCCCTGATCTAAAAACACCGCATGACCTCATGAACATCTTACCATATGCCAGAGGGTGAGGAATAGTTGTCATTCTCTAATATAAATCCTGAAACAATTATACCCTCATGAATTAGAGTAATATTGTATTGAAAATAAATAAAAAATAACGTCTAAATAATGAAAAGATATCATAACTAGAACAATACCTATATAACAAGATATCCAAATCTAGAAATATAATTTCAAAAATAAATATGAGATAATCCATGTGAAAATATGTATCATGTGTGGCAATGAAAACTAAAATTAATGAATCTAATTACTCACAAGTGGGTACCCAACCAAGTCTATTTCCTTTTTCCATGCTCCATCCAAACTCAGCCACCTATTAGAGGGAATTTTTCTTTAACATGTCATATAACCCTGAAACCTATTCGGATAAAGATTAAAAAGCCTGAGTAGGGTGTGAGTACAAATCATTATTTAAAAAACAACTGTTAATAAGAAAAATAACAATCAATATTAGTATATAAATTTGTATAATGAAATATTCACAATGCATACAAAACAATTATCATATTCTGAAATTATTGTATATTAAATCATATAAAGTCTTCTGGTTCTTGAGGACACATGAAACTCAATACCTGCTTCAATCTACACTAGAGTTTACAATCTCTCTAAGGGATATCATGTATTAGTATTACACTATTATGATTATTTATCTCACGCCATATATCTTAATTCTGTTGTAACCATTCCATATTTCATGTCATATATCAGAATTCCATTGTTACAATAATAGATTTTAATTTTCATATGAATTACATTATTACCATTAATAATTTAAATATCATTCCATTAACTAATTTCAGAAATTATTAATCATATTATTTCTATTAATTAACTCAAAAAATTATTAATCTTAAAAATCACAATAATTATCTCAATATTTAATTAATATTCTTAGTCCCGTTAAATAACTCAAAAATTAATTAATCATCACAATCCCTTTAATTAACCAAACAATTAATTGATTGTATCATTCCCAAGAGTTAAATAAAAAATTAATTAATCTTTTTAATCACATTAACAAAATCAAATATTTATTAATCATATCTACTTCATTACTAATTAAAAAATTAGCCCACCACTACAATTAGTATAGTTAATTTCCCGGTAAATTAATCATAAAATACCAACCTAGTAACCACATAATTAACTCCTCAATTAATCATTCAATTTCCAATATCATTATCCTATAATTTATTCATCAATGAATTATTCACGTTATGAATCTCAATATCCTATAAATAATTCTTTAATTAAATATTCAAATTCACTATATCAATATCCTATAATTAATTTATTAATTAATTATCCCTATATTATAATCCCAATTACTTAATAAATATTTTAACAATTAATTACACATATTCCAACATCACATTATTCAACCAAAACCTCAATCACATAATTAATTAATTAGCCTTATTAATTAATTGAAAATAAGAGTATCCTATTTCTAAATGAACAATAGAAATAATACAATTACATCCCTGTAATTGAAATCCTGATGATAGGATTTGAATAATAGACCACCCACCTAAATTCATTGGTTGACGATCACCCGATGGAAATCACCAAAATATGAGTTACACAACGTTGAACAATGAGATCCAGATCTAACACCCCAGAAAAAGATAAAAAAAGATATCTTAAATATAGAACTAGATCTACAATTTTGTATCATGATACACAAAACCAGAATGAGATATAATCATAATAGGAAGAAAAAACAATTCCAAGATTGAGGGAAGAAAGGAAGAGAAATGGGGAACCATGAAGGATATGATTCACTTACGATGAGAGTTGTAGATCATTGAACTAGGATTCAAATCATGAATATTAAAGGTCAGAGTGGATTAAAATCCATAAAGAGGGATCAAAATTTTCGTAATAAATGTTATGGTCAAATGAGGGTCTATTTGTAATTAATAACGATGTAAGAGAAATTTTAAACAAAAATTTCAATTGAATTAAAATCTCACACATTGCCATCAAGGTAGGGGCATATGGTTTCCTCTAACTCTGAATCATAATTATGCACCTCTTTTAATGGGAATCATGATTTATCCTATTAGGGTGTATAGTTTGACAAACCATGCACTAACCATGAAATACACTCCGCATCGGGTTCACTATTATGGAAAATCATGCGCCAATTGTGAAATGACATCATTTTTCCAATTTCCTCAAAAAATCACCCAAAAACTGCAGATGATAAATCTCTAATGAAAATAACTCATTATTAAGAAAAATAGTATCTGTAATAAAACCAGAGACATCTACACAATAACCACAAATGTTAAAAAACCATAACACTAATGAAAAAATTATGATGTATCTATAACATAAATTCTTATAATGTATTTTTCATGATGGAATTTTTATCTAATGAGTAAATATATATATTTTAAAATAGAATGATACTATTAAAATCATATTCTTAACATTTATAAAGATAACTATGGTTTTCCAATGACAGAAATTATTTTATTCAATTATATTAAATAATTATTATTATGGTAATATTATTTTATATATTTCATTAAATCAATATTGAAATATTTTTTTATTATAAAACAATTTATATATTGGAAATAAAATAAATTGGAAATTTGTCTCACACAGAATTTTTTACATGAAAATACACAATTTGTTTAAAACAAGTATATGCTTTATATTCCGTAATGTTAAATTTAGTATTAATTAATATTATAAGTTGTATATAGAAAAAAGAATTTTCTTATTTGGAATAATTAGGTACAAATTATTTATTAAATGTATTTTTTTATTATAAAAATGAATTACAAGGGTAAAAACCGGATTCAGTAGTAAAATACAATAAAAGGTAGAGTAAGTTAACTAATGTGGATAAATACCAATGATGAAAAAAAAATATGTTTAATTGATTGATTGAGTTATAAACTAACCTAGTCATATATCCATTACATTATTGTCTATTTAGAAGTCATTTGTTCATGTAAAACACATGATCTATTTATATTAAGATGGAAAATTTAACAAAATGTTAATCACACCACTTAAGAAAGGGGTATAACACCAATCTTTGACGGATACTCAAAAATTTTGGTTTTCGATCGAACAGACACACTATTTAGTTAAAAAATATCCATTTTATACCTCTTTTTTAATTACATTAATTTATTTATAGTCTTCAATTTTTTAAGTGTCATCTAAGGGAAAACATAAGTTCTCAATGTAAGTCATAAAATTTACATAATGATGTGTACGTTCAATATTTACCTCTAAAATGTATAGTACAATATTATATTCGGAATTTAGAATATATACTATAATAATTATTTTCATATTTTTTGAATATTTGTTAACTAAAATTCTATATTTCAATAAATTAAAAACTAAAATGTCATTTGGGAATTTTTGGGGACAACTACATCCACAAAGTAACATATCTAGTATTATATATATATTTTGTTCCATACTTAATCAAATAGTGTTTAATATGATTAAAAATATAAAAAATATTTATATAATATCATTATACTTCTTTAAAATTGATATTAGTCTAAAATAAACCACTTTCATAATCATATACATCAATTAATTTTGGTTTGTTCATTTATAGGATGGTCCAACCATCTACATAAACAATGCAACAAAATATTATCACATATATCTATAATATATTAGTTGCTGATAATATATGATATATAAGAGACAAACAATTAATTTTTAATAATTTCAAGATTCATTATGAACTCAATAAACAATATACCAATATTTTTTGACAGAAATCAAAAAAATATTCAAATCACAAATTACATCACCAATGATCACAACCAAGAATCACAAAGTATGATATTATAAAATTATAAATCATATATAAATATAAATTATAATACCTTTTATTAAAATTTGATGATAAAATTTGAGATGATAATTAATTACAACACCTCTATTTCAGAAAAATTTAAATGTCCAAGATTAGTCACTTACAATATCAAAAATAGATAATAAATAATTAATATAACCATAGATAAAATTTAAAATGATATTTATGAAGGGTTATAAATATTAATGGAGTTACATAATAGATAATTAACAATTTCATTATTGTTATATAGAATTATACGTTCTTTGGTGTAATTATGGAATTTCGGTTTAGGGTTATAATCTAAAATTTAACTTCTTGAAACATATTTCATATTAGGCGTCATAATATCAATGATATAGTGTGATTAATACATAGTGAATTTATTCTACAATATTTAACTAAATCATGTGGTTTTATGACCTATATCATTTTTGATTCATTAATTGGATTTTAACTATAATGATAATGTAGTTGTAAGGTTTTTCTTGTATTAACTGTCAAATCTTTAAGACTTGTTTTATAGTGCACAAATATTTTTTATTTTTATTTTTCGTTCACATAACCTCCAATTGGATTATATAGATTACATTAATGTTAATTTTAGTGTTATTTCAGGTATGTTCATAAATCCCCCTTCATATATCCATCTGATTATATTATTACCAAAACTCATAAGTGTTATAGGTCTCAATTATGACTCCTTGTGACATGTTATATTTTTTACCCAATTTTTCCATTTATATGGTTTTATTTTTTTTATATATAATATTAATGTATTTAGACTATATTATCCATGTAATACATGGGTTATAAAAATTAAAATCGAGTTTCATTCTTTATTATTCATTAAATTCAAGTGTTAACTGTGTCATATGTGTTTTCTTAACTTGGTTTTCATTCATTGAGTTATGATTTTTTATTTTGAAATGTATTCTTATAATTTGGGTAAAAATATTCATATATTTTTAATAATATTTATTTTATATTTTTTGGTATTTTTATTTTATTATTAAAAAATCAATTTATGGTGATTTTCAATTCAACTTATGACGACTGTAGGGGTTTTTTCATAACTCAATTTAGATACATTGAGAATTAATGGTTATTATTGAGCTCTATTGATTTAAGATGACATATTTTACCATATTATTTTATAAAATAGTATATCCACTTCAATTTATATGGATATAATTTTCATTCTATTCTAATCATTTATTGGTGAATTATTTTTATTTGATATTGATACAGCAGGAATGTACTGTTCACCAGTAACTCATTGTCATCCCTTTTATAAAAGTATATCCAATTGTATTATTTGTACTAATATTGTTGTATATTCACACATTTAAACAAATTATTCCATTTAATAAAAAAATAGTAATAATACTTATATATAGAATTTCTATATAGAAAATTATTGATTACTTTTAAATGAATATGTCTTATATTATTTATGAAACTTTTAGATATGGGTTATTTAACAACCCAACATGTTTAATAAGATGGATTGTGATCATAAAATTATGATTATTGACTTAGTAATGCATTTAATTAAATATATACCTATATAAGATTATATTTTGTTGGAGGTCTACATCAAGTGCTATTTCATTTATAGACTGCATAAATGTTGTCCATATATATATATATATTTATCAATTAAATTCATATATTTATTGATTATTAAGGTATATATTTTATATATTTTATATATTATTCATTGTATATATATGATGAATGAATTGGACTAAATTAGAAACGTGTGTGTCCTGTAATACTCCCTCGATGCATTAGTAAGTCTAATCAGATAAACTATCTTCGGTATTTTCTATATTACAACTTATTTAATATATATATTAGTTTGGGTCATGATATAATGTAAATATATTGTTATAATTACATAATGGAATTTAATTTCATGGAATAATTACTGGACAATCAAATCGTTATGAATTCTATAACCATGAAATAAATCGGCATTATCTATGTGATCTATTTATTTCAATTTCCATATATAGATATGTTACACTCAATGTTTCCTATGATTTTGAAATTATTATGATTATTTATTCAAAATCAATTTATACAATGCTTTATTAGTCTATTATATATCATTGTATACTCATTCTTTAATTGGGTGTATGAACGAAAACAAATTAATATGTTTTCATTTACATAATTAATGAAAAAAATATTATTCATGAAAAATTTGGAATAAAATATCATGATAAAATAACTTTTTTTGTAAGTTGAAGGATTATTATATATATTACTATGTTCCTAATAGTTTGTAATCGTATTTGATTATTTGATAATGGAGTTATCTTTTCTATTTAATTTGTTTCTATGTTTTCTAAATCCATAAAACAAATAGCTCATGGTAATGTTTTAAGTAAATATTTCATTTATGTTGGGTGATTTTTAGACAATCATAATTTTAGAAGATTATTGATGGAATAAAATTAGTTTTTTATAATAATAATTGTTTTGAATTTACTAAATAAAATTTATGTGCTGACAAGTAATGTATTCAATTAATTTTAAGGGTATAGAAAACTCTTTAGCTTAGTGGAGGTAATATTGAATATTTTAGGTATTTGTAAGCCATTAATTCTGTGAAAACACTTTCGGTGGGACTAAAATATATGAATATATATATATATATATATATATATATATGATAAAATCAAAAAAACTTGTAATGTAGAAAATATGTGGTAATCCTAGAAATTATATCCATATTTGGATATTATCATGCCGACTCAGATATGTCATAGGTTTATCTATGGGTAATCATCCTCAAAAAGGATTTTTGAGTATCAACTCAATCTTCACTCTAGTGCATAATGAGGGGGTGTAAAACTGTACAACTATATAATCACTCCTCAAGGATATTATTTGGTAAATAAAATTTCTTTTATATGAAATTATTAAATATATATTATGTTGATGAATTATACTAATGAATACGAGAGAACAAAACATAAGGAAGCCTATATTAAAATAGTATTGATTTATGATGAAATGAAAATAAATTGTAATAACTTCAATGAGTAAGACAATTTGTGAATGAATTTTTTTTATCAAATTATCATAAAATAGTTTTCCTACGGTATTCATTAGTCACATTACCTCTTTTTATTTTTAGAAATCGATGAATCTTAATAAAAAGATGATAGAAAATGACTAAATGGATAATGACGATATTGTACCGATGATCAGCCTGGTGGGATATGATATGAAGTGAGAATTATTTTTTGTTTTTTCTACTAAGAAACCATGAATTTAAAATTTAAAATGGGGACATATTTTATTTTCTTAGACAGAACAATATAGATGATAGTACAATCTAATTGATGTCCACGTGAGAAAGATGACATAATAAAGAAAATTTATTTTTTTACATGTGAAATTTTTTCATAAGAAGCTACATATAAACTATTTAAATGGAACTAGGAGAAGTTTTATGTGTTCAAACAGAGGGAATAGAGTAATTAATTTTCATTAAAAAGTTAAAATATCATTATACATGGTAGAAATAAATAATATTCATTTTAAGGTCCTCTTATTTATCAAAGATATTGATGTGGGGAACATAGACAATATCCTTGTAAATTTTATTATCCAAGGGTTAGAAAATGTGATAGGAAAGAAAACATTACAATATATGGGATGGCCTATGAAACAAAAAACACAGTATTGGATTCATAAAATTTTATGTATTAAGGTATAATGGTCACCTAATAATGAACTATGAGTGTTGTATTCATATCTTATTAATCCCACTCATCTATTCCCAAAAAAAATCTAAACCTTATTAATTGATATTGAATTATTATATTCTAATAACACAATTACAATTTCTAATGTATATAGATTCTTGCTAATAGATGTTTATTATAACCTACTTCTTATAAATCATTTTATCCTTAATTTCACTAAATTTGACGGGATATTAGTAATGAATTGGATCTACTGGTTTGGAAGACATAATAATTTACTAAATAAAAAAATTAAATCATAATATTAACCCATAATCACTTATTTGTAGAAGGATAACTATAAATCTCATATGAAAAGTTACACCCATTATATTGGGATATTTATCAAAACTGATTGATGACAAAATCAATAATAGTTAGATACATATCATGATGGAATATATGAATTCCCTAGTAATACCAAAGATAGAGAGGATGAAACCTCATTAGAATTTCAATTCATAGTCATTAATATCTTATAGAAATAATTATCTATTTCACTAGTTTGGAATATTTCAAAATGTAATGAAATAATTTATTTAGAGGTAGGGGTATATCATCTCAATATTTGGGAGTATATTTATTTAATTAATTAATTTCTATGATTGATATCTAGTTTGATATATAATACAAAAAATTTACCCTCATATACTGGATCTAGTTGTTATATTACTACATTCTAATTAGATACAAGAGATTAAATCCAAAATAGATAAATAGTTCTGTAGGATCAACAAACTATATACATACTTTAGACTTGTATTAAATTTGGAAACATAAAATACAACATTATGAATGATAAAAAATCAAAATCCATGAATAAATTCTAAAAAATATTCTCCATAACTAGGGAAAAGGAAATAAAATAGGTCTAGGATTATATTCCCATTAAGGGTAAAATAAAGATGAATTTATCATGAATAACTAATACATATTCAAAAAGGTATTCCAATATAAAAAGGTAAATATCTAAACACACAATTAATTTTATCAATAACATGACTATAAAGATAATATAAGGAATAATCAATATGGAATGGTAAATAACTGAAACCATGAAATCTAAATAGGAATCAAGTTAATCTATAGACAATAACAAATTGAAATCCTCATTGATAATATTAGTAACTAAATTTTTAATTAATGAATTTCTATATTATTGGACATTTTGATGTCTTGAATAATGATATATATAATATAAAGACCATTCAAAATAATGTTTAAAATTTACAAGTAGTTCTAAACCAGAATCCCATTTAAACAAAGATATCAGAATGATTTATCTCCTGATATTAATAATTCTTTTATGGATTATATATAATCATTCCCCACTCATAACTACATGTCAAACACATTCCTCATATATCCAATACATGATCTAATTCATGAACAAGATGTCTTTTTAAAAAAATTTGAAAACTAATTAATGATTTAATGATCAAAATACTAACAAAAGTAAATCATATAACTTCTATGGTAAAATACCATGTGCATAGATGATGTACAATTGAATTAAAAATAATAGATATGATAAAAAATGTGTTTCATTTGTAGAAATGTATTATCTAATGATAAAAAGAATGTTAGTATTTAATGTTAAATATAATGATTAAAAATACTAATAAATAAAAATATTTTCAATTCACTCCATGGTTAAACAAATCATAAACCATGGAGATAAATATTAAGGCTGTAATCATTATAACATAACTCTAGTATATTATCAGTGAAAATAAATGATATTTGTCTTTGTAACGACCCAAGTATTTATAGAATAATAATTTTTCATATCTATTAATATTTATGAAGAAGATATTAATATTATGTAAAAGGGTATTATTTTTTTGATAGCATACTCGATAAGAAACAACAACTTCATCTGAAATCTTACGTTGCACACAATATTGAGTTATACATAAAAATAATTCAGTTATAGAAATATTATTTTAAATGGTATTTAATTCATATCTATTGTAATGGTGGGAATTAATAGTATTAAATTAATATTGAAATATGGTTTACAAATTATTAAATAATAATTCATTTTTAACAAAATTTATTAGAAAATGTAATAAAAAATAGTTTAATATATTGGAGTGTTTCTTTGGAACCCAATTTAAAAAGAGATCAATTGTGTTTATATAATCATATCACTCTTAGTATATTTTTATTTAATGAAAAATATATTTCATGTATTCAATGTAATGTTTTAAATTCATCATATATGTTTTCTAGATATGATACAAGAACAAATTCTATTTTTCGGATAAAATATGTATTTTTCTAAAAATGTAGTTTTACCGTCTTGTAATGGAGAAAAATTTTTAAATTTAATTTTTGATACCTTTATATGTTCTATTTGAAACAATAAACTTCTTCATTAGAATTGAGACATCAAAATTTATTTTGGATAAATATTTGATATTTTTATGATAACAATCATGTTTTGATGAATAATAAAAACACTCTAAATTTTAATTAATATCAACTTTTTTCCATCGAGATAATTTATATAGATAAATAATATTATTTATTGGTTTTAAAGTATTAATATAATATATTTTTAGATTTTAATAGAATCTTGGTCATTGGAACTAATTTCGCACTGAAAGTTGACATAAACACATGTCAATCTTTTGGTAGTTTTTACTTCTTAAAACACATTTTTTTTGTTTTGATCGCGTGAATTAATTTTAAATTAATTTCTTCCAATTATTTTTTTTTGAATTAGGAAAAATGGATTCTATATATGTAATTATAATATCCAAATTTTTTAAATATGTACCTTCTATTTTTTGAAAATTATGAATAAAACTTCAACTATTATTTTATTTACCATTCTTAAAATGTAAATGTTGTAAATACGGGTAAAAAATATTATTATAATATTATTAAAATACCCTAGAACATGTAGTATTCATATTGGATGCTTTTTATATGAACATAAGCATACATGGATCGATATTAGGACCTCATGGAGCCACATGGGTGTGAAAATGGCATTTTATAATATTTCATTTAATATAAAAAGAAATATAACATAAACAAGTATCTTTTAAAAAACCAATATTATGGTGGGTTCATATAATTGATATCTCTGACTATAAATATTCATTAGAAATGTAAAATGATTTCCTACATTATGATATTTTATTTATAAATTTTATACATTATATAAAGTTATTTAATTATGACACAATGATGATGTAGTGATTGCTTCATTAATAATGGATTCATATAAATGATATTATAAATATTAAAATAAATTTAATTTGGATATTAATATCCGCTAAAATAATTTTATGAATTTTATTGACATATTATCTTGGATTAATACCTTTGTTTTTATGACATAATTTTGTTTTGTATTAAATTTAAAAGACAAGTATGAATAGTGTCCAAAATTGACATAATCATAACTCAAAATATAAAATAGTTTTATTAAATGATATTAAACTCCTAAAACACTATGATTAGTAAAAATGTTTAATACAAGTAGTAATATTTAATAACAACTTTTTATGGTTCATATTCTATGATATGGTAATTACATTAAGCCAGAGAGTGTAAATAATGTGATATTAATGTACAAATAAAAATAGTAAAATAACGGTTAAACAAAAAATATGACGATAAAAATATATCAATATTTCAAAATATTATTGTATGATGGGTATATTTTAAAATCAATTTATATTATAATTAAATTAGCTTTGGACAATTTTTAATCGAAATTGAATTTATAATAAATTAATATTTTAATATTTTTCTAAAGTGCCCCTCACCTCTTCTATAAAAGGGAACATTTCTTATCATTATCTCTCTCTTCAGAATCAATTTAGTTTGGAAATTAGGGTTCCAATACACATCCTATAATTCCTCCCTTTCTCTTAGAAACCTTTCCTCGGGAATGAGGCAATTCAAGAAAGCCTTTTGGCGAAAATCAAAAGAAGTTACCCGATTAAGAAGTAAAGTCTTCTCTCAAGTTATTTTTTCCCTTCTCAACTTCTTATTATATTTTTAATAATTTATTACATAATAAAACAATTATACTCAATATAATATGATTTTTATGAGAAGGATTCAAACTACACTTCTATACACCTCCATCTAATGGATACAAATATAATGTTTCCCTGTACGGCGAAGTACAACCACATTAAACAATGATTGTTCAATTTTCTTCTACCATCTCTCATGGAATCCATTATAATGGTACCATATTTATATATGATATATATTAAATTTTTATTGTCTCTATTATTATGTAATTTTTATTTACAAAATATCTTTATGCTTTCCACAATGTATTAATATGATAATTTAATTTGAGGAAGTGTGCACTACCTCCCCATCAATGTGATATGACTCTTTCAGTCCATACATGGAACATTTAAAGGATGGATTTAATGAACTTATATAACATATAAAACATATATATTATACTATAATTAAAATATATCTATGTATCATTTTTTCCCTCTTTTAATATGAAAATGAAATGAAAGTAGTGTTTATGCGTACGTACGACCTACCGTATCCATGAATGGTGCATTGTATTTTTTTACCTCTAAATGTTATGGAATATTGTAAATAAAAATATTCTGGATATATTTGATATTTAAATAATTAATAATATTATATATATTATTTACTTCTGTCCACATGGGCAATTTACATCAAACAATTTCATTTTCAACTTAGGGAATCAATATCGAAATAATGAAAAATATGAACTCTAACAATTATCCAATTGTTATAACATGGTAATAAGTGATATAAAACGAATAGTAAACTTCCAAATGGTTATAATGGACGTATAAATTAACCTAGGTTTATTATTCATGTATATAATGATTGTATGCGATGAGTTGGATCAAGGTAAGGGAACTTCTAAACCCAATTTTTAATCTTTGGGTTAATCTTTTACATCTTGATTATGTTGGGATATGATTATGTGATAAATTACATTTAATATAAAATATTATATTTATTCTTTATTTATCTTTATTTATATTGAAAACTCTTAGTCTATCTATTTTATTTAAAAAATGTTCTTTTTAAGGGACTTTGACTCAATCACCTTCCATTAAGGAATATTTTGATTTATTCACGATTTTATTTTATATGGTGAATAAACCTATTTTTTTTAACTTCATTCAATCGGAATATAATTTCTACAAAACATTTTACTAAATTATAAATCAATTTTTTCTTTTTAACATATGCGATGAAAATGACCTTTCCGCTACCCTGATCATTATTTGATATTTGGATTCCTTAACAAGCCGTAATGTTTTTAAAAGGAAAATAAATTCCATATACCATTTTTTACATTTTTTTGTTTCGAAAATGGGTTTTGAGAAAGAATTTATCATGTATATGCCTTGAAATTATATATTTTTATTGCAATATAGAAATGTTACCTTTTATTTTTTCATATTTTATGTGTTATAAATAAGTTATTTTTCTATCGAATTATTTACATATATGGGTGGATCTGTGATAAACCAAGGGTGGGAGAATTTGAGATAGATCTCCAATTCATTTGGTAATGTGAAATAGGTAAACGATAATGTTTCTTTTAAGATATTTAGGGAATATTCTATGATGGGTTTTTTAAATGTAATCTTGAGGGTTACCCCCTATGTGGTTTTAAAAGATACATTGTAAGTATTATATGGATGGAACCAGTTACCATTATGATTAATGATTTCAATGATTCATTAATAAATCTTATGATTTCATGATGTATGTTAAATATCTAATGTTTTATGAGTTAAAACTATGATTTCATTAATTTTAATGTATTTATGTACTTATTTTTTATCTCCTTATTTTGTATCCCTTATTGAAATTTTATGCTCATCCCAGGGATTTCAAATATTTATCATAAGGTATATTGAAGGGTAAGAGAAAGGAATAATTTGATAATAATTTTATCAAGAAAAGTAGTATTGTGTTATTTGAGGAGTTTTATTATTGTGAAAATATTAGATATAGTAGAAGTGTCTAATTTTTTGGATTTTGTGATGTAACATAGTAGTTATGGACTAATTCTATAAAAATATAAACCAGAAAAGATCCTCAATGTGAATTCATGACTTTTCTTATGATTATGTAATTTTTTAGGATGTGGCGTTATAGTTGGTATCATCGATCTGTTTAAATAACTTTATAGGTTAGGGAGTTGTTTAAGAATAATTGACATAACCGTAATAGTTAGAAGATTATAAATATTCATAGTTATTTCAAATAAATTAAATGAGTTTAAAATAACATGAATAAGTATATATTACTGTTTACCCTATTCATAAGAATATATTTTTGGATTTTACTAATATACTCAAATGAACATTTTTTGTTTTAGTAAATGGGTGGATCTACTAGGATCCAAAGTAACAATAGATGTGAAGGAAACTGTGGTGGTTTTCAGAATAAGTGGCACAATGAAGTTAGAGTTTCATTGAGATCTTATGTGGGTATTCTCAACAAACTATATAGAGTCATGACTGACCTCTTGAAACTAGGTTATTTTTCAAAGGTATCATATATTTGAGAAACTAATCTCTATGGATGCTTAGGTAATAATAATAAAGGTAAATTTATTCAAAAACATATGTGTCATGGATGTGGAAAGAAACACCTAGGAAAATGATTCAGTGGGACGAGAAACTGTTATAAATTTGGTAATGAAGGTCATAAAGAAATAACCTACCCTGAAAAAAGGAAGCATTCATTTGGCTCTCAGAAAGGGAAAGAATATAATTACAAGGGATCAATTCAATGTATTAAATGTGGTGGGCCTGTTCTTTACAAAAATATATTTCCTACAATTAAGGATACTGAATTGGATCAAAAAGACCAAATAAATATATGTTTTTCAATACCTAATTCCATTCTAGTTGAAGATGAGGAAACAGAACAAGACCTATGAATGGTATGGATTATTTATTATCTCTTGTTAGGAATTTATTAAATCTTAGGACATTATGCATGATTTTGTTTATAAGGAAAATGTATAAATGAATAAGATATGTCAAATGGGAAAAGGATCATGAAAAATGTTTGATGATTGTGATTTCTACATTTTTGGAATTGATGATTTATTTCAGATATACAAATGATAATATGTTTAAATTTGTTAATGATAGGAATACATTGGAAGACATCTAATATATTTAACTCTATCATTAGTTTTATAAAAATTTTAATTGTGGAACAATTATATTTTATTTAATGGATATATTTATAAATATCTGTTATGGTATATATAATCCTTGAGTTTTTGGAAATTACTTTTTATTATTCATATGGATGCAAAATTCAAGGTATGTGATAAACATTGAGGTTAAAATAAGTTATGGTTATTTTTTAAGAATTTAACTTTTTTTTTTGGAATTTTATAAAATTATATAGTTTTTGAAAATTGAAAACAAGCTGACTATTTCACAACTCATCGCATTAGAAAAATCTACTGGAATCAAACACATAACCCAAGTTGGACTAGGATTTATCACATACTACTGGTCTACATGAAGTCACTAGTTAGTTTCAATTATTCATTTTAGTTAAATTATTTTATGGATTTAGAATATTTTTATCTTGGGAACATATGTTTTATCAAATGTATATCCTTTGTATAGGAAAATGATTTGGTGATAAATGTAATTTTAGAAGATGTTCACGATTTTGGGAACCCTATATGCTTAATAAAAATAGAATATTATGGGATTTTATGTTATGAGTAATGGTTGAATTTTATTTTGGAATAATGTTTTTTATTGTAGAAATATGGATATATGGGTTATTTATGAAAATGGTTAACCTATCATGTAGAATATATGATTAGGTAAATTACATTTAAGTAGGAGACTTTTAGAATAGTTGATCTTATTTGTAGAGAAATGTTATGATTTATCATGGAATACTGTTTGATCACATCAATCTAAATTTTGGGTTTCTATATTAGTTTGGATTAATTTGATGAATTTTTAGGAAATTTGTTTATTTAGTGGTCTTTGATGAAGTTTGGGTATTGTTTTATGAATTTTAGAGTTTAAGAGTGATATTTCGTTCTATAAAGGCCTTTTCATTTTGGAGATTATCTGATCATTTACTAAACATTTTGGTTTGGGATAACCTATAAGGATAGTGGAAATATATAGTCCTATTTTGGGTATTATGTGATTCAATTGAAATATATTTTATCACTTTATGTTTGATGAAGCCATCTTGAATAATTTTCATTTGTAAAAAAGATGAGTTTGTGGTATATATTTATTTAATGTGGAAATTCTACATGACAATCAAGTATGGTTCATTACGTTCTTAGTCAAATTCCGTAATAAATTATTTATATTTATGAAAAGGACCTTAAAAACATTGTTCATTTACTTTTCATACTGGAAAATCAATTAACATTTAACCCATCACATGTTTATAGTTTTTAGATTTTTGACATTCTCTTAACCATGTTTTCTATCACTCTCTTTCCAAACATGATGCTTAGATTTTCTTCCATATCCATGTTTTACTACATGGAGTACTAGTATTTTATATCTTGGGTGACGTTTTTAATTCTATTTATTTCTTTTAAATTGATTGATTTGTTGACTCTTTTTCCAATCTGATATTTTTAATGATGTTATCAAGACCATTTTTAAATTGTAAGGATGCAATTTCTAAAAGGGTGGAGTGATGGAACAACCATAGTATTCATAGAATAATAAATTTTTGTTTCTATTAACATTTATGTATAATATATTAATTTTATGTTAATGGGGATGCTTTTTTCGATAGTGTACTCGACATACAACAATGAGTTTCTCTGAAATCTTATGTTGCACACAACATTTAGTTATACTGAAAAATAATACAATAATAATATTATTATTTTAAATAGTAGTTGATACCTATCCATTGTAATGTCTAGAATGAGTACTATCAACTGAATTTCGAAATATGGTTTACACAATTTTTTAATAATGATTCATTGGTTACCAAATTATTTAGAAATAGAAATAAAACCAAATTGAATTTGAAGGATGTGTTTTTTTGAAAATCTATTTAAAAAGAGAATAAATGTGTTTATAAAATAATAACACTCTTTTTAGATTTTGATTTGATGACAAATATATTATATATTCAATGTAATGTTTTAAATTCATCTTATATATTTTCTAGAGATGATATAATAACAAATTCCATTTTTTGGATAAAAGAAGTATTTTTCTAAAAATTCAGTTTTACCACCTTTTGGTGGATAACCTTTTTAAAATTAAATTTTGGTACCAATATATGACTTATTTTACAAAATAATCTACTTATTTAGAATTGGGACATTATGATTTACTTTGGATGAATTTTTGATACTTCTGATAACAATCATGTTTTTATGAATAGTAAAAATACGCTAAATTTTAATTGAAAACAACTTTTTCCATCGACATGACATATATGATTAAATAATATTATTTAATTATTTTATAGTATATATAGAATATATTTTTATTATTTAATAAAATTTAGGTCATTAGATTTAATTTGACATTGAAATTGGATAAAAACACATGTCAATCGTTTGGTAGTTTTTACTTCTTAAAAACACGCATTTTTGTTTTGAAATTGATGATTAATTTTAAATTTATTTCTTCTAATTCTATTTTTTGAATTTGGAATAATGGATTCCAAATTTTTTTATCAAAATTTGAATTTTTTTTAAATAGGTACCTTTTATTTTTCGAAATTATGAAATGTAACTCCAGTAATTATTTTAATTTCCATGGTTCAAGGGTAAATCTGGTAAATATGTTTAAAAAATACTATTATAATAATATTTAACTACCCTAACACATGTTATAATACTATTTGATGATTTATATCGGTCCATGAGTATCCATTGGTCGATTTTAAGACCCCATATAGCCACTAGGGTGTGAAAATGACACATTATAATATTTGATTTTATGTAAAGAGAAATATAAAAAAAACATTTTTCTTTTACTAATGCATTTTTATAGTGGGTTTATATAACTGATATATTCATCTATAAATACTCATTAGAAATATAATAATTTATAATAAAATATAAAATATAATTTATAATTTTTAGTCGCTAGATAAATAAACTTTATTATTACACAATGAAGATGCATTAATTACTTCATTAAAAAAGGATTCCAATAAATTATATTAAAAATATTAAAATAAATGTAATATTGATATTCCTATTCCATAAAATACTTTTATGGATTTCATTGAAATATTTCCATTGATTAATTATTTTGTTTTAAAGAAATCATGTTTTTATGAATTTTAAAATAAAAGTCCAATTTGAATAGTGTCCAAAATTGGCATAATTCATTAAATAAAATATAAAATAGTTTATTAAATGATATTAAATTCTTAAAATTATAATATTCTTAAAAATGGTTAATAAATTTCTAAATATTTTATAACTAACATTTTTTGGGTCATTTTACATTATATGTTAATTAAATTAACCAACAATGTGTAAATAACCTCCTATCACTATAAGATGAAAAATTGTAATGTAAATGTTATACAAAAAAGATAAGGACAAAAAAATATTCAAAAAGTTATAAAAAATATATTATTAGGGTTATTAGATAAAAAAATAAATTTGACTTATAAATAAAAATGTTTTGGACCATTTTTAATCGAAATTTAATTTATAATAAATTAATATTTTAATACTTTACTAAAGTATCCCTAACCTATTATATAAAAGGAATTTTCTTCTTATATTTATCACACACATTAAAAGTCATTTAGTTCAGAACATATCTACCCAATACTCTTCATAGAAGCCCTCCATTCTTCCAAGAATCCTTACTTTTGGTAGAAGGCAATTCAAGAAAGACTTTTGGCTCAAATCAATAGAAGTTAATCAATAAAGAGGTAATGTCTTCTCTCATGTTCTTTTCATTTATTTTTCTTATCCACTCAATATGGTAATATTTGTCATTAATTAAATTAAAAACAAGAATATTAATTATACTAGGATGTTTTTATGAGAATATTCAAACTACATTTACACACACCTCTATCTAATGGATATGAACATATTATTTCTTTGTACGGTGAACTACGACCTAACAAAACTGTGATTGTTAAATTTCATCCTAACACCTCTCATTATGGAAATTATGATATAAATGTATTTATTTGTGATATATATTATACTTATATAGTCTCTATAATTCTATAATTTTTATTTAAAATAGACCATTATTATTTCCATAATGTGTAAATATGATAATTTCATTTGTGGAAGTGCAAATTACCTTCCCCTCAAAGGGATATAACTCATTCATGCAACACATGGAATGTATAATGGATGATGTTAATGAAATTTTATAACATATATAACATATATATTATAATGGAATTATTATATACCTAATTATAATTTATTTTTCACTCTTTTCATATTAAAAATAAACGAATGTAGTGTTCATGCGTACGTACGTCCTACGGTCTCCAAAAACTGTGAATTTAATTTCATTCCTAAAAATGTTATTGTCTATTATAAAAAATATATATAATATATATATATGATATTTAAATCATGAATAATATTCTATACATTATGTAGTTCTGTCTACATAGACCATTTACATCGTATATGTTCATTTTTGACTCAAGAATTCAATATCGGCAAAACCAAAAATATAAACTTGAATAATTAACTAATATTTTACCATGATAATAAGTGATATAAATGGAATAATAAATATTAAAAAGTCTATCAAGAGTGTATAAATTAACCTAGTCTTATTATTTAGGGACATAACGATTGTACGTAATAAGTCAGATCAAGGTAAGGGAACTTCTTATACTAATTTCTATTCCTTGGGTTAATCTTCAACTTCTAAGTTATGTAGTTCTATGATTATGTAATAAATAAAATTTGATATACTATTTTATATTTATACTTGGGTTTTTTATATTTATTGTAAATACACATTATATATATTTGATTTATAAAATTATCTTTATAAGGGACTTTGTCTCAATCTCTTTCCATTGAGGCATATTTTGATTTATACGTGACTTTCTATTATATGGTGTATTAACCCTTTTGTATTTTAATTTCATTAAAATGGAATATTATTTCAAAAATTCATTGACCTAGATGAAAAATGTAATGTTTTTTAATGTATTCATCAACAACAACAATTCCGCCATCACAAAAAATAAGTGAAATTTGGATTTTTTTAACAGGACATAATGTTTTTAAAATGAAAATAAATTCAATATACCATTTTTAAATATTTTGGTATTGAAATTGGTTTTGAGAAATCCTTTCTTATGTCAATATCTAGAAATTTTAAATTGTGATTGTAATGTGGGAATGTTATCATTACTTTAAGATTGTTTTATGAGTTGTGATTATGTTATTATTCACAGTAATTGCTTACATATATGGGTGGTTCTATTATAAACTGAGTATTGGTGAGCCTAAGATAGCTTTCCAGTTTATTGGGTGATGTGACAGACGTAAATGATAATGTTTCTCCTGATATATTTAGGGAATATACTATGATTCATATTCCAAACCTAATCTTGATAGTTAGTCTCTATGTAGTTGTGAAAGCTACAATGTAAGTATGTTTTGAATATCACAAGATACCACTATGATTTATGATTTATATGATTAGTTCATCAATCTAATGATTTCATGTGTTTTGTTAAAGATATTATGTTTTATGAGTGAATGTTACGATTTTAATGATTTGTATGTATTTATAGACTAATGTTGTTTTTTCATTATTTTATATCCTTTATTGAGGTTTTTATTCTCATACATGGTTTTTTAAAAGTTTTTTAATAGGTTATATGGATGGGTATAAGAAAGGAATAAATCAAGTGTATTTTTATCATGAAAATAATTATTGTTATATTTATGGATTTTTATTATTGTGAAAACAATTGGATAGAGTAGAAGTATATACATTGTAATATTTTGAGATGTAATATATTAGTTTTGGGCTAATTCTCTAAAACTGAAAAAATAAAAAGATCCTCAATAATAATTATTAACTTATCTCAAGATTATGTAATGATTAAGGATGTTTCATTATAGTCTTTGATGAATAAAATTACAATTAAAAGGCCATTAAAAACATTCTTGAGGGAAATAAACTTTTATGTTTAAAAATAAATTTTCAAAACAATAAATTTATAGAATATAATGAAATCAATTTTCTATTAAAAAATTAATTAATTTTAATATAAAAATTAATGCATCAAGTTTCCATGAGAATGTATGGTTCAGTTCATGCATATTTTTATGAAAATAAATATTCATTTCACATTTTTCTAAGAAAATTAAAAAATTATCTTATTTAGAAAAATTTAGGATTATTAATATTAAGTTTTTTTAAAATAATATTATGTATTAAAATGTCATTTAAAAATCATATAAATTAATTTGTTAAAACAATTTTAGACAACATGGATTTTGAAGAAAAGTAGTTTTGACTGAATATTTGAATGAAGAAAATGTGTATTAGCATTTTTTATTAATCATTGTAAGAAACAAAGAACACAATATAGTATGATTACATGAAAACCACGTTGATTATAATTTTCTATATTCAAAATTCATGTGAAACAATATACCGATTAAAATGAGATTGAAACATAAATTGATTACAACTTTAGATTCTTATGAATTTTATAACTTGTGAAAGGAATGACAACAAACAAAACATCAAATACCATAAATATTACGATATCCATTATATAACTCATAAAATTGGGTAGTATATACAACATCAGTATTATTTTGTTTGGAATGTGACATGTGTTTGAAAAATTAAAAAGCGAGGTGAAAACCCTTACATTGGTGACAACATTAGATTGAGAATTAATCAAGTTATATAATATGTGTACCAATTGTAAATAAAAATAAAATGAGGGAAAATGAATCATAATTTAATTATATGTCATGATAAACATTATCATAGAAAATATAATTCTATAAAAAAGTAAGATAATATAACAAAAAGAAATTGAGTAATGAAATTCATTACTACATGGTAACATTCGTGTCAAATACACTTGATTGAATGAAGTAAAAATGAATATTAAATACAATGAGTTATTAATTATTAAATATATTTCTTATAAAATTGTAGTTAGATACACCATATAAAATAAATTACATTCATATATTTATTAAATGCATCAATGAATGGAAATTGGGTCAAAATTCCTTACCTTAGGTTCCCATTCATTCATATGTGTATGAAAGTCCTTGATAGAAAATATAGGTTAATTATACATACATTATAGGACTATAATAATATATATATCCATATAGTAATTAGTTATATTATTTTATCACCATTTTATAAGAAATTCATTGTTAAAATCACTGATTCAGTTAACAATTAATTTAATTTTCAGGTATGTTTTTGTTCGGAAATTTCATTCCTTTAACATTGATCCTAGATAAATCTTCAAAATAATTTTTAAACATGAAAAAAATATAATATATGTTAATTTTATATTTATTTAGGCTAATATATAAATTTTAATGATTGAAAATGGATTATATCATTCATGGAGATGGTAAGTCGTACGTATATATGAACACTATTTTTTCACAACGAATGGAATCAAATGAAAATAAATATTAATTAAAAATTTTAGAATCATTAATATTTATTATATTTTATTCATATTAATATAATTCATCATTATTACCATCCATTTAAATATATCAAAAAAAATCACATCGCTATGTGGATATTCTAGACATAGATAGTAAAGACCATATTATTTTACAAGATACTAGAAGGTAATAATTTTAATGTGATATTATATTTAATATTTTTCTATTTGGTAACATATATCACATATATATATTTTTGTTTTCCTTACCAACTTCCAATTAAATCATATTTGAAAAATGAATCACATCGCTTCGTGAGGTGGTAGTCCACCGTACACACAAGAAACATTATCATTTCCCACTACGTAATGGAATGTAAGATTGTATATATTATATTATAACTCAATAAATATAAATGTAAAATCCCAAGTAACTAAAGAATAATACATTTTCATATTTATTAATATTTCTGAATTAAATATTAATTTTACTTTAAAGGGGACACTACGTTCGATGGATTACCTAATATACAACAATAGGTTTCATTGAAATCTTATGTTGCACACTAACAATAAAATATTATTATTTTAAATGGTAGTTAATGCCTAGCCATTGTATTAGAGGGAATGAATAAAACTAACTAAAATATGATTATACATTTCTATTATTTTTTTTTAAATTTATCCAATAATAGTTACGGGCTTAAAATATGAATGATTCTAATTTTAAGCATAAATACTTTAATATTAACTAAAATGACGATTTACCGCCTTTTGATGTTGAATGCTCATTAAATATAGTTTTTGTCATTTTTATATGTTCTATTTGGAAAACTAAAAATCTTTTTTTGATTCAGGACATCCAAGTTTACTTGTGGTAAAGTTTAGGTATTTTTATGGTAATGTTCATTTTTTTGTAAATAGTGAAAAATATTGTATTTATATTTAAAAGTGCCTTTTAATCTAATTTATTTATATGGGTATATTATCTTTTTAATTGGTTTTAAAGTTTAATTTGATTATATTTTTACCAATTAATCCAATGTTGGTAATTGAAATTAATTCACTTTGATATTGGACATAAACAAGTGTCGATCTTTTGATAATTATTATTTCTTGAAAACTACATATTTGTTTTGACAAAGGGAATAAATTTTAAATTAATTAATGAAACTTCTATGTTTTTAATTTTTTAAAATTTTCATAATTTTTGAATTTTTAATATAAAATATAGATTAGGCTGAATTTTTGGTATATTTCTGAAAAACATCAATTTTTGTTGAATAGTTAAACCACAGAGTAATAGTTAAAAATCGACTTTTTCATTTAAATGAAAATTTACCACTTATGTGTGTTGAATTTAGAAAATAAATCATACATGGTTGTTATTAGTAAGTAAAATGTGGATTAATAATAAGAAAATAATTTTGTGGTGAATAGTAACTTTTGACTTTTATTTACCGCAGTTAAAGATAAATAGGGTAATTCTAGGTAGAAAGAATATCATAATAATACAAAATTATCACAAAAAATATCCTAACATTTATTTTTGATTCATTTAATACCATGGGAATCATTGGGTAGATTTTTCGATCCCATGGAGCCACTTGGGAGTGATAATGACACTTTAGATTAATTAACTTAAAGTAATGATAAAAATGACACAAACCATTATCTTTTAGTAAAAAAATTTTATATGGGGTTATATAAGATATATTTTTGAAATTAAATATTTAATGGAAAGATAAAAAGATTTCCAACATCATGTTAATTTTTTTATAATTTTTAGAGATCATATAAATGAAATTATTTATGACACAATAATGATGCAATATTTACCTCATTAATAAAACGTTTAATTAAATCAGATTATAAATAATAAAAATATTTCCAAAACCTGTCCAATTTTTATTGGATGATTTTATTTATACAGTGAGTCATCTTATTTAGACTTTAACTAGATTTAGACCTTTATAAACTGAATATCATTATATAATGAAATAATATTTTCACACTTTCTTAAAGAGCCCCACCTCACCCTTTTAAAAAGACCTCACTTATTAATCATTCTTTACATAACTATCAAGCCCCTTATCTTGTCCACCCCTTGAAAAATAATCTCTCATGATCTCTATCCTTCTCCTTGAATCCTTACCTTAGGGATAAGAAACTTCAAGATGTCCTTTTGGCTCAAACCAAAGGGAGTTACCCAAAATAAAGGTAATGATTCCTCTTAACTTCTTTTCATTTATTTTACTTCTACAACCCCTAAAATCTTTTTATTCCTTTATTTAATAAAAACAACAGTATCCTCAATATAATAGGATGTTTTTATGAGATTTATTTGAAATAAACATACACACACCTTCATCTAATGGGTGAAGAACATATTGTTTCTGTGGGTGGAAAACTAACGCCTCACGAAACGATGATTGTTAGATTTTCTCCTACCGCCTCTCAAGGTGGCCATTAAGGTGGAAATGTATTTATATATAATATATATAATGCTTATTTTTAATTTATACTTCGTTAATTTACATTTATTTCCTACCTTTATGGTTTTATAATGGGTAAATGTGATAATTTCATTTGAGTTAGTTTGGACTAACGCCCCCTCAAAGTGATATGACTTGTTAATACAATATATGAGACAAATAAAGGATAGTTTTAAATATAATACATGTTATATTATACTGTAATTATAATATATACCTATATATCATTAATTTTTAATTACATTAATGTATGAAATACAAATTAAAGTAGCATTCATGCGTACGTACGACTTACCGTCTCCATGAACGGTGCATTTCATTTCTTATCTGCAAAATGTTATGTACTGTTAAAATATATAAATATATACTAGATATATATGAATTATATGATATATAAATAATTAATATCATTCTGTAGGTAATTTACTATTACCACATGGACAACTTGTAATTATATATTGTTTATTTGTGACTCATGTACCAATTATCGACAAAACAACCATTATTACCTTAAATGATTAAATAATGTTTTTAACATGGTAATAAGTGATAAAATGGAATAATAAACTTTATAAAGGTTCTTAAACAATTATAAATTATCTTTAGTTTATTATTCAATAGATTAAAGATCGAACGGGACAAGTCGGACCTGAGGTAAGTGACTTCATCTCAATCTTCATTAATTGAGGCATAATTTGTTTTTCACATGGCATTATTTTATACAGTGTATAAACCCATTTGGAAATATATTTAATTCAAAGGGAATATTTTATATGAAGCATTTTACTAAATGACAGAAAGGAATGTTTTTTAATGTAAGCGGTGACAACAAACTTTTTTCACCTCTACGAGTATTATTTTATCTTTGGATTCCTTAACAATCTGTAGTGTTCTTTTTAATGGAAATTAAATACCATATTCTTTTTACGTATTTTGGTATTGAAAATCGTTTTGATAGTAGATTTTTTATTTCAATATATTTCAATGATATATTTTTATTGAAATGTGGATATGTCGTCTTTCTTTTATTTTGTTATATGTGTTATAAATATATTATGGTTCTTGGGTATTATTTACGAATACAGGTGGTTCTGTGATAAACCTAGTGTGGGTGAGCCCGAGATAGCTCTCTGATGCATTGGGTAACATGGATGGGGTAAACATGAATGTTTCTCCTATGATATTTTGGGAATATATTGTGATGGGTATTCCAACCTAAATCCCTATGTATTTGTGGTAGCTAAAATGTAAGTATGATATGAATTCCATAAGTACCATTATGATTTTTTATTACTATGTGCCATTTATACATCTTATTTTTTCATTAGGTAAGTAAAAGAGGTTTTGTTTTGTATGTATTGATGGAATTATGATTTCATTCTTATTTTATTACCCTTATTGAGCTTTTCTATGTTCATACCATGTTTTTAAATGTTTTTCAACAGAACTAAAGGTGAATAGGATCATGGATGTGATCAAGGAAATGTCTTGTTGTCTAAAAAATGGATGTAAACATGACTTTTTTTCAAGAGTTTATATTTTATGAAAAAACTGGATACTAAGTAGAATTGTCTCCATGTTATATTCATGTTTATATATATATATTATGACCTAAGTTTCTAAAACTCTAATCCTGAAAGTATTTTCAATGTGAATTATTAATTTAATTCAAGATTATGGAATGTTTTAAGGTAGAAACCATATAGTTGGTATCAGAGGTCGGTTTAGACAACATTTGGAGTTAGAATATAGTTAATTAATATCCATAAATTGTTTTAGTTGATGTTATGATTGATATGTTAGAGTATTTACAGATTACCATGTTGTTTCGCCTAAGATATTTCTGTGTTCCGAATAGTTTTTCGCGGAGGAAACAAGGCAGCTATCTTGGGACGACATCAAGAAGAATAAAACCTTCAAAATAAACAACCTGAGATGGTCGGAATTGGAACTACATTATTTGTTGCATTGATGGTACAGTTGACTCATGATATAAATTGTGGTGGTATCCATGCACGAGATCATACAGATCAACCATAGAGAAACATGTCAGTAGTAGTGCATTTCATGAAGCAACACCCCCCATCATTAAAAGGATCATATGAAATTGTGCTAAAAGAAGGGTGGATTAAAGTACAAGAGAAAATTTTTGATGTCATGGGTTGTTCAGAACCTCAAATGGTTAGCCTTGACATTTATCATATTAAAGGTGAAGATGATCTGTGGTGGTCGATGGTGAAAAATATCAGGGATATTGTGGAGATTGATGCTCTTGATTGGGATTAATTCAAAGGTATGTTTCTTGAGAAATATTTTTCTAAGGTGGTTCGTCATTGAATGGAAAAACCTTTCCCAGAATTGAGTTAGGAGGATGACTCAGTGGATGATTATGAAGCTAAATTCACCTCACTATTAAGGTATGATCTAAATTTCATATGAGATATTGATAGTAAAATTAACCATTTTACTCATGATTAAAGCCAAACTATCAAAGGTATTTAACTTCTCATGAGTTCAAAAGTTATGAAAAACATGTTCATTGTGCAGAGAAGGTGGAAATGGAGTTTTTCAATGATCAGGTGTTCTTTTCCATACCACAGAATATAAGGTCGAGGTGGCAGGCGATGTGGAAGAACTCTTCAAAAAGTATAATGGTAAGAAACTTAAGTTTACAGTATGTGTAAATTGTAGTAAAATCATGCTGGGGAATGACTTTTGAATTCTGGTAAGTGCTACCGATGTGGTAAAATGGGACATAAGGCTCAAAATGTCACTGAAAAATATCAGGTTAATAGTAAGCCAAAATCCAATTTACAGTTAGTAAAATGTTTTAAGTGGAATAAAATGGGTAATTAGGAAAATGAGTGTCCAATGAAGAACTCAACTGAGGGAAAGTATCCAAACTACAAGCATAAAGGTGTAGTGAAATATTTTGCAACAACATCAGCAAATGTTTGGCCTTAAAATGATGTAGTATCAGGTACACAGTATGTTTTTTCAGAATATGAAAATTTATTGTTTGATTCTGGGTCTACACATTAATTCATTTCTGAGATGTTATCAAGTAAATTGGGAACTTCATCTCAAGATATGAATCATTAACTTATGGTAAAACCATCGGGGGGAAATTTTGAGACAAAAAAATTTATATGAACCTTTTTATCATTGTGTACTAGAAGAATCTACCTGAAAACCTTATTGTTTTGCCTCTCGTAGAATTTGATATAATTTTGGGTATGGATTGGCTTTCTATTTATCATGCTAAGATTGACTGCTGAGCTAAAGAGGATTTTTTTCAGAAATATTTTCAGTTTGTGTACAAGAATGAACCCTATATTTTAATAACATATTAGGATGCTGAGAAACTAGTAAAATATGGAAATGAATGTTACCTTGATCATATTGTTGGAAATAAAGGAATTGCTGAGATTAATGATGTGGCAGTTGTAAATGAGTACCTTTATGTCTTTCCTAATAAGTTTCTTGGTTCTATACCTTATTGGGAAGTTGAATTTACTGTTGACATAGTTCCTGATGCAAAATTAATTTCAAAACCCCCATCTCAAATTGTTCAAATTGAACTTTTAGAATTAAAGAAGCAATTACAAGAGTTATTAGATAAAAGATTCCTTAGACCTAGCACATCCCAAAGGGGTTCTCCTATCCTATTTGTTAAAAAGAAATATGGTTCAATGAGACTTTTAATTTATTATAGAGTATTGAATAACATAACTGTTATGAACAAGTATCCTTTTCCTCATATCGATGATTTGTTTGATCAGCTCCAGCAAGCTTAGTATTTTTTGAAGATTAATTTGAGTTTGGGGTACCATCAGTTGAAAGTAAATTAAGAAAACATTTTGAAGACAACATTTCATACTAGATTTAGATATGGTCATTATGAATTTTTAGTTATGACTTTTGGTTTAACCAGTACACCTGTTGTATTCATGGATCTTATGAATAGAATTTTCCATGTGTTCTTGGATAAGTTTGTGGTGGTGATCATTGATGATATTTTGGATTATTCTAAAAGTAAAGAGGAACATGAGAATTATTTAAGGGGTTTCTTGAAAACCTTAAAATAAAAGAAACTATTTATAAATTTATAAAGTGTGAGTTTTGGTTATATAAAATTTCTTTCCTTGGTCACATTATTTTAAAAAATGATATAACTATTGATCCTTCTAAAACAAAGGTTGTTGAAGAATGGCCAAGACCCAAACATATAACCAAGATCTATAATTTTTTTTTGGTTTTTCATGTTATTATAGGAGGGGTTTTGAGAATTTTTTATGGTTATCTATCCCACTAACTAAGTCAACTCAAAAAGGTGTTATGTTCATTTGGAAAAAATAATGTGATGATTGTTTTCCAGAATTGAAAAGATTATTGATGAATTCTCTAGTTTTGGCACTGCCTTCCAGAAATGGTGAGTTTGTTTTTTATAGTGATTCTTTATTGCAAGGAATTTGTTGTGTCCATATGCAAAAAGAATAATTAATTTTCTATTCTTCCCGTCAGTTGAAACCTCATAAGTTAAATTACCCTACACATTATTTGGAATGATCTACTGTGCTTTTTCTTTAAAAAATTGGAGGCATCATTTGTATAGGGTAAAATGTTAAATATATACTGGCCAAAAAAGTTTGAATTATATATTCAGTCAAAAATAATTGAACATGATAAGATTGAGATGGTTGGAATTAATCAAGGATTATAACTGCATGGTTCATTTCCCTCTAGTAAAGGTAAATAATGTGGGTGATGATTTGAGTCGAAAAACTAATTCTTCATTAACCATTATATTTTAGGAATGAGATCCTTTGGTTCTTGATTTGATGAACATTGGAATATAAGTTGTTTTTATAGAAAATTCTTCTTATTTGTTTCATGTGTCAGTGTAATCACATCTATCAGATAAAATAAAGAAAGCACAGAAAGAAGATAGTAAGTTGTTGAAAAAGGTAGTGTTGGTTCAGAAGGGTATGTTTCCTGATTTTATCATTGATAGTGATTGTGTTTTGAGGTTTATAAAAAGGTTATGTGTGCCTTTTGATTCACAGTTGAAGAATGAGTTTTTATGTTAAGCTCATAGTTCCCCGTTTTCAGTTTATCATTGTAGTACAAAGATATAGAGAGATATTTGAGAGTATTACTGGTGGGATGGAATGAAAAGAGATATTGGTGATTTTACTGTGAAGTGATTGACTTGTCAGTAGGATAAAGCAGAGCGACAATTACTAAAAAGGATGCTTCAGTATTTACCGGTGCCTGAGTCGAAATGGGAAAATATATCCATGGACTTCATTGGGGGATTACCAAAGACCTCTTGAGGTAATAATGCAATCTATGTTATTATTGATCTGTTGACTAAATCTTCTCATTTACTTCCTATTCGAGATACTTTGTCTCTAGATCAACATTCTCAGTTGTATGTTAAATAGATAGTTAGGTTGCATAGATTTCTCCTCTCCATTTTATCTGATCATGATCCCAGGCTTACATCTAACTTTTCGATTGGCCTTCAGATGTCATTGGGTACTGAATTAAATTTTAGTACAACTTTTCATCCACAATCAGATGGGCAGTCTGAACGAACAATTCAGACCTTCAAGGATATGCTACGTTCTTTTTCACTAGATTACCAGGGATATTATATTGACATCTTCTTTTGGATTAATTTTAGTATAATAATAGTTTTTATTCTAATATAAAGATGGATCTGTTTTAGGAATTATATGGAATGTGTTGTCAAACTCCAGCTTTCTGGGATGAATTCGGTGAAAGGAAGCTAATATGACAAAAATTGATAGAACAGATGGTAGAAAAAGTTCAGTTGATTCAGATGCACATGAGAACATCTCAGAGCAGGCAATAAAGTTATGCAGATAACTGGAGGATGGATCTATCTTTTGAGTTAGGTGATCATGTCATTCTCAATGTTTCTCCATGGAAAATTGTGATGTGTTTTGGTAATAAGGAAAAGTTGAGTCCAAGGTTCATTGGACCTTAGGAAATCCTAGAGAAAATTGGATCAGTTGCGTACAGAGTGGAATTACATCCACGTTTTTATCAGGTACACAATTTCTTTCATGTTTCATTATTGGGAAAGTATATGCTAGATCCATCTCGTGTTTTGAGCCCAAAAGGTAGTTCATTCGGAATAGAATCTCTTTTATGAGGGACAACCATTCCAAATTCTGAACCATAGAGAGTGAGTGTTGTGAAATAAGGTAATTCACCATGTAAAGGTTTTGTGGAATGACCATATGGTTGAAGAGGCAATGCGTGTATCTGAAAATGTTCTGAGGGATAAATACCCCCATTTATTTGATAAGTGAAAAGAATTGCGAGGAAGCAATTCCCAAAAGGGGGGAAGGATGTAACATCCCATGTAAATAATGAATAACAAATTTTTATATTTATTAATATTTGTCTATTAAATATTAGTTTTACTTTAAATTTGAATCGATGTTTGATGGCTTACATGATACGCACCAACAAGTTTATTTGAAATCATAGGTTTCACCCTAATAATATAATATTATTATTTTAAATTTTTGATAGCACCTAGCCGTTGTATTGGTGAGAATGAATAGAACTAACTATAATATTATTATACATGTATATTTAATGTTTTTACATTTATCTAATATAAGTTTGGGGCTTAAAACATGAATGAATATAATTTTATGCATAAATACATTAATATTCACTAAAAGACAGATTTACCGCCTTTTGATGGTGACCCCTATTTAAATCATGTTTTGGTAATTTTTATTTGTTTTATTTGACAAAATTATATTCTTATTTAGTTTTGGGACATCAAAATTTACTTTTGGTAAATTTTTGGAATTTTTCTAGCAAAGTACATTTTTTAATGAATAACGAAAAATAGCGAATTTTTATTCAAAAGTGCTTTTTAATATAATTTATTTATATGGTTATATTATCTTTTTAATTGGTTATATAGTTTAATTAGATTATATTTCTACCAATTAATCCAATGTTGGTCATTGGAATCAATTTCACATTGAAATAGGACATAAACAGGTGTCAATCTTTTGATAGTTATAATTTCTTAAAAACACGCTATTTTTTTGGCAACAGAAATTACTTTTAAATTAATTAATGCAACTTATAGGTTTTGAATCTTGTAAAATATACATCATTTTTTAATTTGGAATTTCAAATAAATCTTAGGCAGACTTTTTGGTATTTTTCTGGAAATCTTCAATTTTTGATGAATAGTGAAACCACTTAATAGTAGTTAAAAAACTGACTTTTTCCTTTAAATGAAATTTTACCTCTTCTGTAAATTTAATTTAAAAAATTTGACATACATGGTTGTTATTAGTAAGAAAAATATGGTTCAATAAGATGAAAATAATTTTTTGGTGATTAGTAAATTTTTTGACTTTTATTTACCGCGGTTAAGGATTAATATGGTAATTCAAGGTAAAAGAAATATCATAATAATACATAATTACCTCAACACTTGTCTTAACGTTATTTTTTGAGTCATATACGACCATGGAAATCCTTGGGTCGTTTTTGGGACCCCATGGAGCCACATGGGAGTGATAATGACACTTTAGTTTAATTAACATAAAGTAATGATAAAAACGACACAAACAAATATATTTTAGTAAATAAATTTTTACATGGCGTTATATAAGCTATAATTTATACTATAAATATTTATTTTAAACATAAAAAGGGTTTCTACATCTTTATACTTTTCTATAATCTTTATACATCAAATAAATTATATTATTTATGACACAATAATGATGTAGTATTTACCTCATTAATAAAATATTTAAATAAATTAGATTATTAATATTAAAACAATGTACAAAACCTATCCAATTCTTATTTTATGAGTTTATTTTGACCATGAGTAATCTTATATCTTAATTTAATTAGTTTTTTACCTTTAGAAACCGAATATTATTATATAATAGAATAATATTTTCACGCTTTCTGAAAGAGGCCCTCCTCCCCCTTACAAAAATCTCTCACTTATTAATCATTCCTTACACCTCTCAAGCCCATTTTCTCAACTAAACCCTTACCAAATAATATATCAAGATCCCAATCCTCCTCATAGAAGCCTTACCTTCGGCAAAATGAACATCAAGTAGTCCTTTTGGATCAAACCAAAGAGAGTTACCCAAATTAAAGGTAATGATTCCTCTAAACTTATTTTCTTTTATTTTACTTCTCCAACCCCTAAATTTTTTTGGATTCATTATTTTATAACAACACACGAATCCTAAATATAAACTAGGATGTTGTTATGAGATGGATTTTAACTACACTTACACACAACTCTATCTAATGGGTGAAGAACATACTGTTTCTGTGGATGACAAACTAAAGCTTAATGAAACGATGATTGTTCGATTATCTCATACCGCCTCTCATGGTGGAAATTATGATGGAACTATATTTATATATGATATATATTATTTTTATATTTTCTTTATCCTTCTATATTTTATATTTATATCTTATCATTATGGTTTCCATATTGGGTAAACGCGATAATTTTATTTGAGGAAGTGTGGACTACCGCCTCTCAAAGTGATATGACTCGTTAATGCCATATGTGGGACATAAAAATTATAGTGTTAATAATTTTATATATGATATTATAGTGGAATTATAATATACCTATTTATCATTATTTTTTAATTCCATTATAGTTTGAAATAAAAATTAAAGTAGAGTTCATGCGTACGTACGACTTACCGTCTCCAAGAACGGTGCATTTAATTTTTGTCTCTAAAATGTTATGTAATATTATAAATACATATATATACTATATATATATGGTGTATATGATATATAAATCATGAATATCATTTTGTATATAATGTAATATTGACAACATGGCCAACATGTAATTATATGGTGTTCATTTGTGACTCAAGTTCCAAATATCAATAAAACAACCATTATTAACTTGAATGATTACATAATGTTTATAACATGGTAATAAGTAATTTAAAAAGAATAATAAACACTAAAATGATTCTAAATCAAGCAGTAATTAACGTTAGCTTATTATTTAGGTGATTAAAGAACAAACAAGAGAAGTCGGACACAAGGTAAGGGACTTCTTCTCAATCTCCTTTCATTGAGGAATATTTTGTTTTATACATGAATTTATTCTATATGGTGTATAAAACCCTTTGACTTTTCATTTATTTCAAAGGGATTATTTTTATACTAATATTTTTACTAAATAAAAAAATGGAATGTTTTTTTAATGTAAGCGGTGACAATGACCTTTTTTTGCCGCCACATGTATTTTTTGATCTTTGGTTTCCTTAACAAGCCATAATGTTTTTAAAAAAAAATTAATACCATATTCTTTTTATGTATTTTGGTATGAAAAATGGTTTTGATGATGGTTTTTTTATGTAAATATATTTCAATGAAATATTTTGATTGAAATGTGTAAATGTCATCTTTCTTTTATGTTTTTTTATGTGTTATGAATATGTTATGGTTATTGGGAATTATTTACCTGTACGGGCAGTTCAGTGATAAACCTAGGGTGGGTGAGTCCAAGATATATCTCCATTGAATTGTGTAACGTGATGGAGGTAAATGTGAATGTTTCTCCTAAGAGATTTGCGGAATATACTGTGATTGGTTTTCCAACGTAACAGTATATGTAGCTATGATAGCTACAATGTAAGTATGATATGAATGACATATGTACCATTATTATTTCTGATTACTATGTGTCATTAATAAATCTTATGATTTCATGAGGTAAGTAAAAGATTTTATATTTTGTATGTATTGATGGACTAATTATTTTTTTTCTTTTTTTGTAACCCTTACTGAGATTTTTTATTCTCATCCCATGTTTTTACATGTTTTTTCCAAGACATAAAGGTAAATAGGGTCAAGGATGTGATCAAGGAAAAGTATTGATGTCTAAAACAATAAACTATACATGGTGTTTTTTCAAGGGTTTTTATTTAATGAAAAATAGATATTAAGTAGGATTTCCTACATTAATATTCATGTTGTTATATAAAAGTTATGACCAAGCTCTCTAATACTCAAAACATGAAGAGATCCTCATTGTGAATTATTCATTTAATTCAAGCTTATGTAATGTCTTAAGGACAGGTCCTTATAATAAATATGTCATAAATATAATATAAATATTCTAAATCCATCATTATATCATTCCATGGTCAGTTGTTATGGAAAAATAACTACACCGGTTGATGAGGCGGGGGTTTGTTGTATACGAGATCGAATGGTTTGTTACCAGCTTAATAAAATTGATGATTGATGTAGGTAATTATATTATAATAAAAAAAGAGAAGTATATTATAGAATTTTTTTTATATTATATTACCAGTATTTTAATAAAATTTAAGGAGGTGGATAATGAAATAAAATAAAAATATTCTTTTAAGAACATTACCGATTCATAAGGGAACTTATTTATTTTTTCCTGAGAATACATCGAAAGATAGTTTTGTGATAGAAATGGACCTATAGGATATTGTAATTTAATTAATTAATTTATTTGGGTTGGTATGGATAAACAAAATGGCTATATAATTTATAATAGCAGATAAGTTTGAGTGGCCTTTTATTTGAATATGAGAGGACATCCCTATAATTTTTTAAAATAAAAACAGATTCACAAGTTTTTATCACTAAAACAACTCTAAATATTTTATTATAGAACCATATGCAATATGAGCTGGAACTGGGACATGAATGTAGTAATTATTCATATTTTGGGACATTTTTGGCCCATATCCCATTAATTTAATCCCCCAATAAACATGTTTTAACCTTTAAAATTGTAATAAAGTTTTCATTTTTCACGATTTATTATGGTTAAAAATTATGTTGAACTTATTATATAATATAATTTATTACTATTTCATATTATGGATCCATTATATCAATCCATGTTAATTTATGTGGAAGAACTAAAACTAAAATTAATCCTACTGATGCATAAAAAAAGATTATTTTAAAGGAAAAATAAAAAAATAAAAAAATTTATATTTTAAATAAAAATAAAATAAATAATAACAACAAACTTTTATAATTTTTTATAAAATATAACTTCTTTTACATGAATAATATTTTGAAATAATAGTTTACTTATTAAATTAGTTAAACAGAATGAAATATTATTAAAACATATACTTTATTATGGTTCATTTAGAGTCATGTTTGCATGTACCATAATCTATTAAAAAGATTAAATTTATGGAAATATATTTGGTTGTGTTTCATTAAATTCCCACTTTATCTCTTACTACAAGAAATAAAAATCCAAAATAAAATTATTCCTGAATCACTAAAATTAACATTTCACAGATTATAAGATCCACATAAGTACACAAATCTAGTCTTCATATCATTAAATATTAACCATAATTGTAATGGTTTTCACATGGTAAAATAATAAAAAATGTTTAAACCATTATACAACGAAATAATACATTGACCTTCAATATTTCCACTAAATGATAAAATTATATTATTTCACAAGTGAATATCACTACATTTCAATCATACTCAAAAAATATCACTGATCATTAAATCAATTTTCAACCCACTAGATTTCAATAAAAAAATATATTTTCCTGAAATTAAACATCCTTTAATGAATATTTTAATCATAACTTCAATGAAAATGTTGAATATTAATTTTATCTATTATTTTAATCTTATATCCACAGAATTTAAATTATATCTTCTTTAAATAAAATTTTTAGTAAAATGTGTAATAAATCAAGTAGTTTTATTCCCATAAATGATTCCTTGAATATCATTAATAATCCTATACTTTCACAACATTAAACCTGAAAATGTAAATTTATGACATTAAAATTATGATCAAACTTCCACTTATCAACCTATGAATATTTAGTTTAAAATAAATGAAATAATGTTCATTATTCAAATAAATACTTCATAATGTGTTTAAAAGAATGTTTGAATTATCCAAGGTATATCCACAATCAGCGTCAAACATAGTAATAGTAAGGACTATTTTCATGTACTATGTAATCCTTCAGTCATGTCTTAAATTCTATTTTTGGAGATATTACACCTTGGTATAGCTATACCCAAACCATGTCAAATTGTAGTATAGATATAGTGTTTTATTTATAGAGGAAAATTCCAAATATATTCTCTTCCAAAACATTAGGATGTTCTTCTATACATACAATGAATCTCTATCATAGGGTTTTGTTACCTAATCAATGTTGTCCATATTATTTTTTCAATGGTTTCTATAAAACCTCCCTTGGATACAAACCATAATATCCTGAAATCTATTATCCGAGATCCAGTGGTTACTTCACTAAATTATCATAAGATACAATTTAAAATACCCTAAAGGACATAATATATTAGTAGTATTGGTATAATTAATATATACAAGAGTATTTCCTTACCTTTGAATGCATAAAATAAAACATAGTGAAATTAATAAAATTCCATCAATAAACTGATTTCATGAATTCTTCATCATAACATAGGGAATTGAAATGAAATTAGTCTAAGAATAGATGCTCATAAAGAGTTACATAAATTAGAATTTATCATTAATAAATAAAATATAATTAAAATAAATCAATAATATGGAAAAGTAAATATCTTTTCACACATACAATTTTATAAATAACATGACTATCATGAAAAGTTAACGTATAATCCATAAGCCATTATTAATTATTAAAAACAATATCCATATTAGTTAGAAAATATTTCATGTAGAGATAAAATCAATATGATAGTATCATATACAATACTAATAAATAAATTATTATTTATTTGGTTAAATGATCCTACGTATCATGATACCTATATAATTAATAGTATTTTAAATAAGGTTTAAAGATGGTGAGTAGCTATATAGTAGACACACAATTAAATTAGTAAATCCAAATGACTCATATCATGAGAATACTGATCTATTTAATTCTTGAATAATATGAAATATCAAAAAATATGTATTCACTATGGAATAAAAAATAACAATAATTTACCTAGACAACCATATTGAATTAAAATTTAAATACCATATTTATAACTTATGTACTGTTTATGTAATAATAATATCAATGTCAAAAATTTATATCAATATTTATAAGAAATGTAATGTCCAATGCTCATAAGAATGTGAATATTTCATGGTAAAGTTAATGAATTCAATAAGTAAATCAATAAATTGAATATACATACGTTACCTAGTAAAACCTATCATAAACCATCAAGATAATGATTAAGGATGGAATCATTACAACATATATCTAGTGGATTGTACAAAAAAATAATTGGTTTTCATTTTTATGAGTATAAATACTATACAAATATAATAAAATGAAATCATGAGGAAAACAACATTTTCACTTTGAAAATAAATATTAAAATCAATAAATTTATATAATATTAATAAAACAATATTATATTTAAATAAACTTTTATTCATGTAATGTATGTGTTAAATCAATAATTGGACATGACGGTAGAAGGTTCTATTCAAGCCGCTTAGGATAAAAAAATGATTCCCTTCAAATTTTTTATATGAAATGTAAAAATTTCCATATTCAAATTTTGATATAAAGATTAATTTAATTTATTTTAAAATTTAAATTATGTGTAGAAATTACTTTATGAATCATAGTAAATCATATTTAAGACATGAGTAGTAAATAATGATTTCGAAGAAAAATAATATCTGACTGGAGAAAATTATTATTTCATATTTTTATAAAAACATTTCATTAACAATTTATGTGAAAAATAATGTTAAATAGTATTATTTTATGGAAAAAAACAAGAAAAAATAATTATAAAAAATTAAATATGTTTATTGTACAATAATTTCCATTATAAAAAATTCAAGTAAAAAATTCCGATTAAAATGATATTGAAAGTTAAATATATTACCACACTATTATATTTTCCATTATAAATCCCTTTAAAGAAATAATAACATATTAAATATTAGATTCCATGAATATAAATATATTCATCATATAAGATATCAAATGATAATGTATATACACCACTTAATATTAATAGATAGGGAATATGACATTTGTTTCACTGAAGTAAAAAAGATAGAAGATGATCCTTTATAATTAGGATAATGTTGAAGTGAGAATTAGTCAACAAATAGGTTATGTGTATAAAATTTAATCCCATATTAGTTAATTATAACCTAAAAATTTGGTATTCATTATTTATCACACACATAGTTCAATGACATCAATGATGATTAATAATTAATTTAACTCAATTAAATGAAATTGAGTAATGAAATTCATTACCACTTGGTATCATTCATGTTAAACCCACTAGGATGAAATATTTAAAATTTAAAGATAAAGAAACATGATTTACGAATTAATCATGATATTACATGTAAAATTGGAATTATATACACTATATAAGAAAAGATAGGAGTATCACATTTCAATATTTTTTAATAAAAAAATTATAGAAAAATACCTTACCTTAAGTTCAAAATCCTTTATATTTTTTCAATCCTCAAATATAATAAATTAAAAAATATTAGTAATCTATTAAAAATCCATAATAATATATATATTACCACATCAAATTTACTTTAGTTTTTTTTGCCACCCATTTACTAAAAATTAATTATTTAAATGATTGTATCAGTTATATTTATATATTTTGTTTTAATGTATGTTTTTGTCTATTAATTTTGTCTATTAAAATTTTTAATGGTTACATGATTTGTAGAATTATAATAATGATATAAATATCATATATGATCTTTATATATGTTTATACAATAATAAAAGTGGTAGATAGGGAAAATGGATTATAATTTTCATGGAGACAGTACACCGTACATATGCAGAAACAATGTTATCATTTTCTAGAACGCCGAAAAAAGAAAATAAATTTTAATTAAAAATTATATAATAATTATTATTTTATATATATCCAGTATATTAATCATGTCAACAATTATTTCCATACACAAAAATATAAAATTAAAACTATTCCGCATCGCTATGTAGAGGCGGTATTCAACACCTATGAATGAGGGATATTACTTATATACAATTTATTGGAATTTATATAGGATGATGTGATATTATATTTCTATTAATATATTTATTTACTAATATAACATATATTTATTTACATTATCCTTAATAACATTCTAGTAATGTTTATGTGATAAATGAATCACATTACATCACGAGGTGGTAGTTCTCCAAAGACATGAGCGGCATTATTATATCCCACCATGGAACGAAATGTAAGAAGGTATGTGTGATATCATAACACAATAAGTATAGTTATGTAATAATTATCATATAAATTTTTTAAATACATCGATATATCTAGCTCTGAGAGATGTCGATGTAAAAAAACTACATCAATTTTTGAGGTGGTACTCCACCAAACACATTGACGATAGTTTCATTTCCCACTAGATGGAAGAGGTGATGGATTTGGGTTATAATATAGTAATAATATTATTATATCTACATATTTTATAAACGTGTTTTATTACATTGTCATTTTTTTATAATATTGTTTGTAGGTGGAAGAAGAAATAAAATAAAAACCATTGTTTAAAAATGTTATCTCTTTTTTGAGAAAATTATTTTGGATAACAACTATATCTATCAAAGGATGTATTTATTATAATACCAATTCCTATATGATTTATTTCTATAAGTCAATAATTTATTTTTTTAGGCATTGGATAAACCAAATTTCAATGGATGTGTGAAGAGGGTAAGAGAGTGGGTGGTCTTTAATATGGGGCAGAAATGAAAAGCATTGAATTATTCAAAAGAAAAATTATTAACCAAAATATTCTCATAAAAAGAATCCAAAATTTTAATTATTTTAAAAAATTCATATGAGGTCAATATATTACCCAAAAATGATAATTACAATTTTTTTTGGTCATTTTTATCACTTATCATTTTAGTTTCACCCATTGTAAATCCGTTTACAAATTAAACATGATGATTATTTTTTACATAATTTTGGTCAACAATTATTTAGAAAATATTATATAATCTTAATTATTCAAATTAAAAATATTAAATTCATTTTTAGAAATTTAATTAATATAATTTGAATAATTAAATTTAATAATAAACCATATATCCCATCGAAAAAGGAATTTCTTATGAAAAGATAAAAAATATAAAAAAGTTTATATATTTGAATTCATTATAAAATTGATTCCAGTGGACTTTATTTTGATAAATTGTAAAACCAGTTAACTTCTTTAACATTAAATCCAATTTAAAAATAAATATTCATTGATAAATAATTTGAATGAAAACTTTTCTTTCATTAATGATCATTATCTTTCACTAATTAGAAAAAGTTACTTTTTAAAAAAATTCAAAAAAATTCAAGAAATATATTTTTTTATCATTTAGAATCCCAAAAATATGATACAATTTTAAAAAATTATTTTCTCAATTTTTAAATAGATATCGTTAAATTATGTGTGAAAGGTGTGACAAAACATCCTTGCAAGAGCGCTGTCGTGGGCGCCCTCAAATGATTAATGTGATTTGGGGTACTTAGGTGCAGCAGAGTGGCTGACCAAGGTCGTCTCTCAAAGGAGGAAGTGAATTAAAACAATTTTTAGAGGTATTATATAAGTAAAATAAAAGAGAATAAAAACACTACTTGAAAGGATGGGGGTGGTTTTTTATAGTTTATGAATCTAGAAGAAGTTTGCTGGAAGAAGATTGCATTTTTTTGTTTTTAATTTTGAAATGATGTTTCGATTAGAATGACACAACAAGAAGATGCTTTTTTAGAAATCTATTTAAAAAGGCGTAATCGATCTAACTCTACCTCTTCAATAATTTATTAATCATTATCATTTAAATTAATATTCACTTAATTATGATCCCTTAATTTGTTAAATCCCGAACCCTACGAGAATTAACTTTACCATGAAGATTGAAGTGAATTTTAACCTGAGGATAACTTCGGAACATGCAATCGCGACACCCTGCTTTGATTGATGCTCTAAAATTAGCTTATGGTCAGTGGTAAATTAAGGCACATAACCACTCTGGAAATGAGGATTAATTGAGTTTATGGATTATATTTGAACTCTACAAATTGATCCCATGTGGTTTTGAATTACCGGTTAAGGTTGCGCTCTCACAGTTCACACAATTCCCGACCTCGTGTGTTTTGTGTTAACTATTAAATTGCTTGCTTAGTTTCATTTAAATTAAAAACTCAATTAATAGATCATAATATGTGAATTACAGTATCTCATTGATTCAAAATAAATGAATGAAGAAGGATAGAGGTCGATCGATTACTAAAAAGAACTACTCTTCCATGGGTGGTGTAGTCATCGTGGAGACGTTTTGCATAAGCAACGGATTGAAAGGGTAGAACCCAATCTTGTCTCAACTCTTGATTCCAACCCAATTAAGAAGATTTAGATAAGAAGAATAGGTATGAACACAGAATATTATTTGATGAAAAATAAAGAAACAAACATGAAAGAAAAGAAATACAAAGAAGAGATGAGAGAGGAGAGCCTTTTTGGAAGAGAGGTTTGCACAAAGGCTTACTTCTTCCAAGAGTTGTGAGAGGCTCCCAAGAGACACCGTTTCGGACACACCTTCCCAAAGCCTCCACCAGCCCTCTCAAAGAGTTAAAACCCCCATTAAATAGAGTTTGTGAGGGCTAGGGATACATAAATTTTTAAGTGTGAAATGAAAATCTCGGCTAAATATTTTATTCCAACTTGAACCGCCAATTTGACCTCCAAAACGCGTGACTTGACCGGCCTTCCAGGAGGATGATTTGTTCCACATCATGTCCCCGAGCTTTCCTCCACATTTGGGCTCAATCCAAGCCCGTATGTAGAGGATATGGCCCAAATACAGAACCTTCTCCATTCTGGCGAGCCCAGCCCAACTTTGACTTCATGGCCCAATTTCAACATCCAAATGAACTCTTTAGCTATAGTGTCCTGAATAACAGTTGTAGATAATTACGTTTGGAACACTGTTACAAAATTTCAAATTCAAATTATAAACATAAAAATATTTATCTTCGAAATACTACAGTGCACTATTAAGGGTAAAACTGGAATTTTCACCAAATTTTCAAATGAATGATCAAATCCCAAATATTTTATAAATAAACATGTTTAACACAATGTGAGGAAATTATATCATTTATTGTCAATAAAATATTCAATAAAATAGTGATTTATCAACTCCCCCACACTTACCCTTTTGCACACCTGGGAAAAACCTCATATAAAGTAAACATCAATATCAAATCAAAACCAATTTTAAAACACAAATCTTTAAGATCAATCAATTTCACACCAAGAATAAAAAAGATATCATGCCTCATAAAAAACCTTATTTCAAGTTCTCCATTTATATCATTCAATATATTTCCACTTCATTTATCCACCAATGCACAAAACACTTACCTCGCTTGAATTTTCTCTCATCACTCAAATATCAATTTTTTTTGCAATGTCTTTCTCATCCAAACTCATACAAGGGTCACCATAGGCTTGATAGATTCCTACATCGCTACCCGATGTGAGTCAAGGACATATGTTTATCATGAGGACTTTTCAGGGTTGTTCTGTGGCTTTCGGTTGGTAGGATTAAGATGCGAAAAACTCTGAGGCTGAATGAGGAGGGCTTGACTCTTTTGAAGCAAAATTGCATTAATCTAATTTTCACTTAATTATGGTCTTCTCTTCAATCACCATAGTATCAATTCAGCTCCATCATCATGAAAATTCATGAAAGGTTTACACCATTCATCATTTCAGCATAAAAAATTTCAATCTTCTCAAACATGATTTTCTTGAAAGCTCCAGATGGGCACAGCTTTCCACCTCAATTAGAAGCTCCAGAAAAGGCACAACTTCACTTGTCATGAAAGCTACAGAAAAGGCACAGCTTTCAATATAATGACTTTCTTTAGCAGCAAACACATCTCTTAAAATTTAATTTTCCACCCAAAGTATCACATAATGTGGTGGCACAACACAAGACAGCTTCCCCCACACTTAAGCTCAACTAGATTATGCAATTTCACTTCAAGAGTTGGTTGGATAGTGAAAATTGGCTTGTAATGTGGCTTAACCAAACAGGCTGTGCATGGATTCTAAGGGCTACAAGGATTAAATATTCAAGGTAGGCCATTATAAAAAAGGATTATTTGAAAAGGGGGCTTTAATACCAAACAAATGCCTCAATAATTTAAACATATGTACCTCAAACCCTCAAGTTTTGACAGGAATAGATCAAATTCTGGTTAAATCAAGTATGGTTTGGTTCTCTCAAGAAGTGAGGTGAATGTAAAGAATATGAAAATAATGGTTTAGAAGCCTCACAGGAAAGTGATTTCAAATATAAAGACAGTGAGATTGGCATGGGATTCAAAATTCAGCGTACTTTTCATGAAATTACTAAATGTTTGAACTTGAAACAAAGTCATTTCAGCATTCATTTAAGCTTAGTTTCAAGGGGTAAATTGTTTCACTTATTGATATGGATTTAAAAATGGTAATGAGAATCATTTCAGCTCAAAAGATTCAAAAACACACATAAAATTGTAAAATAAACACACAAATTTTGAAAAACACACAATTTTTTTTTGGTTTTTTTTAACAGGAAAACAATTGAAATTACTAAACTAAAAGGTTCCCTCCCCCACACTTAAAATATTGCATTGTCCTCAATGTGAACCTATGAGATGATATATGCACATGAAATGCAGAATTTTTAAATAGGACAAATAATATAAAAGTGAAAGGGTTAGGAACAGCCTGATGTGTTCAAATGATGATGGGGTCATGCAGTGTGATAAAATCCACTGCATCAGTAGGATGGCCCTCAATGTATCTCTTCAAACGTTGCCCATTGACTGTAAAGCTCCTTCCAGTGTCCTCTTGTGTGATCTCCACTACACCATAAGGAAAAACATTAGACACAATATAAGGACCTAACCATCTGGAACGCAACTTACCAGGCATCAACTTCAGTCGTGAACTATAGAGAAGGACTTTCTCTCCATCATGAAACTCCCTTTGTTGGATCATTTTGTCATGAGCTGCTTTTGATCTTTCCTTGTAGAGCCTTGAGTTCTCATATGATGATAGTCGAATCTCCTCAAGCTCTTGAATTTGCAACTTCCTTTGAATTCCAGCTTGGGCCAAATCCATGTTACATTTCTTTATAGCCCAATATGCCCGATGATCGACTTCCACGGGGAGATGACACGCTTTCCCAAAAACAATCTGAAATGGGGACATACCAATGGGGGTCTTGTATGATGTCCTATAAGCCCACAATGCATCATCCAAGCGCTTGCTCCAATCCTTCCTATTTGGCTGCACGGTTTTCTCCAAGATTTGTTTCAACTCACGATTTGAAACCTCAGCCTGGCCATTTGTTTGGGGGTGGTATGGTGTTGATGTTTTGTGTGTCACCCCATACTTTTGAAGGAGGGAAGCAAAATTCCTATTTCAAAAGAGTGTCCCTTGGTCACTGATGATGGCCTTTGGTACTCCAAACCTGCAAAAAATCTGTGCTTTGACAAAGTCCACAACAACATGAGAATCGTCAGTCCTGGTGGCCTTGGCCTCCACCCATTTACTCACATAATCAACAGCAACCAAAATGTACAAAAATCCAAATTAACTAGGAAAAGGACCCATAAATTCGATGCCCCATACATCAAAAATCTCACAAAATAGTATGGGTTGTTGGGGCATCTCATGTCTCCTAGAAATGTTCCCAGTGTGTTGGCAACGAGAGCATGACTTACAAAAAACATGGGCATCATGGAATAATCTAGGCCAATATAATCCAGAGTCCAAAACATTCCTAGCTGTCTGTTGGGGTCCAAAGTGTTCACCACATGCAAGTGTATGACAGAATTGCAAAACAGACTCAAACTCGTGATCAGGAATACACCTCCTAATAACTTGGTCACTACACATGCGCCAGAGGTAAGGATAATCCCACACATAAAACCTAGACTCACTTTTTAATTTTTGGACATGATGTTTCTTCAAATTTACTGGGATTTCAGAGCCAACAATGTAATTAACTAAATCAGCATACCAAGGATGCTTACCTGAGATGGTATAGAGATGCTCATCGGGGAAAGTGTCCCGAAGTGGTACCTGGTCCAAGGTGTCACCCTCTAGTGTGTGAGTAAGCCTACTCATGTGGTCCGCCACCAAGTTTTCTGACCCCTTTTTGTCCTTTATCTCGATGTCAAACTCTTGAAGAAGGAGCATCCAACGGATAAGTCGCGGCTTTGCATCTGGCTTCTTCAGGAGGTACCTCAAAGCTGCATGGTCAGAAAAAACAACTACTTTAGAGCCCAATAAATATGAACGGAATTTATCTAAAGCAAATATGACAGCAAGAAACTCTTTTTCTGTGGTTGTGTAATTTGATTGGGCTGAATCCAGTGTCCTTGATGCATAGGCGATCACATGTGAACGTCCTTCCACCCTCTGATATAAGACAGCTTCAACCGCGAAGTTGGAGGCGTCACACATAAGCTCAAATGGAAGGTCCCACAGTGGGGGCTGTATGATAGGTGGAGTGGTCAGACACTTCTTTAGATCAAAAAAGGAAGTCCTACAAGAATCATCAAACACAAAATCAGAATCTTTTTGAAGTAATCGTGACATAGGAAGATCGATCTTACTAAAATCTTTGATGAAGCGCCGATAAAATCCTGCATGCCCTAGGAAAGATCTAACATCACGCACACATGAAGGATAGGGTAAGGATGAAATAATTTCTACCTTAGATCTATCAACCTCTATCCCATGTTTTGACACCACATGCCCTAAGACAATGCCATGCTCTACCATAAAATGTCACTTTTCAAAGTTCAGGACCAGATTCTTCTCAATACAACGATTCAACACATTTCCCAAACTACTTAGACATTCATAAAATGAAGACCCATACACTGTAAAATCATCCATAAATACCTCCATGCAGGTCTCAATAAAATCAGAAAAAATACTCACCATACATCTCTGGAAGGTACCTGGGGCGTTGCAAAGTCCAAATGGCATCCTCCGGTAGGCAAATGTGCCAAAGGGACAGGTGAATGTAGTCTTATCCTGATCCTCTGGAGCTATAGGAACCTGAAAATATCCAGAAAATCCATCCAAGAAACAATAGTGTGTTTTCCCAGCTAGTCTCTCGAGCATTTGATCAATAAATGGGAGGGGGAAATGGTCCTTGCGAGTGGTCTGATTTAGTTTCCTATAATCAATACACACACACCAACTATTTTGCACCCTCATTGGAACTAAATCATCTTTCTCATTTTTAACAACAGTAAAACCAGTTTTCTTAGGCACAACCTGAATTGGACTTACCCTCTGTGAATCTGAAATAGGAAAGATTATACCTGCCTCGAGCAATTTCTCAACTTCATTTTTAACAACTTCCAGGAGGGTGGGATTGAGTCTCCTTTGTGGTTGTCTCACCGGTTTAGCCCCATCCTCCAAGAGAATCCTATGCATGAAAATGGAGGGGCTAATACCTGATATGTCAGCTAAGGTCCACCCAATCGCCCTGATGTTCTCCCTCAAAATATTCAAAAGCCTTTATTCATGTTCAAAAGGGAGATTGTTAGCAATGATAACAGGTAATCTCTCACCACTCAACAAGTATGAGTATTTCAGATTTGGTGGCAATGGCTTGAGTTCTAATGAAGGAGGGTGTAGTATGGATGGAGACATTGAAGGAACTGAAATATGTGCACAAAGAGCATCAATATCAGAATAGACATCATCAAAATCATAGAATAAAGCATCAAATCCATCAGCATACTCAACAACCATTTCATAATCAGAGTGAACATGATCAAAATCAGAATATGAATCCACATCAAAATCAAATCTTAGGGAGTCTTGTTAATTAGAAACAGGTGTGTAAGTTCTCTTAGTAATTAAACCAGAACCAATACTCATAATCTATCTAAGCATAGGACAATCCAATTCCATGATGTTTTTACTTGGTGGTTCAAAATGGGAGATAACAAAACCAGAATGGTCCTCTGAGGGATACTTCATGGAATCCATAACATTAAATATCACAACTTCATCTCCAAACTCCATGGAAAGTGTACCCTCATTGACATTTATGATAGTTTTTGCAGTTTTGAGGAAGGGTCTACCTAAGATAATGGGGGCATGAGAACTTACTTGATCATCCTCCATGTTAAGAACATAGAAATCCGCTGGAAAGATCATGTCTCTTACCCGGACAAGTACATCCTCAAGGACTCCGGCTGGATATGCCGTAGCTCTATTCGCCAATTGCACCACTACTCTTGTTGGCTTCAACTCACCAACCTGCAAGGAAGAGAATACAGAGCGAGGCATCACATTTATGGAAGCACCTAAATCACAAAGTGCATCAGAAAAGTGAAACTCCCCTATGGTGTATGGGATGGTGAATGTCCCTGGATCCTTGCACTTTGTTGGCATTGCTAGAGTTGGTGAAATGAGTGTTGAGACATTCCTTCCAAGGTTTATCCTCTCATTTCCCTTGAGCCCTCTTCGATTGGTGTAGAGTTCTTTTAAGAATTTGGCATACCTTTGGATTTGCTTAATGGGTTCAAGTAGAGGAATGTTGATCTCCACACGCTTGAATGTGTCCAAAACCTCCTTTTGCATTGCTTCTTCATCCATCTTCTTGGTTTGAACAACCTTGTTTAGAAAAGGAAGGGGTTTAGGAGGAACATCATCAATCTTTTTCTTACCTTTATCTTTTTCTTTGGATTGCTCATCAGTTGGTATGGAATGCGGCTTCTCTGAAGTTGAGGTGAATCCCGGTGGAATGGTAGGTGCAGATGTATCGTTCATTTTCTTCCCACTTCTCAATGTGATGGCACTAACATTACCCTTTGGATTTGGAGTGGGTTGGGAAGGTAGATTTCCAGAATTCTTACTCACAAGTTCATGGAGGGCGGTGGCAATCTGGCTCATTTGAGTCTTTAACTCCCTCAGCTCTGAACATTGACTCTTTAGCTCATTCTGTTGATTAAGAACAATTTGCTTCAAAAGATCATCAGTATTAGAATCTACCTTTGGTGGGGGATTCCCTTGTTGTTGGCTTGTTGATTCTTGGGCTTCAAATCTCCTTTGGGGTTGTTGGAAACCCTGCTGGTAAGGCGGAGGCTGCTGGAAGTTTTGTTGAAAAGGGGGCCTTTGTTGTTGTCCAGAGCTATAACCCATGTCCGGTTGATCTTTCCACCCTTGGTTGTATGTTGGATCAAAATTCTTTTGGGGATATGGTTGTTGTTGTTGCTGCTGAAATGGTCTCCCAGGGAACACTGCTGCACAATCTTCTGTTTCTTGGAGTTGTGGGCAACAGTCAGTCGGGTGGCTTGTCTCAGTGCAAATACCACAAGGCCTTGAAGGAGGGGGTTGGGATGTCTTTTGAGCCAATGCAATCTGCCTCACCATAGTTTTCAATTCTTCTAACTTAGTATCAATCAAATGACTTTCAAGAGAAGAAGGACTTACTTGATGTACTCCTCGAACATGTGGTGTACCTCTATCATCGAATTGTTGAGAGTTTTGGGCCATTTTGTCGATCAATGCTCGTGCAGCTACTGGTGTCTTGTCCACCAATGCTCCTCCAGCTGCAGCATCCACCATGCTCCTCTCCATGGGTGTGAGTCCTTCGTAGAAGTATTGGATGAGGAGTTGCTCACTGATTTGGTGATGTGGGTAGCTTGCACACAACTTCTTGAATCGCTCCCAGTACTCATACATTGACTCCCCTTGTGCTTGCTTGATCCTTGATATCTCCATTCGAATGGATGTGGTCCTTGATGCTGGAAAAAATCTCTGCAAGAAAAGACGTTTCAAATTGTTCCAACAAGTTACATTTTCGGGTTGTAAATAATACATCCAATCTTTTGCAGCTCCATCAAGTGAGAATGGGAATGCTCTTAATTTAATTTGATCTTCAGAAACATTTCTTTGTTTTAAAGTTGAGCAAACCACATTAAATTCCTTAAGGTGTTTGTTGGGATCCTCACCAGATAAGCCATGAAACATTGGAAGAAGGTGAATTAATCGAGATTTCAATTCAATGTCCGAGTCGAGATTTGGGTATGCAATACAATTTGGATGATAGTTAATATCAGGTGCAGCCAATTCTCGAATGGTTCTATTAAGTTCATTTCCATTATTTCCAGCCATTTGTTCTTGTTTTATGGTTGAATTTGAATTGCTTCCAATTTCAATGTTCTGATATTGGAGTAATTCTCCAACTGGTTGAATGTTGAAACTTCCCGTAGACTGCGAATGTCTGATTCATGCCCTAAGGCTACGTTCAATCTCAGGGTCAAGATCTAAGAGATCTTCGGGATTAGTTCGAGTCATAGATCAAATAAAAATGAAAATAAAGAAGGTGGACCATAGTAAAATAAAAATGAGAAGTTTGAGTTGATGGTCCAAAGAGAAGTAGAAGAAATTAAAAGAATAAGAAGAAAAATCAGATTGGGTAAAGAAGGAAGAAAGAATAGAGGAAGAGAATAAAATGTAAGATCAAATAAATACCTCTAATTGGTTGAAATAATTACTTGCCTCCCCGGCAACGGCGCCAATTTGAAAGAGCACTGTCGTGGGCGCCCTCAAATGATTAATGTGATTTGGGGTACTTAGGTGCAGCAGAGTGGCTGACCAAGGTCGTCTCTCAAAGGAGGAAGTGAATTAAAACAATTTTTAGAGGTATTATAGAAGTAAAATAAAAGAGAATAAAAACACTACATGAAAGGATGGTGGTGGTTTTTTATAGTTTATGAATCTAGAAGATGTTTGCTGGAAGAAGATTGCATTTTTTTTGTTTTTAATTTTGAAATGATGTTTCGATTAGAATGACACAACAAGAAGATGCTTTTTTAGAAATCTATTTAAAAAGGCATAATCGATCTAACTCTACCTCTTCAATCATTTATTAATAATTATCATTTAAATTAATATTCACTTAATTATGATCCCTTAATTTGTTAAATCCTGAACCCTACGAGAATTAACTTTACCACGAAGATTTAAGTGAATTTTAACCTTAGGATAACTTCGGAACATGCAATCGCGACACCCTGCTTTGATTGATGCTCTAAAATTAGCTTATGGTCAGTGGTAAATTAAGGCACATAACCACTCTGTAAATGAGGATTAATTGAGTTTAGGGATTATATTTGAACTCTACATATTGATCCCATGTGGTTTTGAATTACCGGTTAAGGTTGCGCTCTCACAGTTCACACAATTCCCGACCTCGCGTGTTTTGTGTTAACTATTAAATTGATTGCTTAGTTTCATTTAAATTAAAAACTCAATTAATAGATCATAATATGTGAATTACAGTATCTCATTGATTCAAAATAAATGAATGAAGAAGGATAGAGGTCGATCGATTACTAAAAAGAACTACTCTTCCATGGGTGGTGTAGTCATCGTGGAGACGTTTTGCATAAGCAACGGATTGAAAGTGTAGAACCCAATATTGTCTCCACTCTTGATTCCAACCCAATTAAGAAGATTAAGATAAGAAGAAGAGGGATGAACACAGAATATTATTTGAAGAAAAATTCAAGAAACAAACATGAAAGAAAAGAAATACAAAGAAGAGGTGAGAGAGGAGAGCCTTTTTGGAAGAGAGGTTTGCACAAAGCCTTACTTCTTCCAAGAGTTGTGAGGGGCTCACAAGAGACACCCTTTCGGCCACACCTTCCCAAAGCCTCCACCAGCCCTCTCAAAGAGTTAAAACCCCCTTTAAATAGAGTTTGTGAGGGCTAGGGATACATAACTTTTTAAGTGTGAAATGAAAATCTCGGCTAAATATTTTATTCCAACTTGAACCGCCAATTTGACCTCCAAAACGCGTTAATTGACCGGCCTTCCAGAAGGATGATTTGTGCCACATCATGTCCCCGATCTTTCCTCAAATTTGGGCTCAATCCAAGCCCGTATGTAGAGGATATGTCCCAAATATAGAACCTTCTCCATTATGGCGAGCCCAGCCCAACTTTGAATTCATTGCCCAATGTCAACAAACAAATGAACTCTTTAGCTTTAGGGTCCTGAATAAAAGTTGTAGATAATTAAGTTAGGAACACGGTTACAAAATTTCAAATCCAAATAATAAACATAAAATTATTTATCTTCGAAATACTACAGTGCACTATTAAGGGTAAAACTGGAATTTTCACCAAATTTTCAAATGAATGATCAAATCCCAAATATTTTATAAATAAACATGTTTAACAAAATGTGAGGAAATTATATCATTTATTGTCAATAAAATATTCAATAAAATAGTGATTTATCAATCCTTTTAGAATAATACTATTTTTAGAAAAACATTTCGCATTCTTTTATATTATTCATATTGAATTTATAATAAATGGATGACCATTTATTTTATTTCGAATACGTAAAAAATATTATTTTCATACCCACCAGATTAATGTCTTGGTAACACAGATTTACTATATTACAGTGCATTTAGACATAGGTTTGCATATATGACAAGTTATCAATTAAATTAAATTGAATGATATATATATCATGGGTTTTTTAGGATTATTGTTGTGTGTCACATATGATATCTAATATAATGAAAATCTATTATAATTTATGAATGTTACATTCTCGCTCCATTAAAAATGAAATCATCACAATTTGAAGATGGGCTTGGAATTAAAGGGGTTTCCATAAAAAATACATTTATTGAAATCCCTCATCCTCAAAAGGATTAAAACAAAAAAATATTAAATGATGGAATGAAAAATATGAATGGTATATTATAATAAAACCTAAATAGGTTTTCAATGAGGTGGTCACTTATGGGAAGTGATTATAAATGAATGGAAGACAATTGAAATTCCAAAATAATTATGGAGGGTGATATATTTCTTTAATCAAAATAAATTGAATGATCAAGAGAATGTTTATGAATACTAAACTATTAATATTTGAGGAAGAAAAAGAGCATTTTATCCATTAGATTAATGAAAATATTTTTTTTAATATTCTTTTCAAGATAATTGACTTTTCTTCCTATTAATACATATTAACATAAATTGAAATGGTTTCCATAAGGTAAACTATTAAAAAAAATGTAAAATCATTCATAAAAATAATAATACATTTTTCTTCATAATTTTCAACACATGTTAAACTAATATTATTCAAAAAAAATTAATAATAGTACCATTAAGTCATCCACAAAAATTAAAATGGTCATAATATCACTTCTTAACCACAATGGTTTTCTATATGACTTATTGTTTCATGAAATTAAATAATCTTAATTGACTAATTATATCTTAACAATAATGATCGCATTAAATTTAATGGTTATCAATTCCCTACAATCATATGTCTAAAAAATGAAATGGAATTCTTCCATAAACATCATCTTAAATAAAAAATATTAAATAAAATGTTTATATTCAAAATAATTGTTTAGATTATAATTATTCGTATTAAACTTCCATGACATTAAACCTAAAAATGTCTACTTATGTATTGAAATGATGATCAAACATACTCTGGTCAAACTAAGACATACTATGTTTAACCAAGGTATTTTATAGAATTCATATATATAAATACTTCATAATGGTTTGTAAATAAAATGTGAATTGTCTTAAGCATATCCCATATTTTTGTCAAACTAGCTGCATGATAAAGCCCATTATTATGTACCTACTAACACTCCTGTCAATATCGATGTTAGTTTTTCATATTTATTACAACTATATATATCTATTATATAATCAAAACCACTTGTTTTATCTATGGAGGGAATATTTATTTTAAAAAACCACATACTATTTTCTTTTAAAAAACATTATGATGTAATTTTATTACAATACTCAAACTCTGTAATGGGGTTATATTCTGTAATTTTTATTTTCAAATATATATTTCCCACAGTATCTACCAAACATACCTATGATAACAACTATAAAGACCATGTCCTCAGTTTCTAAAATTTGAGGTTTAATTTAAAACATTAGTATAATATTCAAGTTATCAAATCTTGGAAGACTGAATAGTATAGTATTCTTGGTTAACTAGTCACATACTCGATTGTTTCATTATATTTGAAAATATATAATAAAATATAGTAAAATTAAAAATATCACATACATGAAAATATTATAATTATTTTTATTTATATCTCAGGGAAAATAAATAAAATATGGGTCAGATCAGAAGGTCAGTTAGAATTAGGTAATCATAAAGCTATCGTGAATAAATAAATTACAATCAATAAGGTTTAAAAAATATGTCAATGTAAGTATCCTAAAAAAATTTCATTTGATAAATAACATTAGAGTCATATTTAGATAAGGTATGATCAATATAGAATAGAAAATAACTAAAAAAAATCCATTTATGTGATAATTAAATACATGTCAAGTTAATATAAATGTAAAGATGTAGTGGATAATATTAATAAACAACATTGTTAATGATGTAAATACTTAATTAATAGAACTCAGGATCTCAAAAATCATGATACCTATATGATAATTAAATTTCACAAGATAGTTTATAACTTATGGGAAGGTATACATAAAAACCCAATTAAATAATTGTAACACCACAATTTTTTATGGTATGTCTTTCTAAATTTCAATCTTTCTAAAAGATTATGTTAAAAAGATTAAGAAGATTTGACACACTATAAAAATATTATTTAAATATGATACTTATCAAGTATATATTGTTATAGTTGGAATGAATAAGATTAACTAAATTATGAATTTTTTTACACATGTTTATAAATTTAACTTTTTTACAAATAAATTAGAAATGAAAATATAAGCTAATTAGCCATTATTTATTTTTTATAATTTTTTTTTCCAATAATGAAATATTATGTTAATAAATTAAATCAATCAACTTTATTGAAATATATGAACAATATTGTTATGTTTTATATTCAATAATTTTTTTAAACTCATTCAATATGTTTGATAGTCAAAAGATAAGAATAAATTATGTTTTACGAAAAAAGCAATATGTTTCTTAATGGAATCATTTCCACCTATTGGTGAAGAACCTGTTTTAAATATAATTTTTTACATAAATATAAAATTAATTTGAAAAATAAATTCATATTTGAAATATAAATATGAGAATTAGATTAGGGTTATATTTTGGAATTTTTCAGAGATGTTTTAGTTTTTTGATGAATAATGAAAATACTAAATATTTTTTAAAAACTGCATTTTCGTCTAATTTATTTATATATTTAAATGATTTCATTTATTCTTTATAATTTAAAATTATTTTAATTATAAATAATTAAAACAATTTTATTTCCTTTGAATCAATTTCAATTCTAAAGTTAATATATATAAATTTTATATTTTTGAACTTTTCAACTTAAAAAACACTTTTTCATTGTGTCAGCGATATTAATGTTGAATAAATTTTTTCAAATTATAGGACATTTTTTTACTAAAATGGATTTTATATTTATAATTAGATGTGAAAAATTAATATTTAAGGTTAATTACATTTTTAGGTATAAAAATGTTACCATGGTAATGAAATTACTTACCAAATTTTCGGTAGAATAACGATAAAAGTTATGTATAAAAGGTAAAATTATATCATACCTAAAAATTAAAAAAAAATCAATGGTTGAGTAATTTTTATTCCATAACCATTATAAAAATAATTAACTAAAAATAAATTATATTTAAATTACTTCCACCTCAAAGTGGTCGATATTAATTATAAAATAATCATTATTTTAATCACCTAATCCCACCTCTCTTTAAGTATAAATACCACCCTAGCCACCCAATTTCATCCCAAAGCCTTGAAGCTCATCAAATATGTTATACGACAAATCCTCCTCACCATCACCTTGTCCAATTCTATTGGACTCACGTGAAGACCAAATCTAAGGTCTTCAAGGGTCTCCTAAACATGTGATATTCAATATGTAATTATCTCAAAACACCTCCCGTATATTCATTTACTCAATTAATTTTTCCATTATATTTGAAACATCATTACATATTACTTCAAAAATAATGACCATACAATAATTTATGGTCGATAATAAAATATATTATATCCATAGCTTTTATTACCTTTTTTTATATAATGAAATGAAACTATTTTCCATGTAATGTTGATTAATCAGCTCTGTGAATAATGTTTTTGTTCATATTCCATTAAAAATATTATTTATTTTCATAAAAATATTTTTCTGATATGATAATATTTAAATAAGTATAATATATCCTATTTCATGTTCTGTAACTAATATCTAGTTATGATTGTAAATATAACAAAATTAGTTCACGGTGTTCAGAAATACAAACAAAATTAAGTAAACATTAATCTTTAAAAAATAGTTAAACAAATCATCCTTATGTTTTAATGAAAAATGATCAATGTAACTATATGAACACATTAATGCTAATTAATTCCATTTAATTTCACTTCTGATGTTTTATTTCATTTTTTCAATAAAAATTATAATTATATAGAATTGAATAGACCGTGGAACCATGAAACGGTTGCACCCAAAACCAATAATTTAATGAAATAATGTTATTGAATGAACCATATGATGTTATAAAATCATTATATAAGGTATTTTAAGTATGAATATATTTCTTTAATGAATTAGTAACATTGTTTAAACCAATACGTAGGATTCTGATAGACACTATACTATTGGGATGTGTGAGGTAAGCATTTTTTCATCTTACTTTAACTTTTATGATATATATGAATTACTGAATACATATTTCATATATGGGTTGTATGTATAATTACTTATGAAATATTATATAATAAATGTATTTATCTAAATTGTATTCAATGTTTTATTTAATAATAATTATTTCTTTTGGTTAAATGAATTGACTAATTATAAATTGTAAGATAATTTTTAACTCATTTTTCGTTCATCGATTCAAACATCCATTTCATTTATTATATCATGATAAGGTTATGTTAAAAATAAATTTTAATTGTATAATATATTATTTCCACATGTTTTATGTTTATTTTTATTGAATACTCATAATCTATTCCTTTATATTTTAGATTGTCTCAATCTCCTTTCTTTGAGGAATACATTAATTTTATACACCTATACTATTTTATGAGGTGTATATACAACCCCTTTGATACATCATATCCTTAATTTTATTCTATTTGAGGAAATAAATTGTCTTAATTTGATATGGTATGCTTTGAATTAAAAATCATTTTTTAAATCGTTTAATTGGTATATGAGGAGGGCATTGGACATACAATCATGGGGGAGGCCTAGTTATAGTTATCACCTAGGTTAATCTATAATCTTATGAGAAGAATAATTTGGGAAATTTAAATGGGGTTTTACACATATTTATTATATTTTCTTGTGAACATTCTCGAAAGTAGTGGTTCATATAACAGATACATGAGATATTATCATTATTCATTTCATTAAAAATTTAGTTATTAATATGTAGGAGATTTTCATTATTAAAAAATATACAGATGTAATTAATCATTGACTTATTGATTAAATGTAATGTTTTTAGTGATTTACCATTCCATAGTAATTATTCTCATCATCTCATTACTGATTCAATTATAATTAATGCTAACTATGGATTTCAGGTTAACCCTTTCATATGTTTTATTTTCCCTATATTCTATGTATTTTTTTATGATTGATATGTCATGTTATGCTAAGGGTGATAATGGAGTTCTTATGGAAAACACATTATAATTTTTTTTCAATAATATAATCTGAATTTAAAATATTTTTCTATTTTACCAAGTCTATAAAACTATATAGGCCTTTTTGATCTGATTTCTTTTGTCTTATGCTAGTGTAAAAAAGTATGGAACGTGCTCCAGGCTACTAGATTTGGGGTCGTTATAGTTTGTATTTGGTCATGTTTAGTATAAATAATGGAAACAATGTTTATAAAAACATAAATTGGAAAAGAAAACCCCATGATAGATATTGAAAACTATTGTGGACAAACATCCCTAATAAACCATGTTTATAATTTTGAGATTATTCATGCGTATATTTTTCAATTTATTCTATTTATTTCACTTGATTTAGGTTTATATATTTTTCTCATAATGTTGTGACATAATATAACTTATGAAACTATATAGAAATAAAGATTGTAAGATGGAATGGGAGTATTTAAATTCTTATATTGCATGTAAGAAATTGTATAGTATGAAAGATAATAGTGTAGAAGTTAGAGATGAAGCTACATGAAGAGATAAAAAATTATAACTATATTGGGAAAACAGACTCATGTTTTGAGTAACAGCCTTACCCATTTAGAGAGTCCATATCTACAACATAGTGTAACAATGTCAAATCGTTCCATGATATAAAAACCCCCATATTTAAATGGGACGACAAATCTATTTGTAGCTAAGAAGTGGATAAGGTATTTAGAGATGGATATTCTCTCTTCGGGAAGTAATGAATGGTATAAAATTCTCATTTTAGTTTATATTCTCTATGGATATGTCGATCAATTTTGGTCAATGTTTCAAATCACTATATATTATTATGGAAGTGAAAATATGGAATAGAAGTATTTTAAATAATCTTTCATAAAATAAAATTACCCTGGTGTACTATAAATAGATATGGAGATACAATTCCTGATTTTAAGAAAAAAAGGGATGGGAATTCACCTAAAAATAAATCCAAATTTTCATTATTATAAAGGCACAATTCAGAATAGATATTCCTCCCATGAATAAAGAGTGATCCTTTCTGATATGGGTTGACTCTATTCCTCTAAAGGAAACTGGCCTCCAAACATTTTTCATCGTATGATGATATAGTATCATGTGATATCAAGGTAGAGAAATAATTATCTATTTCATATGAATTTAATGTAATGAAATAGAAGAAGTGAATTATGGATAATGAGATGGGTAAATGGAAAATGGGAAAGAAGGATTTCCCACATGTGATAATTTTGGTAAAACACCCCTATATATGTGTGAAGGGAATGAGAGTTTGTTACAAGTGTGTAGAAATGGTTCAAAAATCTAGATATTTAAAATAATATAAATAATATTTAAATGTGAAATGTTTCACCTCTATAGAGATAAGGAAATATGTAAAATAATAACAAAATATTCAAGGGAACATGACAAAGAAGAATGAAAGGTATCAAGGAAAAGTTCATTTTTTACTATAGTTGGAGTGGAATATTTAAAGAATTATTTTTCGATTCTAGAATTAGTTTTTAAAATAAACAATAATATTTTAGTTTAAAAAATTAAAAAAATATGTAGGGATTTTACTACAATACTTAAACATTAAAGAATTAGTGGTTTGGGGTGAACAATAACAGTAACTAAGAGATGTTTTTCTATTGCAATATGATCTTTTAGAAAACAAAATATATAGGGAGGAAAAGATTAATATATTATTAATGTTGAGGTAAAAATTATAAATAAATATTTTTGTTATAGTATTGGTGATCATGAATGTGGTTATTTATTTTATGGGCTATGTATGGATACCAACATGTTCAAATTTAAGGAATATATTCCCAAATATGAGAACTTCTTTTTGGATGCATGATTGTTTAAATTAATATTTAAATGTGATAAAGGTATAAATATATTTATTATCTGAAAACTAGAGTTACATTATATTTAATTGTGAATCTAAGGATGATTTATAAAATATTGAAATCATCCATTAAAATTTATAGACTATTAATTTTGACGAGTCTTAAGGTTGACTAATTATAGAATAGATTTTAGAGAATCATGGATATTGTTTATTGTTCAAATGTATGATTAATCATATTGGATAACATGTTCTAATAGATTATGATTGATTAAATATTTAAATACTGAATGAATGAATTTTTGATCTTATGAATCATGAAAGTTCTTAAGGTATGAAAAAATCAACATAAATATCTATTTCCATTCATAATAGATGAATTTAAAATAGATCGAAGAACAACTAAAGGATAAGATTGTGGTCATTAAATGAAATTATATTACATAAGTTAAATTTTGTTTTCAAATGAATTTTTGGATACTAAAATAATTCCTCAACTATATGAAAATAATTTTTGAACAGAAAAATAAATTTTTAATTTTCGTACTAGGAAATCAATAGCCTATTTAACCCATCAAAAATTTATAGTTTTGTGGTGGTAGAATTTATGATTTCCATGTTCACTATCACACTCTATCAGAGCATGATTGTCTTATTTCTCTTCCTTGTGTTTGTTTTAACATTACAAAAATGCTATCTTTTAGAAATCCTATTTTTTGAGGTGACATTATCATTTCACATTCCCAAATATAAATGGGGATGTTTTATTAACTATACTTTTGAATTGGGTTACCACAAATGGAAATTTCTAGTTTCAAACATTGATTTTTGAGGTGAATTTCATAATTTATAGGCAGAAATTTATGAATGGAGGGGATAATGTATCTCACAAAAATTTTATTTTATGTCTCCTTTTAAAGTCAATGTATTCGATATCTTATGAAATATAGAAATATAAGCTTAAGGAAAGTATTAAAATATATTTTAATATGTTTTTTATTACCTACAAATTTGAATATCCGTAATGGATGATATTAACTATATTATAAAAATAGTATTAAACATGTTTATAAAATTAATTCATTGATGATCAATTGACAAGAGATGAAAATAAAATCAATTTTTGCAAGAATGATGTCTATTTATATAAAACCTTTTTTATTCTCATAATTGAATTTTATATCAAAAAATTAAATTAATCAACATTAGAGAGTGATTTTAATATAATTTATATTTTATATATTCGTTAAAATATTTTTAAATTCATCAAATATGTTTTATATTATTAATATAAGAATAAATCCATTTGTATATAGAAAAAGAAATATTTTTCTAAAATCCCATGTTGGCTCTTTTTAATGGGAAACATGTTTGAAATATAAACTTTGAAAATATTGTACGTAATATTTTAAAAAATATGATAATTTTTTAAATCATAATATCAAAATTATATTAGAGTATATTATTGTTATTTTTTAGAGAAGTTCTATTTTTTTATGAATAGTGAAAAATAATAAATATTAATTAAAAACTAGTTTTTTATCTAATTTATTTATTTTGTTAATTTATGTTTTAAATTATATTTAATATATAAATAGCTAAATTATTTATTTATAAAAAAAAATAAGACATTAGAATCAATTTTACATTAAATTTGGATATATAAACATTTCGGTCATTTAAACTTTTATCTTTTTAAAACCGCATTCTCATTGTGTATGTGAGATTAATTTTAAATATAATATTTCTTATCATGTGAATTTAATTATATAAAATTTATCCTATATTTTTTATTATAAGTTCCAATGTTTTATTTAAGATAAATTTATTTTTAGCTATATGAAAGTTACCATGATAAAAAAAATTATTTACCATTGTGTATGTAAAATAGTGACATTGGTTAATGTTAATAGGTAAAAGATTGACATACATAAAAATTGAATAAAATAATGATTTTATGATGTATTTATTAAACCTAACTATTCTACAAAAAATTATCTAAATATCTAATTATTTGAAATTAAATACACCTCCATGGTGTCAGATTTAATTATTAAATAATCATTATTTTAATCACTTAAACCCACATCCACTAAAGTATAAATAATAAATATCAACACCATATTTCAACCCAAAATCCTTTAATATCCTAAAATATTTGTAACAATCACTTCTAATATCTCCTTGTATGTGCAATTATAGATGGTCTTACTAAAATAACAAATCCATGGTCAATAAGGGTGTCTTAAGGTGGGGATATTCAAGAGGTAATTTTCTCGAAACACCTCTCATATTTTATTTTCGTCTTCTAATTCATCCTAATATATTTCATCATTCATTAAATTTAAAATTTAATAATAATTTATATAATTTAATGTTATGTTTCTAAAGAAATATATAATATGCATACTATTTATTACCTCCTCTTTTTCGAAGAAATTACGCTATTGTATAAGTAACACTAGTTAATCACCACTATTAACAATGTTTTTGTCTATTTTACATTAGCTCCATCATGGATATCAATAAAACTATTAAAATTTTAATATAATATATAAATAAGTATATTATATCCTATATCATGTTCTTGAACTAATATATAGTCATAATTGTAAATAATACTAAACATCTTTTTGGTTTCTAAAAAACTACCAAAATAATAGAAACATTTATGATTATTCATATAGCTATTTTATGTGTTAATAACATTATTTAATCAATTATATAGAAAGGTAAATAATACTACACTTTTTTGTTACATTAGGTAAGGTCATTGTATTTAAAATTTTACTTTGGTTAGGTATTTGATTTATTCACCACATATTTATTTTTTGAGGTTTATATATACATAACATTTATATATAATGTCAAGAGTATCATTATTTTCATTTTATTCAATGTATGATTTGAAAATTAATAATTTTATAGGGCATGTTATTCGACTGACATCAAGTGGTAAGAGATTTCATAACTCAATTTTCATTCATTGAGTTAAAATTTAATTTCATTAATTATATAATTCCAAGGTTATTTATTCAATGAATTTTTTATGTCATGTTTTTTTACAAAAAGTTATATGTGTATTTATAAAAAATACAGATATTTACTTCATTTGTAAGGGAGTTTGTCCCAATTTTCTTTCATTGAGGAATATTTTGATGTGATAGACCGCTTGCCTTTTAGGAGGTGTATATACATCCCCATTGATATATTATATCATGAATCTCACAATTGTCATGATATTCATATGTTTCAAAGTTTTTTAATACACATTGAATTCGTAAAATATTTTTACATCATTTATTCGATTTATAAAGAATTATTTGGAAATGTAGACAATGGTGGGGCATGGTTATAGATATCCCATTTGAGCATCAGTTGTCTCATGAGATGAAAAATTTTGAAAATTAAATGGGGTTTTACCCAGAATTATTAAAATTTCATTTTATGTATGTTTTCCCTTCCACATAATCCTCTCATTCTTTTCGAATTTAAACCTCATTCCCATTTATTAAGAACCTTACAAGAGTTAACATAATCATCCATACTCAGTGAAGCATAATAATTAATAATAGAATCGAAATATTGACATCCAAGGCCATTTTTTCAAATGAAAACATGTTTTATCTTGACAGTTACTTCATTCGTCAAGAACAGTACCAAATTATTCATGAAACACATCCCTATTTGAGGACCTATATAAAATAAAAATCAATGAAAATTTACCTAGACCTGGGTTTGGTGGGAAAATATTTAATTGCCTCTTTCCGTACCAGCATAACATGATAACCTGATGCATCCTCAGTACCAGATTCTTCATTTATATCTATTCCATTTTCGGTAAAGGATGTTTATATACATTATTTCCAATGGGTGAACTACATATATCCCTCATCATTAACTAAAATAGTTTTTCATTTGTTCATAGCTCACTCCTTTCTTATTTAATTATCTACTATATCCTGAATAGGTATATTTGATGAATAATGATCATCCATCAGTTCTACAACATTATAATCATTAATGGTTTTCTTCCCCAAATGATAAGCAGCGTTATCTACTTGAACAATATCAATGTGGTCGGTGTACATAGATATTATTTTAATGAGCTATGGAGAAACAGCTGGTAGTGTCCACTACACAATTAAAGAATCTTATTTTCATTCATTTTTAGAAATAATTCTTCAATACCCTTTTTATTATATTATTACCAAAATTCATAGCGGTATGTTCATATTAAATTTGAATCATGAAAAAATATTATATTTGGGTCACTATTTTTTTCATACATGATTCTATTTTTATAATCATCTAAAAAAATTATTCTACAATATTTATCAATTTATTTATGGGGTATAGAAATCCAATTTAGATCCTTTCTTTCATAGACTTTGTATTCAAGTTTTACCCTTCTTTTAAAGGGTTTTGTGAACTCAAATTTTATTCCTTGGGTCATTATTGTTATTTATAAAAATTATTCTTCTATGTCAGATATTATCTTAAATTTTATTTTATTATTATTTATTCCAATTTTTTGGGTATTTTCATTTTTTTATTATAAAATACTTTTACAGTGATTTTCCCTTGAGAATACATATTTTATGGGTTTTTATAACACAATGTCCCTTAATATTATATTTATTGTGGTACACAATTAGATAAGGAAAAATATTTCTACCCAATGAATATATAAAATTTTATTTCAAACACTATTTCAATGGATTTAGTTTTCATCCTAATAAAATGATTTTTACCTATAATTTCCCATTAATATCATTATACAATGAAACTACTCCTCACTAATACATTTTTATCATTCATTTGGTGTGGGTACATTCCATTATGTTGTGAATATTTGTATTTTTGGATACCTACCATGATATCTAAATTAATGTATTGAATGGTAATTTATTGATAATACAAATATATATATATATTTTCTATAGGGATATGTATTGATGAAATATTCAAAAATAGTTTTGAGGTTCCATATGGAAAATTATGAAATAGATTTTTTAACCATCCAAACTATTCCTCTACATTCATCGTTATAATATAATTGAATTAATTTATTGGGGGAACGAATTGACTTAATCATAGTCCTATTATTACATGCAGGTTTTTTTAGGGATGCTTACATAGATATCTTTTGAGTTTACATATTGGGTAAATACTCTCAATACATTGTTTTTATGAATAGTTTTATTGATTACTAAGGAACATTAGTTATACATTGAATAGCTAATTTAATCCTTCATAAAATGAATTAATTGGAATTATTTAGTTATGGGCAGTCAACAATAGCCAGTCGATGCATTAGTTTGTCACATAATATAGAATAAAAAAGTGTTTTTGTTTAATGAATTCCCATTCAGTCATATTTCTTATATGTAGTCTCAACCACAAGTAGATATATTCACACAAGTGATTGATGGTATGTAATGACTTAGCCCAAAGCCTTAAAAATTAAATCATTATACATTAAATCAAAATGAAATTATTTGGGGTTGTCCATGTAATATATTTATTTTTTTGTTATCCATGGATATGATACTCCCTGTGTTTCATTATATTATAATATTGTTATGATAACTTATTTCCTTCCATATTATTCATGACATTTCTATTATGTTATATCATTTGATATAATTTTCAATTTATTAATAATTTGAGTTCACCACCCTTATGTTTCCCTTTCACTAGGTTATGAAGAAATGTTTTATAGATGAAATGTCTATAAAAAAAACATGACAATAGAATTCATGATAGTTTTAGAAGAATTATTTTGATTATGTATTTAATAATGTAATGGAAAAAATATACATTATTAGAGAAAGAAATGGGATTTATAAAATAATTTTCCTTCATAATAACCAAAATCTATAAGCATTAATGTTCATTGAAATATTTGTAATGAAATATTTTCATTAATATATATAATTATTAGACTATGATTTATGTTTTTTTTATTACAGGAATCTTCATAATATTTCCTTACAATATGAATGCATTGTCGCATCCAAGATTGGGTGCCAATCACCAGTGCCCCAAGCTAGTTTTCCAAGTGAATTAGGTGAGCCTACCCATATTCCAGATGTTATTCACTAAGAGTGAGGATCTGTTTTCAATAATGGGGAGAATATACACTATTTATAATAGTATTAAAACATTGAAAAAAATAAAAAAGTCAAGATGTAATAAAATTAAATCAAAATAGACATGTATCACATGATGACCCAAAAAATGAATACACTATCCAAAACCATACAGTTGATATGTATTCTTAAATACATGTCATGTGTCAAAATGAAAAAATCAAAAATAAATTAATACACATAAAACTCCCAAGATTGACTTATATCAGGCTTGGTTCCGTCATCAATGATCAATCCCAAATCAACCATCTAACATACAAATCATACCATTATATTTCCTTGAAAACATGAAGTCCACCCAGTTATAATTTCCAAAGTCTATGTAAGGAGTGATTAATACTAAATATTCCACCACCAATTACATCTACAATGATATAAAGTGAATGATAGTGTATGATTCTGTATAATCAAAAATATAAAATGTATATGTAATCATTTATCAGATTTATTATTCTTTAAATTATCTAAAAAAACAGATCGAGATACCTATAGGACACTAGAACACCCTTATGGGGTGTGAATCAGGGTATCACCTTTTTCTTTTATTTACTGGATCTTATTATGATGTTGATGGGAACGATTTTTAGACCATTTATGATGGAAATCTGTTATAATTAAAACATTCACATGCAGATGTAAATCACCACACTTTTTACAAAATTCACCACTAAGGGCTACATCTAAAGAGCATACGCAGTTACGTTACTGGTCATACTAAATTCCACTAATCTTACCTCTCTGTGGATTGCATTAGTATTAGAAAAGCCACTCCATCCCAAGCACACTACCTTTACAATGGTTCAACGATAGCCACCACATCCCTCAGATTTCTTCTATGGACTCCCCCAGTCTCACATTTTTGAGAGAGGTCTCACTTAGTTTATCGACTTGAAGGAGGCTTTAACAGATTGGCATGAAATTTCATTACCTCTCTTTAGTACGAGACAATTCTAGAATCTAATTCAAAAATTGAAGTTATTTTATATTCATTTTTATACTATAATGTAACTACTAAATTCCCCAATAACTTCTTCTTCTTCTCGATGGAATCAAAAACTCCCTCTATGATGTTTTTGTTTTTGCGAATTTTCCCTGACTCAATCAGATATCTTTGATATACATATTATACCTATTATGCATACTATGCCTAAAATATGAATTGTGCATGTTCTTTGTTTCATGCATATTCTGTGTACCATGACTATTCTACGTATCATGCTTGTTCTATGTACCATTTTTGTTCTATGTACCGCACCTGTTAGGGGTACCGCACCTATTCTGCGTATCGCACCTGCTCTGTTTATCGTGCCTCACCAGCAGATAAGGCCTGCTCTACGTACCATACCTACTACATGTACCCATCATTCTCTATATACCATGTGTGCTCCATATACCCTGCATGCTCTATATATCATGCCTTCTCTGCATACTACTCCTAATTATTATACTGCACGTGCTCCACCTACCATGCCTCATCCAGGCACCACGCCTCTTTTTACCACCTTCATGTATCGACTTCATGGACTTCCTCTACGTAGTGTGTTCACATACCACTTTCCCGTACCACCTTCTCTTACCACCACTACATATTGCCTCTGTGTACCGCCTCTATATACCACCACTAGGTACTGCCTCTGCATACCACCTTTGTGTACCGCCTCTGTGTACCACCTCTGTGTACTGCCTCTGCGTACCGCCTCTGCATACCTCTTCCATGTACCACATCTGTGTACCTCCTCTGTATACCATTTCTTACATTCAACTACTTCATATTCAAATTCGGTGAATAATTTTGTCTCCTACACATGACTTTTTCTTATGAAATTTTTTTCCATGAACTACTCATACCTATTTTGATAATGGTTTCATATTTCTCTTACCACTTTGCCTTATGCAGAATTACATCAGGGTACCACATTTGGACTTAGCGGAGTTCTTCTATAGTTTTGATATTTTTATTATCTAATTCACTATCAGTTAATGATATGATTGGAACTACTTATATAGAAAAATAACTAAAAATATTTCACCAATCCTTTTCACCCAAATTTTAAATGTTGGAAAAACATCACCACATAATATACTCTATCCACGTACTGTAAGCCTCCATAGCATGCTACGACCCTTTGTAGAACCGTGAACCATCACTGCGTACCGTGTGTCTGTCGGTCCACGTATTGAATCTTTTTTTCCAATGAAGATACTTTCTACATTCTGAAAATCCTTCCATAATAAACCATTTTTGGTACCATGACCTATTCTGCGAACCATTCCGCCTTCACCGCGTATCATCATGTGATCCTTTTTTGGCATCATTTTGTGTACCACACCCCTTCACTATGTTCCATAAATGTAAATCGTTTTTAGTTATGTGCACCGCTCCACATAATATTTATGAAGTAGGGTATGTGGCCGAAAACCATTCCCAGAACATGGTACGTGATCCATGTTACGAGGTACGCAATTTGCTTCCTCTACAGATTTCCCTCACCATTCAGTATGTCTTTCACTTTTATGCTGAAACCCTTCTATTTCAAAAATAAAAATCTGAATTGTGAGGTCTAAAATTTTGGAAAATACAAGAAAACCGAACAACCATAAATATCTACTTTGGAAATAACACTCGTTCTTCTTCACTATCATCTGGATTCTTCAACAATCATCATATTTCTTCAATAACTCCTTCGACCTTGACATATACTATATGAACAATTTGTTTCAGCATCATCAGATTATTCAGGGAATGTAATGCAACATCCTTATCTTACAGTAACTATATTATCTCCCATAAACACTGAATATGACAGGAATCATCTTCTTAGATTGGTATAATAATTTTTAAATCTTCAAATCACCAGACAGCCCCTCATTCAATGATGCATGTCTCTTCGGGTAGGCTCTCAAATGGTCTCTTGAAACAGTGAGATGTTGCAATATCACTTTATAACTTGAAGCCCTTCAACACTCTCTGATATGGTTTCATTGTTGTATACAATGTATCACCTTTGATATATTTATTTTGAACTTAAGATCATTTGAAAAATATTCAGAATTATAACTCTAAAAAACATTGAAGTTATTAGTCATCTCATTCTTAATTTTGATCTTCATTAACTACTATTGACAACAAATACAACCTTATACAAAAAGTTGTCCCAACAACAACAAGTTTACCCAAACCCTCAATAATTGGTTGGCCCATGATGGAGTTTGAACTACCCCCAAGGGATAACAATTATTAAAATATTGTGGTTATCGTTTATCATTTATGATCATATCAAATCCTGACTAATTGTAACCATAGTACAATGCCAAATCATCAGTGTAGATTAACATTTCTATCACCCCATGGGTAATTTGATTACGAGTCCCCATCTCACTCCTCAATAATTACATGGGTATTTAGAGCCTCATTCCATATCCCATACTCACAATCTCATATGAGTATTTGGAGCCTTAGTTGATGTACCACACCTATTTTATAAAAAATGTATATTTGGAGCATCTGTCCCAATCTGAAACTCTTTTTATATCATTTGATTAGTTGGGGAAGAATTCAATTTCCCACACTCATTTATGACACAATAATACATTTATACATATATCACATCATTCTTGTTTTATCAACCTTAAGATGTTTTATCAACATTTCCCATCATGGTAAACAAATATAATCTTTACAACAAACATTGTTATATAATTTAATCACATGGAATAATATGAACAAAACACTAGTAATCAATTAAGCATCATTCAACTATACAACCCATTAAATAATTCTCAAATTAATTAATCCAGTCTTATAATCCAAATATCCCATTAATTAATTGAAAAATAAATTAATCCCATTCTATATTAATTTACTTGTTACACAATCAATCAATTGACTAAATCCATAACCCCATTAATCAATCAATTATACAATCGCTCACTTAATTAATTGAACAAATTAGTTAATTCAATTTATTAATTCAATTTGGTAAAATTTAAATTGATATTCTAAAATTACATAAACATAATATAAATTAAGACATATGAAATTGATTAATAGACCACATAACTCCAAATTGATGAAAAAATGGAAACCAATTGAGATCAAAAATTTATGTTGAACAATAAAGATACTGATAGAGAATAAGAGCTAGCTTCGAATAGTAGATCCAAAATAAAATGAATCAAGATACCAAAATCTATGATCAAAATGCACCACCAATAGATGGAAATACATATTTTTCTATTTGTAAAGAGTGGCGGGAGGGAGAAAAAACAAATTGGGATGAAACCAAATAAACAAAATGGTGTGGACATGTCAATTATTTCTTCGATACATCAAGAATGGTGTTCAATATCCCTAACGATTCATCCAATACCCTGCAAAAAATGATAGGAATATGTTATGTTCAAATTGGTTCAACACTAGTTAATGTTATATGGGTCAGTAATTTTAAAACCAAATTTCTAATTAATTGACTCATACACACTTTCTCTAGGTAGGGGTGCAAACCTTATCAAACCATAAACCTTAATTGTTCCTCTTTATTGGGGGTGAGTTAATTGTAATATGGATCACAATTTGAAAAAATATGCACTAACCATGAAACCCCCCTTGTTCTGGGGTTGCATGGTTTTTGGGGGAAAGGAATGCAGTTTGGGAAAACCGTAAACCAAATGTATACAACCCAAAACCCTCAAAAAACATACATTTCTCTCTGAAACTCACCCATCAAAAAACCCAAACAAAATAATCAAAACAAGGAAAAAGGGTACCTAGAAAATATATGAATACAAATTTTGAATATGAAATTATTGTAAAATCATCCTAACTTATAACAACTAATCATCAATCTATAATCCCATACTCTATGTGATTCTGATGAAAAAAATATTGAGCAACTAAGCCCACATATCCACTTATCTATACAATTTTACCTCGTGAACATAGACATGATTATACAATACAAGAACTATCAACATGGTATCTCCCAATAAACATTCTCAATGTAATCTATCACATGAATATGACTCTATTCAAAGGATGCATCGGTCTTAAGATGATCATCATCCACATCAATCACATGATATGGGTCGAGGTGTTACCACTGATGTTCTGAAACATGTAAAACATCATTCATGGAACTATACCTCTATGAAAGAGACAATCAATATTCCATAGTCTCTATTGTCTCTACAACATCAAACAATCCAACAATCCTAGGAATCCACATGTCGTGCCTCATAATACCATGGTGACACAATCTATGAGCTACCAAATGAACAAAATTGTCACCCACTATAAAATTTAGGGGTCATGGATATTTATCGGGATAAGAATTATTTCCACTATTAATCATATCTATATTCTTCTCAATAAACTTCACCTTCTCAAAAGTCTCATGCATGAGACTCAGTCCTAACAACTATGACTAACATACCTCCATCCAACATAGAGGTGATCAGAATGGAATTATATAAAAAGCCTTATATGGTTCCATATGTATAGTTTCCCAATATCTATTGTTACTGGAGATCTCAATAAGGGATAAGTGATCCTCCTATGACCCACCAATGTCAAAAACCAATTCTCTCAGTATATCTTTAATCACATGTATAGTACGTTTTAAATGACCATATGTCTATGTTTGGAAATCCATATTCAATAAAACCTATGTAATAATATATTTATTTAGGATATGTTACAATCATGATGTAAATAATGAGTCACATTCTAAAATAATACTCTATTGGATACCATACAGATAGAATATCTCTTGAACATACAAGTTTCACAATTGATATATTGTGGAAGTTTCCCACATATCCAGGAAATACACTAAATTCTTCATCATGTACATAATCACCCAAATAATATCATTTTAAAGGAATTATGGAGATACCCACCAAAATGTATATATCTATGTCATCCCACTTTTAGTCCTAAATAAGAATTTCATATAATAACCCACCAAGTTTTTGATGCTCGAACTTCACCTTTTGATATGAGTAGCATCGTGCCCAAATCCCCGCTATCCCATTTTTTATTCCTAGCCACCAAAACATTCATCATAGATCATGAATAATATTGAAAACACCTTGAAATACCACCAACATTGAGGCATAAATATCCGGCATAAGCTCCTCCCAGATGCTTGTAGGAACAAAAACTTGATTCCAAATATAGATGAACTTGTCCCCATCTATGATTCAATTAGAAGGTGGATCCCTACCATCACATATTTCTCTCCAGGAAAACAATTCTGAATCCCCATACATCTAATCACTAATATGGATAAAAATTGTAGAATCCCCCAAAATTTTATGAGTCATTTTCTTAGGACTATCCTAAACCATAACATGCATTTCAACTAGTAAACTAATTATACTCCCCTCATATGTATAACCATGAACTACTCTAGTCTGAGTTTTCCAATTTAATAAATCATAAATATTGTTTTACATCCATGGTATATATTCTAGAACAAAATTAAAATATATTATATACTCAGCCCACCATCATTTGTTGAGATCCAAATATAACTGAGACAAAATATACATTAATATCAAATAATTAGATTGTATAGAAAACTAAATGCCTAAAAGTTAATATATTGAATACATAAAGTCAAAATCAACTTATGAAAAAAATTGGTTGTGTGTTGTGTATTTCCATTCATGTGGCCTTAAATAATGAGACCCATATGCTAAAAATTTATCTACCTACATTATGACTCCCATGAAAATTCCTATAAGCATAAAAAAACATCATATACACCTCCTATAGATTCAGTAGGATCATTATTGATTCCATTTTCAATCAATCCTCTAACTCTTAGAAGGAATTCTCACATGCTTAATTCCATTGAAAATTTATCCCCTCTTTGGTAAATCTTGAATGAGGTGCTACCAAATTGTAAAATTCACTGATGATTCTTTAGTAAAACACTACAAGCCCCATAAATCCATGGTTATCAAAAAAAATTATTGGGATGATCCCAAGAGACTATATTATTTACATTCTGTAGGTACACCGAATAACATTTTTCCATGATAATGTGACATAATAAATTCAGCCAATCAAAACAAAACTGACACTTATAAGGATTGTCATATTTAGAATTCTATCGTACTATACTCAAAAAGATTATAAGATATTATTCATGGCCATCATGAAGGATGGTGTCCAACAAGATTTCACCCACAAAAAAACCCACATACTGATCTAGGAATGGGTGGTAGATTTTGTTCATCAATGCTATAAACACTATTTGTATATTCTTCAACCCAAACAGAATCACAAAAAACTGAAAAAGTAATTAGATGCTTGTAAAAATATTCATTGGTATATCTAAAGGTCAAAATCACTACTTTTGATTACCTAATCCCATTTTGATCTTAGAGAAAGCACATGCTACCCTAAATTGGTGAAAATGATAATTGATACACTAAAGAGGATGACAGTTCCGTATAATCATCCATTTTGACTTCTGGTAATTAACACATAATCATAGAGTCAAATAAAAAATCAATGAAAATAATGCTGGAAAGCCATAGGTGAGGTACATGGATAGATAAACCCCTTATCCATCAACTCAACTAGTTGAATCTTATGTTCTTGAAACTGTGTTGGTAAAATTTTTTATAGTGGAATAAGAATTGGAACAACCGTTGGAATGAGCTCAATTGTGAAATCCACATCTCTATTAGGTGGAATCCTCGATAAGTCTCTATAAAATATATCCAAAAACTGATCCACTATAGGTTGAAATACATAGTAATTTTTACCTCATTCATCCAGAAATAGAATTTAATTAGGTGTGGTATGGTACCCTAGTATTTGATGAAGTATCCTTGGACTACCCTCCATGTTATCCCACTCTCTATGCTTGACATTATTTTTGCCCTCTGGAGAAGTAGAATTCACTCTCATGTAGATGTAACCAATGTGGGGTACTAATGAAACTAACTAGTCCATACCAAAAATTTGGTTGAAGCATGATATGTCAATGATATAAAGATCCCATCTCAAACGATACATCACATCCTAGATATTAAACCCTATGTGAAACTGATGTCTCTGGATCATACTCCCAATGGTGTATCTCTCATCATAACACCATTAAAAAACTCCACTATTAGGGTTAAAGCATTCATAATATGGTATAATATTAAATAATGAGATTCACTAGTAGGAAATATGGAACTAGCATGTGTATAAGATAAAGGAATAATATTTTTAACAGTCAACGGTCTAGCCTCGCAGTCCACAAGAGTATCTTGAAATACAGGAAACATACAAACCCCTATTTATTGTGAAACAGTATGAGTCCCCTATGTTAATCCACTCTGTTGATACAGGTTCTCTTTCCATGAATCACCTCATCCACTTTCACTGAAACCACGTCCTTTAGAAATGCAACCACTAGACTAATATGGTTAGACGACCCTCTAACCAAACTCCCATTCTTAGCAGTTACACCCTAACTCATCATCTATCTTGGGGTTCTATAGATCCTCTATATATTTATGACAATACTACTAGATCAGTACTCTAATGGTGGTCAGTGAAAATTAATGTGACAGTTTCCTGGTATACTAAAATGGCGAAAATCACTCAGGAAAGATCCGGAGTAAGTGATCCTTCCCATTACCCTCTTTTAATTCATCTAATTTGGTCAAAATTATCATATAAATACTTTTTATAATTAGATGATGAACAACCTAGTCATATAATATAAATCACATATCCTCCACAAGAATCCTCCATTAGGTTCCCCTAAGATATGAGAGTCTGGTCTACAACATCATGAAAATTTTCTAGATGAATTTTTTTTACTTTAGGCATAATGTGAAATTTAATTATATCTTGTAAATTCTAGTTCATTGTGATGAAATTAAGAAAAGAAACTAGTATAGTTCATCATGGTCATACTCCCCTCAGTCAACAACAAGAACTCATCTTTTATCTCCCTTCTCAGCGTATATGGATTAATGTGATCAATGAACATCAACAAAAATTCCTTCTACACCATTTCAATGGAATGTCTTTTCCAAACCATAACATCCGATAAGAACAATAATTATCCTTATAATATATAAGAAGCTAATGTGACATTTTTCATAGTATTATTTTCCAAATAGATATGAATTATCTGAATGGAATTAATCCAAAACTCATTGTCCTCATGTCCACTAACTCCAACGAAAGATGGAGGGTGTTGTAACTGAAACTACCTCTTCACTGAGGAAGTATAATTCCAAAACCTATTGAGGAACTATCTATAAATTTCATTATGTGAGAAATTTTCTCAGATGACTTCTCTATGTATCCTTCACCCATCACTATATGTGCCTTATTTTCCATTTTCCATTTGTGGAGTTTGATTTCCAACCATAACCTACTGTTGTCCTCTCAAAAAGTTTCACCATAGACGAATATTTCTACAATTAAATGTACTTGTCTCAATACACATAAAAATTTTCGAACCATTTAGTAAGAGGTATTTATATAATACTTATCAATTCATTACCCAGAAGCTCACCACATGGCCAAAACTGACTACTATCGCAACACGTATCAATCCTACACTAAGGTCATCAGTAAAAAAGTGTAAAATCATTCCCATTACACAAGTATCATTATGAACCAATTTTATAAATTTTATATAATTTATAATTTTAAATATCAAATAGGAAGCACTTCATTTCAATTTCATGAAAATGGGATAAAATTTCATGTTTAACAACATACCCAAAATTTTCTTTTTTGTGCATTCCTAATATGATTCATGTTACAAAAAATCCTATGTTCCTATAGTTATTCACACATACATTACTCTCATGACCTACTAATCCACAATTAAAATATTAGAATAATATCCAAAACAATATTCCCATCACACAAAAATTGCATCCCTAAAGGTGAAATAACATCCAACTATGACAACATACAACAATAACAACAATACCTCTATGGGAAAAAGAGTATTCCCAAATACATAGGTTAGCTACTCCCATAAAGATTGTCACATCCAATGATTGACTCCTCATACTGTCATATATACCATACCCAAACAGTAATACAACTGTATAGTACAGAAAACTGGGCCTTGATACCACTTTGTGACGTCGCAGCCCGATAGTGACTCACATGTTCCCGGATCAGTTTTCCACATGACTTCAGGTGTGCCTCTACATATGCCAGAGGTTGCTGACTAACAATTAATGTTTAAAATAAACCATTGGGAGACTATACCCTCTTTATCAGAGTGATATATTGTGAAAACAGATAATCAAAAGCAATGAGATAATATCCCTCACCCAAACCACACCGATATCACAACACGACCAAAAATAGAAATACAATGTCTATAATTGAATAGTATATATGTCTTGTTAAATACTTGTCATGTGTCAATGTGAAAAACCTAAAATTTAATAAATAAAATAAAAACTCCCAAGAGGGCCCCAAATCACATCTAGCTTCCTATGGGTATTTGGAGGCTCATTCCATATCCCACAACTTAATAATAAATGTTTTATTTGGATCCTATTTCCTTGTACCATACTCGCTATCTCATATTAGTATTTAGAGATTCTGTCCATTACCCTCTCATCATTTATCACAAATAGTTATTTGTAGATTCTATCCATTCCCCACACCTCATTTATCACATATAGGTATTTATAGTGTCAGTCCATGTTCCACACTTTATTTATCACATGTGGGTATTTGTAGCATAATTGCACATTTCAAACTGATATATATAATACAATAACATATATATCACATATATCACAACATTCGAGTTTATTCATCATTAAACCCTTTTATCATAATTTCTCATCATGGTATACCTTTAAAATTATCACTACCAACATTTTTCCTCAATTTAATCGCATAACATAATATGAAAAAACACTATCAATCCATTTATCAATAGTTAAAAATATAACCCCTTAAATAATTCAGAAATATCTTATCCCATTCAAAATTAATTGACAAAGTACACAATACATATAAGACTAATTACAAAATCCCATTAATAAATCTATTTCACAATTAAATAATTATTAAATTGACTAAATTAACTTATTTAATTTTAGAATTTAATTTCTAAATGTTCAATATAACTTATACAATAACAAAAATATATTTTACACCAAGACTCTAGGATTTGAATAGTATACAACCTACCTCATGATTTAAGGTCAATGCCCACCAATAAAGATCCCCAATTTATGTGGAAAAATTGATATCACAATAATGAACAATATTTACATCTTAAACCTAGATCCAAAATCAAATAAAAAAATTACCAAAAATACTAGATTCAAACTCACCGAAAAAATGGGGAAACCATAAATATTATATCAATAAATTGATATTATAGGGAGTAGAACCTAATAAGGAATAATGTACATACCAAAAAATGTGATGTTTCATCTATCTAACCTTTGGCTCGTCAAGAATAGTGTTTGAGTGCCCTATGGATTCATCTGGATCCCACAAAAAATTATAGGAATTGTTATGGTTTAATTAGTTACATTTGGGTTAAGTCTGGGGAATAAGGTATTTCTAGAATTGGTTATTGAATTATTTATCCTTGTTTACATGGTTTATTGGGTAGGGGTGTGATGTTTACCATACTGTTGACCTTAATCATGTACCTCTCCATTTGGGGTGGGCACTGTTACTCCTAAGATGAAAAATGGTTTGAAATACCATCCACCAACCTTGAAATCCATCTATGAATAGGGGTTTCATGATTTTACTGGGTTGGGTGTTCATTTTGGACCAACTGGGAACATTCCATAACCTCTCAAAAAACATACAATTATCACCCAAATGTAGACAAGATAATACCCAAAAAATATACAATAATGTAAAAGTACCCGTGTTTAAGAAAAATATATCTCTATAAAAGTTTAGAATCAAAAATTAATTCATGTACCATTATTTAATTTTCATCAATAATTTGTACTCATATTCGTTCACTTAAAAAATAGTATCTATCATTTCATTGTATCTAAATGAAATTAAAAATTCTCCTTGATCTTATACAACATCATAAGACTATTTTGGATATTTAAATTAATTTTACACCATTAATATACATTATTTTCTCTTTATAAGGACATACAATACATTAATAATATCGAATCAAATTCTTACAAATATATAATATCTATTTTAATGTGAGGATTCTTCTAGAAAAATTAGTTGGAGTATAATAATATAATTGAGATGAGATTATTGTGAATCCTATTGTTTCATTAATATAAAAACATCTTTTTCTCAATAATCTGTATCAATATTTGATGTGAACATTTATGATATGAAACAATTCATTGAGTTCAATACAAATTTTAGATTCACTATTATAAAATTAATAACAAGTATACATATCAACACTTCATTTTTATACATAAAATTCATAAGAGAAACTTTCCCCCTCAATATTTTCGTATTTTGGTCATTGATTATACTCCATTACCATTAGATTGGTGAAACTACTTACATAGTGTACTTGTTCCATAAAATTTTTTCATTTTAAATTGGTTGGTGGGGGTAGAGTGTACCCTTCTTTTCATCCAACATATTTATTCGATTTTTATATCCATTGGATAAATTATTATAAATTCCATACTTTCCTATAGTTGAAGAAATTCCTCAATACATTGTTTCATCTTCTAGGACTCTTATTCATAAATATTTTATACTATTACATTTTATGTTATCTTATTTATAAGGAATATTAGATAAATCACTAGATATAAAATCCACACACTATATTTTAATGCTAGTAACATGAGATTATTAAAATTCATAAATTTTCATTTCAACCTTATGAGAATTTTTAGAAATTTTCTCATGTATATCAATGGTTTTGATAACATAATATTTCTAATGAGTTTATTTTAAAAGACTAAAGAAATGGTGGAATTTCTTTTGGGGTTAGTGAAAAAAACCGCAGAAATACCATAAAATTCTTTTTATTCTTTATATTCCCAAATACATTGACTCATCCATCGTGTTATTGAGTCCCTGAAATTATCTCTTCATTTTCCTATATTGAGTGTGAGAAAATTATTTACTTAAAAATATTTTCTTGTATTCATTCTATTCCATTGTGGTGATATAATCATAGTGGATCATATAACTGAAAAGTAACATTTATTTATTGGACTCAACCACTTAATAATAAATAATAATGATAAATTTCACGTAATCAATGAATTTGAACTTGAATATTATTTTCTCAACCGAGTTTAATAATTTTAATAAGATCAAATGTGTTAGTAACAAAAAAAGAGGGTTTTCACCATAATATAAAGTACTAAACTACAACATGATGATTAATTTTAATTGTTAAGAACTCCACATGGTTCAGGTGTTTATTCATAATTAATTCAAATTTTTACTACCATCATAATGTATTCGACTAATAATTTCCACATATTAGGCATCTCATTAGAGAGATCATCACATTTCTTATATAATTTTCGATTGAAATAAATTATAATATTTCAATCCGTTCAATAAAATAGATGATAGATATTGATAATATTACAAGAATTAATAATCATATTAGAGGAAAGTTATTAACAAAAAAAATGTATAATCACTTATAAATCCTATCTTATGACAACCATGGATTTTATCATTGTTATTTAGGGTTCATTTCTTATTATGTTCTAAAAAATAAAAAAATATGACCTTAAACTGATACAATATATAATTTTATACATCTCTGAGAAATTTTACAATATCTTTTTTAATATTAATCCCATATAAAATAATTCAAATAATCTAGAGTTCCATTGCATTTGGATATTTCAGTAACTCACAAATACATTTATTTTAATGTAAATAAACCCTTATTTCTATCATTATGATTTTTTCAGAGGACATTGTATTCATAATATTACCTAGAATGGCCCAGGTATGCTAATTAAATAAGTGGGCCAATATAAATCATTTTATGTGTATATAGTTAAAAATGTGGTAAGATGTAGTAGGTGTCCATAAATCTCTTTATATAAACACACAGAAATAAAATTATAATTTGTCACATTGAATCATGGAATAAGGGAAAGTATAATATAAAATCATATTAATAATAAGAAACTAAAAATATTATATAATAATCTACCTTTTGGAAATATTTAAGGATCTTTATTTTTCCATTAAAATATTTTAAATGGATTTAATTATTAGTTTTAATCAAGTCATGGTGGTATGGGGTGTGTTAGGGGCTTGTGTAGAGCCCGAAGTTTCAGAAAAGAGGGCTATATTCTAGGCTCTACGGTTTTTATAAACCATTTTTCTATAGATATGGGAGCCTTCATGTCCTCGTGGTGAGTCTACAACTATAAAATCATAGATTCATAGCCACGTGTCCAATTATAATTTTTGGATAGGTCCTCACCGCATGGTTTGTGTACAATTGTCAAACCATGAACTTGAATAGTGTGACACAAATTATGTTTATTGAAAAATATTTTTTTCCCATTATAATTTGAAAACATAATTTCTCTAAACCTTCCTACTAATCCTAAATTTTTTAGTAGATATTCCTATAATTGGTTTTAAAATCCTTGAAATATTGGATCTCCCATATCTATCACCTCTATAATATATTTTCTGTTCGGATGGAATCATTAAATAACGAAAGGAGAGGTTAACCCCACACACTCATCCTTACGGAGTTAATCATGCCACATATTTCACCATTTAGATACAGGTTCATTCACCACATTATTAGGGATTTGGAAAAACTCAAATCACTTCAAAAATGCTTTAAATGTGAGTTTTAGATTGATTGAGACATCATCTATGTCCTTAATAGAAGGACCCTAACATAAACATTACATAATCTAGATTTTTAGTTAACAATTTTATTTTATTTACATTGAATTTATTTTTTGGTTGAGATATTTAAAATATTAAGACACAATTCATACATATGAACACATAAGAATACAAAGAAGATTATACTAAAATAATATATATATATTTTATAATACAAATGTTTTTAATAATAAAATGTGAAATTTATTCATTAAAAGACTTTACAAAATTCCTCATGGATTCTCATTTTCTCGTACCCATCATTAATCATTGTGAAATTTTTTAAAACATGGGATGAGATCAAAATTTCTATAATGGTATATAAAAATAATGAGGGAAACCATTGGTACATGAATACTTAAAACCACATGAAATAATTTTCACAATGAAAAACACCTCACCCAATATGTATCATATAGTTCCTCTATGAAAATATGGGATTTCCATAAATCATTAAAAAAAATAATACCATAAAGATAATGTGGGGAATTAATTACATAATATTTTTACCTTCACGACTATCGTATAATTTTTAAACCTCACGAATGCCTCACAATTTAACCATCACAGCTACCTTATGGTGTAACCCTCACAAGTACACTATGAGTAACCATATGGAAAAACTCAAACATAAACATACCCCATGGATTGGAGGGAGATATAGGTCCTAATATTCGTCATAAATAATTCTCGAGAACCATAAAACATTCATTAAGTAATAATACTTTAATCATTGAAATTATTCATTTAAAACATTGAATGGAAATTAAATGAGGATTTTCAAAGAAACTTCCCTTACAAATATCATATACTTGAATTGATAATTAATAAAAATGGCCGAATATGTGTATAAATTGTAATTAAATATAATAAAACATAACATAATAAAAAAATCACCAAAAATCTTTGTAACCCATATTAATGAAGTATAGTTTTAAACCAAAAAATTGAAATTGGGATAATAATTCCCTTAACACAAGTTATTATTAATTCTAATATGTTTGAACCATTAGTATAACTGCTAAAATAGTGTTATTAATATTTTAAAAATATATATTTATTTTATAACACCTTATATGATCATTTTATAATTCCATTCCACCAATTTGTATATAATATTTTGTTATATTCATTCTTTTGTGTGTGTTATTGACATTCTTTACTTGGTCAGTTTGTAATTAGTTATCTTGGTTAATAGATGTGACACTAAATAAGTGGAATAAATTCATATTATTCGGTTTTTTTAATATTAAATGATACCATAAAACTTTTTTTCAGAAATTAAGATGAATCATTAGATAAAACAATAATGATATTCATTTAGATCATTTTTACGGTTCTTTGATAATCACAAACTCGTTTCGTTATATAATTTTAGATTATATATATATGTTAATTATAAAATTTAAAAATTGATATATCATAAATTTAAAATATATTTTCTTAATTAAAATGGTTTTATGAATATTCCTGAATGTGGTAATGGAAATTGAGAACACATCGTCTATGATGTCGGTAAATTGAAACCTCAAAGACAATGTTTTTTATTTTTAGAATAAAATGTATATGAGAAGAATTATGACGGTGAATTCATCCAAGAACATTATATAATTAATGTATATATAGGCTACATTAGTTTTCATTCCTCTTGGATAATGGTAGGTGAAGAGATTATAATAATTTAAAAGAATTAAAAAAGAAAATAAATGAAAATGAAAGAGAATTTTTAACTCTTAAATTACCCTCCTTGAGAACCTCCTTAAGGTGCTTGCCTTTGATATTTTAGTGAGAAAAACATGTCTTGGATGGGGGAAAGGTTCTTGGGAAGATTGATGGATAAAAATTATAAAGTTTCAAATCTTGATATGTTTAGGAGAAGAGTGTCTAAGGGGTGGTACTTATAGGGGAGGAGATGGGGTTCCCCATATTTTAATCATTACCTTATTATTTACTAAGGACATGTAGTTGTGTTGGTTCTTTTGAATAAATGAAATAATTACATAAGTTGAGTTGGAAAAAGGGTTCATGTCTAACCATTAGATCATCCATCATTCAATATTTTATGTACTTAGATTATTGCGTAATTTATGGTCTTTCATTATTCTAAAAGAAAACGCATATTTCAAAAAATTCCATAAAATTTCCACCAACATATTTTTGTGACATGTAGATTTCAAAAATTAACTCTGTTTTTTGAAAACATTTATTGATATATGGGAAATATATTTTTTATTTAAAATAATAATTTATTCAAAAATACCTATTTTAAAATTATAACTAATTTTATAACACATTAAAAAATTAATGAAAGTATTATGATGTTATATTTCAATAATAAAACAATAAAATAATATTATATGAATATATTTTATGAAAATATATTTTCGTTTATATCATTATATTAATTTTTTAAAATTATTATTAAATATTTTTGACTCATGTAAATGCCAAGAGATAATTTATAATTTTCTAAAAAATTATTTACTTGTCCATTGATATAAATGTATGATCTTTTCACTTATTGGATGGCTATTTTTTATTTATACTTTATTAGCTAAGGTTACTATTTTATTGGCCAAATTACTATTCCAAATGGTATTGTTATGACTCTTAAGGACATGTAATTATTAAATCATTATAAATTCCATAATTCTTATAAATACCACTTATTTCATTATAAATTTATAATTAATTTGACTACATAATTAAAAATTGTAATGCATTCATTTTATAATTAACTTGGTTTTTAGTTTCTCCCCACCTTTTGGAAATCATGTCTTCACAATTCCTATTTTATTATTAAACAAGTGAACGTAATATTCACATATGGAATTTCTATATTCCCTTTATGCTTCGTTATCTATTAGGTTTTTATAAAAAAACATATCCTTTCAAATTACCATTTACCCTAGTACATTCTCTCTATGGTCAAGAATCTAAACATGTTCCTCTTAATTAAAATGGTACACTTATATCTAAAATTCTTCCAAACTCAAAAAAAGAGACAAATATGGAAAATTATTTCTCAAAATTGAAATGAGAAAAACATTGTGTAGTAATGAAAAAATCATAGGCAATGATACTCATTAGGAAACTGTTCATATATTATACAAGTTTTAATAAGGTCCAATAAAATGTTGACATAGATTTCCATTCTTACCAAAATACATAACCCTATCCCATGGTGCGATTATAAGAAAAACATGATAAACTACATTGAATTAAATTTTTTTTCTCATATTATATGAATAATATTTCAACCTACTCTAATATGTCATAATGTGTTGCTAGATCATCTTCACTTTCCCAACCACATCCTATTCTAATTTTAGTTCCATAATGTTTCCTTCCCTAAATTCAACCCAAAATTCTAGAGTTTGATAAATCATTCCAAATAATTCCTCAAAAGATTCCATATGTATACTATAATGAAAACATTTATTATAAGAATATTCAACTAAAGAAATATGTTGATCAAAACATCCATGGAAATACATTGAACAACCTGAAATCTTATCCTCAAATGATTGAATTGTTCACCCGTATTATCTATATGATTGAGTATGAAAGTAAATGATGAAATTTAATTTTATTCCCAATGACTAATGATATCCTTTCCAAATGTTAGAAGTGAACCGGGGATATTGGTTAGATACAATAGAAAGTGGGACTCCTTGTGACCTAAAAATATCTTTGAGGTATAATTGATAATGATTAAGAATTCATTTACTGTCCCACCATTATGTCCATGGATATATTATCCCATATCAAATATTGATCTTGAAAAGGCTAAACCAACCCATTTTTTATTTATTGCTGTACTTTAACATGTTTACATTTTAAACATTTCACTGTGAAATATGAAATATATCATTTCCTTCCATCCCACCAGTAATACTCTCAAAGGACTATATACATCTTAGTACTGGATGGATGATCTGAAAATAGATAACTATTTTCTTTACACAACAATTATTTTTTTCTTGTGGGTATCAGAAGGCACACATAAACCCTTCCTAAATATCAAAACAGAATCTTTATCCACAATAAATTTTAAGAACATAATTTTTTTTACCTATTCTAATTTTTTTTAACTCATAACCTTCCTTATATGATTTATTAATTATGCCTCATTGAGATGAAAACACTAACAACTGAAACAATATAGAGGAACTTACAACACTAACAACTTCTAAGCCCAAATTCATCAAATAATTCATCAAGGGGTTTTGTACTAAACATGACATGCTCAATGTAACATGATGTTTTCGAATTAAGGAATATTCTAATTTTTATTTCATTTACTTGATGGTAATTAATCGTGGTATCCTAATACATTATCCAATCAATGCATATTATTTACCTCATGTTTAATTCATTCTAAGAGAATTTATACTTCAGACTTTTATGGTCATTATATACATCACAGTTGGATCTGTATAAATTATACCTCAAAATTTTGTAAGAAAAAACAATCATTAGTAATTAAAACTCATGTGTGTGATAATTTAACTCATGATTTTCCTCTTTTTTGAAGCATTAGGAATTACATGATCATGCTATATCAAAACACAATCAATTCAATTAAAATAAAAATCATTATAGATGAAAAACACACCATTTATGAAAGGAAGTGCCAAAACAGGATAATTAACCAATATCATCTTTATATCATGAAAAAAATAAAATTCTTCATCCCAAGTAAATTTAACCCTTGTTGTGTGAACTTAGTAAGTAGTCCAAATAATCTTTCAATGTTTTTAACAAACCATTGGGGATAACCTGCTAATCGAAGAAAACATATAATCTCTAGAAAATAATTAAGTCTTGAAAACTCATTAACAACTTTTTTTTGGTTAGGATCAACTACTATTACATCTTTATTTGTAATGTTACCATTTAAAGAAATCTATTTCATCCAAAATCATAATATATAAATTTTTCATGTAACTGCTTTTCTTTCACAATTTGAAAGACAATGCATACACGGTTTTCATGAACTAGATTAATTTTACAAAATAACAAAATATCAAAAAAAATAATTAATCCAAATATTTAAATAATATTATATTAATATTAGCCATGAATATAGTTGGGGAATTTTTCAATCTAAAGGTCATAATAAATATCTCTTGGTTCCCATTTATAGTAGGATTTTTTTTTTCAGAATTTCATCCTCCTAAATGTTTGGAAAATTTAATTTGTATCTCTAGTCAATCATTGAGAATTATTGAGCTCTCTGGAACTGATCTGACAAGTCATCAATATGATGAAAGTGATTATTATTCATAAAAGTAATGTTATTAAAATATCTATAATCAATGAAAAGTCTCATGGAACAATATATATTTTTAAAGAACAAAATAAGGGAACCCCATTGTGATGTGATAAGTTTAATGAATCCTTTATGAAAAAAACTCCTGCAATGAATTTCTCAATTCAATAAGTTCAACTAGAGACTTTCGGTATGGGGGTTTGTAGTCAATGATAAATTCCACTTCCCGATCTGGTATAAAATCAAGAAAATCATTATAAAAAAACATCTTAGTATTCAATCACCAATGTCACATTATTTATCTGAATAGTTTTATTATTGTCAGCAGTGTGAGCATAATAAATTCAATTTCCATATTTTAATAGTTTCTCAGCTTCATAATATATTATAAATAATAAGGGTTCATTCTTGTATAAAAAATAAAACTCTTTCTAAAAACAACCTATTTATCTCTTTAATAAATCTTAGCATGCTAAATAGAAATCCAATCCATACCCAAAATGATATCAAAAATATAGTAAGGGTAAAAAATGTTTTTAGGTAATTGGTTTCCACATAAAACAATAGAAATATTCTCATAATTCCATTTTTCTAAAATATTTCCATTTTATGTTTTAACCATACGTTCCAGTCTCATTTCATGAGGTCAAATATACAATTTACCTAAACCTTTATTAGAAATAAAGGATTTGTAGACCCCTTATCGAACCCGACATTAGAAAAATCAAGATAAATAATAAAATTACTTGATAAAACTATATTGGATGGCTCAACATCTACTAACAAAGTCATAAATGATCACACCATGTCATTATTCGTATTATAGGATTTCATTCCATCATTCAAATCATTCACTGGATTTTTATTTATATAATGAAATAACTCACCACATTTAAAACACATTATAGTTTTCCTATAAGAATTAATATTAAGATCATTTTAAATACTATATCAGGACATATATCCTAAAATAAAACATAAAAAACAATTCTATATTTTTTATAAAATTCCCCAAGGTTTTTTCTACCATAATTTTTATAAATTTGAAATATGAAATTTTTACCTTTATATTTGTTTGATTGATTCTTACCCATCACATGCCATCTGGATCTCTTCTTTTGTTTGTATTAAAAGTACACATGGTCATCGCAAAATAACATTTCTACCATCATAACCCATCAGAAATTTTTATTATAAGTTTTGAATTCTTAGGAGTCCAATTCCCTTGAGTATATTTTATTTAATCCTGAGTATAAATAAAAGTTTCTTCAATAAATATCTTGAATAAGATTTGGAGTGTACCTTATTAATCAGGTGAAGTTTTATATAAAGACACCACTAAATCCTTTAAAATTTTCATCAATTAAATGATTCTCTTTTCCATCCTATGTCAAACCACCTTAGGAAAATATTTTCTGAAAATAATATTCTTAAATCTGTCCCATTGAAAGGCATCAATCTCATTTCTATCCCTAATATTCTTGAGAATTGATCAGTACTAGTCAACTTAAACATCAAAATGATAAAATTAATGACTAATATTTTGATTTTATGTACTCCCCATAACCATGAATTTATTTTTACATTATTTAATCCATCCTTCAATGCTAACTGGGTTAGAATAACCACTAAAAGAGGTGGGTGTTGCATCATAAAATGATCCACTATCACTATGTTTTTTTGTGATAGTCTTGCTTGTTTTCTTTCATGGATTCCAGCATAGTTTATATATAGTTTTAATTGAACCGTTATTGAAAAAATGGGTTGGTTCCACTTCCCACCATTCCAATTATCAAATTTTGATAGATATTAGCCTATTGGAGCCCTTCTACTTTAGCCTCCCTGTTTATTCAATGGAAAAACATTCTAAACAGACATAACATAAGAGATGAAACATGGTGACCTTAAAATGAAATATAATTTCAATATAAAAATATGTTAAAAATAATTAATGGTATTCTATTAACATTATCCTAACACCTATAATTATTAAAATAGCTCCTCTAATACCATCTATAAGGACCTAGCCTTAAACATTACATAATCTTCAATTTAATCAATAATTTATATTCTTTTAAATTGAGGATAATTTTAGGTAATAATATTTATAAAATTATGATATAATTCATACATATCATACTATAATCATACAAAGTAGAAAATTCTAAAAAATATACATTTATTAAAATAAGTAATTTTTTAATAAAAAACATGAAATCTATTCGTGGAAATTCTTCACAGCATTCATCTTAGCTTCTTCGTTTCACATACCCACCATTAAACCATGTGAAAACATTTTATAACCTATGATGAGAAACAAAATATCATTAAGGGATATAAAATGAGGGAGGGAAACCATTATTACATGGATACTTATAAATATATGAAATCATTTTCCCAAAGACATACTTGTCACCCGATAAATACTATATAGTAACTCTATAAAAATATGGGATTTCCATGAAATGTGGAAAACATAAATAATGACATAAAGGTAATGTGAGGAATTATTTACAAAAGGATATAACCCTGCTGGATACCATATGATTTATAACCCGTGTGGATATCTTATAATATAACCCCCATTGCTACATTTCAATGTTACCCTCATAGCTACCCAATGTTGTGTTCGCCGTAGTTACAATAGAAGTTACCATATGACTGACCTCAAACATAAACATACCCAATAAATTGGAGGAAGATATTGGTACCACGTTTCATCATAAAATATTCAAATAAACCTGAAAATAATCACGATATGATAATACTTATATCATATATATCATTTTTTTTAAAAGAAAAGAAATTAAAAAAATATTATAATAGAGAAGACCCTTACTAATATCATATATTTCAAGTGATAATTGATTAAAATAATTTAATATGTGTATAAAATAAAATTATACATAATAAAACATAATATTACCAAAAATATTTTCACCAAAAATCTTATTATAATATAATTATTGCAGTAGATGGTTAACCTAAATTATTAAAATTTGGATAAGAATTGTCTTACCTCGGGTTTTTTTGTCTAATTTGTTTAATCATTATGTATAATGGTTAAAAGATAATTTTTAATATTTTAGGGAAAAATAATTATTTTTAAAACACCTTATATGATCATTATATAACATCATTGTCATATTTATTAATAGTCATTTTTAATATCTATTGTTTTATATACGTTCTTTACTTGTTTTCTATGGTCTGTCTGTAATTGGTTTTGTTGTTGATAGAAGTGGAAGAACAGATGTTTAATGAAATTTTATTAATAAGTATCTATAATATTTAATTAAACCATAATTATTTTTTTCATCTATTATTTTGAATCATTTGATAAAACATTAATGATATTCATTTTCATCATTTTGGTGGTTCTTTAATAATCACAAACATGTATTATTATATAATTTTATATTATGTATATATATTAATTTGAAAACATAAAAGATGTTATATCATACAATTGAAACTATTTTTGAACAATTAATATGGTTTTATGACCATCTTTGATGGTGGTAATGAAAATTGAGAACACATTGTCTGGGATGTCGGTAAATCGACAAATCAAAGACGATGCTTTAATTTTTAGAATAATAGTGTCATAAGAAGAAGTATAATGATGAAATTTTCCATAAACAAGATAAAATTAATGTATATATAAAATAATTTAGTTCAAATACCTCTTTTATATGTTTAGTTGAAGATTGTATAATAAATTAAAATAATTTAAAATAAAATAAAATAATATTTTTACCTCTTGTATTATCCTCTTTGAGGACCCAATATAGACATTGGTTTTTGACATTTTGTGATACAAATAGGTATTTCACATGGGGAAGAGGCTTGAAAAATGGATTGGGTATAAATTTTACAAGGATAAAATCTTGAGAGCTGTTGAGAGATTAGGGGGTGTGGGGTGGTATTTATAGTAGACTAGATGGGGAATTTTGTAATATTTTAATTATTATTTTATTTATTTCTCAATAAATGAAATAAATTTGGTTATTGTGACATAATGAAGTAATTTTTTCAAGGAATTTATAAACAATGGTTTTTACTCAGCAAGAAAAATCCATGAGTTAATAATTAATTGATTTATATTATTTTGTAAATTATTGTATATTTACTATTCCACAAAAATTTAAGTATTTTAGAAAAATTCCAAATAATTTCCCAAAAAATTATTCAATATGAAGAATTAAAAAATTAAATAAATTATTTGAAAACAATTTTCTAAATATGAGAAATATACGGTTTAATTAAAATCATAATATATCCAAAAAACAATCATTTAAAAATAATAATTGGTATTATAACTCTTTGAAAAATTAATTAAAGTATCATAATAATATATTATAATAATAACACAAAAATATAATAATTTATGAATCTATTTTATGAAAATATATTTTCTTTTATATCATTATATTATATAAAATAGAGAAATAAAATATTCATGACTCTCAAAAATGACTACACTTAATTTCTAATTTTCTAAGAAACTATTTACTTATCAGAAGATATAAATATATCACATTTTTTATTATAAGAAGTGTAAATTTTATTTATACATTAATATGTGTGGTTACTATTCTACTGACAAATTAATATTCAAAATGATCAAGTAACTATTTCTAAGGAGAAGTTACTATTCAATTATTTAGATTCATTACTTATTATCAATTCCACTTGTTTCATTTTAATTTTATAATGAAAATAACTACTTAATTATATAATGAAAATAAATTATATTATATGTAACTGTGTTTTTACACCTAAGGTAGGTGGTCAAGTAGTTTTCCATTAGAGTTTTTGTCATTTTATATATAATCCATTCTGTATTACGCTGACCTGTATTGATCATCCCTAATGTGTTTAATTAATTATTTCTTACCTATCCTTGTGCCTTGATATATTTTTATTAAAACATATTTTGGGTTTTAGACATCAAAAAAATATTATACGGACACCCATACGTGTGACACCTTGAAATTGGTCATTTTGGGAAAATGACCCAAAATTCATGGAACCAAAATAATGTTCCAGAAATAATTTTAAATATAATTTCCTTTAAATGATGTTTAATTAATTTATTCAAAGGTAACCCATCAGTTCTAGGTTCCTTTAGACTTGGAATTTTCCAAATGTGTTATTGGGTTGTCACATGTCTTTAACCTTGACACTTATGTCTTATAATGGAATTTTCTATGTTTAGTAAAATTTCATGGATTATATTATATAGGATTTCTAGTGTAAGAAGATAATGTTTTTATAAATAATTTGTTTTGAATGGAATGGTTTCAAGGTATGTCCTAATTTTTCCCTTGCACATCTTTTATAAAATGGAATCATATGAATTGAATTGCTTTGTTTCAAATGATCGAGATTAATTGTTTGTGAAACCATCTTTTTTCTTGTTCTTGGGTAAATGATAAAAGTCAAAAATAATTATAATAGTGACACAAAAATTGTCAAAAGTAACAATTCATAGGTTTTCCTTCATGTTCCACATATATATATATATATTATAATTTATTTGTTCCCATTTTGAGGGCTCGAAAACTTGTCATAATTGTTAATTCCAAATGATCTTATTATTTAATATGATCATTTATATATATATATATATATATATATTATAATATATTTTTCTATTTGGAGTCAGGGGACAATAGACCGTGAGAGCCCATTGGGATGAAAATCGGTGTGAGTTTTCATAGTGAATATAAGGGACCATGAGAACCTTAGAGTGATGGACCATGTGATCATCATAGCTAGCACCAGGTTATTGACTAAGAGATTTTCCCTGGTGATGGATGATAATGGGATAGGTCTCAGTCCTACCAGTATGTGCATTATAATAGATTATGAGAGAACTTTGATTTGGGCCAGGGGATAGACCATGAGAGGTTCTCTAGCTGTTGGATGTGAGGGAGTTAAATTTTGATCCATATCATCATATATCTATATGTATATATATAGTTACATTATCATCCATACAATCAATGGGATGAAGCAGGTAGAACCCCATGGTTTTTCTTTAGGGACTTCAGAGAGATGATAGTTATTTATTCATCTTTTCCAAATTTTTTGTCATTACTTACACACTATTTATTTAAGATGACCTACAAAGATTACATGTTAAAACAATTTGTGGTGACCTACCAATATTTTTATTTCACTCAATACTCGGGCGACCCTCATCACCCAGGGAGATTATGTTTCTATTGGTACTGTTAACGGTAAACGTCCTTCTATATGTTACTTAATTTTACTTCTTAGCTAGAGGTATGGAGTAGATGATCAGGCTTAGGCTCGAGATGCTCATGGATTGATTATTTTTATTTTCTTCTTTTTGTACTATTTTATAACATGCTTCTAATTTCATTATTATCAATAATACATGAATCATAACATTAGACACTACCATTGAGAATTTTTTGTGTTATATAGTTATATATTTCTTCCACTACTCAGTTATTTAGTTTCATCAAATAATTCAATTATTTTTTTGCATCTTCCTATTGAATTACGCTTCTACTACTATTTATTATTTTTCTTACCCACTATTATACAATTACATGTTTCTATATTCTCTCAATTGTAATACCTCTACACCCATTCTACGAGTCAAAATCCTCTGGCCTATATGGGGATGTTCCAGAGTTTATGTGTCCAACAAGAATGGGAGAATGGGCAATGTGGTATCCATGTTTGTGATGTCAAATTTCAAAAAAAATATAAATAATTTCATCATAATAATAGGTTAATGATCACCTAAATGATATCATAATCCTAATATAAGTCTTACTACTGAGGATTCATAAAAATATACAAAAACTCACCATCAATGTATCATTAACAAAGGAAAATTACTAATTCTATGAAATAATAACACGATCTTATGAGATATAATGAATATGCCAAATGATTACATGGCTATAAATCCATAAAAACAATTATTATCGTAATATTTTATAAATATGTGTGAATAATAGAATAAATACATACTAATAGAAAAGTCATGAAGTAATCCAATGAATAAGAAATGGGTAATTTATTATGTTCTTAAATAACTAGCCATTGAGTTATCTGATAAGTCCACTTTACAATAATGTATTAGGGAATTTTAAAAATTAATTATCAAATAAAAGATAATTGGACATGTAAATAGATTTAAATTTGAATGCAATAAATTAATAAGAGATAAATATTAAGTATTCGTGTTTTTTGTTAATTAATCTTTTAGAAAAGGGAAAAATAATGATTAAAACTGATAAGGAAAAAAAGTTTCCATAAATAAAGAAATATACAAATAATATTTTGAAACATGGATATTTTTTTTGGATATCATAGAGATAAAACAATATTGATAATTCATAATTAATTTAAGATTTATTAAGGAAAAAATAGTGAGAACCTAGAAAATATTCCCTTATACAATTTGTATGGTTTGAATTAATGAATGAATAAAAAAGGTAAAAACAAAAGAATACATATCCCATATAAAAACAACAAATTTTAATGGGAATAATGTAATCATATCAAGAAGATAAAAAGTGGAAAAGTAAAGAAGGTATTTAAAAAACCCTTATCTCATGTATTCAATTTCCATAGATTCAATCCTTATGTCATTATTTGTAAATTTAAATCATTAATTTTTGTTTAATTTTTTCATATTAATTTAATTTTTTATTGTACATGTTATTATGTTTTATTAATTTATTAAATATATGTTTACCACAATGACCATTTCAATATTTTTTGATTAATTGTCCCAAAACTGCTTTAATATAGTTGTAATAGTTAAAGGACTATGTCCAATGGTAAAACATGATCAATAAAAATAATCTCCCTCCGCATATTTTTTGTTGTTAAAAATAATTACAATCAATTAAATTGAAATACATTATTATCAGAACAATTTTCCCAATTTAGATTCATAAAAAGGTTATTGTTTTTGTATTGTGTTATGTCATAGAATTATTTTTAATTAATAACCCTTAATATAAAAAGTGAAAAATATATCTCCCACATACACTTAGCCATCATAAAAATCCCATGGGAAAAATGATATTTTCATTTATGTTTTTAAAAATTGATGGAATGAAAGGTAATCACAGAGTTTTATAAAACTGTTAAATTCTGTTAAATAGTATTTTTTAATGTTAATTTTTTATTATATCAATCTATATATATTTTAGATGTTAAAGAATTTCAATTTTTTTTTTATTCCTTTCCTCACACCATCAGTCACCTCTTGTAGATTGAAACTAAATAATTCAATGAATGGACATTTGGTCACTTTAGAGTCATAGATTTATGTATAGCGGAGTTTATAGATAGATTTTGGTAAAAAAAAGGTTCAATTTAATGAATCATGTATTTGAGGAGAAAGGGGGTGAAGCGGGGTGTTTATATGTTAAAGGGAGATGAATATTTCAAAATAAAATATTGATTATTATAATATTTGGGAAAAATAATTGAATATTATTAAATCATATGAAATTTGATAGTTAATTAATAAAAAGGATGTTCCATTAATACTTGATCCCAACTAATGTATATTGTAATCCTATAAACCTTAAATAAAAGGTAATAAATGGAAAATAGTTGTTAAATAAAAAAAATAAAACTATGGATTCCAAATTTAAAATATTGGTTTATAAATTTTGTTATTATTTTGAAGTAATTTATTTTAATACTTAAATACATTTTTATTCAACAAAAATGAATTTTAACTTTTTTCTTTTATATATATATTGATGGTAACCTATAATATACAATATTAAAATAATATGTATTTTTACTTATTCATGATAAAATAAAACATTTATGAGTAATGTAAAAACATCAACATAAAATAAATTTTGATATAGTGATTTCTAAAAATAAAGACATATTTTAAAAATAAAATCTCTAATATTTGAAATTTTATATTTAAATATAAACATAAAATTCCTAGGAAATTTTTTTTAAATAAATTAGTTTCATTTTCCACTCGGAGATCAAATATTTAGTTTTTATTATATATTAATTTGTAAATTAATAATAATTAATTTTTAAATATAATTTATCAAATATATGTTTCAAAATTATAGAAATAAATTTTTTTAGAAAAAATTATATTTTATTAAAGGTGGTAAATCATATATTAGTAAAATTTATACATTATTATTTTGTTTCAGAATATTTGAGAAATAATATTACAGAAATATATTATTTAAATTAATATATTTTTACACATTTTGATTTAAAATATTTAGTTGTCTTACTATTCTCATTGACTTTGATATCATTTTAGTAGTTATTTATTATCCTAAGTGGTAAAACACTTTTACAAAATTCACTATACCACCTAAAAATTCCATAACTTTTCTTCATTACACATTCACATATTTTTAAATTAATGTTTTAATAATTTCCCTTTAAAATAATAATTTTATTTTTAGTATCTTATTTAATTTTCTATGTTTCTTCAAGCATATGGTAATTTTAGGGTAATATAATGTATTATAATATATTTTTTTAGTAGTATTATTTACCTTTATTTAGTACATATTGAGCTATTTTTAATTCTATATAAAAGATTCATAATCTATATGTATCATTTTATATTTATTTAATTTAATTTTATCGATCATGTGTATACTTTATATTATAAATAATTACATATATACATTAGAGAGGTAAAATTTTTACAACTATTTTTTGGTTAAATTCACAAAGAGATGTGTCCAAAAAAAACTAAGAGAAAATAAAAAAATATAGATAGATGGATTAAATCTATAGTGGGAGGGAAAGAGATATGAAATTGGAAAGGGAAAACAGGGGTCAAAAGACAACATGTGTAAATATAGACGAAACCACTAAAATAAATCCACACCACATAATGGAATTATCTGCTCCATCTAAGGAAAGTATAAGTGAAATTTTGAATATGAGAAATGGTTATATTAGGATTAGAAAAGAGGATCACCACTATTAAATAATGATAAAGAATAAACCATATCGATCGTGTAACATGGATGTTTGAGTGAGTGGGTGATATTATTTTTTAGAGGTAAATTAATAAATAAACTATAAAATAAATTGGAATGGTTCAATGCAGAAACCATATTCCATTATTTATGAGTGACCTATGGGAAAAATGGAAATGAGAAGTTGGATAGGATGTTATATACATGGTAACATTAATCTAATTAATTTTTATTTATCATTCTGTTTTAATTTAATTGATATTTAATATATAATTTTTTATCTTCATGAGTTATAATAATTTTTATGTTTTCACTATAAATGTTTGACAATATTAATGGCTAATCTTATATTGAATGGTTTTTCTCGTTTTGGAAATTTTTTCGTGTTTATTGGTTTGTTTCTTAACATGATGCATTCTTCTAGTCAATTGATTCCTTGAAGCTATTTGTGATGCACATTATCATGAACACACACAATCATATATATATATATATATATGATTGATATTCGTTACGTATATATAGTTACACAATATATATACATATATATATATAGGGTGTGATTTTGTACTGGAATCACGGGTAAGAGAATTACATGGGTGGCTCTATAGGTTGTTCGGGGGGGGTTTGTTTTTTGGGTATGGTGATATTGTGTGGAACTACATTATATTTTATTTATAATTTAATTAATTATATAGAATGTGTATTTTGGAATTTATTCATTAAATATCATTATTTTATTGAATTTTCATAAGAGTATTCTTTCTTATGTGAATTCCATTAAACTGCATATAAACTTATTTATGAATTATATATAAATTTTTATATACATACATCTATGAAGTATGTGATTTTACAATAGATATTGTATTTGAGAAATGGATTTGTTTCCCATTTTTGATGTTATACTCATAAAAGGTCTAGTAACTATACACATTGTAATTTTACTTGGTCATATAGTTATGAATATCTTTTATAGATACCATATATAATTTATAATGGTTTTCCCATATATTGATAGTCATTTGTTTCATTTATAGTTATGTTATTCATATATTATAAATTGTTATAATATTCTAATTTTTTAATATTCATTTTTTGGTAAATCTCTTTGATGATGGAGATTATGTTGATTAATAATATGGGAACTATAACACTGGAAAATAATAAAGGGTTAAATGAATAAATTATATGACTAATGTCAACAAGACGCACCTTCCTTTTAGGGATCCTACCTAATTGAAACTCCACAATCAAGTGTTCGTTCCTGGTAGTAATGATCAGGATGGGTGACCTTCTGGGAAGTTTCCAAGGCTATGTGCGATTGAGGAAAAAGCACACTAAAATGGACATGTGTTGGCCTATGGGGATAGTTGTTAGTCATATGATAGGTTCAGGCTAGTGGGTGGGCCCTAGGTTTTGGACCACATGTCTGTGGGTCAATTAGTGGTACTTAGTGTGCCATGACCCTAAGTTCTTATTATGGAAAGGTTTTCTATACAATCATTGGGGCCCACTTCTAACAGGAACAGAGGTTATAGTTAACTAATACTACCCACTTCTATGAGTTATTGTTCCTTACTCTGGGAGGATGTGATCCCCTTTACCCAAACATATGTTTTCTTACTTTTCCTCATATAGAGGATGCATTTTAAAGTTTCATTTTAACTATCATTTTGACTAGTGAGGATAATTTTTCTACAGTAAGGATTCTAAATATGGATTACAGAAAGTATGTATTTATTGGTTATACTATTATAGATTCCAAGAGGGATCAAATATGGTGTAGATCCTCCGTGATGAGTGTTAGTTATTCTTTTTAAAACTCTGGATAATATATTGGTATTGTAGTTGCATTCCATGAGTCAAATAGTTGAGGAATCATGGCAATCCCCCATTAGATGGGGGGTATATATTCAAAATCACAATTTTTTTTAGTTTTATAATTTTACTGTTTTCATTACTTTTTATTATATCTATGAATACATAATTAATTTAGTCATATATTGTTTCATTATTATTGTAACATTTGTATTTAATAATTATTTTATATTACTATATATGTTAAACTCATGAAATTTTCCGTACATGTTATTACTTTAATTTTTTTATATTTTTTGATATAATTATAGGTCATGGTAGCTTTTTTGAAGTATCTAGAATTGACCAAAATTATTACTTAAGGAAGATAAACATTCTGAAATATTTTTCTAAGGCCAATTCCTTTGGTAAACAATATTGGGAAACTATGGAGCGTGCTTGAGATATATGGAAGCCTGGTTCAGGTGGATAGATGTTCCTACTTAAAAAGGTACACATTATCTAAATATATCCTCAAAATATACCTCACTATTACTCATGGTTAAAATTGATATATGTGATCCCTATCAAAAACAAATTTCTCTAGATGAACACCGTCATTAGATATATTCCTATATATATAATATATATAATTATATAAAGATTTTTTCGTAATAATTAATAATATCAATATGATAAAATTATTTCAATTATATATAAGAAATCTCATATATTTATGATTCATTAAAGTAGGTTGATAACATTATATGAATGCATCACATGAAATTTATATACATGTATTAAAACATCACATTAAATCTACATACTTATGACCATTTATCTGCTCATCCACATTAAACTAAGATCAAAGATTTCATATGTGTTATAGAAGAGTAAAATTTTTATCTTGATTATTAAAAATCCATTACTTGATCAACCAAAAATCCAAATATCCCTTTATTCTCTCAACGACAATTTTGTTATAATAAAGGATTTAAAATATAAATGATAAAATTTAATGTAATTTTTAAAACCTAGATAATGAGGATTATTATAAAGTATAAACCCACGACAATATAAAACCCATTAGACATGACATTCAATGTGATATATTTAAGTAGTCCAATCAAGATATCATGTCACACTTGTTTTAATAGATTAAATCTTTTCTCCCTTTAAAATCCCATTATCAGATAAATGATTAAATTTAATCTTAACCAAGAAATTCAATGAAATTAATTGATAATTTAATTCTAAAATATTTTTATTAATATTATAATTCTAATTTAAATCTCATATAATAAATAATATATATATGAGAATAAATTATTAAATTGAAATAATCTAAAATATTAATACCCTGACACAATATTTAATCATAAAAATCATAAAAATAAATTGAAAAAAATCATTCAGAATAATTAATATTAATTTAAGTTTGGTAAAATATATATCAAATATATAATGAATGTACATGTGTACCATGTTTTTCCAATACTTCTAGTTTTAAAATTGAATTTTTTACATTATACATTACAACCACAATAGTTAGCAATGATTTATCATATGAGATGGAACTAATAAAAAATATTTATTTTCACTAGAAAATATTTTGGTTATTAATAATATATAATATATCCATGGATTTAAAAATAGGTATATATTAAATCTATAATGATAATAATAGCCCCATATTAAGAGAAATAGGTTCCCTTAAAGAATCAAATGCCACAACATACTTATTGATTTTGTATAATTACGCATTGATGAAATTTTGGAACTCTTGTAGTAGATAGATAAACTATTGAGGTAGAATAAATTTATATATTTAGATATAGAAAATTAAATCTAAATTTAGAAGCAATAATAACTGTAACACTTTAATAAAAAAATTTACCTTAAAACACTATGAATACATCTTTAGTCCATTTCATTTTAATAAATATAATATGTTTTTCAATAAATTGCATTTGATTTGTTCCTGATTGGTATATACTAGTAATGATCAACATATTGATGACATTGAGTCTACTAAATAACACCAAATACAATATTGGTCTATTTTTTTGTATCATAATAAATATCATTAATGTGCTATATTATATTCCATTAAAGATAAACAAATCATTCATTAAAATCACACCTTATAAAACTATTATAATTCCTTTTATAAAATTATTTTACACCTATAAAATATATGTATTTTTAATCACACAATGAAAACTATTGAATTTATATCTATATATATTCATAACCAGCACATATTTCATACATCAGGAATATTTTCCAAAATAAAGATTCATATATTTTAGAACACCTACATCATTTTTTATGATTATTATGCCATCCACCTTACAAAAAATATTACTCTTATATAACACTCCCTATTATATAAATAAGATTTATCAATAGTTTTAAATATTAAATATTTGATTATATCCACCAAATGGATATTCTAACATTGAGATGAAAACATCACTATATATTGAGTAATGAAATTGAAACAATATAGATGTACAATTTAGACTCTCAAAACTAATAGGATGTATCATATGCACATCATTGATTAAATATAAACTAATTAACATATTATTTAAACCTATTTGAATGATATAATAATAATAAAAAACTATTTTTGAAATAAAAATACCTATAGAAATAGTCATGTGTACTAGTACAAAGGGAATTTTATAATCAATTAAATGAATTATCTTAGAAAATGTTTTTACCAATAAATACGTAAACAAATATACTCTAATATACCTAGTGAGTTTTATTTAGAAAATAGAATTACATTACATACTTATTCCCATTCTAGTGAATAAAAAAAGACATAAAATTAATTTCTACACAGAAATTCAATTTTTAATTTCATAGAATTTTATTATATATCAACGTTATAAATTTTAAAGAATTTAATGAAATTTTAACATCATTATATAATAATTAATTAACATAAATATATTCCATACTATATACATATCTACCAGGAACCTCTAAACTTAAAATAGATTAATTGTATTTTAATATTTGAGTTAGTTTATTTTATTCTCATTCTCATATTTATAACATTTTTATTTTTTATATTTAAATTATTTATGTTTAAAATTTCTCTCAAAAGTTCCATAATAAATATATTATTTGTTACAAATCATTTATATAATTTTTTTAAATACGTTGATCATTTAATGATTATAAAAGTAATAATCCATTAATTTGGATTGGATGTAAAATAAAAATACACATATCAAATTTTAAACCATAATTATTTGAATCATTATTCTTTCTAAAATAAATAAACTAAAAAATATTCAATAAATAGAAGTAATATGATTTTAAATATTAGGGTTATGTTATAATAAACTCATACATCATTTTTTAAGTGATTAGACGTATATTATATAGGAATTGATGAGTAGGGGTGTTGTTGAAAAATGAATTCTTTTTGGGAGAGGAATTTAAATGTGGTTTATTAGGAAATGATATGGATTAGCTTTAGTTGTCTGGTTTAATTTTTTATTTATTCCTTTTATGGTATAACCATGGAAACAACATGTTAAAGCCTCGTGTGGTTGGTTTAGTGGTTATACCCTCTTGTAGACACCAAATAATTGGGTTTTTTGTGTTGTTTCATTGATCATGGGAAAATTTTGACTTCCTTATGTCATCATCACTAAGGGTTTATATGGATGGTGCTTTGGGATACAGTATGGAGATCATGAGATGTATTTCTTGTCACTTCTACATCAAGGATTGTTGTTTCATGGTTTATTTTCAATAAAAAATCACATATTGAAGTTTTTAATATCGCGGTTTTGAGTATGAATTAAACAAATAGAGATATGAATGGATTTTAATATTCATTTCTAGATGAGGGTTTCTATTTGAACCCTTGTAATGTGCCAAATAATTATGCACTATTATTATTTTTTAAAACCCAACTATTTCTCCTCGATCATTTTCATTGAAAAAGTGTTTTTTGTAGACTATATAAATCAAAATTTTACAATAATATCTTCATATTTGCACTATCTTTATTTAAAACTGAGGTGAAATTATGAGATATTTGTTAGTCTATTGAGGCATATTTCTTCTCTTTATATCCTATATTGTAGAGATCTATTTAGGGGTGATGTGAGGTGAGTTTCCTTTTTCCATACTTGTTCTTATTTCCTCACATTTCTTAATCTCATTATACATAATCATTTTTTTTGTTTTTTGGGGGTTTTATAAATTATTTATAAATCATTTTTGAAGTGTCAATATCCCAATTTAATGTGGGTTCTCTATATGAGTGGTAATTGGAGATCTGTTTCTATTCATCTGTTCATGTAAAATTAATATTGAAAGATTTTTGGTTTGGTAGTTGATTCTTGAGCATTATTTTTCTCTATGAATGTGTGGGATTAATGTTATTTAATATCTTTGAGTAAGTGTTATATTTAAGGTAATAAAGATAATAATATATTCATTATTAAATATTGATGTATGAAGTGGGTGATGTGATCATATGTGTTTTATTTTATGTTTTTTGGATGAAACAGAATATTTGATAAGTAGTGTGAAATTTGTTTTTAATGATAATTAAAACCCCGTTTCATGATTGATATTATTTTAATTGGTTGAAATATATAGATATTTATATATGAATTGAATTATGACTATGTAATTTGAATTTATCTAACATTTTTTTAAAACTATTAAAAAACATGAACACGATTCTTAAAGATTGTGTATGGATTTATCCTTAAACAATTTTTTTGTTTATTAGGTTTTATATTGATTAAACCCTCACATAATCAATAATATATTTTCAGAGTAATGGATAATGATTATTTTTGAAATAATTATTCTTTTGTTTATTATGATTCACGCATTGTTTTATTTTTAGATTTTTTTATTATTATGGTCATAGTTGTCCCTAAATTTGTTTTTCTAAAAATATGTTTTGCGTCAATTTATATTCCCTTTTGTGGTGTAAATTTTTATTTTAATTTTTTAAATCCAACACTATTAGATATATTATTGGATGGATATACCATTTTTCCTTGTTTTAGAAGTTCTTTGAGGCCAGTGATGGTGGGTTGAGTTGGATGAAATATATCATGGGGAGGGTATAATTGTTTTTCCAAATCACCAACTTAGGTATGTAGATAGGTTTTTTGGATTTTTTTGGGGTATGGGATTACCCATTTATATCTAATTTTTATTAGGACTTCTTTTCCATTGAATAGTTATTGTATTATTTTCATACTTAATGTATTTTGATTATACATATAATACACATCTGTTTTAGAGATGGGTTTATTTTAGTCATAGAATACTTGTGAATATAGAATAGTATAGGAATTTATAAATTCAATGATTGTATTGAGTGATGATTTGGGTAATGATTCATTAATAAAAAACAATTTATTTGGTTGAGAAAATTATTCTATGACTGTAGAATGGGGATCAGAAATATAAATATGGAATTTTAAAACCACATTAAATTTCAAGGATATCGATTGATTACACTAGAATATTTGAAATGGTTAAAAAATGATTGGTAAATTTAATTTTTAAAAAATTGTTGCCTAATGATGGACATTGATTCTATGGTGATTATGTGAGATATATATATTATACCATGGTGGTAGAAAATATGTTTCATTTTTGTTGATAGTTGTGGTTTTAATCTCTAGATAGGTAGTTTCCCCAAGTTAGTAATTGTGACATATATTTATATATATACCGATTTTATATGCTCCACCATCTGATGTTTCGAGGAAACAAATTATTAAAAATTTGGAGATGAAAGTGTTGTTCCAAACATCCATTTTGGTTAGATATTTTATTACTATATTATCTCACATCTCCACTCTCATCTCATATGTATAAGGATCTGTAAGAAAACATGGGATGTGATGGGTTAGGTAATAAGGTATATTCTCACATGGATTATGATGTGTCAAGGTTTTACCAAACATGTGTGTTTGGGATGCAGTGGTAAGGGTTATTGGATAATAATTTATTCCCACTGTATTGACTCTTGTTACGATAGGCGTACATTCAAATTCTAGGTTGACATTTATACTTAGAACATGGTTATTATTATGATGATATGTGGATGAGATACTATTATATGAAATGAAATATGAGACAATTATTTTTATATGACAATGATATAGTTTTTCATATGTGAAGAATGAAATATGATTAGGATTATATATGTTAGGGATTTATGTAAACCTATTATAGAATTAGGGTGTGAGAGAGTCAAAATGGTTGGGATTTCATATAGTGTACCTAATTGTTTATATGATTTTAAAATATATCATCTTATTTTCACGCATTCCATTGTTGGAGTTCCTTGGTGAGGATGGTTTATAGTTCTACCATCATTAGTGATAAGTTCATCACCTCAGATTATACACTTCTATTTAGTTTTCTTTATTCACATCTTAATGGGAGTTTTATCTGTTGATTTACATTTTTGAGTTTATTGGGTGTTATTATCCCATAATTTGAATCATTTATTGAGGGTAAATATTTCCATTTTTGTATTTTATTTCCTTGGTGTTTCTTTCATTCCATTAAACTATTAAAGGAACTCTTCCCTTGGTGGAATTTGACTCTACAACCGAAATGGATTCACTCTTGTCATATAGAGTACATATCAACTGTCTAGAAAATGAAATAGATTTTCATATTAAAAAATATCTCATGATCATCTAAAGTTGAAGGAATATCTTGAAGCTCTTTTTAAAAATCCATAAATGATGTGGGTGTATATTCCTTATATATATAAATACCTCACTCAAATAGGTTTGTCAAAATAATGTGTCAACTTAGAAGAAATGCACATCGTGAGTGAAGACAATGATATATTTACTGAAGAGTTACCAAGGCATCCCTCTAATCATGAGGTTGATTTATCCATAGAACTTATACCTGGAGCTACTCTTAACTCATAGTGTCCCTATAAGATGGAACCTATCAAATTGGAGAAGTTAATGAATATGATTTTTGAGAATAGGGATGAAGGGTTCATAGACCCTAGTGCATCCCCTTGGGGTGTTTCAATGCTCTTTGTAGAGACGAAAATGGACAATCCATTTGTGTATCAATTATAAGGAACCCAACACCATCACCATAACAAATAGGAATCATCATCCAAAGATTGAAGATTTAGTTGATCATTTTAAGGGAGCTCGTTACATCTCAAAGGTGGATCTTTATTCTTGATATCATCATCTAATGGAAATGTAGGAAGATATTCAGAATACTTCCTTACACATAAGGTGTGGACATTATTAGTTTCTAGTGATGCCTTTCAAAGAAAATAATTCGATTACAATATTCACGGATTTGATTAATATAGTCTCTTTTCACTTCCATGAAATATTTGTGGTAGTGTTTATTTGTGATATTCCCATATAATCCAAGAGAATGGAGGAACATGACGAACATCAAACACATGTTTTGTTGACATTGATAAAAGATAATTCGTAATCCGTGTATATAAAGTCTGAATTTTGGATGATTCAAGTCATTTTATTTTGACATTTGATTATAAGTGAGGTAGTTTCTATGGACCATTCAAAAACAAAGGTGATTTAGGAATATCCTAGACCCTATAATGTCACAAAAATCCATTGTTTTTTGGATTTTCTGGGTACTACCGTCATTTTGTGAGAAATTTCCCATTTTTTTAATCCCTCTAACTATGTTTTCAATGAAATGGGTAATGTATCTAGAATGAATAATGTGTGTAACACTTCCATGAGCTAAATAGAAGGCTGATTACTACACATGTACTCACATTTCTATAAATTATTTAATGTCTTGTGATATACAATGATACTTAGAAGGAAGGATTGGGATGTGTACTCATTAAAAATGATACTGTGATAACCTACATCTCATGGTAGTTGAAGATCCTGAAGCATAACTACCCACTGAATGATCTAGAGCTAGCAGTTGTGATTTTTTCCATGAAAATATAGTGGCACTACCTCTATGGTGAAAAGTGTGACATATATACCAATCATAAGATTCTCAAGTATATATTCCCAAAAATTATATCCACATGCATCAAAAGATATGTTTAGAGAAATTAAAATACAATGAATACTATTTTCAATATCATCTTTGAAATGAAAATAAGGTAGGTGATGTTCAATGAAAAAAAGGACATGCTACACTATTAATGAAGTGGATTGATAAATAAACTATATTCATTCGTATAAACATGATTTATTTGAAAATCATAATGAAAGTAAATACATCCCACCTTTCCAAAATTATTGCACAATAATATATCCATGAGAAGATTAATGATGCATAAATAGATAATATGGAGTTATAAAAGAGGGTGATCGTAGAATACGAAGGGAAGCTTCAAGAGTTTCATATCAATGATGGTGGTTTTATTTTGTTTGGAACACAGATTTGTGTGCCTTCATTTCCTGAGATAAATAATGATATATTTTACAATGCACAATGATCAACAATATATATCCATCCTTGTATCACCAAGATGTACCGAGATCTCTGAGAACACATCTGGTGAGATAACATGATGAATTAGAATACGGAATATATCTCAAGGTTCTTGATAGGTCAGAATGTTAAATTATATAGATAAAATTTAAAAGGAAAGATGTAACCATTTATTATTTCCATGTGAAAGTGAGAGAATTTCTATGTAGACTTAGTCATGGGTCTCCTGAACACATCTAAAGGAAATAATGTGATATGGGTTGTGGTGGACCGACTCACCATGGATTCCCACTTTATCTATATTTAGTAAGATATCTCTCTTGAACAACTTGGGAAAATATATGTCAATAAAGTGGTGAGACTTAATGGGGTTAAAATATTGATTATCACTGATCATGATCCATGTTTTACATCTAATTTCCATAGGGTTATACAACATGATTTTAGTACCGACTTAATTTACAATAGGGTATATCATCCCCTAAAAGGATGGACAATCATAAAAGACTTTTCTAACGCTCGATGATATTCTAAGAGACTCCTCTTTAGAATTCAAAGGTTAATGGGATCATCATCTCCCATTGGTTGAGAACTCATTAAACAATATATTCTATTCCATCATTTATATGTCTCTATATAAATAATTATATGGAATGGGGTGTAGAACTCCATCCTTCTGGAATGAAATTGGCAATAGAAAGATACATGAACATGATTTTGTGAAAGAGATGACATAGGAGGTTTATGTCATCCAAAAACATATGAATGCTTCTCATAGTCTATAACAGATCTATGGTTATAACCACCTAATGTAATTTGAGTTCGATGTTGGAGTTAAAGTCTTCCATAAAATATTAACATAGAAGAGAGTCAAATATTTTGGAATGAAAGGGATGTTAACCCCATGGTACATTGGACCCTTTAAGATCCTTGACCGCATAAGAGAAATGGCCAATCAGATTTAACATCAATCGAATATGGATCATTTTCATGATGTGTTTCATGTTTCACTCTAGAGAAAGTACATACAATATCCCTCACATATATTGAACTCAAAGGTGGTACAACTAGAATATGTTCTCTCTTTTGAGGAACCACTATTAATGATTTTGGGAAAAAGAGATAAGGTTTTTCACAATAAGAAAACCCAATGTTCCAAAGTGTTTTGGAGGAACCATAAGTTTTAAGAAGAAACTTGTGATCCCAATGGTGAAATGAAGGATAATTACCCTCACCTGTTTAAGTAAAATGAAATTTTAAGGGAGAAATTTCAAAAGGGTGGAATAATGTAATGACCCAAACTTTTTTAAATGCAATTTATCCTTTCATATAGTGATGTTATAACCACATAAAATCACTTTATGAAACACAATGGGACCTCATGCTTAAATAAACTACTATGTGACGTTTAAACATAAATTTTCCACCTCTTTGATTTGAATTTTTGATATTTTACATACACGGTTATAGTCAGTATGATGTTTGGATTCTGCTAAGAAAAAAATAATTTCAAGTGAATAATAACATACCCTTATGAATAGTAATTTTAACCATATGAATTGTAATATAAACATTATGAACAGTAAATCAGCCATGTGAATAGGAACATTAGAAATGATATTATAAATATTATTTATCTATCATATAAGTGACAATATGATATTGATATATTATAGTGTTGGTATTTTTGTAAGTAATGAACATTTAATGATTAATTTTTTAATTTCAAAAGAAAATTTAATTTCATAAAATTTATTCATAAACTAGTATTTTAAGTATTAGGATTCTATGATAATTTTATGATTCCTAAATAAAATTTTCAATGTGTTTTAAAAGTAGTTTTTAATTTTAAAAATAGTATTTTTCAAGTAAATTATTATTTTAATTAAAAATTTGATTTCTCACAATGAAAAAATTATTTTCATAAAATTGAGTTATTTTTTAATTCTATTTGTCAAAATATTGTTAAGGTGAATATTTTGGATTTTTCTAAAATACAAGAATTTTTTAGTGAATAGTGAAATTTAGTAATTTACAAAATATGCTAAATAAATGAATTTTTGCATAATACATGAGTCATAGATGATGTAAATGGCCATTGGTTAGAAATAATATGCACATATAACTATTTTTTGTCACAATAATCTTCAATATTTCTTGTATTATGTAGAAATAATAAATTAATGAATATAATATTGGGGAAACCCCTCTCCCCTCCTCTGTATATACTTCCCCTCGAAACCTCATTTCCAGAAACCACTCAAGCTACAACACATATCAAAATTCTTCCCAAAATTCTTCCCTAGTACCTCCCCCACGTCTATGAGATCTATTTATCAATACAATACCTATCCATGGTTCTTCAAGGAGTATCTCAAGGTGGGGATTCAAGAGGTAATTCCTCTGTCTTTTTTCTTCTAATTTCTATTCAAATTTAAATTATCTACTTCTCTAATCCAAAACATATATTATCCACATGTCATGATAAGTATATTATGATTGTTATAATATTGTTATGTCATATTAATTGAATATTACTCATTATACTCCTCTCTCTCTCTCTCTTTATAAAAATTAAATCTTTTCCCATTATGTGTTAATTTACCAATATCACGGGAAATGCAATTCCATTTTCCATAAACTCTTTCAAGGATATCAATAAATCCATATATAGATGAATTTTTTTAATATATATGTTTTAACTACTTTTACGTTTTGTAAACAACTTTATTACATATTACTAAATGATAAAACAAATCATGTTTGTTGTGATCCAAAAACCACCCAAATTAACCTAAAATGAACATCATTAAATTTTATCTAATGATTCATCCACATGGTGTACAAAATAATTCATTAAAATACCATTTAAAACCTATTAAAATCATTAATAACATGTAATATATTTTCTGGATGCTTATCCATGTTCTACATAATTTTCTATTCATCTGTACAAGTGAACCGTTCGTGGAAACTAAGAAAAAGAACACACCCAGATAATGAATTTATACTCTATAAATCCTCAATAGGACCATATAAAACCTTAATGACACCATAGTTAACCGACACAGGTATGAATGGTTATTTAATTATTAATTAATGAATTTAATTTCATTATACATGTCATTGAATGGAAGAAAGTGTCCGGATTCCATGAAAGGGGACTTCTCAAACCCAACATTCATTCTTCAGGGATTCCCTATTTTACTCCATTTTTAGAATGAATATCCCATAAAAATAATTTATTCATAATTATCATAACGTTTCTACGATATACATGTTTTCTAGTGGAGTTTATGTAAAATCAAAATGTCTTCCCAAATAACTATTCTTTCAAAAACGTAACTTGTATTTCCCACTCAAGGTTGATTATTCTTGAATCAATAATGTTATTCCCTCGTCCATTTGGGAACCCAAAGATCATGGATTTTTTATTTTTAATGTTAATCCCATTCAATTATTTGGTTTTTATAGGTTCAATATTCATATACGATCTATGTGGAATTCAAGATAATGTTAATGTTATAATGTGATAGGGGCACCAAAAATTATATAGAGCAATGTCGATTCCATGATGTGACAGGTGCACCCAGATTTATACAGAACTCTAATACATTGGATAATATGATTAAAATCATGAGTTAAAGTGAATTATTCTTTTACATAATGCTAGTTTTTTTTAAAATATGTGTGTTAGTAACCACTATGACATAAGGTTTGATTTTATGTATTAATACATTTCATGGATTTTATTAAGTCTTCCAATTTTTTTTTGATATTAGTCTTCTGTTATGATAATAACTATTATGATCACCCCAATTTATATTCTCTCAAGTTCTTATCCTCTTATTAGTCTTTTATGTCACCCCTTTTATACTTTTATCCTATGGTGATTATGTGTACTAAGGAGAGCTCAAGGGCCAATAAGAAGCTTGAGAAGAAACAATTAAAAAAATATTTATTTTTATGTTGTAAATGTTATGTATGGTCCTAGTTTTTCTAAGACACTAAACTATTGGATCCTATTTATTAATGATTTAATGTTCACCATATTTAAAATGATGTAAAAATAATGTAAGAAAGTAGGGTCTTTATAATCTCTCTCCAATGAATTTGGGTAAATATGGATAACCAATGATTAATTATTTTATGAGTGAACCTGATTACATGGTTACAATGTTCTTAATGTACCTAATAACTTGTTCAAATTGTTATTAATTATATTTATTACATGTCCATAGTGTTTTGTGTGGACATACAGTTAATGAACATAATTTTATGTGTTGGCCTTATTTTATTTTCTTATGCTTATTTAGGGGCCAAAAATCATGTCCATAACATAATGACTGAACTTATCAATATTTATTCATGTTTAAAATATTATAAACTGAGCTTTATTCAAAAAATAAATTTTGATGTTACCAAATTGGATTGAGACCACTGAGGGGGGGGGGGGGGGTTAATTAGTAGTTCCATTTTCTTTTCTATGAATCTTATAAAAGTTATTTAGAAAACCGTTATAACCTATGAAAAATATTAAACTTATGAACTAGTCATGTATCTATTTATTCCTCCCTATTTTTAAGAAAAAATATAACGATAAGATAGCATTTGATATTTACATGGTTTGGTAAAAAGGCATACTCCTTCCCATGTTCTATAGTCCCACAAACATGGATTCATTCACAATGATATTTATAGAATAGAAAGGCTCATGTAGTGAATAATTCTAAATAATGTCTAGAAAAAATCCTACTATAGTTTGTTATACATAAAACTATCCTTTCTAGTATCTACTTTCCATAGTTGGTTATACACCTCAATAAGATATGTCGTTCCAAAAACTGGTAAGTATCCCCAATTATAAGCTTCACTTCATTTATTAATTTCGGATCCAATTTAGAATTTATTCAATTAATACAAAAGTAAGGTGGATAAAAATTTACCTATGTAAAATTTTTATGAATTTCAAAAAAAATCTAGTAAGGTTTTTTGTCATGAAAAATTATGTAAAAATATATCCAGATAACATTATGAAGAAGAGATACTCCGATCATCCTTAGTATCTTATTTTACGTCCAATAGTGTCTGTATGATTCAATTCAGTCTGATTCCCCTTTTTCACAATCTTCATCTACTAATTAGGGACTCGATAATTATCATGTACTTATTATATCCAATGAAACTTAGTTTTGTTAACCTTCCACAAATTGATGTTTCTCTGATTTCCTCACTACTATGTACTTATTCTGATAGAACGTCATCTGTTATAAATTTCTTGGATGATTGGATTGAACCTATTTTAGATGGATCATATTCTGAAACAACTTCTTATGTATAAACCTAAAAAATTTAGCGTAATATGAATACATGTATAAATTTTTTTTTGTAACTCTGGAACATGTAAATAGTTCATGTTATCTATGTTCAAGTGTACTGATTTCTACTTTTATGGACACCCTATAATGGAAAAGTAAATAAAACATATTCATTTTCGTACTCAATAAAATTCACAATTCTAGGATTTATAGTTTATCTATGTATTCGTCTATAAATTCCTCAAATCATTTTAATCCTTCTAATAACATAATGAGACATCTCAACTCTAAAATAATTTGATAAATTTTTTAATTTAAAAAATGAATTTTCAGTCTGATTATTCTTTATTAATGACCATTCCGATTATTCATTACATTTATCTATACAAAATGGTCATATAGACATGTAATTTCATTATGATGCTCTGTACAAACAGATATAAATAAAAAATATTGAAACAAAAAATAACTTCTAAATTATTCAAGCACTCCATGATTAATCTTTTCACAGTTCATGAAACAATTATTCCTTTTTTTCTTAATTATGATCCCACATTCAATGATGTTTATTAGTTTTAGATTGAAACAATTTCATCTTAATCAACTTCAATAAAATGAGCTTTTTCAGTTCTTGTATGATGACCCTTTGTAATGCCTCGACCCCAATTACCAAGAGTCGGTTCATTATTACATAACATTGGCCTGATTACAAGGAATCAATTACCGAAGGACAGATCAGTTTAGATGTCTTGAAAAAAAGATTGCATTCATGATGTTCAACATTACAACTTGAAAAGAAAAACAAAAGTAATTTATTCCATTAGAAACGTCCATGCCTTCTATATTATGCCTGCAAGTCATTCATAACTAACTTCTTCATATCATGGGAAAATAAAACATAATAAAGGAGTGAGATCAGATGCCCAGTAAGGGTAAATAATTTAGCGTAAGATATAAACATTTAGGGAAATGTGTGTAATAAAACAACAATCTTTTAAACATAAACTTTAACATAATATGGAAAAAATAAATATAAATTACCATATAAACGTGCTCATTGTTATTATACTAGTCAAACAATCACATGTATTAACTAATTTCATAACGAGGGAATGTATAGTAAAAGACTTTAATTTCCATGTCAAGGCCTCGTGCCAGGACTTATGGGCTAACTATAACTAGACCCAAACACGAAGAGCCTCTGTAACCGAACTCCATCCCGGAGAGCCTCTGTAACCGGAATCCAACCCGGAGAGCCTCTATAAATGGACTCTAACCCAGAGAGCCTTTGTAACCCGACTCCAACCCAGACGGTCTGTTGTAACTGAACCCCAACCCAGATGGCTTACTTTTATTGGTCCCCAACCAGGAACATATTAATCCAATACATTCATCATAAGAAATGTTTGAAATATAACATAAACATTCGTATTAAAACTAAAAAAATGTCAATACATTATGCATAAACCATGAATGGTATAAAAATAACACATCTACATTCAAACATATCACAAAACATTCAACACAATATGGAAGATTTGTATCATAATTAATCTACTTCAGACAAGTTTAAAATCCATTAAAGGATGTTGAGATAGATGAAAATGATCAGTAAAATTATTAGAGATTAATACCCCTTTTTCATGAAATCATTTAAAATACTAAAAATTTATAAAGCTAGTACATTAAATGGTATTTTTGATTAATGTTTCCCATACCACTTTGAAACTTGTTAAAAGAATTATCATTTCAAAACATTCATGTCCATATAAATAAATCCTTTAAACCATTTTAAAAACATCGACATTAATGAAAAAGGTTTAAAAGAATACATATTTTAAAACATTTAAAATTATGTTTTAGTAAAAGAGTCCCTTAAAAACTATCCCTTTGAAAAATCTTTTATGAAACATGGTCATGTATAATCATTATTTCCCAGTAAAAACTTGCACATAAACAATACTTAATAATAATGAGATTTAGGAATTAACCCTTACCAATTTGGTAACATATGAAACATACAACCCATGAAAGAAGTACCATAAAATGATGATTTAAATACACATAAATTAATGTTCATTATAATAAAAATAAAATTATGGGTTGTACGTACACCACACAAAAGAAAATAGGGGCAATATAGAATGAATGTCACGGGAATAAAGAGTGAGATGAAAACCCCTTACCTTGAACTTTCTTTTAGACGAGGGTACGTTTAACTTCATGTATAATGACAATTGTATGTTATGATATTATTAAATAACCACATTCATATTTATTATATCATAAAATATTCATTTATGACCTTATACTACCCATTTAATAATTATTTTCAGGTTAAATTAACATTTCGGGTAATAGTCGCTTTCTTTATCGTACATATTTTAACTTGATATTATTGACCGTATAATTTGGACGATGATTTAAATAATTATATAATACATTCCTTGATTCATATATAATATATATTTATAATATAAATATTTATAATAGATAGATCTATGAAATGGAAAACACGTTTTATGGAGACAGTTGGTCGTACGCACGCATAAACGAAGTTTTTATTTTCATATCGTATTGAATGGAAGTAAGTGAATAAGATATATGTATGTACATAAATACATATGAATATATATATATGTATATCTAGTAGCATTATTATTTCTTATATTACATACTTACTAGTAATATATGTTTTATATAAACATCTAGGAATGGTGAAAGTGGAAATGAATCTTATAGCATCATGGAGACGGTAATCCCTACTTACGCACGAGTGACAATATCATTTCCTTAAAGGTGTGGAATTGGATGGTATATTAATTTTACATATAAATTAGCATGTTATTTTCATTATTTATTTACATATTACTAATCATTATATCCATCCAAATTACATAGTCTTGAATAACAATTTACACCACAGCGTGGTGACGGTAAGCCGTACGTACACACGCATGGTGACATTATCATTCATAAAATGGATAGAATAATGAATATGGTTAGTAAATTTTTATAATAACATCAAATTATATATAAGATACTGGAGTTATTATTTTGGTATGGTAATAACAATGAAAATGTACGTGGAAGAATAGAAGAACATGAAAGAGGGTGGTGAAATCATTACCTCTTCATCGGGTTATTTCTTTTGATTGGATCAAAAGGGCTCCTTAGGTTGGTGTTATGACCAATTTAAGGACTCTAGGATGAATTTAGGATAGTTGGGAGGATATTTGGGTAGGGGTTCGCCGAGCCAAAGGGTTTTGGAGGTGTGAATTTAAGAAAAGGGGAAGTGCCCTTTTATAAGAGGGGTGATGGGTACCTTAGGAAAAACATAAAATATTATTTTTATTAAAATAATTTTCAGTTTCTAATGGATCCAAAATAAATTATTTAAAGGATAAGGTGGGTATGGGTCGCAAAAACTTAACCAATAGGTTTTAGGCAGGTTTGAGTCACTATATTAACCTTATATTTTATATTTAACTCTTAGATAAATAGTTTGACATTTACCATATCTCTTTGTATTTTTATAGTATATGGTTAATAGACATAATATATACTTCTAAGTGAACTAAAAGTATATCATTATTAATACACCTATCATTTAAATTATTTTGGCCGAACCTAAAATTTTTAAGAATAGAATATCAATTAGTCATATAATATTTGTTTTTAAAAACTCTTTTATGTCAATTTTGACACTATATGGTATTTTGTTTTTGATAAATTCATAACAACATTATTAATTCGAAAAAAATAATTCTAACCAACCCTAACATGTCACATTAACCTATAAAATTAGTGTAATTCATAAAAAGTCTCAAATTAGATTTATTTGGAAAATTATAATATCAATTATTTTAATATTTCACTAATTAGGTTATTTCTGCATCATTATTGTGTCAAAAATAAATTTAATTATTTATTGTCTAAAAATTATAAATAAAATACAATTATGTAGGAAAACGTTTTATATTTATAATAAATATTTATAGTTGAATTTATCTAATGTTTATCCCTATATTACAAATGGTTTAGTTATTAAACGTTGAATTTAACACTTTTATCTCTTCTTTGAATTAAATACTAATAAATGTCCTAATATAATCCACATGGATCTAAAGGACCAATGTTTTTTCCTATGGTTGTATTTGGTAGATATAAACTTATCCTATAGAATTATTACTTGTGTTACATTAATAATAATATCATTTTTAACTTTAATTACCCTATTTACTTTTAACCGTGGTAAATAAAACTCAAATGTTACAATTCACCAAAAATTAGTTCGTTCTTATTGTGCCAAAGTTTAAATACTGATATCAACCGTGTCTCTTTAATTTTTTAAATTCAATTCATAGAAGCGGTAAAATTATGTTTTATGCATATTTGCAAATGCTCCTAAGAGGTGGGTAAAAGACGGTAAAATGTCAATTAAATTTTTATATACCTATACTTATTATAAAATGACTTCTATGAATTAAATTGAACATATATAGGTATTATGTACCTATTTTTACATAAAATAAATGTAAATTAAATAAATAATTATTTAAATGAAAAGTTAGGTTTAACCAATAACGCAATATTTTTCACTATTAATCATAAATTGAAAGTTTTCAGAAACATACCAAAAATTCACCCTAAGCTAATTTTGATATTCCAAATTAAAAAATATTTTCTATTTTACAAAATTCAAAACATAGAAATTTTATTTATTAATTTAAAATTAATTCCCATTGTCAAAAACAAAAAGTGTATTTTAAAGAAATAATAACTATCAAAAGGTTGACACTTGTTTATATCTAATTTCAAAGTGAAATTACTTACAATTAGCATCATTGGATTAAATGGTAAAAATATAATCTATATATAATTCCAATCCATTAAAATGTATAATTTATCACTATAAATTATTTTGATTAAAAATGTTGTTTTCTGTTAAAATATAGTATTTTTCACTATTCACCCAAATATGAATGTTATCAGAAAACACCAGAAAATTATTAAAACTATACTCTTATGTCACAATTCTAATAAATAAGTTTATTTTTCTAAATTTAATATATAAAAGATTCAAATATTGGGTTTAGAAAGGGTTGTCCATTAAAAGGTAGTAAAATTGCATTCTTTGAAAAATACTTATTTTTTCTGAAAAAAATAAATGAGTTCTTACATTATGTTTAAGAAACTTATAATATCGATTCTAAAATTATAATGATTATATAAAGTTTAAAATAAAGTTAATAATATTCATAACCGCTTTTAAATGTCTAGTTTGGTAAGTCGTGGTGCGCTAGAACTTGGTGTGGTGCGTAGTGCATGTTATTGAATTACTTTGAAGAAATAACAAACTATGAAATCTTGGGGTGTTACATTATTTACTCCTTCAATAAATTGCATCCTATAAATTTTAAACTGTTCTTTGAAAATATAAGGTTGAAAATAGAAAATACCTTTGTGGGAAAACCCACATCCGAAATTGCGTTAATAAAATTTAGTCTTAACAAAAGGAAAATGGGGAATGAGGAAGTCACCAAATAATTATGATCTCGATTAAAAGAACATTGTTGGAAATTAGAGTAACATAATTCGAGGAAAAACATAAATATTTATAGGGAGTGATTGAGGTCATCAGTCACAAAAAATTGTAGAATTGAGGTCCTCAAATTCATCAGTTTATGATGATTTAAAATATCATCGGTTCAACAAAACATAAGGTATTAGGATTCCATATTTTTAGTTTTAACATCCCTTACCTAATGATTAATAATTAATTTCTTCGTTGAATAAGAGATGAAAAATATATATACTTGACAAGTAGAGTTCCATCCTTTAAGAGATTTATACCATAAACTCATCTTTCACTCTAAAAGATAATACAACATAAAATATATATTCTATTTATCTTATTCGTATAGGGTTCTAAAAAATGAATTTATAATTCATCTACCATACCTTTTAAAAAAAACTACATTATTCAATCTAGGACATCACGTGGGCCAGTGGTATGTGATACACCCTTGTCGCCCTTCGGTTGTGGGTTCAAGTCTCACGGCCTTGCTAAACACGATAGGTTTCCGCATGATCTTTGGGCTGTCCTTTTTATGGAAATCCAAAAAAAATCTCATAATAGACTTATCCAAAATATATATGTCCAAGAATACAGTCCAAAATTTATAATGAAGATAAAAACAATGAAGATCATTTTTTCCACATAATAACATATGAACACCTTCATCATGTATTCTTTTAAAATGCTACACATCTCGAATTAGCATAAAACATTTTTGATTACATTTATGCTCCTTTATTCCTTACAGAATACTAGATATACTCCTTCTATCCAAAAATTTTTTAGACTCTAACAATGATGGAATATACAAATCATTAATCTCTTTCACGGTAGTAAATAATATCCAATATAATTTATGCAAATCAATCAAGAATTATTCCAAAATAACTACCTCAGTATCAGAACCATATTATGGTTTATCCGTCTCTCAATCATAAGTATTCCAAAAATTTAACCTGCTATTGAGTCACTTTTCTTGGTTCTACGCAATCTCAAGTCCTTAATGAAATAGTTCTGCAGTATAATACATATACACATTATAATTCTTATAACATGTACATCATTAATACAATACTCAAATGACATAATACTTCAATAACAACGTAAATAACCTAATAATTCCTCTTCATATTTAGTAGTATCATAACTCTATTATTAAACAATAGTAGCATTTGGGGTATACTATAATGATTTAGACATTGATTCGCGTAGTGTCTGAACTCCTTTTATATGAAGAATTGTACATTTAAAACTTTTTTTAACCCGTGCAATCACTTACTTGGTGACCTTTTTCTCCACACTTATAAACTACTCCCATTTTCATCAAGAATTTACCAAGGTGATTCTTTCCAAAGTTATCACATATGGGAAAATCCTTCTTTTCCCCATTTCCTTTATTTATTTTTCTCTCTCCAATCTTTTTTTTCTCTTGCTTCCCTTCAAATCCATAAGACTCAGAGAATTATTTACTTATCTTATTAACACATGATAAAATTTATTCATATGTTGAGAATACATGGGAGACTATTTACATTCTAAATGTTGGCATAATACCATGAAGGATTTTATCCTTCTTACTCTTTGGATAATACGTATTACTGGAGTTCAAATTCCTTCTCCTGGGTGCCATTTCTATAAAATGGCATACACTTGGTCAGTTTATGAATTGCAATGAATAATTAAAAAATTGTAATATACCTAATGTAAATTGAATAGTTTATGGATCTAATACAGAATAATAAAAATATTTTTTTAGGAGGTATATATTCGTAAATCCTTCATAATGATTTGAAATGAAAATGATAATTATCCTAAGAATATCCCCCAGGAGTTTTGTAACCAAGAGTGCATCAAGGCTTGTTGTCTTGCACCAGTTTTTGTTTGAGTCTAGCTCAAAGTAGTGTTTTCCGGTTTTACCCCTAGGTACATCTGTGCTAGAGTCGCCTCTACCTGCTCGTATCCAAACAGGGATGTATTTTCTGGGAAAACTCACAAAATCTATACATTACCAAAATTCTAGGATGTTCTACTATACTAATCCTCAATGTACATCTTAGGGTAATGTGCTCCAATCATAGTTTATGTACATCTAGTTTCCAAGGTTATTGCTAAACATCCCCTAATAACAACTGTAACGCCCCGACCCCATTTACCCAGAGTCGGTGCATTATTACATAACATTGTCATGATTATAAGGAATCAAGTCTTCAAGGACCGATAAGTTTAGAAGTCTTGAAAATAGTTTACATACATGAAGTTCAACATTACAACTTAGAAAGAAAAACAATAGTAATATATTCCATTAAAAACGTCCAATACTTCTAGATTATTCATGTAAGTCACTCATAACTAACTTCTTCATATCCTGGGAAAATAAAACATACGATAGGGGAAATCTCAGATGCTCAGTAAGGGAAAATAATTTATCGGATGATATAAACATTTAAGGCAATATATTCAATAAAACACACCCATTTAAACTTGAACTTGAACAAAATATGGAAAAAAATAAAAAATTACCATATAAACATTAACATGTATATTATACTAGATGAATAATCACAAGTAATAACTAATTTCATAATTAGGGAATGTATAGTACCCGACATTAATTTTTTGTGTCAAGGCCTCATGCCAAGACCCATGGGCTAACTATGACGGGACCCAATCCCAGATAGCCTCTGTAACCGGACTCCAACCCGGAGAGCCTCTGTAACCGGAATCAAACCCAGAGAGCCTATGTAATTGGAATCCATCCCAGAGAGCCTCTATAACTAGATTCCAACTCGGAGGGTCTCTTTTAATCAGACCCCATCCCGGAGGGATTACTTTTACCAGTCCCCAACCCGGAACATACTAGTTCAATACATTAATCATCAAAAAGGTTTAAATATAATATAATCATTTTTATTACAACTAGCATGAGAAATGTCAATACATTATCCATAAATCATGAATGGTATAAAATCAAAACATTCAATAAAATATAGAAGACTTTTATCATAATAAATCATCTTCAACAAGTATAAAATTCATGAATGTATGTTGACATAGATGAAAATGATCAGTAAAATGCTTTGATAGAAATACACCTTCTTCATGAAATCATTTAAAATTATCACAATTTATAAATTTAGTCATTTGAAATGTATTTTTGAATCAGAGTGTCCCACACCACTTTGAAACTTTTTAAAATAATTTTTATTTCAAATCATTCATGTATATATCAATAAATCCTTAAAACCATTTTAAAAACATGGACATTAATGAGAATGTTTACGAAGAATAAATCTTTTAAAACATTAAAAATGATGTTTTAGTAAAAGATTCCCTTAATAATAATCCCTTTAATAAATTTTTATGAAACATGGAAATGTATAATAAATATTTCCCAGTAAAACCATAGACATAAACAATATCAAATAATAATGAGATTTAGGTATTAACCCTTACCAATGTGGTAACATGTGAAACATAAACCCCATGAAAGAAGTATCATACAATGAAGATGTAAATATACATCAATTAATGTTTATTACATAGAGAATACAATTTTTGGAAATAAATACTCCACAAAAAATGAAATAGTGGCAATATAGAGTGAACCCCATGGGAATAAGGAGTGAGATGAAAACCCCTTACCTTGCACTTTCCTTTGTTCGAGGGTACGTTTAACCTACTTATAAAGACCATTGTATGTTATTAGATTATAATAGAACCATATTCATATTTATTATATCATAAATGATTCATTTATTACTTTATAATACCAATTTAATAATGATTTTCTTGTTAAATTAACATTTCAGGTAATAATCACTTTCTCTATCGAACGTATTTTAACTTGTTTTTTTGACCTTATAATTTAAATCATTATTTAAATACTTCCAGAATAAAAACCATTATTCATATATCATATATATTCAGAATATAAATATTTATAATAGATAGATATATGAAATAGAAAACATAGTTTATGGAGATGGTAGGCTGTACGTATGCATAAATATTGTTTATGTTTTCATATCATATTGAATAGTAGTATGTGGAAAAGATATATGTAATTACATAAGTACATATATATATCCAGTAGAATTATTATTTCATATATTACATACTTATTATTTATATATATTTTTATTAATGTTGATGAATGGTGAACGTGGAAATGAATCTCATCGAGTCGGGGAGACGGTAATCCGTACATACGCAAAAGCGACAATATCATTTCCATAAAAGTGTGGAATTGGTTGGTATATTAATTTTACAGAGACATTAGCATTCTATTTTCATTATTTATATACATATTACTCATCATTATATCCATCCAAATAACATAGTGTGAAATAACAAATTACACCGCGACGTGGAGACGGTAAGTCGTACATACGAACGCATGGTGAAATTATCATTCATAAAATGGATAGAATAATGAATATCATTATGCATTATTTATAATAAATTAAAAATATATATAAGGTATGAGAGTTATCATTTTGTTTTGGTAATAACAAATAAAGATTAATTTGATGAATAAAAGAACTTGAAAGAGGGCGGTGAAATCATTACCTCTTATTCGGGTTCTTCCTTATGATTTGCTCAAAAAGGCTCATTAGGTTCGATTTATATCAAAAAGAATGACTCTAGGATAAAGGTTGGATAGTTGGGAGGATATTTGAGTAGTTTTTGTCTGATCCAAATGGATTTGGAGGTGTTAATTTAAGATAAGTTCAAGTGCCCTTTTATAAAATGGGTGAGGGGCACCTTAGAAAAAACATAAAATATTTTTTTATAATAAAATAATTTTCTTTTTTTCATTACTCGAAAATGTATTATTTAAATTAAAATGTGTTCATGGGTTAAATAACACTCAAAAAATTGGGTTTAGATAGGGTTGAGTCACTATATTAACCTTATTTTTTAGATTTTACTCTTTGTTAAATAGTTTGACATTTATCACATCTCATTGTATTTTTATATTATATGGTTAATATACTTACTATTAACATCCAAGAGGACCCCAAGTGGTTCACTATTGATAAACCTATAATTATATAATTCTTTGTTTTACACATTAGATTTTTAGGAATATAAAAGCAATTAATAATATACCATTTTTTTAAGAAACACTTTTATGTCAATTTTGACACTATTTGGAATTTTGTTTTTGATAAATTCATAACAGCATTATTACCTCAAAAAAAATTCATATAACCAACCCTAACATGTATTATTAACCTATAAAATTATTTTCATTGATAAAAAGTTTTAAATTACATTTATTTAGATTTTTATAATAACAATTATTTTAAAATTTCATAAATTATGTAATTATTGCATCATCATTGTTTCATAAATAAATTTATTTATTTAATTAATAAATTCTATAACTAAAAACCCATTATTTAAGAAATATTTTTATATTTATAATGATCATTTATAATCTAATTTATCATGACTGTATCTATTTATTAAAAATGGAGTAGTTATTAAATGATGAATTTAATACTTTTAACTCTTCTCTGAATTAAATAATAATAAATTTCATAATATAATCCAAGTGGACCTAAAGAATATTATTTTATTCCTAAGGTTGTTTTTGGTCGAATTAGACTTATCCAATAGAATTAGGACAAGTGTTAGGGTAATAATAATATAATTTTTACCTTTAATTACCCTATTTACTTCTAACAGTGGTAAATAAAAGTCACAAGTTACTATTCCCCAAAACTATTTTTATCATATTGAACCACATTTTAATTATTGATATCAACCTTGTCTCTCGGATTTATGAAATTAAATTCACAGAACCGGTAAAATTATGTTTTATGCAAATTTGAAAATGCTCCTCGGAGGTCGATAGAAGACGGTAAAATTTCAATAATTTATATATATATATATAAATATTGTAAAATGACTCCAATTAATTACATTGAACATATATAGGTATTATGTATCTATTTTTACCTAAAATAAATTTAAATTAAATAAATAATTATTTAAATGAAAATTTTGTTTTTAACAATAACGTAGTGTTTTTCACTATTCATCAAAAATAGAATGTTTTTAGAAACATACCAATAATTCACCCTATGCTAATTCTAATATTCCAAATTCAAAAATTAAGTTTATTTTACCAAATTCAAAACATTGAAATTGAATTTAATAATTTAAAATTAATTCCTATTTTCAAAATGAAAAAGGGTATTTTTACGAAATAATAACTATCAAAAGTTTGACACTTTTTATGTCTAATTTAATAGTGAAATTACTTACAATAACCCGAATTTGATTAAATGGTAAAAATATAATATATTTATACTTCCAAACCATTAAAATGTATAATGTAACGCTATAAATTATTTTAAATTAAAAAAATTCTCAATTAAAATATAATATTTTTCACTATTCAACCAAATATGAAAGTTATCAGAAAAACACAAACAATTTATTGAAACAAAATTATTATATCTCGAATCTAAATAAGAAGTTTATTTTTTCAAATTTAAAATATAAAAGTTGCAAATATTGGATTTAAAAAGGGTTCACCTTTAAATAATGGTAAAATTTAATTTTTTGAAAAATACTTCTTTTATCTGAAAAAAAATGAATTTGTTCTTACATTATGTCTAAGAAACTCATAATATTTTTCTAAAATTATAAGGATTGTATAAAGTATAAAACTCAGTTAATACTATTCATAATATCTTTTGAAAGTCTAATTTGGTAAGTCGTGGTGCGGAAGAACTCGGTGTTACGTGTAGTGCAAGTTATTATATTTTTTTGATGAAAAAACGTACTATGAAATAATGGGGTGTTACATCCTTGACCCAATTAAATTCATGTCAATGTTATTTTTTCCTCGGACCCACATATTAATGAAAAAAACCAACCAACCATCTTGAAGAAATTTTTTTATTATATTTTTAATTGATCATTAATTTTCTCGTTAACAATTGTCCCAAAAATAGTTTCTTATTTTCATAAAACATTTCAATCAACAATATCCAATGTCAATAATTTTCTCTCCAAATAATGATGCAATTCCATGATATATTGAATGGTTCCAACAATTTCAACTTAATTAACTTCGTTCCACTTCTGAATATGATACAAAAAACAACGTTATCATAATATTTTTATCTTTTGTGTTTTGGTGTGAAATAAAACTACTATATTCACAACTTCAAATTATGAGAAAAACATTAAATAATTCATAAATATTTTTTTCTGGAAATATCATACAAACGGACCAAGACTATAATTCTTTGACTTTACAAAATTACTTCTTATTCTATCATTATATAGTTCTGATGACTTCCTCATGACATGAATATGAATAAGATCAAATTAAAATTCATGTAGCATATAATGGAATGTATTATAACATCATTGTACTCCAGTCACAGTTAACATCTTACCAACCCTCAAAATGATAATGACATTCATTTTAGACTCAGTAAAATTTCTAAAATCGTCATATTTTCTATGAATATATCAATCTTATGAATTATACGCAATGAGTGACATTGTTGACCTTGTGCTAATTCCTTAAAACTATATCCAGGGTCCAAAAAACCGAAACAAATTTCATTTCTCAAATTCAATAATACATAATATATAAATAATAAATACAACCAAAACATATAATGGTCCTAAAAATACCCCCTTATGTGTTTTTTATTAATACCTACTAGAAACACTTCAAATATAATACCACTTGTTGTTTTCCATTTCATACATTTTTTTCTTCCCAATATTTTTTTGGATCCACCTATTTGTATTATCTTTTTATTATTATTAACTCTCTCCATAATGGTCTTTAGAATTCAATGGGGTCATTATTAAGTCTTCCCACTTATTGAAAAACGATATCATTTTAAGTGTTATAACTTTCCTTCTCAAAAACATGATCATATTATTCAAGAAAAAATTAGTATCACATGAGTTTATTAACAAATATCTTTCAACTAAACAACTCTATGTATACATGGGGAACCCTGTATTGAAAGAAAGAGTGTATAATCAAGGTTATCAATGTTGTATACAACACAAAATTACTGTGACATATCTCAATTTTTCATTAGAGATTGTTATATCTGGGTAAATTGTGGAAGGATCTGTTTAACAAAAATTTAACCTGCACATATCTCAAAAAAAACCTATTAGAATGTTCATATGTATAAATACATCATTCAAAAATTAATATTTTCTGACCTCATTAATTTATTTGTATATTATTGTAATAGAATCAATTTTAATCATTTTCATTTCAACTCTTTTTTTCAATTAGATTTAGTACAATATATTTTTTTAATAAGGAATAACCAAAGTTATTCATCAGAAGAATCTATGATACTGAGAGTACTCTCTCAAACTTTCCTTTTTATTAATTATAATATATATATATTATTAGATGTATTTTATTCATTTTGTGTATTCTTATAACATTTTTAAAATTTTTCTTTTGATATGTTGTTTTCTTTGACAAGGATGTCAATTTCATTCCCCCTTTTTGACTCTTTTTGTTATAGTGATTATGTAATAACTCTTTAATGAATTCCTCTAATTATATCATGATAGTAAAAAAATTATAACATGAAATTATGGCTCAAACATTTTTTTATTTTTCATAATTTTAAAATCACAATTTAATGAAAAAAATTTACCAAATATCTTCTCATTATTAGAAACTTTTTTCTTACACTTTTTTAAGATGATTTTTATTATTCGTATAACATTATTTCCATTTCAATTAGTTCTAGACATATATATATGTAATCCATCTTTTCAGACAAAACATGTTTGTTTCTCTTCACTTTCATATCATACACAACAGTATTTATCTTTCATGTTTTTCTTTTTTATTCAACATTATTTTTAGGATCATTTTTTATTATTTAATTATCATATATTCCCCTTGATTCAATCGTATTTCTTGGTAGAGGCATGTTTTTCCAGTATAAATATGATCTATGACTGGAAACTCCAATACACAAACTGTGTCATCAAAATATTTATTTTTTATACTGATAATTAAATTTTTTAGAAAATTTATTTTATAGGAACTTCTTTAGAAATTGTTGAACATGTTTTTGAGGAAGACAGTCTCTTGATAAATTCATATTATTCTAGCTGAAATTTAATTTCATAAAAATTATTTTTATAAAACATTATTTTAACCTTATTTAAGGTTTTAACAGTTACATTGTCTACACATGTAATGTTTTATATCATCCTTCCTTTTTACCTTTTTGTTTCTAGAAAAATGTATTATGTTTTCAACTACCCCTATTTTTCATAATAAAAAATAAAATTTAGAATATCTATCATTTTTTCTAATTGAGAAATCTTTAACTCATTATTTTTACTTTATTCAACATATATAGATTCTATCCTTGGAGGTCCTAATTTCTATCTGATCTTTATTCACATTTTTTCAATTATAATTCATTCTCACAAATTATCATATTCTGATATTTAAAAAATTTGATATTTTTCTATTCATTCTTCATCTGACTACTATTAACTAATTTTATTACTTCCATATCATTCTTTATCTTATCTCTTTCCTTCTAAATTTAAGAAATCAACATAGTTTTATCCAAAAAAATTCCACAATCCACTCAACTTCTATAATTTCTTCATCATCATTATAAATTTCTAAGGAAGTACATATATTTATGGAATGAGAAATAATGGTGAGATGATGACCATGTTCATCACTAGATGAGGAATCATCCTTGTATGTTATAGTTAGATAACTTATATTATTTTTTTCGTAATGAATTTTTTCCTTATATTTCTTGAAATTATATTTTTGATATTTATAATCATCTTCCACAGACTCTTACTCCTAAACTTTATTTCGAGGATAATTCATTTCCAAATTTCCATTAACTTCATAATTCAAACATTTGAGTGTTTTAAATTTTAATTTTCCCTTATATTATTTCATAATGAGTTGGGAAATTTTTTTTTTGAAATCTATATCTTTATCGTCAACATTAGAATCACATGATCTATCATTAATGTAATTATATTTGTTTATTACACCTAACAATGATTTGAAGGATATTTTTTGATCAGCCATTTATTTTATTTTTATAACATTATATCTTCTCATTTGATAATTAACAAGAGTACTATATAGATCTTCCAATTATAGAGATTTTGTATATTTATCTTCCAATGTTAAAATTTTGGAATCACAATTATTTGGAATAATTCTCGAGATCATATAAATAATTGTCGAGTCTTCCAATTTTACAAAAATACATCTTATAGAGATAATAATATCATTCAAACTTGTCAATAAATCACCAACATATTCATACTAATCCATTTTCAGTTCTTCATACCTCAACCTCCAGAGTTTTAACATTTCCTTACATACCTTTTTATTACTTTCATATAGGTTTTTTACCTTATCATAGTTACAATTGGTAGGTTTGACTCCCATTAATCTATGAAACTCACTTTTAGTTACTGATGAGCTTAAATCATTTTTATCTCTTCTCATTTGTCCTCTTGTTTTAGGCTTGGGATGTCCTCTCGTGTATCCACTTGTATTATAAATTATAATGCCTCCTGTATACCCTCATTTTTAAGGCTTGGGATCCCCACATGATAACATTTTGAGATAATAAAACATTTATCCATACCAAATTTAGTGGAGAGATATATAGGTCCCACCCACCTCTCAATGTAATCATATATTCATGTTCCACAAAACATTTATCACATCATGATCCATAAGGAGAGATGGGTTTTATAAACATGAAATCGTAACCCATGAAACGAAATGGGTATCATTAACATTTCATGACATTATATTCATCAAAAAAATGATAGATTTCAGAAGTACTTAATTGAACTATATCTCATGGAAAAAAGTGAGTTTCAAATGTGTATAACCCATGGAAGAAATAAAAGACTTGTAAAAATTAGTCCATAAAAAACTAACCATTAAAGAAAAAATATGAATGGAGCCTTTTGATCTTTTCCTAGAATGTCTTGAGTAAAATTAGTAGATGTCATATTATATGGAGATTAATGTGGAAATATATTTTTAAAACATTTATTTAGGATAATATCCTTATAATAAAATTTATATTTAAAAAATAAAACCATCTAAAAAATGTATTTTGAAAATACTTTAAAAACATATAAATAATGCTTGAAAATATTTTGATTAAATTTTTCCTTCAAAACTAATAAAATAATCTTGAAAATTATATAAAAAAATTTTCTTTCAAATCATATAAATGAAGCTTTAAAACATTTTAAACCCCATTTTCAATAATAGGGGATTTTAATACATATAAAAAATCTAAAAAGAGTTAAAACATTTTTTCCAGGACAATGATCTCCAACAATCTTTTCCAAAAAAAAAATTCAAAACCTTTTTTGACAACATCGTCTTTTAAACAATCTATAATTCCGACCATAGAGAGAAATACAACCAGATTTTCAAAAAACATACATAATTTTCAAAGGTAAAAAATAGTGGGAAATAGTACTAACAAATGGTTATATATTTAATAAATAGATTAGAAGAAAAATAATCATTTTTATTGAGAGATTTATCATAATATTTCATCAATGAAGCCTAATAATTAATAATCTTGAAAAGCAATGAAATTTTTTCTATAAATTATTATCACATGGTAAGTTGGGAATACAATCTCCGTGTAAGGAAATAAAATAAAATGAATATTAAAATATAATGAAAACAATTACATATTATATATATCATTTAAATGGTAAGTTTAGGAACTTTTAATCTATTTTAGTTGTATAAAAACATGATTATCAAAGAATGAAAACTGAGACAAAATTTTTTAACTGATGCGGAAAATTTTGAATCATAAACCCCTTGAATGAAATATCAAAAAATTGGCATTTAAATACCCATAAATTTTATAAAAATATTCATATATTATATTTATTGGATGTTTATACAGCATGAAAATGGAAAATTTGGTGACCATGGAATGTATCACATGGAAATAAAAAGTGAGAAGAAATCTCATTACCTTGTGTCTTTACTCTTATAATACTCATTAAAATACCATGTATAGATAACGTAAATTTATTATAAATCAATAATGGAAACATATTCTTAATTATTATACCACATATGGTTTTATTATGGCTTTATATTACCCACTTGTTATCAAATATATGTTAGAGTTTCACTTTGGGTAATATTTTTTTCCCTTTAGAATGTGAATTAATGTGTTATATCATTTTTCCTAATACATATATCATTATTTATATAATTTAAACCATTATTTAAAAATAATTAATATTCCATATATTTTTATTATAATAATTCATATAATATATATGTATGAAATTAAATACACAGTTCATGGAGAGGAAAAGAACTATGTACAAATGAACGGTAATTCTATTTAATTATTGTGTTGAAAGAAAGAATGTAAAATGGAATTATGTATGTATATATATAATTAATAAATTAGATTTATTATATCATATATATATATCATATAAATTCAGTAAACCCATCCATAATACATTCCATATTGTGTATTAATGAATCACCTCGCTTTGAGGGGGCGGTAGTCCAAATTTCTTCAAATGAATTTTTCATATTAACACAAAATTGAATTTATAGTGAAATGAGTTTTAAAAAAATTATAGAATATCAGATTAATAATAATTATAATATATAACATAATAAATATATTTTATATCATAAATTCTACCATGAGAGACGGTAAAGGAAAAATGAACAATCATCCTTTAGTGAGGCGGTGGTTCACCATGCACATAAAGAGTATGATCATTACCCATTAAACAAATGTTTCATTGAGTGTAAGAAGAACCTGTAGATAATAATAAAATAGTATATTTACTATACTATTGTTTTTATATAACCCTGAAATAAAAATATTCTTTGGGTTGAGAAAGAAAATAAAAAAATGTGCTTGATATTAGAGGCTACCTCATAATCGGGTAACTCTTTTTTGATTTGTGACAAAAAGATACCTCGAATAGAATTATTCACAAGGAATGAAATTTAGGAAGAATATAGTTATTTGGAGAATATTAATTAGTAGATATGGGAATAACTTTAGTTGTTTTATAGTTTTGAGGAATATGGATATGTGCATCCTTTTATAAGGAAGGAAAAGGGCTCACTTTAAAATCTTTGAAAACAAGTTAGGTGTACAAAAGTTATTATGAAAAAAAATCACACCAAAACAAAAAAATATATATTAAATGGTTTATGGAATAAATAATTCTATATAATTAGTTTTTTACATGATTATATGTTATTTGTTCCCCTATGATTACGAATCCAAAATTAAAATATGAAGTTTATTATATCCAAATAAATTTATATATTTGTTTAAATTAATGTTCTTAGAAGGAAATAATAGCAGTTCATTCATAAAAATATTATTTTTAAACTTAAAATATGGTACAAAAAAATATATTTTGTATTATTAATATATTTTAATAAAATATAAAAAGTACAAAAATATTAGAAAAAAATTTATTAATATTTATATTAATATTTTTTACAAAAACATCTTAATCAACTCATTAAAATAATTATCAAATAAAATGATGTTTCATTGAAACTCAGTATTTTTTATAATGTATTCCAAGTTTGTGTTACATGTAGTTCATTCCTAGTCAATGTTTTGTGTAGCTCATGATAGGTCAGTGGTGTCTATAGTGAAATCCTTCTTGTTTTCATTTGAAAGAAATGCTTCACATAGTGTTGTGATAATTAAATATATATATATATATATAACAATTTCTAGTGTCAATTGAAATAAAAAATATAAAAAATTTTAAATCAATTGAGAATAATAATCCAAATAATATAAGAGTGTGTACTTCTACCCCCCATAAAATGAATTTCTTCCTCAAAATTGGTTTAGGATATCAATGGTTAAATACTTAAATGTTTTATTCATAGAATCCCACATTTTAAAAATTAATATTAATACTCCACATTAAAAAAAATGTTAGAACCATAAGGGTAACCAAATGAAACATATAATTAAGTTTCCAAATAGTGGAAAATTGGTGGGAAGTTAAAACATAGACATTGATGAAAATACAACTATCATGTTCTGATAGAGAGTGATAAAGAAAAATATCTGGAGAAAGTTAAAAATCAGAAATCCATATATCTGCAATGGATGAATGGAAAACCCAATAGATCTGAAATAGAGTTAATATGATAAAATTATATTGGTTTAAAGATCCATTATACAAAACATAAATATTTTTCATGAAAAGATATACTTTCATGATTTAAGGATAGCCTCGCCATTTTTTATTACATGATCTACATCACCTCTTTCTATATAAAATGAAGTTAGTAATTCATTCCTAAAATACCAATAGATCATGAGACACATTATATGTCATCCCATTTTTAATTAGTTACCATAAATACATGGTAGACTGAACATGCTATCCAATATACATAAATCAGCATACCTTAAGATAACAAATTAATCTTATTGACATAATCTGATGTTTAACATAATAATTCCATAAATAGTTAATCGTATAACCCTTAAAATATATTATTCACCATTTATTTCAGAAAAAATATCTTACCATAAACCAAAAACACATTTATTATAAGCTTGGGTCCATCCTTGTAATGATAAAATATGAAATGTGATTTCATTATTGCATAAACCATGTAGGGAATAATAATCACATGAAATCTCAACAAATAATAAAAAATTATAATTTCATAGGGATTTTACATAAAATATAAACCACTAACATTATAACATAGATGTGGATGATATGTGTGCCCTAATAATTTGATTTTCTATATCCATTGTGATTGTGTAGGATTTACCTTCATCCTTCATCTTAAGAGATTGTTGATGTAAATATTCATTATTAACCATTGTTTTTAAGTACTTATTATCATAATTATCATAATTCATAAAATTGAAACAATAAAAATATGGACATTATTTCTTTTAAGCATTTCCTTTATTCCCATTATGTCTACATTTAGCATTTTGTTGACCTTTCTTTCTAAATTTTAATCATTTTGTAGTTACCCAAAAAAACTTATTCTATATTTCCTTCCAAAATTGTATTATAAAGAAAAAATAATCTTATCCTCTCCATAGTCCTTTGTGTTTTCATCGAATTCTGTCCTTCATTTCATATCATAACCAATAGATTGACAAGAATCCTTAATATCCTTCTCTATAAGAAAATCATGTTGAATGTACTTGCTGAAAACATATTTTTAAACTCATTAAAATCTATGGATTCAAATTTATCTCATTTGCTTCTATTCATTATGATGTTCCAATATCGTTTCTCTTTACCTTCCAAGGTATAATTTCCCTAAAAAAATTTCTTTCTGAACAACAGAGAATGAAAAATATCTTTTCAATGGTACAGATTCATTTATCAGTAATAGTGGATCAATAATTCCACTAAAATAAGGTTTATGTATCCTTAAAAATTATTTAGGAAAACATTTTTCTCTATATTGGTTATTTGGAAATGAAATATGATTCATGGATTTATAGGACTGTGTGATCATAGAAATTATATTCATCACTCTTTAATGCATAACATTTTGTTTCTCAGGGGCGCCATCACTACACTGTGAATTTCATTCCTCATTATCATAGTTACTTTGGTTTCCATCTATTTTATAATCCCAAATAACATATAATAAGAAACCATCATCATAGAGAGGAACCAAATAATCATGAAGACTAACTTATTGCATGTCCAAAGAATGAAATATTCCATATTCAAGGACCACATACGTTTATCCTATGTTATTCATAAGCAACATCTTATTTAAATTTGTTATGATGGTTCAGGATGTATTTGTCAACTCTCAAAGCATATCTCCCAGGAGTGTTAAATGAGGTGTGTAACAAGGACCGTTATCGTGTACCAGATTACATTGAGTCCAACCCAGGACAACATTGTGGAGTTGTTACCCCTAGGTACATCTATGCTATAGCTACATCCACTTGTATTATGTAGACATGGATATATTTATAGGAATCCAATAACACTATCCATTACCAAAATATTATGAAACATTCAAAAACTTAAGCCATCCTTATACTTATTCTTAGAGTCATACCTAGATATATCCTTATAAATACACCCTTGAATATCACTGAATATTTATCAACATAGTTTGAAATGTTTGACTAGTCCTTTATTCTAATACCTACTATTGAAACCAAGGCATAATGTAAATATATATTAAATAATTTTATATGAATATTTTTTATATTAAAAAAAACTCATTCCCATGTACTATAATAGTTTACTGGCATTGGAAACATGAAAACAAAATCTTGAATCAGTGTAAAATATCTCTTGCATCATCAAAAATATATCTAGATTTTGTACATTTACAAAAAAAACTTTCTTCACTATTTGGAGAAAGTATACAATGGAATATAGTGAGCTTATATAAAAATTATGTGAAAATAAATGAAACACATAAAATTAGAATTACAAAAGGGTATGGTACTTGAGTGTAGAATTTTAAGATCATACCATATATATTAGATATCATAATAAGTATGGGAAATTATAAAGAATTGAATCATATGGTAAAATTAACATAATCTAGGAAATTATAACATAAGAATAAAACACGGAATTATAGTGAAAATATAAGAAAATAACAACCTTATGTCAAGGAGGAATACCAAATCCATTATAGCATGTTAGTCTTGGGTTAGTCACCCGTGTACCTACTTAGGGGTTGAGATTCTTTCTTGTATAAAGTCTAGTTTTAGGCTTAGGATATCTTACCATGTACTATCTTATTTTAGGCGTGGGATTTCCTTACATTTACCCTCTTTTTTAGTCTTCCCTTCCCCATTTACCCTATTGTTTTGGGAATGGTATTTCTTCCCTTTTAATCAATTATTTTGGTCATGGAATGTCCTCTTGTGTACCCACATGTTTTTGGATTGGGATTTCATCTCGTATACCCTACTATTTTGGGCTTGCAATGTCCTCTCATGTATTATATTAGATCATAAAACATTAATCATTACTCAATGAATTAGATATAGATATATGTTCCACCCATCTCATAATGAAATCATAGAAAGATATACCACAAAACATTCATCATATCAAGACCCATGAAAATATTTGGGTTTTATAAACATCAAATCATAACACCTAAAATGAAATGGATATCAATAAATTTTTATAAAATTATAACATATAAAAATAATATTATTTTTATAACCATTTAATCAAAGCGTAACTTGTGAAAAAATGAACATTTAAACAGTATTTAACCACTAGAATACAAACATGTGTCAGATAAATTATTCCTCTAAAACGTAAACCATCAAGGAATGAATATGTATGTAACCATTGGATCATTTTTTATAAGTTATTGAGTAATATAAATGGATTTCATCATAAATTGATATTAACATAGAATTATATTTGAAATCATTGTTTGAAGAAAATATGCTTTCTTCTTTGGAAAATTATATTTAAGACATAAAAACATTCAAAACCCATTTTCTATTAAAATATATTTAAAACATATATAGATGGGTAGAAAAAATTTAATTATTTTTATTTGAATACATATAAAATGATATTGAACATATTAATAAAATAGTTGTCCTTGAAAACTTATTAAACAATATTCAATTTTTTTTAATTTGATTTGAACACATTTAAACGAGGACTTAAAAAAATTTAAAATCATATTTCGTTTTAAGTGGTCTTCAAGGATAATTTGAAAACATTTTTGAAATCATATATTGAAAACACTTTTTTTAGTAAAACATATTTATAACTGAAGAGATAAATACAATTAGATATTCTAAATAACATATTATTAATTCTCATTATAATAGATGAGTGAAAAAATTGTACTAATAACTAGATAAATATTATATTAAAAATTATAAGTAAAATCATGATTTTTATTGGGATATGGATCATTATATTTCACTAAATAAGAATAATTATTAACATTCTCAAAAGGCGATGAGACTGTTTCAAAAAATTCTTATCACTTAGTAACATGGTATCATACTCTCTATGTATGAAAATAAAATTACATGAAGCATAAAATATTATTAAAGGAATTATATATATGTCATTATATGTAAAATATATGTATATAAACATCAAAAAATAATTTAGGTGAATAACGAAACATGTCAGTCAGTGAAAGAAAATCGAGACAAAACTGTTTTACTGATTTCGAAAATTTTAAAACAAAAAACCCCAAAAATTAATATTAAAAAATTAATATTAAAACACCAAGAAATTTCAGAATATTATTAATTTAATAAATTCATTTTATCTATATAGACTACATAATATATATAATTGGTGAACCTGACATTTGTCTCACGGAAACAAAATTTTTGTTGATATCTCCTTTCATTATGTCTTGACACTCATTATACTCATTCAAAGCATCTATATAATAAATATTAATTTACTATAAATATATAATATAACCATATTATATTTCTAATACCAAAAAAACATTTATTATGTCTTTATATTATGTTTTTTATTAAAAATTCTATATTAAAGCTTCACTTCATGTAATATCAGCTTTGTTTTCACTTGTTTATTCATTTGTAATATCTTTTCTCCGTATACTTATATCATTATTTATATAATTAATACCATAATTTAAATTCATAATATATTTATTATAATATTTCAAATAATATATATTCTTTAAATGGAATATCCCATTCATGGAGACAGTAAGACGTGTGTACACATGAATGATATATCTGTTTAATTGTCACTTTGAGGGAATGAAAGTAAAAAACAAATATATAAATATATATATACATATAATTAGTAAATTAGAATCATTATATTATATATTAAACATATATTTTCAATAAACCCACCATTAATACATTCCGTGTTATGTATGAACGATTCTCATCACTTTGAAGGGGAGGTAGTCTGTACATCCTCAAATGAAATTATATTAATAAAAAAATGGTAATTATAATGGCATGTGTTTTAAAATAATTATATAATATTAAATACCTAATAAATATAATATATGAAAAATATTAAAAAAAAATTACATCATAATGACCAAATTATAGGATATATAGAAAAAATGAACAATAATCATTTATTGAGGTTGTAGATCATTGTACACATAAAAAGTAAGTTGATTACCCATTAGAGGGATGTGTGTGTAATAGTTGGTATAAAACATAGAATAAAAATATATTATAATATTGAACATAATATTTTTATTATAAAATAATGGAATTATCATATTGGATTGGTGGAGAAGGAAAATAAAATATGGGAGATTGACAGATGTCATCACCTTTTCATAGGGTAAATCCTTTTGGTTTGTGCTAAAGGAATTCCTTTGACTGGTTTCCTCCAAGGTAGAGTATTGTATGAGTAAGATATGTATGTTTAGAAGTGTATTGTTCTTATCCTATTAGAACATATTAATATTTAGGTTTGTGAGGATGATGGATAGGTGGTGACCTTTTATAGGGAAGGAAAGTGACTCACTTGGAATTTCAGAAAACATGTTAGGTTTAGACATGTTATTTATGAAGAAATTCAAAAAAAACCCAAAAAACCTATAATGGATGTTTTATGGCCTATAAATGTCCATAATATAGGTTTTGGACCAGTGGATAGGTCATTTGGTCCCATAAGATTAAGGTTTATCCCCTATTTAATCTTTATTGTACCTTAATTGATGTGATTAATTTTAATCACATCTACTAATTTTGTTTCATCAAAATTTAACATTATATAAATAAACACTAATTATTATATAGCATAAAATGGCGTGCATCTATTTTCTATAATTCAATTCCTAGAAAAAATTCAATATTCATGGTTATCCTATAGACACGACGAAATAGTGGGTTTTTAAAGTTAAAAAATATTGACTTTTTTATTTTGTTATATTCAATATCAAATTGAAATTGAAAATAATGAACTAAATTGATGTAATTAATTTATAATTGATCTAATATTACCATAAAAATGATATTTATAATTTAACATTAATAATTATTTAAATGAAATGTAATTTATTAACCAAAATGAAGTACTTTTCATTATTTATCAAAAAATGATGTTTCCAGAAAATCTCACATATTCACCCTCAGGTAGTTTTGGAATTGTAAATTCAAATACGAAGTTTATTTTCTCAAATTAAATTTCTAGATAACCCTAAAATTAGTTTTAATATTTTTTATTAAAGGACATGAAAACCAATTCATTTTAAAAATTAGTATTTTTAATCATATACAGAATTTACAAACAATTATTTTTTTTGTATCAATATGTTTAATTTATATAAAACCATTATAAAAATATATTAAATGTCATTATTACTATTCATATTATTGTGTTAGGACAACTATTATATAACATGTTTAAATAATTATAATAATAAAATGATGTTTCATTGAATATCAATATTGCATGTAATGTACTCCATGTTGGTGTTGTGTGTAGTATATACAAAGTTGATGTTGCGTGTATGGAAAGACAACTCTGTGTTATGTGTATCATAATGAAATTTTGTATTTTTATAATGGATTGTTTTAATTAGTGTTTTAATATATATATATATATTTATATATATAACTATTCACATGGTCCTGTGAAATGAACAATATTAAAAAGATTAAATTAATTTGGGAAAAAAATTCACAAAATTCTTTGGTGATACAATTGATCTATGATTTTATTCTTTACATTGGTTCCAAAAAACCATTATTAATATATTAAACCATTTATTTCAATAACATCCAATGGAAACAAATCAACCTTTAATGATCAGTGGAACAACTTTTCAAATAAACTTGATCAATGTACTTCAGCTTCAACAACATCATTCCTCTTCTTATTATGATACACACCCACTTCCTTATCTAAAGATTATTATCTTTTAAATTTTTGGTCTGATTGGAGAACAAAATATTCATAAATTCACATTATGAAAAAAAATATAATATAATTCATACAATTATATTTTGGATAATTTCTTATTGATGTAGTGGGATCAAAAAGCTTCAGTTTCACAATCGTTCTTCTTATCCAGACATCTAGTTGTAATCATGACACCTTCATGCCATTGAATGTTCTTAAGATCACTTATAGAATTTAATTAATTATAATGGAATTTATAATAACATCCCATTACCCATGAAATATTTTATTTCAAACCTACCCTCAATACAATCACCACTTTTATTCTAAACTTGATGTGATTTCTAGTTGCTTTGGAATGTCTATCAAAACCACAATATGATGAATCATACTCAATGAATCACACTGATGGTCTATATTTTATTCTTTATACCGATATACAAGGTCCAAAACAAGAAACATATTTTTTTCTCAACTTCAAACATACATCATCTACTAAAAAATAAAATGAAAACACTTATTGGGCATAACAAATGACTTAGTGAAATGTTGTGCTCTCATGGGTCATGTTCGATTATTCAATTAGGAATTATGTCTTATGAAATACCAATATTTTTCTCATGACTCAATGTTATTATATTTGACATGTTGGGTTTAATATTCAAATGGTATGATTATTTTCTCATACCCTTTGGATTATGTTATTCATATATATCTATACCTTGTTTAGCCTTATTGGGCATTTTATCTCACCATTTCCTATGTTTTTTCCCATGTTGTGAAGAAAGGTTTTTTTATGATATATTTGTAACGAGTAAAAATGAAGAAAATATTTATGGGATATGTTAATGATATTTCACTAAATTATGAGGTTATGGACATAGTCTCCAACGACACTAAACTATTATGGTCATTAGTTCTGTGTATGTGTATTGTATTAAATATTACACTGAAAAGATATAATATCTTTTTATAAAAAACATGGGAATCTATTGTTTTTATAATGGGGAAGGATTTATGAAACTTTTTATACTAGGATTTGAAATCTTTATTCAGTTCCCCATATATATTTCGAAGGGTACTTATATGGACGTTCTGATGGATATGTCTTAAGATAATTCAATAAATTTTAATGTCTTAAAATATTCATAAAGGATATATAACGTTTTTTTGAAGAAATTATATCCTTATATTGAAACAACATGTTGAATATTCTCCTGAATAAATGTATATTGAGGTAATAACATTGAAACATGAGAAATGGGATGGTCACTATTGTCACCTAGGGCATGAAAATGGGCCACGTTCCACACCTGGTTTGAATAAACATGGGGATATACTTCGAAAATTTAAAAACTATTTATGATACAAGATTAAGGATTTATATTGGTGATGAATATGAAATACCTAAGACAACCCAATAATGTCATAGATAACAAATATTGTTTAATGGATTGTAAATGATTATGTGGTTTTTACTATTATTATTATTTCTCTCACTATGATTTTTGGTTATTTTTAATTATGGAAACCATAGTAAACTGTGATCATATCGAATCTGATGGATAATTTTTAAATGAGATACAAAATGTGATACTGAGCCAAATTTCATACTGACTAGGGTGAAGGATATTGTGAATATTCCTAATGGGTTATCATAGAGAATGATTAACAGTGTATACCATAAATAAATATTAAAATTAACATGTAATAAATAGATATAGTTCATTGGTATTTTTGGCCATGGTGACCAGAGATTAATATAGATTATGTTTCTTAAATGATGATAATTCTAGAATAAGAACATAAGGGAATTTTTTATTGGGAAGAGAAGTTGTTTTGGGTTTCGAAAAGGACATAAAGAATGTAACTAAAAATGTAAAAATTAATGTTTAGTTTACTCAATGGATGCGAATAATGGTATCCCTTTGGTATAATCAACTATTGAATGTTTTAAATTTTTAATGCATGGAAATATTTAATGTCAATGTCCTAAATATATATAACATGATTAGAATCAAATAAATTGTATGTGTAATGGTTTGAATGTTAATGATTATTTGAATGAAAATTTTATATCACTGGAATGATTTATTAAAGAATTAGATAATGAATCATAGTTAAATGTTTGATATAGAATTAGGGTGATTGAATTATTAATGTTTTTTAACTCAAGGTTCATTTTATATGAATCATAAAATATATAATTCTTTTATAGTATAGATATCTCATTATGTATTTTTAATATGATGTTAACAAGTTCTGATGGGAAATAACGATAATTTAGTAGTATGATTACATTTAAATTAATGTATGATAACCCTTAATATGATATACATGTTAATAAAATGATTCAAGGATAAATAAATGTTGAAAATGAATAATTAATTTTTATAGTACACATTAACTCGGATCTGAATAATGATTTGTTCAAAAAGTGGTTTATACTATAATTGATGGAGTTTATAGAATTTTTGGGTAAAAGTAATATTTCCGCAAATATTTTTTATATATAAGGAATTAGTAAGAATTATTTTTTTAACATTGTCTTATGGTAGATATGGTTATTTCCATGATTGTAGAAAATATGTCACTGTGGTACTAATATTTTGGAATGTGACAACAAATAAACACTTTATTATGTATGAGATATTAATGTAAAGTTGATTTGTTAACTAATTAATAAGTTTTGAATTTTTATAGGGCTATATGTTTAACCATTATGTAATTTTTTTTGTTGAACTTCGATTATAGTTTTTACATTAATATATAACCTCATCATAATAATATTTATCCATATTAGATAAATAGTGTAAAAAATATTTATCCACGTAAAGAATGAATGAATTTTCATTAATTAATGGATCACATTTATTTTTTTAAACCTGAAAAAAATAATCTTATTGAGTAAGATATGAAGTGGATTTTGATCAAGGAATAACCAAGGGATGACAATATACCATTTAAATAAACTATCAATTAAGTGAATTTTGTTATGTTGTTTGTCTATATAGAAGAACGTGTATCCAAAATTAGGAAAGAGATATTAAAATATTATTCTTTCATATTTTCATCATTTTGGATGATTTAAATGAAACTTTTTATTCCACCTACATTTATAGATTTTAGGATGTTAACTTTCTCCTAACCATGTTATATATAACTCTCTATTAGTATTTGGGTGTTATCTTTTACTTATTTTTTCATTTCTTCACTTCCCAGCAATGCTCAAAAATTTGGAAACATAGTTTGTGTAACGAAATTTCACATTCACACACCCCTTTATCATTTTTAAGATTATTTTTTATTCTCCCTATTTACAGTACGAGATTATATGAAGTAATTTTAAAAATATTGAATCTTTGATGACCGAGATGATTTTTTTGGGATAAATTAACGTTATAGATAGTATAATGTTTCCCCATCATATGTTCGTGGTATTTTTTCAAATTAATTTGATATTTTTGAATAAAATTTTATGCATGACATTATGTTAATTTTACAACAAATGTAACATAATGTTTAAACGAATCAAAATAAACTATTAATATATTATAAATCAAAATGATAGGTTTATCCTATGAAATTGTAATTTACATTATTAATGGAATTTAATAAACTGAAATAATTTCATATTTACAAATGTATATATTATGAATTCATTGGAAAACAATTAATTATATTTAAAATAGAATCTTCATTAAAATAAAGGGAAATATTTTATTAAAAATTTATTTTTATGAAATCAAAAGTGTTGTAATTTAATATATTAAACAACTAACCTTTGGTGAATTGCTTAAATAATATTTATATATTTTATATTCATTAAAATGTTTAACATTCACCATATGTTTTTTTATACCAGAGATAATAATAAATTAAATATTCCACATAAAAACTATATCTTTCCAAAAAGATGTGTTGTCACATTTTTTACACTAATAATAAAATTAATTTTTGGAAATATAAAAAATAAATTTGAAAACAATAATGTACTTTCTCGAAATAATCATGTCAATATTATATTTTGGTGAATTCATGAGACTTTTTTGAAAATAATAAATTTTATTTTAATAGTGAAAAATACTGAATTTTAAAAGAAAATTAATTGTTCCTTTATGTTATTTATAATGGTAAATTACATTTAAATTTGTGTAAAATTAAAATTATATTAATTAGATACATTTATTTATTTATTTTTAAAATTAATTTAATTATATATTTTTTAATTTAAATTTGGTTAAAAATACTATGTATTCTTTTGACCATTTTATCTTGGAAAACGAACCTTATCATCATGTTTGCAAGAAAAATTACATATTATATAATCCATTTATGTGAATGGGATATAGAAAAATGGATTCAATATTTGGAATCACCATAATTTATATTATCTACTATGTTAAAATTAATTTTTTAATATAATTAATAGTAAAAACTATACACATTATTTACCAGAGTTAGGGTAAAAATGGGTTTACTAGAGGTGGGATATTAACGTAAACTAAAATAGAAAAATAACCCAATTTTCTTATAAAAACTATTTATCGGGGAGAATTTTACTCTATAATATCTAAGTATAAATAATTCTCCATTTAGGAAACCGATGACAAGTAAATGATGTAGGTAGTCCTTTTTCTCGTTAAAAAATTACAAGTGTGCCAGTTACCAGACATATTAAATGACACACACTATCCTATGTTTTTTCAAAATGTAAAACCCTTTCCATTAAAACAAGAAATAAAAAATAACTTCAAAAATTTCTTCCAATCACTCTAGAAGATATTATTTTGGACATAAATACTATCTAAGAATGATTTTTGTTCAATCTGAAGGTGGCTAACTGAATAAGAAGTAACATTATTTAAAGAACATTTTTTAGTCTCTCCCTATACCTCCTTCAATTATTATTTAAACATTCTTATATTATAACCATAATATATCAAATAAAAGTATATTCATTTTTATGTTAAATAAATATAATAAACTCCACTTTCATCAAATGGGTGAAGAAATCATCATTCATGTGTACTGCAGACTACCAACTCATGGACTAATGTCATTCATTTTTCAATGAACACATCTCACTATTGGGTGTATTGATAGATTTAAATTATAAATATATATATATGTATGATATTTATAAGTTAATTATACAAATATAGTCATTTAATAATATATATACCTTTTTAGTATTCAATTTTCTTGGGGATACACTAACTTTTCCAGTGTGTATGACAGATTACCACCATACAAATCATTGTGATTCATCTATCACTAACACATTACATGAAGGATAATAAGGGATTTTAATGAATATATGTGATATACGTGAAATAAATTTTAAATTAATGTAAAAAAAATTCTAGAAATATATTATATCATTTTCTTTCTTAGATTTCCAGTCATTGAAATATGATAATATCATTCATGGAACTGACGAATAAAACCTTCACAATGCGATGTGACTCTCCCTCATTACTCAGCACAACTCATGGATAATATGTATACATGTATTTATGGAAAAAATATATTATTTTTGTGATTATTTAAATAAAAATATGATATATTTTTAATCTCCTTTCTATAATGATTGTCGAAAAATGGAAACGTTACTCATGTATTTGTAGATCCTACCATCTCCATGATTGTAACACACTTTATTTGTCCAACACTATAATTCATGACTGGATCTAAAAATCTAATTTATTTATAAATATTTTAATTTTTCCCTTATTATTTTTTTGAACATGATGTAACCATGATCAATAAATGTGGATCAAAAATAAAAAATAAAAACATATATGAAATACAAAGTAGTTACTAACGGAACTATGGTTTTAACTAGGAAATGGTATAAAAAATGTAAAAAAAATTCATAAGTGGATCATATATTGTATAAAATATTTAATTATGTTTCTATAATATATATAAAGTAGTATTATATTTATTATACATGTGTTTGGGACATTTGGGAAGATATTTTATACATTAGGTAAGGGATTCTCGTATCAATTTTTACTTTTTTGAGACACATTCCATAATCAACACCTATTTTTTCTATTGTATATACAACCCATGAATTTATTTTAGGTTGTTTCAACTAAAAATTATTTGGAAATAAATATCTATTTTAAGATATCTTTTTTAGGTGGTTAATGGTTCAAAAGTTCTCAAAGTGATAAGTGATTTTTGAATAAATTTTCAACCTTTGAGTCATGTATTATATGTTGAATCTATTCTGTTTTATTAGGTGTAAACATAGTCCCATTAAAATTTAATATTATTAATTTACTAATTCCGATGATATTTTATCTTTAATTTAATGGAATTCTAGAATGGGGATTAGAATTCAATTTTTCCAAAGTGGAAAGGGTTTTATAATGCAATATCATCGTTTTTCAAAATTATTTATGATTATGTTTCAGGTGGTGAAATATAATCATCAAACTATATAGAAACATATCAATTTTATTCTCTTGTGGTTATGTAATATATATACATGTTTTCCCTTCAATTTCCTCCCATTAAGTACTCAGGAATTCAAAATAATTATTTTTTTAAAAAGGTCTTTATTTGACTCTTCGGCCGAAAAAACATATTCTTCCATTACCTTGTTTTAAAAAAATTGTATATTTTTTTAAAATAATTCAAACTATTTATTAAATAACATTTTCCCATGTAGTAAATTTAATTTTTTTTTAATAGGAATCATAATATCATCTTTCAAAACATATCCCATTTAGATTTTTTAGAAGATATGAGAGGAATCAATTATATAATGTGTACTACACTCATGAAATATTTGATCATCGTGAAAATAAATAATTTTATGATTACATTATGATTATTAATAATTATTTTCAAGTAATTTGATCTAATTTTTTTATTGATTTTTAATTTTAAAGGGTTATTTTTAATGAAAATTTAATTTTCTCAATATATGATCCTAGTGATAATTAAAAATCATTACCTATCTAAGAAGATTTACTTTTGTATAGATTATTTTTTTATGATGATATGAACCAAGTTAACCAATATAATTCTTTCCCTGAATGGTTTATTATAAAAATATGTTTATGAAACCCTTTTCTATTCCATGGGTTATACCATTATATCTTTACTATGAATAATGGTACATTTTTATTGGGGTATTGTATCATTAAATGATTATATGATTATTAAAGGTGTTTAATTTCAAAAGTTAATGAATTGATGAAATATTTATAAACCCCATTTCATTTCATAAATTATTGTAAGATGAATGTTTTATGATCTTTCAGAACACATTGTTTTTATTTTCATTATGTTATAGGTGAGGCCTATGTCTCCATCTAATGAATCAGGTAAATATATATAAATCATGTGTAGGTATGTTATGCCTGAAAAGTATTACAGTTTCACAATGTTTTTCATAATCCACATTATATGTTAAAAAATTTATGCCTATACATGATTACATGTTTTTCGTGTTATTCGAGAACCAATTTTTCTTTTCCAAATTATTATGCATGGACCATGTTTTATGTATATATGTGTATGTGATGGAATAATTTCATTTCCTTGGTATAATGAGTCAATATACCTCTATTTATATATGTTCCTAATTTTATATTCTGGTAGATATTCCGAAAATCTATATCTTATGAAAATAATATACTATCATGGATCAATTTATTTTATTCCATTAACAATCATGTCTCCAGAACAAAAAATATTTATTTAATGAATAATTATTATTGTATTTGATATGTTGTTTACGGGTTTCAAATGTTATGTTTATGTCCTTATACATTCATATTTTTTTATTCATATATTTATCCATTTCTAACCCTTACTGAATATATAAAACTTTCCTTTCTTTTTTCCCCTTTCCCCTGGTTATGAAGAAAGGTATTATATAGGATATGTTTTTGAATAGTGCTAAAGGGGAATATAATTATGTTATTTTTTGAATATTTATAGGAAAATTATATTATTATGTACATATTATACAAAGACACTAAACTGTTATGTTACATGGATGATTTTTCTAATGTATTGAATATTCATCTAAAATGTTGCATTATATGTGTACGAAATTTGTGGGATTCTCTATATACTCAATCTATTAATTTAATATTTTAATTAAAAATGATGATTTAAAAAATTATGGTACTCTCTAAAATTATTTAAAATAACATTAAATATATTATGAATATTTATAAGGAAGTATATTTAGTTAAGGCCTTAGGATACTCTCCAAGATGTTTCAATTCATTTAATTTTCTCTAATGGTGTAGATATAATGGATAATGAAGAGTTTTCTAGTTGAAAAGTTGATATTCCTTCTCTATTATCCTCCTTCATCTTCCTCATTTAATTATTTATTTGTTTTATAATAACAATTAGTCATGATAGAACTTGGGTTATGATATCCTTTGATTTTAATGTGGTTTTTGTTTTTCTGGGTCCAGTGGTCATAGGTTTGGTGTTTGCTAACCCATGGATGGTGATATTGGGTGTGCGTTTCCATTACGCTAAGGATTTGAGGTAGGATATCCCTTTCACATGACATTATCTTTTTAGATTCATCATTTTATTATTTTTTTCATCTGATATATATATTTATTCTTTTTTTCATCATTTGAATAATTTTGATGGTGTGGGAAATGGTTGTTTAATCCTTGTTTTGTTAAAGGTAATGTTGTTTATTTATTCAAGTGCACACTAACGTTTTGTTTAAATGATCCAATGTCTTTCATAAAAATCAGTTTTAAAACCAGTTATATTGTCTTTTGAATATGTTACAGTATCTTTTATAAAATATGGAATGTAATTATTATTTTATTCTTTGTCATGTTCTCTAAATAAATTATTTTGTTTAAAACGGCATTCCATGTGTTCGGTATATTGTTCGATTGGATTTTACGAGTTATGTTTGATTTAAAAATAATTTTTTTGGATTTATAAATGAATTTTAAGAATGATAAATGTAAATTTGGTTCCATATATGTCCTTCCAATTTTTATTAGGTTTTACAAACAAATGGGTTTTGGTTTACAACATGTTCTGGCCCGCGTTTTTGGAAAATGGATTGTTTCACATCCTTTTGAAAATAGATGTGTTTTGAATATGAAACCTGAATGTTTTAAGGGATTTATGAATGATATTTTTTATTAAAATGGTGTGTATAATTATATTTAATAAAATTAAAATTCATTCCCTGATCGATATATAGTTTTGATAAAGGCTTAATGTCCAGTTTAGTATTTTTTTTTTCAAAAATGGTTTCCATGTGTATTTAATGTTTTGTCTTTTTGGAAAATTTTATGGTCCATGAAAATGATTTATTAATTGGTTTTGGAGATTAATAATCTCGTTTTTTATATTATTTATTAGTTTGTGGCCCTGAAAGATCATTTTCAATGGATTTTATGTGCAAGCCACGTTATACTCCTTGAAATTGTTTTGTGAATCTTTTTAGTGTTTTATTGATTCGTGAAAGAAATGTGAAACATGTTGCAAATTTTTTGTGTGTTTATGGTTTGGTAATGGAATTTGTTTGTAGAATGTTTTTCTTATAATATTTTTATCTTGATTGAGCACTAAAGGGAATCTCAGGTATCTAGGTTGGAAGATGTGTACTAGTATGCTAGTGATTCTGTGGCATTTGGCATCTATTTCAAATAGAAAGTTTCACAATGAAAACACTAAAAAAATTATGATGATGATTTTGTTGGGGTACCACTAGGTTATGGGTATGATCCATACTAGTGGCTCGTGTTCACGAGAATGGATATTTATTATGGTTACATTCACCGATATTCGATGTACCTGGGTCTCAAAACGAACTAGTGCCTAGGGGTGTTCCCATGAGTTGTGCTCATTGGCTATTTTGTACTCACTATCAGCATATGGTGTGTTTGGTAGGTAAATTCAGTAGTGTGTGTGATTTATTTAAAAGTGTAAATTCTTTAAATCATCCCTCTTGAAAACTATTTTCATTTTGAAGTTGCACCTCTTTGAAAATTGTTACTAGCATTCTTATTTATAAAACGTGCATGTTTTTGTCTGTAATTTTTTATATAGCATGAAAGCTGATTTAGAAAACATTCCTTTTTATATTTTATTTAAAACATTAACTTTTTGTTTATTTTATTTTAAAGGATGTGCACTAGGAATTGAAGATCGGGCCAACCTATTGGGTTTTAATACTCATGCCTATAGTTTTCTTCTGTTTTTATCACTTTTGCAGGTTTCAGCCTAAGTTCGATCGCCTTGGGTGACATGTGATCACTATGTTGGTGAGTCAGCACAAGGTTCACATAGAGTTGGATGGTTATCCGGTTTTGTCAGATGAGTTGTTGGTTTAGTTTTACTTTCTGTTTCTTTTAAAAATAATTTTCATTTCAGTTTTTATATAAATGTATTTTGGGATGTCCATTTCATACCACTGATTTTTTTATTGTTTGTATACTGGAGAAATCATTCCCTTGTGTACTCTAATGATGCCATTTGTTTTTGTCGCCATCCCAGGATGATCGGGAATACCTCTCAGGACTTGCTGTGTGCCAGCCCTTTTGACTGGTTCAGGGTCGACTCGGGCTAGTTTGTGACAAAATGGTATCAAAGGAGGTCAGATCTTAGAAGACCTTTCTTTTTAGAACACATTTGTTATTTGGGGGTATTTCAAGGTTGATTGAATAGGATTTTTGAGACTTTATGGTTATGTGTGGGAAGAGGGTCGCGAACTCTTACTCGTTCGGATCCTCGATATTTAATGGGATATCTGGTTTTATCAGTATCCTTTGTTTTATTGATTATTTGTTGATGGGATATGACATGTGGAGTCTGACTAAAGGCCTCTGTGATCTTGGAGGGCCTGGAATGCCTTGTGGAGCTGATTCATTGTTGTAATATGTCTCTTTGTGTTGGTGTTGTGTTTGACATATGGCCTCCACCCATATTTTCAAGTCACCCACTGAAACTAGTTTCCTTTTGTGGGTTTTTGGATCATTTCTAGAATTCTGAATTTTTTTTTAAAATACATGTATGAGAATGGTAAAAATGGTTTTTAAATGAATGATTTACATTTTTAAAGTGGAAAAAGTGGTCTTGAAAAAATTAATTACAAGAATGGTTTTCAACGGTTGTGTTTTTGTTGAAAAAAGAGGCAGTGGAAATGATTTAACGGGATTGGACTATCCATAATCTAACCATGTTGTTTTTTGGAATAAAATGTTTTAAAATTGTGAGTCATTTTAAGGTGATTCAACATATTTGTTTTAAATAAGGTGTTTTTGGATGTTCAAAAGTGTTTGAATATAATGAATTGGTTTTCTAAATTGGTTTTGAGTGGTTGTTGTTTTCCTTGAAAAAGTATTGGTCTCAATGACCATCATATTATGAAAAGATCCCTTGATTAATTTTAAAAAATGGTAAGGGTTTGTCTGGGGTAGCTCTTGTGTCTTAAAAGTTCATTAAAATGAAAAGGGGTAGATTTTTAAGAAAATGGTTCTTGTTGATGTGTGGTTTGTTTTGTGAAATATGAAATGAATTTTTTTGACCTGGTGGATGGTGTTCCATTTTATGGTATGATATTTTTTGAAAGATATTGTTTTGTTTTAGTCTTTGGTGTTTTCACGGGTACTCACATTCATGGTTTTATTGATATCTAGAAGGATGGCCTATATGGAATGGTGTTTTTGGTGGCTAGGGTAGAATAGAAAAGTGTATCAGGGTGAAACTTGATGAAAGACCATTGGTGAATGTGAAAATCCACCAAGTTAGTTTGTTTGTTTCTAAAAAGTTCTTTGAGCTGAAAAATTATGTCCTTTGTATATAAACCAATGGTTATGTGGCTTGTTTTTCAATGTCTTAAAAGAGTTCATTATTCAATAAGCTTCCTTGTGATTTAGATGTCATACTCTTTTTGTATATTGTGGTGAGATCTTGTAGGTGGCTTGGTTTTGGAGTAATGTTCATTGGGATTCTAAATATTTGTTTCATGTTGTGATGTTTCCATGAATAGTTCTCTATTGGAAATTATTCCTGTTGATCAACCTAAGGAATCATTTAAAATTTTAAATCCACCGCTTAGAATGATACCACAACCCATTTGTTAAAATATATATTTTTTGGGATCTATTTAAAGTGTCTTCTATTTATGTTGATTCTCTCTATTGTAGTAGTTGTGCTCAGTGATGTTTAGTGTGTGTTTTTGTGTGCCTTGTTCATTCTTATCCTCGTTCGGAGTGATAAAATATTGTGTTGTGTACCTCCATGTTCATGCTTTGATAAAAATTTGTTATTGAGGAAGAGAGTTTCATGGTGTCTCTTGATCTATTGTTTCTTCCTAGGAGTGTTATATGGTACTTTTTGGAACTAAGGGATGAATTCCTAGTCAGGGATTATTAATGCCTGACTGTGAGTCAAGAGATGCTTCATCCATCAGAGCTCCAGTCATAGGGTTCTAAGTGAAGCTGGTGAGTAGTCATGAGCCCTATGATTGTGGGTAGTATTGCAAAGGTCATACCTGTACCATTTAACTAAGGTAGTAACTTTTTTTCTTTTGTGGTTTCAATTTCCCAATGATTGGGTCCCCTTCCCTCCCCTCCCAAGTTAGTGGGAGTTTGGATCCTCGCGGATAGTGTTAGACCAATTCTTACTGCTTCCATTCGAGAGTGTGTGGATTAAATGATCATGTTGTGTTTCTCAAAAAATGGTTAGGTTGGTTGTTTCAGGAGTGTTTTGGTTGTCTTATGTGAGTGAAGAATGATTCTAGATCATTTTTAATTCTTGTTTGTTCGTTGCAAGTTGGGTTCTAATGGTGGGGAGACCCACCACGGGTCTTGTAGATTATTCCTCCTAAGAACATATCTAGTGCTAGTTGTTTCTTAATTGTGGGGAGTTTATCCCATAATCCACTAGACTCTTTGGTTTTTTTATTTCCATTAGGTTTCAGTGATTGTTGGGTTCATTGGTAGAAATCCTAATAACTGGGCTCTTGGTTTTGTTGTGGATGTAGTGACTCGATAATTCTGTTGATTCTCAAGAAGTGGGTGAGAGTTGGTGTTTTGGTTTTGGAAAGAGGAATAATTTACATTAATGGTTGATGTTTTGTCATTGGAATAGGAGGCTGGACCATATTGATAAGTAATCCTTAGGTGTTGATCAATTAGCTAGATTGTGATTAGTCTTTCGAGAGGCAGAAATATTTAATGGTGGGGAGAATTGTCACATCCAGGTTTTTTCATTTCATGTCATGGATTTGATCCGGTTCATTGAAAATCTCATTCCATTTTTGTTTTTTGGGTGAGAATAAATTTGAGTTTTGAACTACCATATATTTCTAATAACTCAAATTTGGGTTCTCCATTTCTTGTTTAGTAGTTTTGGAGAAAGGATGGTTACTTCCCGATTTGGGCCAAGCGTGAGCCAATTTCTAAATTTAAAAACATATTTTGTTTATTTTATAACTAATACATTTTTTACCATTTTTGATGCATTAAACTTCCCAATTGTCCTAAACTGACATAGTAAAACTACCATATCCTTTATGACCCCATAAAAATTCATAAGCATGGTGAATTGGGGTATCTTTTTTAAGTACTGGGCTAGACCATGGGCACACTTCCAGTTTTAAAAAAATTATTTGTTTCTTTTATATCTAATTAAATTTTTAATTTTTTTTGTTATTCCACCTCTCCCTAGAATCCAATACCCTTATCCTCACCCCCATTCTCGATTTTACCTTTTTGGAGCTCATATGAGTCACGTATTAGGGGAAACATCTCAATATATGTCAAATCGTCTAGAATCGCATAGGTAAATTATTTCTTCCATAAATCATTCCATTAGTACTAATTTGCACACAAATATTCATTACATGGTTCTTCCATACCTTGGGATAGTCTACCTGAAGTTTTATGCCATTTCTATTTTTTATGAGGCAAGATCTAATGGAAGATTAAGAGTTTTCTAGTTGAAAAGGTGACATTCCAACTTCATTCTCCTCCTTCTTCTTACTCCATTCAATATTTCATGGTTTTATAATCTCCACTAGTCATGATAACCCTATGGTTATGCTATAATTTGATATTTTATGAGTTTCTTTCTTTTTTGGGTCTAGTCGTCACAAGTTTAGGGTTTGTAAACCCTCGAATGGTGATTTGGGTGTGCCTTTCCATTACGACAAGGATTTGAGATAGGATATCCCTTTCACATGCCTTTATATGTTAATATTCGTCATATAATTATAGTTTTCATCTGAATTATATATTTATTATTATTATTCATCATTTGATTTATATTCTTGGTGCAAACAATGGTTTTTTAGTCCTTGTTTTGTGATAGGTAATGTTGTTTTTCCATAAAAGTTCACACCAAGTGTTTGTTTGAATGTTCCACTATATTCCAATACTATGTTGTGAGGAGTAGATCCCAATTTATGGTATTTGGAATATGTTAAAGTATCTTGTATAAAATATGGAATGCAATTGATATTTTAATCTTTGTCAAGTGCTTAAAATAAATTGTTTTTTTAAAAGGCTTGTCATGCGTTCAGTAAATTGCCCTTTTGTGTTTAAGTGTTATGTTTGATTTAAAAATTACTTGTTTGGATTTAAAAATGAATTGGAGGAATTATAAATGGTATTTTGGGTCCTCATATGGCTTTCCAATTTGGATTTTGTTTTAAAAACAATTGGATTTTGGTTTAAAACATGTTTTCACCCAAGTGGTCGGAAAATGAGCCATTTTATATCCTTATGAAAATGGTTGTGTTTTGGATATGTAACTAGAATGTTAAAAGGATTTATGAATGTGTGCCTCAGATTTAAATGGTGTGTATACACATCCTTAATAAACGTGAAATTAATTCCTTGGTCAACAGATAGTTTTGAGAAAGGTTTACAGGCCCATTTGGCATTTTTTTTGTAAAATGGTTTCCATGTGCATTTCATGTTTTATCTTTTGGGGTAATTTTATTGTCTATGAAAATGATTTATTAATTTGTTTTGGGGCTTTCAAATCTATTATTTTTTGTTATTTAGGGGTTTTTTCCCTTAAATAATGATTTTGGAATGGATTTTATGTGCAAGGCCTCGTTATACTCCTTGAAATTGTTTTAGGAATATTTTTAGCGGTTTGTTGATTCGTGAATGAAATGTGAAGCATGTTTGTGGAATGATTTTGTGTCTATGTTTTAGTATAGTAATTTTTATGTGGAAAGTGTATTTGATAATTTTTTTTATCTTTTTTTAGAACTAAAGGGAATCCCGGGTCTCTAGGTGGGCGGACGCGTACTAGTATGCTATTAATTCTGTGGGGTTTGGCCCCTATTTCACGTAGCAAGTTTGGTGACGACAACACTAACTAAACTATAATTATGTTGTTTTGGGTGACCACTAGGTTATGGGTATTCCCTATACGAGTGTCTTGTGTTCATGAGAACATATATTTATTATGGATACATTCACAGAGATTAAAGATACCTAGGGCTCACAACTAACTAGTGCCTAGGGGGGTTCTCGTGACATGGGATCATTGGATATTTTGTACTCAATATTGGAATATAGTGTGTTTTGTTTGTTAATTAACCAGTGTATATTATTTATATAAAAGTTTTAATTCTTTAAAGTATCCCTCTTGACAACTATTTTCATTTTGAAATCGCACCTCTTTGAAAATTGTTACTAGCATTCTTGTTTATAAAACTTGCATGTTTTTTTATGGTAATTTTTAATATAGCATGGGAACTCATTTAAAAAACATTCCATTATATCTTGTATTTACAACTTCAAATTGATGTTTCATTTATTTTAAAGGATGTTCATTGGGAATAGAATATCAAGCTAACCTACTACGTTTTAATACTCACACCTATAGTCTTCTTCTATTTTTAGACATTGTGCATGTTTCCCCAAGAGTTCTATCACCTTTGGAAACATGTGATCATTATATTGGAGAGTGACTAGAAGGGTAAAATGGAGGTTTTTGTTTATCATGTTTCATCAGTTGAGTTGTTGGTTTATTGGTACTTTCAGTTTCATATAAAAATAATATTCCGTTCAGTTTTTATATAAATGTATTTTGGGCTTTTTATTGTTTTATATAGTTTGTCCTATTATTTATAAATGGGTGAAATCATCTCCTTGTGTACTCTAATGATTCCCTTGGTTCTTGTCGCTATCATGGGAGGAACGGGAACACCTCTCAGGACATTTCACAGGATAGCCCTTGTGACCGGATCAAGGTCGACTAAGGCTTGTTCGTGACAACCAAGATACATTTTTCTCCGTCCATGAAGATCACATGAGTGGAACCTTATCATTCTTATTTTTTTAATTACATCCCTTTCTCTAAGTTTTATTTGTATTTATATTGATTAATTCATTTATTAAATCTTTTTTATATCCATTGACTGGTTTAATATTTTTTAATATGTGGTATTCATTGTTTATATTAGTTATTGTATTTTATTAGGATCATTCGAGATAATGTTAGGTGATTCCTTGTCATTACCATATGTGATTTGATAATTATATTATAATTTTTTTATTTATATTATTATTTATTATTCTATTATATAAAATTATTCTTGATAACTAGTATCATATATGTTATTTATTGTTTATATATGTAAATTTACTATTCTATTATCATAATTGAAAATCACACATTGGATGTTTGAATAATGTTGAGTAGAATATATTCATTCTGATGAAATGAATCTAGAAATCAAAAATATAGAAATAACAATTTTCTACTTCTCTGTATATTGAATTAATATATAGATACGTTAAATCGATTTCCATAGATAAAATTTTTATAATGATAATAGGATTATCTTGGATTTATTGAATTACAAAAATGGTCGAATATACCTTTTTGGATGCTCTAAATCTTTTCCAAATTTATATAATTTCTATTTATCTCTGTAGTCTCCCTGAATTTATGTGATTCTATATTTCAATGATAAATTAATCTCTAGGTATCATAATTTCACACTTCTTCTTAAGTTGAAATGATAATATGGTTATATATATTCCATTAAATAACATGTAAGTAGGAAATAACTATTTGGATTCTCTAAAACAATCATAACATTGTACAAAAATTTAATAATTCTACAGATATCAGAATATGAGATATATAATGTTTTAATGATATATAAATCCAATAATTCAATACGGAAGTGTTCTTGGATTAGTCGGAATGATATTGAAATTATATAATAATTAGTCCACTAAGATGAATTCTGAATACACTGTTTATAAGGAATAAAAGTTTATAAACCATCTAATATCAAAATGATTTAAATTTTTAGATATTTTTGGGTGTCTTAGAAAAATTATTTTATAATATAATAATGATTGAAATAAATTATAAAGAATGTTTTGAGATAAACATGTAATGGTCATTTAGGGTAATATTCATATGGCTGGAATTCTAAATTTTCATTTGTTAGATGTTTTTACAGTTCTATGTTGAGGAAACGTCTAATGCATCATGAGTAGAAATATATTGTGCACATCTTCCTAAAGAATAAAATTACTTCATAATCCTCTTACATCAATTATCTAAAGAAATATCCTCTAGAATCAAATAAACTACAATATTAATGAAATTTTCACATCTTTTTTCATGCTATAGTAAACTCTATATCAGCTTCTTGACACCCACATCATGTAGTAACATGAATAATAGAAGGATGCACATATATTTTATGACTTTTGGAAACCCATGTCTATATAATGAAGTATATAAATAGATAATGGATTAACTCAAATTAGTGTTTATAAATCACTTTAAGGATAATTAGTTTTAATAATTCTAGTAACTTTGTATTAAAATACTGGAATTTGAGAAAATAAGAAAAAAGAAACCCTGTGTATTGAGGTTGGAGATAAACAACACTCTCAAGATGTATATAGATTTAACTCTATGTTTTTAGGATTCTAAAATTTTGTTAAATTAATTTAATGACAGATTCCCTTATTGGGAGGGGTGAATTAGGGTATGAATCATGTTCTTGTTTCCCCATGTACCCATAGTGATCTAACTTTGGTAACCATCCCGGGCCTCACTTATTAGTAGGGCCATACAAGATTCTACAATATTTGTGATGATTATATTTACTAGTAATATTAATTGGGCCTTTTTCAGACATGTTTGTTGATCAACCAATACAAATGCTTTGATATTCATCCTTTAGAGTTTGATTAAATGTAAAAAAAAGACACAAGAATTTTATATGGTTCACCATCACTAGCCTAAATCTAAAGAGAACACACTACATTATTTCAATAAATAAAATACATTAATATTAATTGGCCTTGTGGATAGATTATTTCATCTATGGTAACTCAATGACCAGATCAGTCCATTAAAAAAATATTTACTGTTTGTCTCCCCATCCAATCATGGGAAACTCCATTTTTCATATCCTTTATATCACTATTTCTGGTGGGTATAATTTTTTACTCATTGATGAATACATATAATTATTCTCTGATTGGTTATGCATTGATGAGTTTCCATTTATATTCACTCAACTCATTCAAAAAAAGTAGTTAATATTACCCTCATTGCTACTTCACTTTACCTATGGAACTAATCTTCAAGGAATACCAACTTATTTTGTAAAAGTCTTAAGAAGTGAAAAAAACTCTCACTATAATGAATCTAAAATATTTTGGGAATCCATTTCATCTATTTCACAAAACATTCCCCTTTTTTGGGAAACATTGTAATTTTTCTAACTCACGGTATTTTTTTAAAATCAAAACCTTTAGAAAATAATTCTAATACTTCATGAAACCCCTTGGTCATTTTGAAATATGTTATTTTTTAGAACATGGGTTCATATGAATCCTCTATACAAGAAAAATAGTCATAGAATTTTATTTCAATTTCATATCCTTTGGATCTTCAACAAGTATCGATGTCTCAACGGAGAGGGGTAACGAACAATTTGTAGGATTTTATTCCCCTTCAATGGAATCTTTTAATCACCACCACATTTTCATAAAAATGTATATTCATGTTCATGAAACTCCCCATCTTCATCAAAGAGTGTGTAAATTTTCCATTTTTTTAAACATTGTACAACCACATAACATAACATATTTCCTTGTACACTCATCTAGAAATTGTTATTAATTAAGATGAATGTTCACAAATACCCATTTCATGATATAGCCATGTCAGGTTTCTCCAATTTCTTAAATATATTCAAACAATATTTAGTATATTCATTATCGAAATTTGAGGCTCACACATTTCTTCAAGAACTCTTCCATTTTACCTCAACCATGAACATACCCATATCATCTAGTGTTTAACAAGTTGTATAGAAAATAAAATTTTATTCATCACACTATGTTGTTGGAAACACATCATTGAACACACCATCTCACCTTGGTTGATAGTGATTGAGTTAATGAGAAATCTAGTACAGAACACATATAAAAAACAATTCAATTTAGTGTCCAATATATTTTATATGAACTTAAAATATAGAATTAATTGTATATAAAAATGACAAATAGATTATCATGATCTAAACAAATTATTTTTTTTATTCCAGCTAAATGATATGGTGAATGAGACATGCCAGAACTAAAATATAAGAGAAATATCTTGATTGTTCTATAGTAGAGAGGATTCCACCTAAAGTATTGAATGAGTAAAATTCATAGAATAGAAGATATAAACACTAATTATATAACTTGATACACTCTATGAATAAGATGTTCATTCCAAAAATGTTGTTTGAGTGTTATGATCAGATATAATTTAATACTATATACGAGAACTCATCTAATACATAATGAGAGAAGATTATTACGGTATTCTACTAATAGAGTTTGAAAATATGTAAATAAGCTATTAACTCTTCTCTATGAGTCTCATGATCCACAATATCAAATATTATGTTAGACACATAACATAATATCTATTTCATACTAAAATAGATTGATGATATGTGTGGAAGTTGGTAATGTGGCATTACCAAAAGGTTAAATTCTTGTAATCATCCTTCTAAAAGGTCTTATGAGATCTGATGTTTTGAGATGAACCAATATAATATCACAAAATCAAATATTATACTCATGCAGTAATGAGTTACATGTTACTGATTAAAATAGTTATACATTCTATATACTATTTTTGGTATTTATAATTGATTATTATGAATAATGTTTTTTGGATGATATGGTAGAGGAGATTAGAATTAATTATTGAATTATAGATTATGAGTAATGGATATTATTATATGAGACCATTGAAGTTATATAAAAAAATATTGTTCTTTATTATCTTAAAATTTTGGATGTTTTTACTTTTTGATATTAAAAAACCAATTTCATGATATCCTTTATAATGTGACAAAATAATATATACAAATTCCTTGGTCAAGATTAACGAAAGATCACACCTGACACATTATCTAAATATTTTGTATTTATTCAATATAGGTATAAGATTAAAGGATTATTGTAATGGTTAAATTATATAAATAGATTTAATTGAAAATAAAATTCCTCTATATATTTCTTAGTTTACATGAATAATGGTAGTAGGGTTTACTATGTATATGGGTGCTCATATAAAAAAATCCCTACACTACACTGTGTGATATCATTATATTTCCGTGGATGATTGAAAATGTCTAGTGATAAATAAAACTATTCTTCTCTTTTATTATCTTACTATATGAATAAAAAGGAATAATATATCATGTATCTAAGGGAAAAAATATTATTCAAATGTTAATTTTATTCAAAGTGAGAAGATGAAATACATTGTTATATCGAATGTTTTACCAAGAACACGATGTTTATATTCATTGATGAAAATTTTACTATTATTGTGAATTACTAAAGATATTTCAAGTATATTTGTTAAAAAAGTAATTTTTTTTTTGAAATCTTATCAACCTTATATGTCTCAACTACACTCTCTTAGTGTTAGATTTTTGTATGTAATCATTGTGATGTGTTATTTTCTTATAATAAGCTATCCTGGTTCCTAGATAAAGAACCCAAAGGCCTATTAAAATTCTTCATATTTATTGATGGATACATGAACTCAATCCATTATGTCCCTTGTAAATGAAGGGGTTCAAGTGAAATCATAATACCCATCGAGTGTAGTGTTGGTGTAGTGGAATTTGGGACTTTTTTCACTGAAAAACTATATAATGATGTTTTCTAGTCACTTTAAATTCTTATATTTATCCTTCATTAATCATTTAAATAATTAAAACATAATAAATATCTATTTAACAGGGAACATTAATTGAGAAAATAATTTTACAGGTGCTCAATTCATAATCCTCTTGAGTCTTCATCTACTTACCTTAAAACAATAATAATCAATTATTTATTGTGGTTGATATGAATATTTACTTTTGAAGAAATATAGGACATAATATTTGTTTAGGATTTTTAATGATCACAAATTTTCATATGTGAATCATATTAATTCTTTTTATGTATTAAATATTCAATTTATGTATCTTACGCAACATATTCCTAAAGAACATTTCCACATTTTGGTCACATTAAGGTATAAATATTATAAAACTAATGATTTTTTTAAATATATAATGAAAAAAATAATTATAATATTTAAGACATATTCTTATGTGTTACATTTACCATCTAAATTAAACAATTCATAAAATTGAATAAAATATTAACAAACATAATATTACTAAAGAGACTTTAAGAATTTGTAGATATAGATCTCCCACATTTTAGAATATGGAAGAATGTTCTTGTCTTGTGGACAACCTGACCAAACCTTATAATATCCATTGATCAATAATCAAGTGTGGTTATAAATTTTATCATTATTGTAACAATAAAAATATATGAACAATTATAATAGACCTTCACTTTCAAATGGATTCAAATAGACCACTAAATATTGTTATACTAAAGATCAATAATATATTTTTTCCATTAAGAAACTCATTAAATAAAAAAATATTTAATATAATAATTTTCCAAATATTAAATCAAAGAATAAAATTATTCATAATCTAAATGAATTCATATATATGAATATATTAAAAGGTTCTCGACCATGAACTAATGTATTGTAAATCATTTATTTATTAATGGATCATGTGTTGTCACCATATAATTCGATGTATGTAGTTACCATATGTGGGGTTTTGTCATGAAAAAATATGGAGAATATTTTATGAGTAATTTCAGAATTAGATACTACTAAGCCTGGTGGTTTGGTAAAAGTTTATAAATTCATGAAATATTATAAAATATATATGAGAATTTCTAATATATGAGAAAACCATTTGATGTTTCCTTAAGGATAATAATTAATAGGCTTATGATTTATCAAAAATAAAATTATTGTAACTATATCCTTAAAATTTTTGAATCCAGAAAATTTTCATTAAATAATTTGATTGAATATTATTTGTTTTATATCATATTATTTCATATCAATAGCTACAATTTAATTTAATTAAAACAAATGTCTATGATACATGTGGATTTTATATGATTGGATCAAGAGTAATGATATCACATATTTCTCACCCATTAAAATTGTTATGAATATCACCATATCTTAGGAGGGATAAAATCATAATTTTTTAATTTATAATTCATTTATTACCATTATCATCAGTAGAAATATATTCTATTGAATTTTGATGTGTTATCACATATCACTACACATGATACTACTATAGGAAATGAAAAAAATATGGGTTCACTGATTAAAATTATTTTTTAAGGATAGAAAGATGTTGAGAATATTTTTCATTTTTTATATATAAAATAATATAGTTTCGTTATAGATATAGATTTTGAAAATATCTTTAAGTGTATTGGTGAAAATACAGAAACAATCACTAATGAGAGATAAATATTTACACAATATTTAGATCATAGTTTTATCATTGATATTGAAAATGAATCATTGTTTACCTTCAAATAGGTGTTCCCTTCATTCAATTTGTATAATCAAATCTATAATAGAGTTTTTATTAGATAAATAACTTGTAACTTGATTGATTTTTTCCATATTTGTGATTTTTTTAGTTTCCACATTGAAGAAAAGTACATAACCATCTATACTGCTTTTTTTTCTTCCAAAGTTAATTCATGAATCATCTATTGTTCTATTTTTTTTTCATATATTACTTTCTTGTGATCATATTCTGTTAATACAATGACATTTAGGTACTATATCAAAGATACTATATTATCATTTTCTTTCTATATTTTTAATATTTTATCTATTTTTCAGTTATGGAGGGTGATCCATGTGTAAAACCTAGAAATAGAATAAATAACCATGTAAAATGGGTGCATCCGAGGACTACAATTTAGCTACAATATAAAACACTGTTGAAACCCCATATGTTCTATTATGTGGTATATTATTTTTAATAATATTTGAAATATTTTAAATTTAAATTCTTTGATAATTAATTAATAGATTTGGATTAAATTCTAGTTATGTAATTTAATAACATATAATATGTCTAAGGTAAGAAAAAATCAAGTATCCCAAAGACCATAAATATTAATTAATAAATAAATATATATATAGTGCATATATGAAATCCCCATGACATATTATTTATATTTTATAACATATTATTGATTAAACATAATATATTGTTGACAACTTCAATAGTTCAAAATATAAATTGAACTTATGTCATCATATAATTTATTGATTTTAAACAAAATAATATTATAAATCATGTGGAAAGACTTATAAATATTCCAAAAAAAATATCTCAATATTACAATAAATTAGTTTTATGTCTTACATATCACAAAAAATATTATAACCTATATTTAAACCATGAACATAAATTATTTTATTTGGTATAATTATACATCTACAAGAAAACTATGAACATTAAAATTGATTAAAATTTATGATTAGTTTTTCAATATTTTATTGATCTAATAGAAATAATAAATCCAAATTTCATTTACAATGTACTATATACAAATTCATTTATATGATTAATTAAAAACCTATTTTAATTTATTATTATATTAAATTTCCCTATTCATTTTTAGGTGATAATTTCAATCAATAAAAATTATTTTCTACAAATTTCTATACATTTTTAGGTAATAAATTTTTTTAGGTTGATCTATAAAAATTTATTAAATAAATTTATAAACATATAACTTTTTTAAATATATATGATGAATATATAAACTATTTATGAATGTTAACAAAAATATAATTCTAATGAATGTATTTTTATCCATTGTGGAATTTATCAAAATAATCAATTTTGTATATTCATAAAAATAGCTTATCTACCAATATCCCTTTTTATTTGTTAAATTATGAAATATTCCCCTATTTTTTTTGTAAATTCTCATGTATGTCCTATAGGTTTTTATATTTATTCAACTATAGGTAAGACACAATTATTTTCTATGAATATAGATTTTATTTCATTATTTTTTTTTTATTCTAATAAAATGAATAATAATATGACACATAATTTTTAGAGGATTTTGGAACACTCCTCATATTAAATAGAACAAGAATATAAGTACCAATATGTTTTATATTCCAGAAAATACATAAAGAGACCTCCATGGTAATCACTTGGTGTTAATATTTAATTTCTTCTAAAAACCTCCTTATTAGTTTCTTATAGATACAATATCTGTTTGTAAAATTCACATATATAAACATACAAAATCGGGATATATGGATTAATCATGAATTAAATTAATATAGTGAAATATAAATAAATAAATTCTAGTCATGATTAGAAAATATAGATTTATGAACAATGTCGTTATGAACACAAAGTAAATTTAAATATTTGTATATTTCGATTCACCACTCCAAAAATTGTTTAATGAATTCACCGATAATAATTCACTAAAGGATCATGCTTTATAAAAAACTAGAAGATATATTGAATTAGAAGTAGATCATCAGATATTTATATAACCTTTTATTATAGTATAACCATATCAAGTACATAATAATGTTGACAGATTTTCCATAATCTGGTAAATTTATTTGTCATCACATGTCCATTTATGTAAGATATAATTTTTTAATAATGAAAGATCTAAAGGATCATAATATTCAACATTTTCCTATGATATTAACAATATAAAATATAATTTTTTGGGGGTATTAAATTATTTCATAAATTCATTATAATGAATAAAAGTATTGATATTTTAATCAATTAAAATTTTTATATCCTTCAATACAGTATCTCATTAACTAAATATTTACTAAATGATTTATTATGAATAAAAGCTTATTTACCAATGGAAGAAATAAAATTCATATATTATACGTTATGGTATATTTTATAAAGAAAAACATTACACACGAATTGTGGATATATATATCATATGTTTTCATAAGAGTATTCAATGTTCTACATGTGGTGCAGGGAGATGAATTATAGTTTATAAAATTTTAAACAAAAAAATTTCCTAGGACCCTATTTTAAAATGTTTATTAGACAGTGAGTTGTTTTGATATATTGTATAATTACAGTAGTAATGTTTAATACTATATAACATAAAATTTATTTAACATCCACAATTTAAGGATAAAACATATTGAATTAACTAAATAAATTTTTTATAACATTAATAAAGAACATAAAAAATATAGAATCTAGCCTATTAAAGAGCATCACATTTACATCAATTGATAAGGAATTGTAATCAACCCAATTTTGGTACCCATGACCTAAAAAATAAAAAGGAATATCATTAAAGTCTTCAAATCCCTAGATCTTCTAAATCATCCAAATATATGGCTCCATATCCTTGGCTACCCTCAATTATTTTAATGAGACATATATATGCTTATGAATCCATGAGATCCTTTGATCACATGATCGGGAAAAAATGACTGTATAAAAACCATAAAAAATTTAAATTATATCCTAAAAAGGGCATTACATAAATATATAATTATTATATTCAAATAAAACATATTAATAAGTTGTTATAAAGCATAAAAACAACATTATATTGTATATATTCATCATATTTTCTCTTAAAGGTTCTACTTCTCTTTATAGATGATCTTTCAGATACTAGATTCCTTAATTCTCTATATCATTTTGAATTGCATCAAAATAACTTCTCATCAGACTAATTTTAGAAAACATCACTCTATCTGATGATATTTTGTTGTAGAATCATTATAGTGAGATGGAATATTTCATATAAGAGGTATGATAATTCTATATCAATTAGGATTTATTTGTCTCTATTTGGTAGGATTAGTAAAACATTGCCTCATAGAAATTGTTGGTATCCATCTGATTAACATATATTTATGTAATTTATTAGACATCCATCAATGAGATATCATATATATCTTATTGAAGTACTTTTTTAAAATCGATCTTGACATACAGAGAAATTAATGAACTTTTTTGTAATAATTATAATATTACGCAAAAAAATAAAATAACGGTATTAGTTTAGTTCCTTTGGAAACATGGATTCATAAACACTAGTACATATGCGATCTAGATTATCATTCATTATGTTCTTCATGACTAGAACCATTCTTAGACACACAATAAATAGTACATATATTATTATCCAGGGTAAGGAAACATAAAAATTGGTTAGACCCAAATCCAATTAAGGGAAACAACGGAGACATGTAAGCATATACATGAGTATATGGGTATGATAACAAGATTAAATGACTAAAATATCAAACCATATATATCAAAGATCATAAGAAAGAACCGTTTCATAAATATTGGTAGTTCATAAGACATGATTCATAAGTAAATTAATAACCTTAGAAATGAAATCATAATATAAGAAGAAAACATGAAATTTATGGAAATCACATAAGTATATAATATTACTTCCACTGTGGAAAAGGAATATATCCCAATACCATTATAGTTGTATTGGTTCACTCCTCATATAATCTTGGTAGATATGGTTCAATCCCATTTCTATCTTGGTTGCATGAGTTCACTTCTCATACCATCTCAGTTGTCATGGTTCACTCCCATGTCCATCTTAGTAGTCAAGGTTCACTCCCAAGACCATCTCAGTCTATCTCATTAGATATAAATCTTTAATCAATGCATTGTAGGGAGATATATGTCCCTACAATCTCATTATAAAATCATGCATACATTTTCCCTAATATCCTACAAAATAACATCACACCCCATTAAATGAAATTGGTATCATAAAAATGTAATCTTATCATAATTTGTGAAAAATAAACATATTACATAATCATTTCATCAAAATAAAAACCCATGAATAGATTTAGGTTTCAAAAGAATATAACACACGAAAGAGAAAAAGGTTTCATAAAACATCATGAAATAAAAATATAATCTAATCAAAGAAATAAAATTTATGGAATTACTGAATGATTTCCTTATAAAAGAATGTGTAAAACAATCCAATATCATCATTGATGAAAACTTATATTTATATATTGTTTAATTAAATTTCATGAGGAAATTATCTTTTCTTATTTTGAATTTTCTTTTAAAAACATAAAACCCATTGAAAAAACTTTTCAAGAAAATAAACCTGAAAATTTATAATGGAATATTTTAAAACCATTTGTAATTATTTTCCCTAGATAACAACATGAAATGATATGATGAAATATTGAAAACGTGTTGAAAACCATTCCATTGAATTTTTTTTGAAACATATAAATAAATCATAAAAACGTTTTGAAACCCATTTTCTATGAAATCTTATAAAAGAAACATGAAAATATTTTGAAAACCATTTTCATTGAAAATAATTTTAATCATATAATGAATTCTTCAAAATATTTTGGAAACTGTTTTACTTGGGAACATATTAAATAATATTGAAGAAAATATTATAATATTTTACATGAAAATACATTGAAAACTTATAAGGAAACCTTGAAATCATTTTGAAAACCACTTACCTTGAAAATTTTAAAAACAATATTGAATATATTTTGAATACCATTTTCCATGAAAATATATAAAAGATTTATGAAAACATTTTGAAAAAATTTTCATTGAAAATAATTTACAAATATATAAAGAGTAATTGAAATCATTTAAATACTTTTATATTATGAAATGGTTTTGAAAAATTATAAATGAATATTTGGAAATATGTTGACACAAATTTGAACATATAATAATTCTGAAAACTTTTTTCCATGAAAATTTAAGTAAATAATAAATATATAAAATATTAAGGAAAAATCTATTTATAAAATAATATTTTATTATTCTAAATGATGATTCATGCGAATCATTTTCAGGATGTTAGGTAACCATGTACATAAAAATATTCATTTTCCCTGTAAATGTTTTAGAAAAGTTCCTCGACCAGAAAACAAAAATGTGATACCTTAAAAAGATAAACATTTTTTTAAAAATTAAAACATGTGTATAAACCAATTTTAATTATCATATTATAATATTATAATATTTTTGGAAAACTTTCTTTTTTGAAAACTTGTTTTTAAGTAAAATAGATTTTCGAACGGAGAGAGGATAAAGTTGGGCTTCATTAAAAACACATTCTGTAGTATCATAGGTCCCAAAGAGTGAAAAAATGGTACCAATATATGAATATATCACTAATAAACATAGTATAATTAAATTAATTAATATTATTGTGATATGGATCATAATATTTCATCAATTGGTTAATTAGAAAAAAATCAAAAAGTAGTGATATTTTTTCAATAAACTCTTACTATATATTAACTTTGAAAAATACTCCCCATGTAATAAAATTAAATTACCTTATGATTAATATATCAAGAAAATATTAAATATTGTTATATAAAAATTTTAATTTAGTATACACACATCATGGAAAAATAAATCTTCATAACATGGATTGGGACTCAGAGATTGAAAATTGAGACAAAACTATCTTACATATTTGGTAAAATTTGAATCATACTCCCAATGAAAAAAAGATCATATAATGGATATTTATATAAAAATAATTTTAATAGTAATAATCATAGTAACCATTGATGAATAGTAAATAGACAACACGAATTAAATGAGTGGGGATTAAGACATGTATCTCACAAAAATAAAAAGGTGATATGAAATCCCTTCTCCTTATGTCCTGACTCTCTTCATAATCCAACTATCATATTATATAATAAATATAAGTTTATTATGAATATATGAATGAAATTTATTATCATATCTAAAAAAATATATGGTTTTATTTATGACATTATATTACCAATTTGTTACTAATTCTTTGATAAGGTTCCACATCGGGTAATATCCGATTTGTTCTTCGCATGTGTCTTAATTAGTTATATTATTGGGAATTATAATTGAATTTTGATTTACATAATTTAAGAAAGATATAAATATAATGTATATTCATTATATTTTTAATATAATAATCTATAGAATTTAGTAGAATGTAATGGAATACACCATTAAAGGAGACAACATATCGTACCTACGCATGAGCATTATTTCATTTTTATTGTCGTATTTTAAAAAACGAAAATGACATATATATATATATATATATAATTATTAAATTATAATTATTGTATCATATATATAATATATGTTTACTAAATCCGACCATAATACATTCTATGTAGTGTGCGGAGTAACATCACTTTGAGTGGGATATGGCCTACACTTCCTCAAAAAAGTTCATATTTACACTAAATGTAAAGTATTAGGATATGTTTCGTAAAAGGATTATATAATTCTAAAGAAATAATATATATAATATATAATATATATATATATATATGAATATATTTTCCATAATAATTTTCATTATGACGGGTGGTAAAGAAAAAATGAATAGTCATCGTTTTGTGAGGTATTACTTCAAAAAACAGATAAACAATATGTTCGTTACCCCTTCGATGGAAGTGGGTTTAAGTTTAGGTATAACCCTTGTGATAACATCATAATAGTATATTTATTATATTTTTGTTTTTATAAAATCATGAAATAATAAGATTTTAGGGAGTGGAAAAAGAAAATAATATAAGCGAGCTTGAGGAAGGATGTTACCTCTTCTATGGGTAACTCATATTGGTATGCACCAAATTAATTCATTGAATTTATTTATAAAAATAATTAGGATTCTATATTTGGGGTATGTATGTTTAGGGTTCATTTTTTAAATATTATTTGGGCTTAATTTTCATGGGAGGTGTGGGAACATGGTAGGAGAGGAGGCCTTGTTATATTGGAGGAGGAGTGGTGCTATTGTACTATTTTGACCATGGAATTCCATAAACATTATTCACATTGCATGTGGTTAAAATAGTGGAACCTATTTTTCACATGAGATTTTAGGGTTGAAATATGGTAAGGAAATAAATATTTTACAATTATCTAGGTCATTTGGACCGTTAAGATTAAGGGTTAGTTTCTTATTAAGATTAATTTCAATTATACCATTATAAATAATTTTATTCACTTTCACGAATATTATTTGTCAAAAACTAAGTTGTAATTATTATAAATTATATATTATTATCATTCAAAATATGGATTCCATTTTCCGTAATTACAATAGTATAAGTGGATGAAATTAATTTAAATTTAAATATATAGATGGGATGATAATGCAAAGATTTTCAATGCAAAAACTTCCGAAAGATTGTTATGTTTTTATAGTAAATTTTAAAGATAAATTCATTCTATTGAACTAAAATGGACTAATTCATAAAAATTTGATCTAATTATACTTGAAACAATTTTTAAAATAAATTTATCCTTATAAATAAATAAAATGAAATGTAGTTTTGAACTAAAATTCATAATGTTTTACTATACATTTAAAATTGAAACTTAAAAAACATAATAAAAAATTTAAAACTCATTTTTATGTTCTCATTCGTGGAATAAATTAATATTTTCATATATAATCAATGAAATTTCTAAACACTTTATTTAAATTTTTTTATTTTTTAAAAAGAGGTAAAAATTCCTTAATAAAAATATTTTATAAAGCATAAAATTGGGTTGGTTCTTATTTTATCCTTACAGAATATATTGGATGAATTTAACAAAATCTATAAAATACGTATCATATATATTAAATTTATATTGCTCAGTAATTATAATTAATGTCATTTATTTGGGTGAAAAAACATTGTGACCATAAATATAATAATATTTTCTTTAATATTTAATAGTATTTCATATTAATTTATAATTAATTGGTATCCTATATATTCATATTATATTTTAATAAAAAATATAAATTTTCATAATTTAGATAATACTATTGATAACAAATATTCTAATGGATAGTTTAGATATTATTCATAATCGGTTTTGCGTGTTAAAAAAGTCATCTATGAGAGTTATTTTTTCATGTAATACTAACTAACCTCGATGACCCATATAGAGAAAGCTAAAATCTATGTAAGGGGTAGTTCATGATTTACATGTTGTTGTGTATAATTGAAGTAAGATATTATGATTTAATATAAAATAAACTACCTTTACTATTGTCTGCAATGAAAAATATCAAAAGCATTAAATTTTTTCAAAAAACATAATTAACCAAATATTATGGGTTTCATTCAACCAACAATAAAATGAAGTTATCCCTCAAAATGTTTTTGGGATATCAAAGTATTAATATTTTAATGTTGCATTCATTGAAACACACATAAAAAATGAATAATAAATCTCTTCTTAGAAAGGTAATGATGAAACCATAATGGTTACCCAAAATAAAATATAACTAGGCTTTCAAATAGGATAATATAGGTTGGATGTTAAAACATAGACATGAAAGATAAATGTAATTTTTTTTGATGGATATTGGTAGTGAAAATTGATTATAAGAAGTGGGTGATCATAAAACCATAAATATACAATGATCTAAGGGACCATCTGATTCATCAGAAAACATTTTATAGGATATATCATTTCAATGTCCTTTTCATAGATTTAAGTAATTAATTTATAATCTAGGAACATGGGGTGTGAGGGTAATTTATTTACTTTCCTTTTCATTCATACAATATAACTATTCCGTTTTTCTTTGATTAATTCCAAATTCATTTTTGCATCTAGGGAAGGGTGGTAAAAATTTCATTCATAAATCACTTGGAGATCATGAGATCCATGAAATTCTATCCCATTTATCACTAGTTATTATCAAAAAAATTATTTTGGAGTAGGTTATCCAGTATGAAAAAATATTCATGTGGTGAGATAATAATTTTGTATTAAAAAAATCATCTGATGTTTAACATAATATTTATATAAATGGTTAACTATATTCCCCTTCCACATTATGAAAATCCAAATCATTTGAAATGAGGTCACAAAATTTCTCAAAAACATCCTAGCGTTGACCCCCATATATTTCAAAGTAGATATTGGCTGTCACATCCTAATAATGTGAATGCCGTCATTATATATTCCCTTGAAATAGGGTAATAACATGAATTACAATTAATATTCTTGGGAAACATGCATGCTTTTTTATTCCAATGATTACTGGGTATATTCCTTAAATCCAAGAATTTGTAAAATTTATCCATGATGGAATATAAAACATTGAAAACAATCAATTCTTTGGAAATCCTTACTATCAAATTTACTTATTCATATTTAACATATCTTTATCAAAACATAATAATCTCAATATGAGTAATTAATTAAGGGTTACCATCCCCTAATAAAATTTTCACCTTTCTATGAAGTCATTTTCCTATGTCTTCTTCACCCATAAACATTTCCTTTTTAATAATTAATTAAAACATATATTGAATCTAAATATATATTTCATGGTTCATATACCATGATCATTGAATCCCAAAACATAAAATAATTCATTAATCCAACCATCATCTTAAACCATTACATATTACTTATCAACTTATTCCTTAAAATCACTTTTCTAGAATATGAAATATAAATCTTATCTTAAGGTACCTCAACCTCCATCTAATAATGATTGTTATGTTTAATGTAAAAAACACTGGGAGAACATCACATTACTTTTAAATTTTATTTTCACTTTATTTATGTTTAGATGTATAAACAATACTCATACTAGCTTCCTGATTCTATTTATGAGATTTCCAATTGGTAAATTGGTTCACATAATGCCAATACATTTATTTATATGAAACATTAAATGATATCAACATTAGTTATATATATCTCCATTGAATAAAACAAGAAATCATTTAATGGGAAACACCTATCATAGTGGAATATTATGTAATCATAGAAAATATGAACATATTGGTTGTCTAAATTATAAAACCTCTCTTAAAATATGATTCCCCATATTTATCCTAGGTTATTCATAGTCAAATTCTATTTAAATAATTAAAGATTTTTTATTATGAGTATTTTAATTGCAAATGAATATTTCTTATGAGTGTCAAACTAGATGTGCAATAAGGCCCATTGTTTTATATCAGGTGACACAGAGTTAAGACCGACACACATTGTCAAAGTTTTTAAACCTAATTATATATGATATAGAGCCACATAATCATGTCATATCTAGATAGATATTTATTTTTAAGATACCAATCGCCCTAATCTCGACCAAAATTCTATGACATTTTCCTAAACATTGACTCATCCTTGTACTTATCTTTAGAGACTTCCCCAGACATATCCTTACAAATATAGATTATAATCTCAGTAATTTATTATAATCATAGATTCCAAAAGATGACTAAACACTATCTATGATACCAACATTAACAACCTGATCTTGACATATATAGAAATTTCATAAATTCTGCACAATACATAAAACATTACACAAAGAGACACAAAAAACATATTACTTTTTGCGCTTTGGAAACATTTTAACATAAAAACCAGCACATAAGTGAGCTACACAATCTCCCACCAAGTTATTAGTGAATATCATACTTCTTAGACACATCAAAAATGATACATATCTTCATAACTTAGTGAAGGAAACGTAAATATGTCTGATATTTGATGCTCAGTAAGGGTAACAAGGGAGACATGTAAGCGTAAATATGATCATTGGGGTATGAGAAAATGATCAAAAATTTAGAAGCCCGTAACCATCTTATTAATGATAATCCAAATGGCTCATGAAATAAATCTTGGATTTTTATAAGACATGAAACATAAAAAAAACATAATTCATGGGAATATAAAATAGGAATCAAACATGAGATTGTGGAAAACACATAGGAATATAATATGATTTACATATTACTCAAGGAAATGATTCAAATGATAACTAGGTAGTATGTGTTGACTACCCATACCAAGTAAGAAGTAATGGTTCACTGTTATGGTCATCATAGTATCATGATTCCACTACTCATACCATCATGGTAATCAAGGTTGACTCTCATGGCCATCATAGTAGCGAAGGTCCACTCCCAAGACCATATTATTATATCTAATGAGATATAAATCTTTGCCCAATGAATTGTAGGGAGATATAGGAAACACCCATTTCATAGTAAAATCATAAAAATAATTTACCTAACTTCAATAAATTGAAATCATAACCCATGAAATGAAATGGGTATCCTAAAAATGTACAATTACCATAGCCTATAGAATGAGATATAGGTTTCACAATAATTTCATCAAAAAAATAACTTGTGAAAAGTAGCGAGTTTTAAAAAAATATAACCCATGAAAGAGAAACATGTTTAATAAATCATTATTCCATCAAAACATAATCCATTTAGAGGAATAATTAGAATGGAATCAATTAATCCTTTCCATATAAAGTTGTGAGTAACACCAGTGGCTACCATTATATATGGATTTTTATTCAACATCTTTTAAATAAGTTTCATGAAGAAAATATGTTTTATTTTTTGGATTTTTTTCAAAACAGAAATCCTTTTGAATACCATTTTCATGAAAATAGACAAGGAAAATTAAAAATAATTCATTTATTTTTTTGAAAAACATTAATTTTGAATAATTATTGCAAACATATAATTAAATCTTAAATATTTTATGAAAACCATTCAATTAAAAATACTTTGAATGAATATATTAAACTTTTGAAAACATAATGAATAATATTTACCTTTACATAATGTAAAGAAATATTGATATCATTTTGAAAACCATTTTCCTTGAAAAAAATTGAAAACATATAAAGGATGATTCAAAATGTTGTGAAAACTGTTTTCCTTGTAAAATTAAAAAAATAAAATTTAATAGATTTATCAATAAATTTCCCTTCAATATAAATGGAAAAAATAAAATAAAATATTGATAAAAATTAGAACCATTTTCCTTGAAAACATATAAAACAATAATGATGTCATTTTTGAAAAAAATTTCCTTGAAAACATATATAATAATCTTTAAATAATTTTGAAACCAATTTTTATTGATAATTCATTGAAAACATATAATGAATTATATAAATAATTTACATCAATTTCTTTTGAAATATAGTTTTTAAATATTATAATTGAAGCATTGAAAATCATATATAATAATTTTTAATTAGAAAAATTTTTTGGAAACATTTTTTTAATAAAATCCACTTTAAAACATTTGATATCAACAATATTAGGAAGAAAATTTATTTTAAAAAAATATCTTTGAAATCTTGTAAAGGAAGCATCAATGGAATAAAGATCATATTTATGGGTAAATCTGTTCGCACCAAAAATTCCTTTGGGCAAGTAAAATTTTTAGAAACATTCCTGTACCGGAATACGACAAGAAGATTCATTTTTTTAATATGAATATTTTTTAATGGTAAAACATGTTTATTAAATTCTTTTAATGATAATATCATAATATTATAATACTTCTGGAAACTGTTTTTTTTAATGATGGTTTGAAGGACCATAGATTTCTGACCAGTGGATGGGTAAAGTAATGTTATCATAAAAACAATTCATAACTATTTTTTATATTATATTGTAGAAAATTGGTTCCAATAAATTAATATAACATTAATAACTAGATAATAAAAAAATTCATTATTTTTCATCATATATAGAGCATAATATTTCATAGAGGTATTCATGAACATAAGTAACATAAACAATTGATGAAAAGTGATGAGATTGTTTCAACAAACTCTTACCACTTGATAAATTTGAACCAAACACCCCATTTAAGATAATTATGTTACATGAATCTTAAAATATCATGGATATAATGATACTAATGATATAATATTTCATTATAATTATATACCAAACATGAAAAAATATAGGTGTATAACATGACTTGTGTCTCAAAGATAGAAAATTGAGAAACAAATATATTAGTGAATTAAAAATTTTTGAAACATAAAACCCGGGAATCAAATATAATATAATGGATATGTAAATACCCATAAATTTAAAATTAACAACTATATATAATATAAATTTTAAATATACAAACCAAACAAAAAAACAAGTGGTGAATAAGGCATATATCTCATGGAAATAAAGAGGTGAGAAGAAGTCTCATTACCTTGTGTCCTAACAATAAATGTACTCAGAAAAAATACTTTATAATAAAAATAATGTTATTATAAAATCTCTAAAAGAACAATATTATTAAATCTAATAAAATATATAGTGTTATTTAAGACATTATATTACCCTATATTTAACAATTATTTTTTATGGTTCCTCTTTTGGTAATATCTTCTTTGTTCGTCGCATGTGTATTAATTTGTCATATCTTTGGTTCTTATACTAATAATCAGATTTAAATAATTTAAAACATGATATAAATAAAATTTATATTCAAATATTATAATTATAATAATATAAATGATATAGATGTATGAAATAAGATACACTGTTCGTGGAAATGGTTGGTCGTACATACGCAAGAACATTCATTTTATTTTATTACATTGTAGAAGCAAAGAAAGAACATGAAATATATATATATATATAATTACTATTTTATCATTATTATATCATATATATCATATAGTTTCACTAAACCCAAACTTAATACATTCCATGTAGTGTGCGAATGAATGACATCACATTGAGCGGCTGGTAATCCAAACATCCTCAAAATAAATTATCATATTTACAACAAATAGAAAGTGAAAAATATGTTTTGTAAAATTATTAAATAAGATATAATAAATAATAAATATTATATTATATATATTTAAACACACTTTCCATAATAATTTGTACTATGGGAGTTGGTAATGAAAAAATTTATAATCATCATTTTTTGTGGGAGTAGTTCATTATACACATAAATAGTATGTTCATTACCCATTAGATGGATGTTTTTTAAGAGAAGGTATAAACATTAGCCTAAAAACGTCCTTTTAGATTTAGGATAAATTTTTTAATACATTCATGTAATAATAAATGTTTAGGGATTACAGACCGAAAATAAAATGGGGTTGCTTGAAGAAGGTTGTTAGTTATTCTTTGCGTAACTCCTTTTGGTTCACACCGAAGGGTTTCCTTGGATGGATTTATTCCAAAGGTAATGGTTATATATTAAGGGGAAAATATAATTATGATCTATATGGGTAGATATTTTTCACAAAATATTTTCGTGATATGGGTGGGGAATTGGGTGGAGAGGAGGCCTTTTTATTGTGTAGGAGTGCCACTCTTGTAATATTTTGATAAATGAATTCTATAATTGTTTTTTCACATAGAATGTTGATACAATAAAAGACTAAATTCGAAAAAATAGATTATAGGGTCGAAATAGGGTCATACAATGTCTCTGGAACATGTTTCTAGAGTAATTGGTCTCTTATGATTAATGATTAGTCAATCATTAAGATTAATTTTACCTTAATTTTTGAAATTAGTTTTAATTAAATTTACAAATATTTTTTATAAAAAACATTGTTGGACTTATTATGAATTATGATCTATTCAATTTCAAAATATGTAATAAATTATTCCATATTAAAATCATTTATTTTGAATATATTAATATTTATTTTATACCACAGATCGGATGACAATTCAGGTTTTGTCAATGTAAAATCGTCCAAAAGTATTCAACGTTTTTATAGTAAATTTCCATGTGAATTTGATTAAAATTTCATAAATTGGATTAATCAAAAAATATATGATCTAATTATTCATTATATATAATTTAAAATTAAATTTATACATATAAATAAATTAGATGAAAAATTAATGTAAAACTCGAATATAGTATTTTTCAGTAGTCATAAAAAAATGAAACTTCACAGAAAAATACCAAAAAAATACCCAACTTAATTTTTAGGTTTATTTCTCCAAGATGAACTTTAGTTTTACATTTATAATCCAATAAAGTGAAAAATTGAATTTAAAATATTTTTTTATTAAAAGGAAGTAAAAATGACTTAGTAAAAATGTAGTTTTTGGCCAGAAATTGGCTTGGTTCTTATTTTATGTCTATAAAATATATTGTATAATTATTAAAAACATTATTGAATATATATAATATATATTACATTAATGTCACCTAATAATTATAAATAATTTTATTCATTTGGGTAAATCATCTTTGTGACCAAAAAAATAATAATATTTTCCATTATATTCAATTGGATTTCATATTCATTTCTAAATACATTGTAACCTATGAATTCCTATTATCTTTGTGTTAACCATATATTATCATAAATTAGTTAATAAATTTCATTAAAATTTAATTTAATAGATATTTAATATCTTATTATTAACCGGTATTGCGAGTTACAAAATCCATAAATAATGTCATTATTATGTGTATAACAAGCTAAACTATTAATTCCATGTATTGAAACGAAAAATATAAATTTCATTTAGTGAATGATTAACATAGTGTTGAGTATAACACAATTCATAAATAGTGATTTAATATAAAACATGCAATATTTAGTAGTTCATGAAATAAAAAATATCAAAAGGATAAAATTAATTCAAAACAAATTCACTAAATTTCAAGGTGTTACATTCTACACAGTAAAATTGATTTTCTCCCTAAAAATTCCTCAATTTTATAAATGTTTTAATAAGTAAATGTTTCATTCATAAAAACCCACCTTATAAAAAAAATAAAACTGGCCTTATAAATGTAATTTTGGAACAATAATGTTTAACTAATGCAACATATTACTGGGTTTCCATATAATAGAATATAGGTTATAAGTGAAAACATAGACATAGAAGAAAAATCAAACTATTATGTTTTGATGTACACTGATATAGAACATTGATCAAGAGAATAGGGTGATCACAAAAACATAAATCTATAATGATCTAGGGAACCATCTGATTCACCATAAATAAAGGTGATATGATAAATCTTTTTTAATTCCATTTTACAAGATTTGAGGATTTCATTTACTCTCTAAGAATATAAGGAAAAATTAAAACTACATTTCATTCCCTTTCATATATACAATCTCACTATTTTATTTTTGATGACCAATACCACATTATCTCATATACAAAATAAGGGTGTCTAACTTTTCATTACTGAATAAATAATATATCATAAGACCTGTGACATTCCATCACATTTGTCATCATTTATCATCAACAAAAAAATTTTAGAATTGATTATTCAATATGAATAAATTCTGATGTGGTAATATATTAATTCAATCCTAAAAAAACATATGACTTTAACATTATAATTTTGATAAAATGGATAACGTTATTACACTTCCAAATATTAAAGATATAAAATATTATAATTAATGTCACAAAATTGTTTAGAAACCAAATTACATTGATCTCCATTATATAATAAATTATCACTTGGTTTTCATATCCCAAACGTGTGAATATCCCCATCGTATATTTTCTTAAAACATGGTATTAACCTAAATAACCAAACATTATTTTGGAAAACATGCATGTTTATTTATTCATATGATGGCTAGATATATTAATTAAATCCAGGAAGTTGTAAAAATAATCTTTGAGGAAATACACCACATTGTCATTAATCAGTACTAGGGTAATCATCAATGTCAAATTTACATATTCATATCCCACATGCCTTTATGAAAACATCATCCTCTCAGCGCCATTCATTAATTAATGGTTACCTTCCATTAATAAAAGTATCACCTTTCCATGAAAATCACTAGCCTATGTCTTCATAACTATTCAATTTTTTTTCAATCATTATTGAAAACATACATTGAAAATTAATATATATTTAATGATTAATATAACATAATATTGAATTTTAGAAACATAAATATTTAATTTTTTACCCTTATTCTGAATCCATTACCCAGACATTATCAAATTATTACTTAATACCTCTTTCCTAGAATATAAAATATGAAAAATGTTTTAAGGTTCCTAAACCTACATCTAATCTTGCTTATTATTTTTAAAATAAATAATACTATAAGAATATCACATACCATTCACATTAAATTTACAGTTTCATTATATATAGATGTATAAAAAATAATCATTTGACCTTCCTAATTCTATTTATAATATATCAACATGGGAAATATATTCTCATAATACCCATTATTTCAACATCTGAAATATTAAATATTAACCATGTTCCTTTTAATTCTCTTCCATTGACTAAAACTAGAAGTCATAATAGGAGGAACACTTATCATTGTGGAAAACCTTGTAATCCAAAAAATGAATTACTTATAAGATGTCAAAATTGTTATACCTTCCTTAAACTATGATACCTCATTTTTATTCTAATTTATTTGTAGTTGTCCTCTATTTAATTCCTTCATGATGGTTCATGAATAGTTTTTGAATTCCCAAATCATATCCCTAGGAGTGTCAAACCAGGTTTGCAACAATGACCCTTGTCGTGTACCAGGTTACGTTGAGATAGGCCTGAAACACCATGTCAGTGTTGTCACTCCTATGTACGTTTGTTCTTGTTCCAAATCAACTTATTATATATAGACATGGATATATTTATAAGAAACCAAATTCTCTATCCATTACCAAAATTCAGGGACATTTCACAAAAATTTAATTATTCCTTATAGTTATTCATAGAGATGTGGCATGACACATTCTTTGAAATATACAAACGGATCTTAATAATGTTTTTTATCCTTCAAATGGTTATATAATCTTTCACTACGATACAAACAGTAAAAAACCAATCATTCCATACTTATAAAATATATAATTTTTTTGGAATACATATAACATTATATATAGACACCTAAAGACTATATTATTTTAGGGCCTTTGGAAACATGGAAACATAAAACCTAGTACATTAGTGATCTAAATTACCTTCTAATGAGTTATTTATGACTCGAACCCTTATTAGTCACATCATAATTGGTATATAGCTTCATGACCTAGGGAAGGAAACATAAAAAGTTGTGAGATAATATTGTCATTAAGGGTAATAATAGAGACATATAAGCATAAACAAGAGCATTGAGACATGATAATGTGATCAAAACATTATAATATCATAACCTAAAAATAAAAGATCATAAACAGGAACCATGGAATAATGAATAGAAGTTCATCATTAATTAATTTCAAGGAAGTTTAATGACATTTGAACAGAAATTAGAAAATAGTAATAAATCATATAATTTTGGAAAAACAGAAGAATATAATATGATTTACATTCTAGTCAAGGAATCACTACCAAGGCCACTTGGTAGTATTATTCCACTCCATATACCATATTATTTTTCACAGTTCACTCCCATGACTATCGTAGTAGAATGGGTTCACTCCTCATGCCATGTTGGTAGTCATGGTTCACTCTCATGTCCATCATAGTAGTCAAGGGTTAATCTTATGATCATCATAGTATATCTCATGAGATAAAATTTTTTACCCAATTAAATTGAGGGGGATATAGGTCCCACCCATATCATATTGAAATCATACCAACATGTATCATATGATCATTAAAATTATATCATAATCCATGAATTGTAATGGTTATCATGAACATGTACTTTTATCTATACCTATGGAAAAATATATTGGAGAAAAATTAATTTCATCAAAATAATAACCCATGAAAAGAAGTGGGTTTCCAAATAATATAACCAATGAATAAGAAACCAGTTTTATAGTACATCATTCCATCAAAATATAATCCATTGATAAAAGAAATATGAATAGAATAATAGAATAATTTCCCTATAAATAAATGAGTAACACTAATGAAATTCATAAAAGATAGAACATGATTTTGAAATATCATTTAATGAAATTTTTTGAGAAAAATATCCTTTCTTATGTGGAAAATTATTTTTAAAACATCGATTTTTTTCAAAAGAATTTTCATAAAAATGAACATTAAATACATTAAAGTAATTTTTGAAATAAATTTAAAATTATATTCATTTTACTGTTTATTGAATACTTATAATGAAATCTTCAAAACCGTTTTAATACCAATACATTTAAAAGACATTAAAAATATATAAAGAGAGATTGAAAACATTCTAAAAACTATTTCCCATTAAATTTTATAAAAGAATCTTCAAATAATTTTGAAACTCATTTTCCTTGAAAATACATTGAAAACATATAAATAAATCTTGCATGTGTTTTGAAAACTATTTTCCTCTTAACTTATAAATAAAGTGTGAATAAATTTTGAAAACCATTTTCCTTGAAAATAACTTGAAACCATATACAAAAATCTTGAAAATGTTTTGGAAACTATTTTCCTTGAAAAATTTATAGATGAATCTTTGAAACATTTATGAAAACCCTTTTCCTTGAAAATGATTCTATGATATATAATGAATCATGTAAATACATTAATTCATTTTATTTTAAAATAACTATTTCAAAACATATAAATGAATATATTAAAATAATTAAAATAACTTTTTAAAAATAATGCATTTTAAAAACCTTTTTAATTAAAAACCAGTTTATAACAAAGAATTAACATAATATTAGAAATAAATTTTGTTTTTTCTGAATAACATTCTAATATTGTAAAAGAATATTAAATGTAATTAAATTCATTAGGGAGGGTAATGATATATTTTTCAATCATTTTGTTTTCCTATAAAAGTTTAGATATTACGCGTGATAAGAAATAAAAAATAAGAATAATTTATCAAATATAGAAAAATTTTGTTTAAAAGAAACAAAATGGGTAAAAATTCAGTTCAAATATCATAGTATATTATTATTATTATTTTGAAATATTAATTATTTGGAAAAATTCGTTTGAAGAAAAATATATTTTTTACCAAAGAGAGGGTAAAGTCGGGATTTCTTAAAAACATATTCTTAACTATATTATTGACCAATGAGTTGAAAAATGGAACCAATACATAAATATATAATCAATTACCGGATAATAAAAATATTAATTACTTTTATTGATATTTTTATTATAATATTTCATCAAAGTAATCATAAACATAAACTATCTCAGAAATCAATAAAACTATTTTAATAAAATCCTACAACTTGGTAACATTGAAACATACTCCCAATGTAATAATATAAATATAAAGGAAGATTTATATATCTTCGAAATTATTATATTCAATATATAACATTTTTAAGTTATTATATGTACATCATAAAAAATATAGGTTCATAACATTGCATGTGTCTCTATGAAGGAAAATTGAGAAAAACAATCTTACATATTTTGTAACATTCAAAAAATATAACACATTGAATAAATATCATAGAATATATAAAAAAATATCCATAAATTTCAAAATTAATCATAAAACTTTAAAAGGAATAATATATATGAGAAAAATTAAATGAGTGGTGATTAAGGGATGTATCTCAAAGAAATTAAATGGTGATAGAAAATACCCTTACCTGGTGTCCTTACTCTCATCATATTCATAAAATTTTCTTTTATAATTAATATAAGTTCATTATAAATCTATCAAAAACACATATTATTAAATATAAAACAATATATGGTTTTATTTTTATATATATATTTATCCTCTTGTTTCCAAATCTATGTTAAGGTTTCAATTCGTGTAATATTTTCTTTGTTCTTCTCATGTGTTTTAATTTGATATATCTTTTTCCCTTATACATATATCATTATTTAAATAATTTAAACCATAATATAAATATCATTTATCTTGATGTTTTTTAATTATAATAATATATAAAATATAGAAGTTTGAAACATAATACACCATTTGTGGTGACAGTAGTCCATACGTATGCATGAATGTTGTTTCCAATTTAGTTTTATGTATAGAGAAAGAAATAAAATGGAATATATTCATATATATATTTATTTAAATATATAATAATTCTATTAGAAATATTTTTACATAGATATCATATATTTTCACTAAACCCATCCTTAATACTTTCCATGTAGTGTGTGAATGATCATATCACTTTTAGAGGTCGGTACTCCACACTTCTTCAAATAAAATTATCATATTTACACCCAAAAAAATGCATGAAGATACATATTTCAAAAGGATAAAATAATATTAAGGACATAATATATATTATAGAATATATTTAAATATATTTTCCATCATAATTTCATTCATTAGTGGTGGTAACAAAAAAATGAACATTAAAAATTTTGTATGGTATTAGTTCGTCGTACACGTAAACATAATGTTCATTACCCATTTGATTGGAGTGTTTGTAATTATTGTTAGATAATTTATACTAAAAATCATAATATATTGACGATTTTTGTGTAGCTATATATTCATTGGAATTATATTTTTTTAGGGAGTGGAGAAAAAAATAAATTAATGGTTGTTAAAGAAGCGTGTTACCTATATTTTTTGTAACTCCTTTGGGATTACAATAAAAGGATTCATTGTATTTATTTATACCAAAGATAAGTCTTCTATAATTAAGGGAGTTATGTTTAAGAAATATTTTGGTATATTTTGGTCAATCCAAATTTCCTTGAGAAGTGTGAGGAACTGAGAGGATAGGTGGCCCTTTAATAGTTGAGGACGAGTAACACTGTTGAAATATTATGATAATGAAATTACAAAGAAAATTTTCATAATTAATATGGATCAAATAATGTAGAACATTATATAAAATTGATAATAGGGTATATATATGGCCATCCAATGGATCTTTTACATGTTTCCTGATCATTTGGTCCCTTAAGATTAATGATTAGTCCATTATTAAAATTAATTTAACCATAATCATAGTAATTAATTTTAATTACATTCAATAATATTACTTCATAGATAAGTTTAAAATATTTGAAAATATAAATTATTTTTATTCCAAATATGGGATGAAATTATCCAGATTAAAATCACATAAGTGAAAGAATGTAATTTAAATTCAATCCCACAGATGGGACAAAAATGTTGGTTTTTTATGTAAAAACTTCTAAAAGATTTCTATGCTTTTATTGTCAATTTCAATGTAAATTTTATTCTAATGAAATAAATGAAATTATTTAAAAAAATTATCTGATTAAATATTAAAACTATTTTAAAATTTACTTTCTCTTTATCAATTAATTACATAGAAAAGAAACATCGAACTAAAAATAATATTTTTTTATTATTCATTAAATAAATTTAAGCATCACTAAAAAGAATAAAAAAAATAACCCTATCCTAATTTTTTTGTTTATATATCAAATATTATGATTAAATTGAAATATATAATTCATAAATGTTAAAGAAAAATTTATTAAAAATAGATTCATCATTTAAAGGCTGTAAAAATCCTCAAAAAATAGAGTTTTAAGAATAAAATTGGGATTGTTCTTTTTTTGGTCAATGAACACTATTTTTGAACATTGAAAATATTTAAATTAATTTATTACATATATATTAAAGTAGTATCACTAAATAATATATATATTTTTATTTTTTAGGGTAAAATAAATTTGTGACCATAAAAATAATAACATTATTCTTTATATTCAATTGATTTTCTTATACATTTATAATTAGCTGGTATCCTATGAATTCATCATATATTTGTGTAACCCATATAATTAAAAAATAGTTAATATTATTCATAACCTCTAGTTTCACATGTAGGTTATATCTTATTCATAATGGGTAATGTGTGTTACGCAAGCCATCAAAGAAGGTCAGTGTACCATGTAAAAATTCTCACCTCGATGTTTAATATAGAGAAAGATAAAAATTATTCTTCTTATAATGAAATATTAAAGTAGTTTCTTATGGAATAAAATCTATATATAATAAATTAATATAATATAAATTTTTTTCAGTTTTTATTGAAATGAAAAAAATCAAAAGGAATAAATTAAAACAAAAAAATAATTCACAAAATCACAGGGTGTTACACATTGTCCATGTCTATATAATGATCATAGTACTCATAAATTTTATATACATGATAAAAATATTTATTTAATGTTGTTTCATTTATTTTTTGGGAAAAATTTATTTCCTTCCAATATATGGGTTTTATGTTTTAAAAAATTATGATTATAAATAATAAAATTATAAAGTGTTAATTTTAATTATAAAATATAAAGTTAAAACTAATAATTTTCAAGTGATAATATCCTCACTAATGTATTTTACAACATATATACCACAATAATTACATATATAGATTCAATAATAGTATGATTATCTACTCAAAAATAGTAATCTATAGTGATGAATATATAAGATGTATTATTCTATACGTATCCAATATGTAATAATTTGGTACCCATTGTTACTAAATATTTTATCTAATATTTAGGTCTCATTTATAATTCATGGGTTTCTTAAATCATTACATAATGCAGCTCATTATTCAAATTGTTTTATAATTTAAATGTATTTTAAGATTTAAAAAATTTTAGAACTATATTATAGATATGATACAAAATAAACATTATCAATAATAAAAGGTATTAGGATAATACTGAAGAAAAATAACTTATAATTAGTAATTTTTATAAATCATTATTTATTCCCCACAAATACGATCTTTTTTATAACATTCACAAAGTTTTTCCTTGTGTTTTTTCCCTTAGGATTAAATTAAATTTTTAATGTAATACTCTACTTCACTGTAAAATTTAAGATATTAATGTGTAATCCCAAATTGGTAATAAAAATTATTTAAAAATCATTACATTATCTTTACATACAATATGTAGACATGAAAAAACTAAACATTTAGCATCAATAAATTATATAGAATATTTTTTAATTAATATTATGGGATTTGCAAGAAAATGATATGCCTAATTACATATATGTTTTTTATAATTTATAATTTCAATTTATTTGGTAAATTTTTTCTAATTACTTTACACTTCATCTATATTGAGGATTTATTTTCATTTTCATTCATACATGAAGTAATATCAATTTTTTATTCCATGCGTTCTTATATAATTTATATATCTTCTCTTATAGTGAAATTAATTAAATTTTTATTCTATATATGAATATATTGAATTTTTATTATTTTTGAATTATAAAAAACATTCATAATTACTCTATTTTATATAAAATAACATGAAAATTGGATTATAAAAATTATCCCAATCAAATATATGTTTCATTTCAAATATATTTAGTAATATGTTTCAAACTATGTTCATAATAATAGTTTGTATATAAATTTTATCATGTAAAATTAAATTATTTGGTGAAATCAAGATCAACCAGTCATTTATCATAAATATTAAGGCCAATAGAGTTTCCAATTAAAAGTTATTACCAATAAAACATTGATTATAATATGATTAAGTGAGATTTATTGTTTATTAGGATACATATTTCACTAAAATAAATGTACCAAAAAAGAATCTCTTTATGTGTAGTCACTTTTGGGGTCATGCCTTTAAATTCCACATAGAGAGCATTGTTTAATTATTTCACTAATCATATATGATAGTCCATCATGAATTTTCTCAACATACCACATATATAAAAAAAATTTCATATTATTAAGTGAATAATTCTCTTTAATATTGATATGATGTAATTATTATCCTTCTTTTATAAACTCATATAGTTATAGGTTTACACTATAACAAAAGAATTATAAATCTTGCGTTTATCCAGAAAAATTAATCCTCTAAAATAAATAAAATATATATGGAAAAATTGAGAAAATATTAAGAAAAATAATTAATATTATTTTGGAAATATTTTTACCTCTTTCCTTAGATGATTGTATTTTATTTACTGTGGAAAAAATCATTGGGATATCTCTAAAACATGTAATTTTTATTTTTAAGTTATATTAATATTAGTTTTATTAGGGATATAATGTGGGAATTTTAAATTAGTTTCTGTAGTTTTCATAACTATGAAATTCATTTGGGGAAAATGAATTATTCTCTTATGGTCAAGCATGAATTATTTGAGAAATACAATGTTAAATGCATTGTTTCAATCATGGTTTTTGGGAATATATACATAAAATGGTTGTATTCTAAATTTCATTTCCGTAATATATTCATAGTTATCCCCAAAATTTTCATGAACATGTATTGAGTGATCTTTTATCATAAAAAAGCCACAAAAACCATATTTTAAATATCTTATACTTAATTTTCATCCCATTTAACCCCTCTAATTCAAATAGAATGTCCAGGTAAATCCTTTTAGGTAATTTTAAATTTATTTCCTTCCAAAATCATGTATATTAAATTATTATATTGTTAAATCAATTTTAAATTAGATTATTTCCACAATATTTTTTGTTGTTGACCTTTTAGTGAAACCCTCAAGGGTGTTATATTGAAATATTTTTAATTTTAGATAGATGAATTTTACTTTTTATTTGGTACATGATAAGTCCAATAAAAATTATTAACTTGAGATTATTTGAATTCCTCTATCTTATTATGTTATTGGGTTAGATTTATTATCATAAAATTATTTTAATGAAAAATATCATTACATTTGAAGTGTGTCTTTAATTTCTATAATTAATTTTGTAAAATTATTCAACTATTACTGTAATTTCACTTTGAGAAATTAGAATTTGGTATGATTTGTACATTAATATGGGTAAGTGGTTGATTATCACAAACGTATTTGGATTGAATAATATTTAGTGAATGTTCAATGTGATTCATGAAATATATATATATATATTAATTCTTGATTTATTTATATATTTTAAGACATTAATTATTATTGAAATTATGGTTGAGAGAGGCCTTAGGCATGGACTATAATTCTTACATGTGAATTGGATTTTTTGTTAATGTGGACCATATAATTAAAAAAATGTGTTTCAATTCCACATTACGGTTGATTTAGTTGTTTGAAAACTATTTTTGTAGTCATTCCACTAAAAGTTATGTGGAAAGCATTGGTTGATAGTTTCTAATGGGAAAAGGTTCCCTCATCTTTTAGTAAAGGATATAAAATTGGGGTAGGTTAGTTTTATAAATCCTAAAAAATTGTTTGGTGTGTGATGTATGATATATTTTTATATTATATTATTTTTATTTAATTTATATTTCTATATTAAAATTTAATTTTAGGAACTTTTTTATAAATAAAATTTAAATAATGGTTCATTTTTACATTCAATGATTGAATGATATTTATTATGGTTATCTTATTGTGGGTTTTACTTGGCCCCATTGACTCTACTTAATCGATGTTTAAATTTCAAATCACATGAAACAAGAGAAGTAATTTCATATAACATTAATATTTGTGGTCTATAGCAACAACTATGGAGTTATGGCATTGGTTAACATATTTAGAGTGGGGTTGAAACCTATATTTTTAGGGAACCATAGATGTCGGATTTGGATCCTCCATATTCAAAGTACACAATGTAGTTATGATTGCATTTAGTTTTGTTTGTTCATAATTATTATTATCATTTATTTTGGTTTAAAAATTTTATTGATAATAAATTTTTTACACGTACTATATCATATATCATATTTTATCATTTTTTCTATAGCTTTGATCAAATTCCATCACATGTTTGGTAAATCTAATATTTGAACATGACATGCCAAAATATTTGTAGAATTATTTTGCAGTACGGCATGTTGTGTGATCAAAAATAATCCCCACTAGTATTTCATAATTGGGGAGAATATTTTTCTAGTGTTTGGTGACCAAGGTAAACCACATATGTCCTATTACAATTTTAGTCTAACCTGATGAGGTAAAGAGGTGATTTATTGAGATATGAAATTTAAAATTGTGTCATTTTTTAGTTATTGTGTATAAAGATATGATGATATGAGACTCTTGATATAGGTATATAAACACATTTCCAACCGAATACTAATAAATCATGTGTAATATATATATATATATATATATATTATCCAACAAATTAGTAAATCCACGTGAATATTTATTCAAATTCATTATAATTATTTTTTATGGGTCATGGGTAAGGGTATAATCTATGACTCATATATGAAATCATAGATGCCAAATTATTCATAAAAAAAATTTATTCAAAATTCTCTGCTTTTTGTTTTAAAATGTGTTACCAACTAAGCTGGGTTGACCTTGAATCAGTCACCTAAGTTGGTTCATGATAATACCCCAATGGATTTCCTGATCTCAATGGGCAGGATAAGTCCCATGTATCAAATAACACAAGTGTGAATGATTTACCTAAAGATATAAAAATAAATTACTAATAAGATAAAAAATCAAAATGGATGATAGACAACCAAACATGGAATAACCAACTTTTCATAATTAACTTTACAATTTTTAACAAGAAAAAAGTGGTAACCAAAAAATGGGGGGATAACAATACTATCCCAAACCACACGAAATAATCCGAACTATATCCTAGATCTACCACAACCATGAACCATAAAGAGTTACCACTAGAAACCCAAACATCCAATACAATGTACCCAGCCTATACATGGAATAAACCAAGAACAAGGTCCACATGAATCAAATGGAGTATGTAGGGTGTGAGCTAATTCCCTGTAGGTTTACACCCAACATAAGGATTCTATTCTATAAAATTTAAATGATAATATAACTTTCTCATTTATGATAATTATTTTAAAACATTTTTTAGAAGATCATTCATTAAGGAAAAGTTTAAAAAGAAAAATAGTCAAGGAACACCATTTGACCAATAAATTACTTAAAAGAAAAGGGGATTTATATAACACACACAAGAGGTCAACCATATGTTGATGTATGGAACCACTTTATATAAGAATCATGTTACAAGTGAAAACTAAGGGTAAATCCCTAGGGTAATCTATATGAAGTGGGATTCTAGAACCTCATACCTTGGTGGAAGGTGGCATTGAAAGCACGACCAAAGTAATTCTCATGAACAAATCACTAAGAGGGGACAACCAAATAGCCTATTGGTCTCCTATAATCAAAATGTTTATTTAGTGCTGTGGGCACAAATATTGCTAGATGAAACAGGGATGAATCAATTTGAATCTTCTAGTATACTAGAACTAGCTAGACCCCTTATATTCTTGTGATTTTCATGGGCACATGTTCAAGTTAAAATTTCAGACATACCACTATATTCACAAACCAATGCCACATGTTTTAAAGAGAACAACTATTTTCACATAAAAAACCATTTTCTTTTTACTCACACTAAAATCTCCTTTTTGATTCATTTAACATCACTTCACAACATATAAAATAGCCCTTATTAAAAACACATGAAGAGAAGGCAACTACTCAACAAATTCCTTAGCCTATGGCCGTTTTTATAAATTTACATTTCAACCAAATTCATTTCCAAAATATGACTTTCATATTTAATGTAATTTACAACTCATATATAAATGTTAACAAGAATGTCAATATACAAAAATAAAAAAATTTCCCTCAAAATATCATTTTTGACACACTCGCACCATATTTTCCATAGAAAATAGGATTCATACTTCTCAAAAAATTCATAAAACATTTACCTAAAATATCATAGTAATGAAATCACACAAAAATATAGACAATTTCATTTATAAAATGAAAACACAACACATAATTATATCAAACCCTTTAAGAAAATATTTTCCATCACTATAAAAATTTTAAAAACCTTTTAAATTATTTATAATTGACTTCAATGAATTAGAAACAGACATTACACCTAAAATACACACTATTTCATGTAGAAAAACCAGTTACAAACAAATTTTTCATCACATCCTAAAAAACTACCTTTTCACCATATAGTTAATGTATAGACTATGTAAAATTAAATTAGAAAAACATATAAAATCATGTAAAAAATTTAGGGCATGGAACCAGAAACCTCTTGTGGGGAAACATTGAAAAAGGTGTGAAACTCAAACCACACCATGATCAATCCTTAGGAATGAAATATCGAGAAGAAGACAGTAGTATAGGACCCTAAAAGACAAGGAGAATTCCCAAAAAAAACTTCTTAATCACTAGAATGTTGAAAACCTAATGAAAATGAAGGAGGAGTTTACCTCGAGATGTGGTCAGTGGAGGTAGGAGGTATAGTATACAAAATTCTATGTCGAAGGAGGGTGATTGAAGGGATCACGTGCCATAGGTGGATATCGATCTGTAGGGGGGTCACATGCTTCAGAGAGGGGCGGTGGTTAGCTCTCGCGAGGTATATTAGGGTGCCCACAATAGGGGTAGCGCATATGGGAGTAGTTAGTAGGGAACATTCGAGAAGGAGGGAGTCAGAAAGTTGTGAGTCCACCGAGGGGGGGGGGGGGGAGACCAGAGAGGGAAGAGGGATATGGATGGTGGTGCATTGGGGAGATGGTAGGGGAGTGGGATATAATGAAAACCCTAGTAAAATAAAAAAATAACCTGATAATAATAATAATATCATTAATAATAAAATTAAAAATATTAAAAATAATTACAATATGATAAATTTTATGAATATTAATGTTATAATTATGAATATTATTATTAAAAAAATTATTTAAAATTCCATATTTTAATATATTATTTTATTTTCATTTTATCATTAATTTATTTTTATCTATTTGAACATCGAGCAGGCTGTGCAGTTACTTGGGTGATTCCAAATGATTTCCAAACTATGCTTTTCATGTGCGACTGATACTACCAAGCCCAAAACACCCATTTTTTTTGAAAAATCACAAAAATTTCAAACTAGGACATACTAAACACCCTAAGAATATTGTCAAAGTCCACGAAAATAGTAAAATAAAATAATTACAATGGTCAGGGTGTGACAATTATCCCCACCATAGTGGTTTCCGCCCCTGAAAACAGACAATGAGTTGTAGGCCAAAATCAAAACTCGGTACTCCTTCCTAGTCAATGGAGACTCCAAATAAAGGATAAATGAGAAAAGGAAAGTACACTGCCGAAAGAGTTAAAAAATTTCAATTTAAACTAAGAAGACCCAAAATGGAGTCCCCCAAAGTGAAACCTTCCCTAGAAAGATAAGACACCTCTAATTGATAATGAAATGATAAGAACTATGATAATGCACCATTAAATATACTGAGACAAAACGACATAATCATTCCAAAATTGGATCAGTCATTTTACCAGAAACAAACATTTAACTAAAACAAGACTGTCATAGACTTTCTTTTTAACATTGTTGGGTGCACATCAAACCCAACATTTACTCGTTAAAGGGGGTGGGGCTAGATAGAACCAAATGAGAGTACAAACTGTCAAACCAACACTATGGGAGAAACATGATTTATAAAATAGGGAGGACCAAATGGACTCCCTACCATAAATAAAAGGATAATATTGATTTACTCACAAGGAATTTCAGCAAGACTCATGGTAGGTTTCCCCACCCTAATGACCAACAAGCTTAACTGACTAGCACAAAATGACACCGAAATCCTGACATGAGTTAACCTGGGAGCTTCTTGCACGACCTAATACCCACCACAAGGGATTGAAAAAAGAAAATCTAAAACAAACAAAGGACACCATATTGTTTATCCTTTCTGCAGGCATTACCATCCTCGGAAGATCCTAACATGGGCTGAAATCGAAATGGACTTACAAAGATGTCCATATGTGATGAGCTGAAAGACGGTTCATACCCACAAGGGCACAAGAACTAATGTTAAAAAAAGAAACAAACCTTCCTCCTTATATTAATGAAGGAACTCTTCCACCAATTCGGATAAGTACATTAAGGAATAGGGTCCCCATGTTCCATTCCACCACATGAGACAACTTGAAACTACCACATAAAAACCTCAAACTGCCTCCACCTCCAACACTAGAGGAAAAAGTTAAATAGAGATTATTTACACCACTTGGAGATTCTGACTACGTTCCAACCTCACTTTGAGACCTATTGATGGATCTATGATGGTTGAAGCATCTTCTCCCTCATATTCAGTTGTTAAAACCCCTAGATAAAAATTCTTCTTTTAGTTCCACAAGAAATCATACTACGATCGAAATAGCACCAACAGATCACCACACATCTGACAAGCTACATTGCCACAACATGGAACATCACTACAAGAGAGGATATGATCAATGTAGAACACACAAAACATGATTCCATGTAAGACCATAAGACAGAAGGATGTGAAACACATTACCGATTACTCATAAAACCTAAGAAAACTAAATCTTCATTCAAACCCTCTGGAATATGCTATTCCACTATAAGAGAACCAACATAACAAAAAAAATAAGAGAATAAGACTCATCTTCCATTATTCAAGGAGAGAAATTCCTAAAATTGGTCTACTAGAAGATCTTCCAACACTGAATCACCCATGGCCACAATTCATTGGTGCATTAACACTTTATAGTTGTTTATAGTATCTAGTGATGAAAAGTTCGAAGAGATAATAAAACCCATCCATTGGACCAAAAATACCACAATAAAAACATAATCCCACAAAGAGAACCACTACAAATCCCCCTGTAGAAATTTTCCAATGAACCAATTAACCAAACATTTTCACACCAACCTACTAAGAGGAGCTCAAATTCTAGACATGAATCAACCAAAAAGGATTGTCAAATCAAAACACCTCACAAACAACATTCCAAAAATACAACAACACACACCACCCAACTAATGGATATCAAAATACCAATTTTTCCTTTAAATCTTTTATTTGAAAATAAACATTGTTGGCATGTTAAAAATTCAAAAATGGTATCCCTTGGACCTAAACATTCATGTTCCCATTCCACACTGGGGACCCATGTCTTGTCAATCTAGGAAATCATCTGTTAGTGCCATTGGCAATTCAAAATTATATATATACTCATTCATGTGGTCACCCAAGAGAACCCCAAAAACCAAAACCAATCATTACCTCTTTTTAGAACAAAAAATACAACCCATACTTTCTGTTTCTCAAAACCACTAGCCACAAAAATGAAAACCCACTTTTATATCTCATAAAAAAATTTATCAAAAAACCAACCATCTGAATAAAAAATCTCTATCAAATATTACACATAAATTTCAAAATAGTTCATTCTAATCAAAACACTTTTCAATTATTTAATAATTAAAATTTAAAATAGATTTTCTAAAATTGTGTTAACCATAATTCATGATTTTACAAATTAATTAATTCCATCATACTAAAAGTTGAGACTAATAAAACCTAATTCCGATAAAATCAACCTCATTCACTCAAACCCATTATCATAAAAATTCATATTTTTTAACCATAATTCAATGAATTTTTGAAAACCCAATTTCTACCCTCTTGAAAATCAAACCATCTCAATTTTAATGTTTATATTCAATAAATTTTCAAAGAAAAGTTTTCATTCTATTTTTTTGAACCCAAGGAGGAACAAAAAAATGTGAGAGTAAATTAGGATTGAAGGGTGACCAGGACATATTGTTAGTGGCCATAATAAAATCACGCCACCAACATAGAGAGTGTTCTAGGGAAATGTCTATATCTCCAAATAGATTGTCCGGCCCTCTGAGCTCACTAAGACCACCAAACCAAATCTCTTTTCATCCCCCCTCAACATAAAAAATCCACAATAACTATATAACTAAGATGAAACCAAATTTACCTTAGTGAGTTTATTCCCATCATGAGGTGTATTCTCTATACACCACACTAATAACCATAACATCATGTCCTGAAAATACTAAATCATGTCTACGTAGTCTCTTGTTTAAAGAATAGGACTCAATATATCATGACCTGCTTTTATACAATTTTGTCATGAACCACGATGGGGTCAACCCAGAACTAGTCAACTTAGCCGGTCTGTGACTAGACCAAAAGGGTTTTTCTAATCCACACAAGATATAAAAAGTGATTGGGAATCATATAAAACACATAGGAATGATTTAAAAAAATCCATAATAATAAATTACTATCATGATAAATAATCAAAAATGGATAATAGAAAACAATACATGGAATAAATAACCTTTCAGTGTTAACATTAATATTTTATACAAGAAAAAAAATAGCTAATACAAATTGGTGAAACAAAAATACAATCCCAAACCACATGATACAAGATTATAAATATCCTCAAGAGACCTCCACCATGATCCACATGGATATACCAGTACAAAAAAAATACATTATAACATAACCATTCTTTATTTGGAATAAACAAGAACAAGGTATACAAACACCCATGGGTGTATGTAGGGTGTGAGAAAAAATCCAATGGGATTCCATACAAAGGAAATATTCCATGATATGAAATTTAAAATATAATATAAAATGATTATTTAAGTAAATTATATTACTAAATATCTAGGAAAAACATTTATTATGGAAAAGTTTAAAAACGATAACATTCATGGAAAACCATTTCACAAGCATTTACATTAAATAAAATGGGAATTTGTAAAACATACATTGACAATAGGTCCACCGCATTCCAATAGATGGTTCCACATTATATAAATATCATTTCACAAGTGAGAAATGTGGGTAAATCACAAGGGTTAATGTAGCTCAAATGGGACACTAAAACCTTGAACCAAAGTGAAACATATCATAGATACCAACACCAATAGTGTTATCATGCATGAGACACTAGGAGGGGACAACCTAGTGGTTTCCCATCATCCAAAAGTTTAGTTAGTGTAGTAAGAGTGAATCCTTCTAGAATAAATCGAGATGAACAACTTCTTATTCATTAAGCATACTATAACTAGGCACCCCCAAGATAACCAATATTCCCATAGGCTCATGTTCGTGATCACATTTCTCACATACCATATTTTTTCACAAAACAATAAAACATGATTCATGTAAAACACACATTTCTCTATAAAAAATAGTTTCCATTTTACAAACACAAAAACCCTGTTTTGATGAATTTAAAATCATTTTTACATCTCACCAAAATTCCCATTTTTAAAACACAAGAATAAAATGAAATTACACAACTAATTTCATGGGATAAGTCCCTTTTTATATATTCACACTTAAACCAAAATCATTTAAAAATGTGACCTTCATCATTAACATAATTGACAACTAATATCTAAAAATGAAAAAAAAGTCCAACATGCCAAAATAATAAATATTTCGATCAAAATATCATTTTCAACACACTCATGCCTTTTGTGCATTAAAAAACATGATTCACACCTTTCAATTAATTCAAAAAACATTTCCCTAAAACATCACACCAAATATTTCACACAGAATATATCCAATTCCTTTTTTAAAAAATAGACACAACATGTAAGCATTAAAAACCCTTTAAAAAAATTTTTTCATTATTAATATAATTTAATAAACTATATAAACAATTTATATATGACATACTAGAATGAAAACATTACTTTACTCTTAAAATACAAACAATTTCATGTAGAAAAACTATTTCCAAACCAATTTCTCATCAAATCACTTCAAAATCCATCGTCGCACCACACAATTAAATAATAATGCATATAAAAAATTAACTAAACAAAAAAATAAAATCATAATAAATGATAGGGCATGGAACCACCTACCTTTTATGGGGAAACATCAAAAAAGGTGAAAACTACAAAAAAACCTTGAGATAACCATACGAAGAAATGATCATGTAGAAAACATGAAAACAATGATTAAGAAATAAGAAAACCCCCTAAAAAGTATATCCTTCCCAACGGAGAATCGAGAGACTATTGAATATGAAGTAGAAGCTTACCTAGAGGGGCTGTTACATGAATGAGGAGGTTCATCTACTGGAATTTCACAAAAGAGGAGGGCATATATTGTGGATGTGTGCTAGAGGAGGACATCGGTCATTGAAGAGGGGGGTCACATGAGGGATATAGGGGAACCATAGGGGTGACATGATGGAGTGAGGGGATCCATAGGGAGGGTTCCCACACCTAAGATGAACAAATAAGGATATTCTAAGAAGGAGAGAGGTAGAGGGAGGTGTGCATAGGTGAGGGGTGACAAGAGAGGGAAGGGGGGTGGGGATTGTGGTACATTTGGGAGAAGGAATTTAAAGGGGAGAGAAAAGAAAACCCTAAAAATAAAATAATGACCTAATAATAATAATTATAGGATTAATAATAATATTATTATTATTCTTAATATTAATAATTTTGTTATTATTATTATTCTTATAAATATAATAATTTGTAGTTTTGTTATTTTTATATTTTATATTATTTTAATTTATCATTAATTTATTTTGATATATTTAATCTCCAATTGGGATATATGATTACCTGGGCAATGATACATGGTTTCCAAACTGTGCTCTGCCAGTGTGAAGGATGATGTTAAGCCCAATACACCCATTTTTTTAATAAAAACGTGAAAATTTACTCCAAGACTCAACCTGAACCCCGAAAAAAAATTCCACAGCCATGAAAATAATAAAATTAATTAATTACACAGTTTAGGGTGTGAAAAATGGGTTTAAAATTAAATTTTTAGAAGTTGTTTATATTTAATATATATATTAAAATGGATTCCTTTTTCAGAATGTTTAATTTTTTAGATTTTTTAATTTAGTATAGAAAATTTATATAACATAGAAATGAATAATTCGAGGTGTTTTTATAATCTTTTAGAGATTAATATACAAGTGATTATGATTAAAATTGATATATGTCATTTGTATGTTTTTCTAAAGAATTTTTATTAATTTATCTAAATGGTTATTTACATTTTCAATGTAGAATGATGTTGTAATAGAATAAATGTACAAATTTACAATAATAATGTTCCATGAATGTGAAATTCATAATAAAAAATTTGATTAATAATTCTTTATAATTTGAAACTATCATGTTGAAAAATTCATTGGTCTTTATTACCCCCACAATGATGAATAAATTGTTTTTTGAAAATTAATGAAAAAAATGGAAAATATTTCGATGAAATTATAGGCCTGATTCATTGTGAGATTAGTTAAATAGGAAAAATGAGGACATTTAATTCTAATATACCCCTGTATATTTAAATGTAAATCTTCTGATGTATATAATTGAATGATATAAAATATTTTCATATATGTAAAATCATCACTTCTACCAACACATATTTCAAATATTAAAGATAATAATATTATTTCATTTATACTTGGGAGATATTGTTGACATGGAATATGTCTCAAAATTTATTTTTTATCCATTTATTTAATAAATATTTCTTTTAGTGATTCATTGAGTTCTCAGAGTTTATGGTATCAATTTTGAAGAAATATGTTTTCCAAGGTTTTTATTTCTTAAATGAATCATATATTTATATAATAGGTAGGGTAGTAGTTGGAAAAAGGACATCATGGAACATAGTCGTGAAATTTTTCATGTTTAACCAAGTGGATGTAGTGTTTCTTGTAGAATAGAAATGTGAGAGAAATATAACAATTCATATATAATGAAAACATTATATTGTTGGGATACATTGGTGTGGTCATCTGTTACAAAAAAGATATATATGTTACGTGTGATTTCATTTTGGTTCAAATAACTAGATTATAAGGTATTCCCAATGGGGGTCACAAAATTTATTTTGATATGAAATTCTAGGACACCAGAAGTAGTATTATAGAAATAAACATGAAGTATTAATGGAATTGGACACAATTGAAACTCATGTATCACCAAAATAAGTGGTGAATAATTTATTTCATTTTTTATAATAATAATCAATTTTCATTAGTACTGATTCATGGAATTTATTGAGATCATAATAGACACCATCATAGATAACTAGATGATCTAAATCGTTGATAAGTCTGGGTTCCTGGTTTATATCTGTACTTGATCTAAGAGTGGAATATTTCGGGACTTGTATAAATTGTGGTACCCTTTTTTATGGGATTCAACTATCAATTTGGGATTATTCTATTCCACTACTACTCATTCATTTATTACAGAATGGGTATTATATTTTTTTGATTTTAGGTTTAAATTATTTTCTTTTTTTATTCACATCCAATCACCTATATTAGTGTAGGATAATTATAGATTTATTTACCTATCTTATAATATTATCTTATACTATGTATATGGGATTACATTTTTCTTAGGATTCATATGATTCCTATTATTATAAATATTATTGGGTTATTTTTAAAAAAATATAACCTTAGTTATAACAATCAAATGGTATCTATATTCACTCAAGATGTAGAAATTTATTTATTCAATGAATAATGGAATACCGATTATATTTTATTAGTATAGTATACTGATTATTGAGAGTGGTAAATAAATAGGATGGGTGGGAATGGTTTTTAGAGATAGTCAACCGCAACCATGATGGTCATCTACATCATATATTTATACCTACTCTTGTGTTTAAGGTACTATATTTTTTTTTATATTGATATGTTATACATTTAACCAATAATATTTCATTATAGTAGAAACAACACAGGAACTATATGTATAGTTTTATTGTTTGGAGAGTAAACTAATCCTTAGATAGAGCATCTCACATTGAAAGGCTCGTGTAATCTTCATCAAGACTGTGGATGTCACATTGTACTTATATATTAATTATACAAAGCTAAATAATTTTACCATTAAAAATAATCTTTCTTCATTAAATGTTGAATTTTTTATTTATTAAATTTTGATGGTAGTTTTAAATAGATTAATAATATCCAAGGATTCCATTAACATAGAGGAGGGAAATATGATATTTAGAAAAAAATATTTCTATACTGGATAGTTTCTTACGAGAATTTGTTTTATTACCTATAATATTTATAATATTGATACTATTAATCTATTTGTGATGAATAAATTTTTTAAATTAAAATCGGTTTTTATTGTATTCAACAATGATATATTGATGTGTTCATGATCATGAGAATTTCTATACAAATTTCTATAATTCTATTCCATATTTTCGTATTAGAATGTCCAAAAAACTACCCAAGGAAGCAAATTGGATTTACGATGTGAAATTGAATGGTAATGATATCGCAAAATAGAAATATCAATTACTCTTGGGAATAATTTCGGGAATATTTCAAATACTGATATAACTATTTTTACATAAATAGGTTTCTGAGAATTGAAATGTATTATGGATAATTTGTTTTATATTTTTTCATTCATAGCTTTATCAATGAATATTCTTAAGATGAAGTAATTAATTTTTATAATAATATATAATTTCAATGTTCTGGTGTAGATATGAAATTTATTTCGAACACAGTTCTTTTTATCATATTTTCTATGAATGTAAACAAGTAATTTTTTTATTATATCTCTAAAATTAGAGTTAGATATAAGGTAATATTATTTTTTCTTATAGATAATGATAATTATGTGAAAATATATATTTACCAAGTACTTAAAATAGATATTATAGTTATTGGGAAAGTGTTACTAACATGGAATCATTACCTTTGTAGTGAGATTCTTATAATGTGTAATGATTATTAGATCCCTTAATATATTTTATCATAGTTTGATTTAAATATATGGAAACAATAAATAATAAATTATTTATTGAAAATTTATATTGTACTAATATATATGTATGTGAATGGAAAAATGATAGTAGATAAATTTTAGTATAAATCCCATTGTGAGGTGGTTCAGTATGTAATAGTATAGAAGAGGCCCTTTATATTGTCTATGATTATGTGGAAACATATTGTTGATTATGGCCATTGAATGGTTTTATAAAGAATCATTGTAAAAAAAATCATTGGGGATAGTGTGTGGAAGGGTGAATTTGATTTTTTAGAATGTGTTTCAATAGGGTAATATCCGGTGGATAGAAAAACCCAAATATTTTATCTGAAACCTTGGGTATGACCATGTCATTAGATGTATAGTTATATGTTTTATTGGTGATGTGTGAGGAGGGTTTAATGGTGTCTATGGGGTATATAGTTATATAAAAATATTCAAAGTGATTAAATGAATCATTTAATTACTTATAATAGAAATTATAATAGTTGGTTATACAGGAAAATTCTTTTTGTGACACAAATTCCTAGAATAACATAAATGAAAAATTTTAAATTTTCAACACATTCTTAATTTAGTTCAGAGAGTTGAAAAAACATTGTATATTTTATTTTGAAAGTTCCATATATCAAAATAAATCTTGTCAATATTTTTGTAATCATGGATTGAATAACTAAATCAACTTATTTAATATTGATTTGGGTGATAAATTTTTTGGAATAATTAAACAAGTTATATGTATGGGTGTTCATAAATTTTGTCTCTTCGATATGGATTCATATTTTAATAATATATTTTTTAATTTTTTTAATATGTGATGGGTATAAAAATTAAGTCTATGTGTTCTTACCATACATAGAGATATAAGAAATACGAGTATACTACAAAGGTAAAAAAGGATAAACCCTAATTGTGTTTAATGGAATTTTCAATATTATGGGTGAAACATTGGCTTTCAGTGATATTATATAATAATAATAATCATCCTAAAATTATTATTTGTATCTATCCTACTTTTTTACTTCATTAGAGGCCATTTCACTATTTATAGTTCTGGTTTGATGCGTGTGATGTTTTTCTATTTCGGCATAGTATAGTGGATGTGGTGACAAAAAGATTTAGTCATCTCATAAGTGTATAAATATGGATAAGAGTATAAGAAATTAATATATAGATTCACATTAATGTACCTTTGTGTATTCCATTAGGGATAATGTATTATTTGGGTTCCACTAATGTTGGTATACCACAAGATTAGACCATTGTGATTTTTTTTGACAATACATATGCGTCTATTTGAAAGCATTGAGTGTACCAAAAATATGATATACTAGTTTTCATTATGTATTTATTATATATTGATTCATGAAAAAAAGGTACTGATTCTATTTTGATGTTAACAAAGTATTAAAAACACGACCCCATTTATGGAGAGACACTGGAGTGAGAATCATTGATGCATCAATAATGGTCCAATAATTTCACCAATAAAGATACCTTCCAACTTTTTAATGAGTTAAAAAACAAAGTGAAATATTATGGAAGGTCCTTGTTTGAAGTATGTGATTGAATACATTTTTTTATTATTTCATTCTTGGAGGTGAATGTGGGTTTTTTGAGTGAATTTTTGGACATTTCATGCATAGTTTAACAGATAAATATAAGATATTTACTAGGTAGTTATGCATACAAATTATTAAAATCTAATATAAAATTAAAGGTCAAATACATGGTCAATGGGGCTACGTATGCCCACTATACATCTACAATCTTTTATTCTACCAATGAATGCATGTTTTGTTTTAATATCACAATGATTGTTCATTTGGGACATTTAATCATTTAAAAATTCCTGAAACAATTATTTTAAAAACAAAATTTGTTGATGTGCATTCTATTCTTTGCCTCACACATAGTCCGCTCGACCTCAGGATACCATAGTAGTGATTTTAAATAGATATCCTACATAGATATAAGATAATAGTTAAGTGTCATGTTATACGAATTTTATATCACTCCACATATCCCCATATATTATAAATTTTAATTTATTTAATTAGGAAATCCTCAATGTATTTTTTTAGATATATTGAGTTTTAATTTAATAAAAAATAAAGGATTTTTATGTATCTTTCATTTTATGAGTCTATAGAGAATTTAAATATTGAGATTTTAGGTTTTATTCCACTCCAACACCATTTTGATGGATGTATATTATGTTACACAAATTTTTTTATAACAAATTTCTTTCCCACAAATGTGGTACTCTAAATTATTATTTTTTATTATTAAATGATTTCTTTATTATTTTATTTTTCTCATTTGGAAATTTAATATTTTTTGTTTGGATTATGAAATATTGTATTAAATGGATTTTTCTGTTCATGAATAGGGTTTTTTTGAAATAAATTGAAATTGAAAAGTGTTTTTTAAAATAATTATATTATTGAATTGTGGAATTCTTATATATGTATGTTAGAATTATGATTGTAATTGATTGGATTTTTAGGAAAATGAATTAAGAAAGTCTATGAAATACTATTTTTGTATAGTCTAATTTAATTTTTTATAAGTAGTATGTAATTATAAAATTATTATATACACATTTTTATATTTAATAGGTATGTCAAAAAAAAGGATGCAATAGCTGGTAAATTCATGGGTAAAATTATTATTTGGTTGGAGGTTATGAATGTTCTAATTTTCCATCGAATTATTTTTATAGAAATGGTTTTTTGGGTGGTCGGTTTCCTCATGTATGTAAAATTACATGTTGAATTTGTTGTGATTTATTTTGAAGTATTCCACTTGTTTAAATGATATCCCAAGGTTTAAAAATATTTCTTGTATTTTTGATAAAATTTGTTTAAGAAATTAAATGTTTTGTTTTTTTTCAAATTCATGAGATGACTTATAATGAGAATATTATATTGGGTCATTTATACACCCCCTATATTCGAAAATTTTAGGGAATGAAGATTTCATGCACTATGAAATAGCTAATTAAAAGATATAATTAGTTTTATTTTGGTGGTTCATAGATTGGCGTAGAAATGCTATAAGAAATGTATAGTTATCCTGAGTTTAATTGAATCATAGATTTTCTCTAAGATTTATTTGTTTCATTATAGTTAAAAATTTTCGGAGTTAGATTAAAAGACCTTATAATAATTTATTCTATATTATTTACACACATTCAATTTGTTTCTTATGATTAGATTTTGTGAATGCTTTAAAAGAATTGAAAGCTTTATTTCATGCATAATGTAGTAGATACGTCACTATTTATATTATTTTATTATCTATTTTCATTGTAAATAAATATATATATATATATATATATAATTTATTCAAAATCATAGTATAATTTTTGGAATGATTTCATTGGGTTCTGAGTAGGAAAACCATAATCCAAACGCATTATCTAATCATTTAGTGTTTTTTAAAGACACTAGTAATATAAGGGATGTGATTAAGGAATAATAACATTTTTATAACTTTTATTACTTTATGTAATGATGTATTGAGTCGGGTCTTTATAATAACCAAGAAAATATCATATTATTTACTTTTTTTATTAAATATTTCATATCACTCTGAATAAATAGATTCATTCGTAGATAAATTACACTAATTGAGTTTATTTTTATGTAATATGATAATATTAAACGTGTTATATATATTTAAATTGGTCATTTAATTTTTTGTTTTTGTATTCAAAGTCTATTTTCATTTAAAAATTTTAGATGGAGTGAATTATTGAAGAGAGCCTGTATGATTAATGGGAATTCACCGGGTGGTTAATCATTGAATTCACCTATTATTTTATTTTTTTCCTTAAAAACTACCATTTACATGTATCATTGTGAATGAACTGATATCTTTTATAGAAATAAAAATAAAAAAAATATTTTAGAAAAACAATTATGAGGATCACCACGAAAAACATCAGATATATCTTTTTAATGATCTGATAAAACCCATGATCACATAATACACTAAACCAATCATACTATATACAATGAGTGGGATTTATTCATTACTTATAATGCATCCCAAATAATATAATTTTATCCATTACTAATTATGACTATCAAATTTTAGAATAAATTACAAATTGATTCCTAGATAAAATGTAATATTTGTTATTATCATTGTTAATTTTCATTAAAATTTATTATGTTTAAACTGAAAGATTAAACAACTAATAAAATATGATTATTCATAAACATTTAAAATTTTATCCCAAAATTATACCTTTAAATATCTCTTAATACTATAGATAATATTTTCTTACGTATATCAAATAAAATCATAGTAGTAGTAATAATCCTCATTCTTCAATTTCAAATTTCAAATTTAAATTTTAAAAAAACATCTATTTTATTCTATATATAAACTTATTCCCCTTCAAATATATCCCCTTAAATCATCCTAACAAATTTTTAAAAAAAGATTTATTTATAAAAAAAGTCCATTCTGTAATGACCCCATTTGAGTTTTACAAATATATGTGATCTAGTTTCTAAGTGTAGAGTTTTCAACTAATTCCTTGGTCCATTACACTCAATTATTGACATAGAAAAAATTCTTACTTATGGGAGAAACAATTTCATATTGATGTAATTTTTTATATATGATTTATTTATCTTCATTATTAAAATTTAAGTATATATATAATATATATATTTCATTTCTTTGGTAAAAAAACATAAATAATAAAAGAATAAAACCTTTCATAATTAAGAGAAAATGTTACATATGAAAAAAACCTATTTATCAATGTGAATTATCATTATATAGACCCACTATTTTCCCACCACCAAAAATATCTAGACTTATTCTAAATAACTATAAACATATAATAATCTCCACTAAATTTCCTGAGATATGTCACAACAGATGATACATTTAATTTTAGTAGAATTTGAAAATAAATATGTATTGATATAAATACCAACATAATAAAATTATCCGGTTTATATTTTCATGTTTATCCTTCTCTATGACCAATTGTAACAATATAAGGGATTATTATTCAAATTCTAGTTTCAATAAAATAAAATTCTATCCCAATATATTTATTATGGTCATAAAAACTCCAGATCAAAAAATAATATATAATTAACTCTCAATCTGAATAATATACAGATTATTATTTGTTTCCACTAATACATGTAAATAAATTATCCAAATTACAACTATTTTCCACAATTCTCCATTCAATAATTTTAATCATGCGTGGTAAAAAATTAGTGTAGGAAAAAATAAAACTGAATAATAATGTCGTTATATCCATTAAAGTGACATATATCTAAATCTTCAATGCACTTGAGTCCCTCATAGTTCAAATTTTCAATACTAATATTCTTCCAAAATAAAAAAAAACTATTATTTAATGTTATGTATAATATGATTCTTTAGAAATACTAAAAAATGACATTAGAAAACATCACAACTCACCCTACTCAAACACATACATGTTGACATACTAGATTTCTCCAATGAAGACAGTACTATAAATATTAATCCCACCAAAATAAGATGTATATCCCCATTTAGGTTAATATTTTCTGATCATATTTTCTCCCAATATATATTTTCTCTCCGTAATTCAACACATTAATGGATAAACATAAAGGATTGATATTTTATTTATCTCCCTCTGACATGAAATATCCAATGTGTAAGTGATAGATTGGGTAATTTCACCATAACTTTTCCTAGAGAGGGATGTTATTTAACTCTTATCATCATATTAAATCTATTAAATGATTCGATTAAAAAAATGTATTAAGGACAAATATTAAATATATTCTATTCTAGAGACATAACTTTTATTATGGATTCTTTACTATAGTAATATCTTGATAAAATAAATTTTTATATTAATCATCTTTATTTAATAATTTTTAACAATATTTCTCAATAAATTGATATATATTTGATTATCACATAACACCAACAATCGAAGAATCTCATTAATCCTGAGATCATACATTTTATTTCTAATCTGAGTAAATTTTGTAGTTCATTGAGTTAAAAATATAGTCTTCTTCATCAGTAATTTAGGTCATGAAAATTTTACTCTATATGTACCAACATAAAAACATTTATACCAAAAAAATATTACCTACATTGATTCTGTATCATCTAAATATAGAAACCAATCCGCATATTTATATCAAATGAGATTAGTAGTTTCACTATAGTAATATTTCAATCCATAAGAAACAATGAATTTAAATATCTGATGATGATATTTCTTAAAATGAAATGTGTCTACATTAGTGAACATTAATACATGGTTTATAATTTAATTAAACACAATATATCTAGTATTAAATGCATCAGGTTAAGTGAAATATCAATTATAATTTAAAATAAAATTGAATTATTATTAAATCATATTTTATACTTCTAACACTTGGTTCCCAATGATATATTGGTAGATATTTTCTTCTAATCACTTATTCCAAACTTATTCAAATGTTCTCAATCGTCATTTTCTAAAGAAGGAATGATATGATATTCTTATTGAGAAATTTATAAACCAAATGAACAAATATTATATTTATCCATCCATGTCACCCCAAAATAAAACTCATTTGTTATAAATTATTAGTTTCCAATAATGATAATATCCTCAAAATATATAGTAACACTTAGTGATACCACATTATCATCATTTATGCATATTTTGTTTCTAACCGTATGTTATTGAATATAAAAAATATAAATAATTCTTTTTAAATTATCATAAAATAATTATGTGATTCTTCATGAAAATATATAGATTTTTTTTACCCGATAAAATATTCTTTATCTTCTCCATGAAAGAAAATATCATTTTAATAAATGAACCTTTACAATACAACTCTACATTAAGAGTTGATGACATGAATTCCATTTGGATGATATTGTATCAAATTTATGAAAAAATGAAATGAAATATTCTAAAATAATGAATCATATAATATAGTGTGAAGGTCTCACAAAAATTAATCCTTAAAACAACGTGTATAATTTTCACCCATGAATTCCCTAATTTATTATTAGTTATATTCGTTCATTTATCCTGTTACACAACACCAAATTTTTTTAGAGAACATTATTTTTTATTGCCTTGGGAAAAAATTCCTAGTAACAATTATTTGAAATAAATAAAACTCATCATTAATGACATCAAGAAATTTCGATGCTCAAAATCCTATTTCACATCCCTTGGAGAAAAATTATATAATAATGAGGTATCTGTTTTCATCCTAATTGTCCACATAGTTAAAAAAAATATTATTGTTCTACAATGATAATTTAGTTCCTCATGTGATTTCTCAACATTGAATGAGCTAAAAAATCTTTTTTATCTACACTAGAATTGTGTGAATAAATATCACCAAAATTTTGTTACTTTGAAATATAATTATTTTGAGAAACTTAACCCCACTTCCCAATAAAACCTCCTTGAAAATATTCACATTTGAAATAGTCTTGATGGTGTGTTATTTCTAATAATGAATATTGAAAAAATATATATATATAATATTCAAATTCTTCATATTATATTTATTGAATAGTGATTTCCACATTGATTAATTGGATAACAATAGACGATACAATTAACTCATCACTATACAATGCCTTAGTTTTCATCATTCACATGGATAGAGTAATGTCTTCGATTAACCATTACATTTTTCAATCCTAGAGTACTATTATAATAACTTTTATAAAGTGAAATATATTAATTTTATTAACATAACTAATGAATTTGAATATGATCCTCGATACCAATATATTAAATCTATAATTAACCAAAAGTAATACACTTGTTCGAAATTATATAAGATATCTCTAGATAAATATCCATCTTTCAAAAAGTGGCCCAATTTTTATATGAGGGGTACCGTACACTATGCTCGTGATGAATAATATTATTAAAAAAATATTCATAAATATTCCACTAGTATACATAGAGTGGAATTTTTTTTGAATTATCATCAGGGTAAAACCTTACTCCTAAACACTTATTTTAAAATTTTTAAACATACTCATAGCCCCTAAAATATTTTTCATTAATATAATACTTGTGATATGATATAATTAACCTAAAAAATACCTATATAAATTTATCATTTAATCCCTATAGGAAAATAAATATAATAATTAATTTTATCAATTGGGTAAGGTATTTGAATCATTACTTTTTTATGTAAAGAATTATTAATTTTTCCATTTTTCTTATAGAGAGCATAAATTTCATTTCACTCAGTTGTATAATCACATTTATAAATTTATCTCTTCATATAACATTTCTAAGGATATATTGGCATGTCTTACCATACATTCAATAACAAAATTTTCATTCATCCTTTATGTTAAGAAACATGATTTTTTAGTATTACTGACCTCAAACAAGTTTACATGTATTCAATGTACTATCATCAATACGCATCTATCCATCATCATATTAACTAGGTGACCAACATCAAAAAACACTAATACATTTCCTTTATCATATATTTATGAGATTCTTTATAAGTTTTATTTGAACCGACCAAGTTCAAATGTGTTTTTTGACATCAGATTATCATTTTCAAATAACTATAGATTAAAAAAATTTTATTTTATGTGTCCCATAATTTTCAAATTTATCCAAGAAGTATTTTAAACATTTATTCATATTTAAATATCTTTACGAATCATTTCATATGTGGGGAACGTATACTATTAAAAGTAAATACAATTTCATTATTGGATTCTTTTAGTGGTAATTCATAATCTAATTATGTCTCTTTTAAATTTTATTTTATTTTAATACTATTTTTAGAATTACAATATTTAGTCAATTATTAATTTTTATTTGAGGGACCATTTTCATAAAAAATATATTTTTATTAACACCTTATAAAAAATATTTTAACGATTGAGTGGTTCCATTATTGATTTTTTCTAAACTTTTCATCATTGAGTGGTTTTGATCCCCCTAAACAATTATCTCATAGTTCCTATAAGATCCTATAAATATGAATAATTAATATAGAAATCACTTTAGGTGTTCCATAATATTTTAAAATTTTAGTAATATCCCTCAATAAATACATTCTTTTAAAGTATAAATAATATATAGATAATTACACAAGCATATATTATATAATATAAAGATCAAATTAAATACATTTTTATAAAAAAATCACAATATTCTACCAACACATTATTACACACTCTATTTTTATTAATTTATTTTTTCACATAACCATTTATATCATTTTCACATTCAATTTTCCATTCCTTGAATTTTCCATCTTAAGAAAATTATATTATTTTCAAATAAATATAACTTTCCCCAATTATGACATGGAATAATAATTTTTAACAAATGTTTCATTATATTCTATATTGTTATAGTATGTTCTTTTGTAAACCCCATAATATTAATATTATTCAAAATATTAACACTTTTCAAATTATTATACATTGATATTTCTCTAACATCATATTTATAATTTTTTTTTAATTTGAATTTATTCAAATCAATTTTATCATTTTACAATTATTATTGTTAATTTTATTGATCGATTTCATTTTATTTAACATTTTATTCATTTTAATTATTTTATGACATCTCATTTGTGAAAAAGTATCTTCTTGTTATCAATATCATTCTTCATATTTGACACATTTTTTAAATCAATATAATCCGCACTACTTTTTGAGTAATTTTTATTCATTAATTTATTTTCATGACATTATTTAATTATGACATCATTGAAGGAAATTTCATGATTTAACACATTATAATTAACTATATTTTTTTATTCCTTACATTAAACATTACCTATTTCAATACCATTGAATTATTCATCATTCAATATTTTAGTTAATTATTATTCATCATCCTTATTGGATATCTCAAATTCAAATCTATTCTCATAATAACACCCCAATTTTTACATTATTTCATTTTTTAAATTAATTTCTTCTCATTGATAGCCTACATTTCAAAAAACATGGAGATATATCAAAATCAAAAATTACTATTATTATGATAGTTATCACCAATAAATTGAAATTACTATAAGGAATGAGGTCAACTAAATTCTGAAAACATTTATTTCACATGTTTAGAAAATGAATTCATTGGTTTCATATTAATTATGAAATAAAATAATTTCAAATTTATCATAAATGATGTGTTTTTATAAAAAAATTTATTCCAACTGTGGTATTTTATATTTCTAAATTTAATTAGTAACGAATAAATAATTATATTAGTGATGATTATACATTTTAATTTAAATAAAATGTTTTCTAAATAATAAAAGATGATTTATATGATTAATATATAAAAATAATAAACTTTTATGCATAAAATCTATATTTTAATAAAAGTTAAAATTTGTCTCTTTTTAATGGAGAACCTATTTTAGAAATAAATTTTTTAAATTTAATAAGATTTATATAGAAAAATTGAACATCAATTTTTAAATAAATAAATATAAATTATCTTAGGTGAATTTTAGTTTTTTTTGGAGAAGTTTCATTTTTTGTGAATAGTGAAAATTACTACATTTTAATTAAAAAATGTGTTTTCACCAAATTTATTTATATAGTTAAATTTTATTTTTAATTTAATATACTTTATTTATAGATATATTATATATATATAAATTAAATTATGTCATTTTAATCATATTCATGTTGAAAATTGATATAAAAACATATCAAACTTTACAACTTGTCCACTTCTAAAAACATGTTTTCCCTTATATCTATGGGCTTAAATTTAAAATTCATTTCTCCAATAATGTGAAATGTATTGGTTAAAAGAGATTCCATATTTTGAATAATAATTTAATTATTATATTTCAAGGTATATGTAAATATAATGTATGAATAAATTAATGTGGTAAAAAAATTATCGTAGTCTATGGAAAATAGTCGTTATAGATAAAGTTAAAAGGAAAAACGTTTAACATTAATAAATATTAGAAAATTTAATGTTTGTATGATGTATTTTTCTACCATAATAACCCTAAAACACATATATTAACAATAAATTTCATGTAAATTGATTACACCTCAATGTGGATGGATTTAATTATGAAATAATCATTATTTTGATCACTTAATATATCCTTTACTCTTACATAAATACCACCTATAACCACAATATTTCAACCAAAAATCCATGTAAATACTCAAAAATATGACCAAAACACTACTAATCACTATCCTCACATCCATGTGCTTCTGGTCTCAACAACATACTTTTCTTATATCGTTTAAGAATAGAACTAAAGGATGACTGTCGAAGAGTTGGTAACGTTCTTCAATGATTACTTTTGTTTTATTTCATCCTCCACCACATCAACTCATCTTATAAATTTATTATATAATAAACTCAATAAAATAAATATATATTTGTTTATTATTTCAATTTTATGACCTATAACTTCAGAATATTACATCAAATGGGATACATAATCATCATTATTGTGTGCGACAGACGGTCACCCCGTGAGCTAATGTCGTTCATTCTTCCATTCCTATATTTAAATGATGGAAATAATGTTTAATTTATAGTTTATATATTATATATATGATATTTATAATTTATATGTGGTTATTTAACAAATATATAACACATTCTTTCATTATTTTAATTTTTTGGAATACAATAACATCGTTTATGGATGTGTAGACTACAGTCTCTAGAAAGTGATGTTATTCATTAAAGATTTACGTGGATTGTATTAATGAATTTTTGAATAAAAATATGAGCCTTATATGAAATAAAAGTCATACTATAATTATTATTATTATATATATATAATTTACCTTTATTTGATTCAATACGACCTGAAAATGGAAATAATGTTCATGAATAAAAATGACATACCATCACAATGAATAGTGTATTCACTTTTCTATCACTAGACATTATAAATTATTATAAATATTAATATAATTAATATATATGATATTTATATAATGTATAAAATTAAAAATTTAATTTCCTAATTATTGATGTAACAGGAAGAAAAATCAACATTGCAAAAAATAAATAAATAAATATACATTACCCAAAGAAATGAAATGTGATGAACATTATTAAAAAACGGGTTATAATATGACCTAAATAATCATATATTATGTCCTAAATATTAATATGGTTTTTTATTGAGTCAACAATATTATTAAAACCACTATAAATATTGTTAATGATTTGTTCGTCCAAAATAACATTTTAGGTTAAAGTTTCTCATTTCAATCTTTTCTTTTGTAAGTTAAAATTTTTATTCATCACATATTTGTCATGAATTGTGTATATAAAACCTATTATTGTAATATATTATACTTATATTTATATTTATGGGCATTTACATACAAATTTTATGATTTCCCTTTCATGTGGAATAAAATTCAAAAGTGACCACAACATTAAGCTAATTTTGTATAAATTTTCAATCATTGTGTCACATGTTAGGACATGCACCCTTATCATTTTACGTGGTGTATGTGCTAAACATTAAATTTTTTAATGATATTATATAATTTAATGTATTAATATGTTTTATGATACTCCATTCAATCTTTAGCCAGAAATTGGTTTTATTAAAAAATGAAGTTTTCTAAGAGTGTTTTAAAAAATGACTCTAAATTATAATTTAAGATTTTTTTGGGAAATAGATTAAATTAATGATTATAAATGTTTTTCAAATCTTCACATATACATTTAAAATGTTATATTCAATGTAAAAAATTGTATATGTTTTATTAGTTATGATGTGTTTTTAAAAAATGAAATTATATTTTCTTAAATAATTGTTTCATGTGATCTCTCAAATTTATTTTTCTGTATATGATGAAATTACGTTATATTACATATTATTTACTAAGGATTATATTAAATTTAATTATCCTAGTTATTTTAAAGTTATTTTATCAATATGTTGGATTAAAATTTATAAAACCCATTTCATATCCTTCGGTTATTCTATGATGTATTGTTCAGTTAACCTATTACTTTTAATGTATTCTATTAAGATGAATGATTTGTGTTTTTATGACACACATACATATGGTTTTAATTATTTGATGGGTTTGAACTATATATTGATCCAATTCATTATGTAATTATGTATGACTCATGAGTATATATATTATTAATGAACTTGATTACATGTACAAAATTTCATAAACCTATTTCATGTTTATAATATTTGGTGTGATCCTAATTAGATGTTTACATTGTTATGTGTGAACTTGATTACATGGTCACAATGTTATGTGTGAGTTATATTAAATAGTCACAATTTTATTCATGAACAATATTAATTTTAGATAATTTTATTTGTGAACCTGATAAAATGCTGAGAATGGTTTGTGTGGACATGGTTGATGTTTGAAAGTGTATAAAAGGGAATAATTTCAGTTCCTTAACATAATGACTAAATCTCTCTCTATTTATAAAAGTTCACAATTTTATATGTTTATGTGATTGTAATAATTCCATGTTTCATTCCAATGTTATTCTTTTATAATTAAGAAAATATGAAATTTTATCATTTATTATTACAATCAATATTATGATTTTGGAATCCAAGGTAAGATTCACAAATGTTATGTTCTATTTATTATACACTTATGATTATGTTATGATCCATATTCCAATTTTTAACCCTTTCTAAGAACCTAAAATCACCCTTTTATTATGATTCTTTTCAAAAAGATATGAAGAATGGTATTAGGCTCGATAAGTCAAAAAGTGTTCAAGTTACAATGGAGTTAGTGGGAGAAAATTTTAATATTTTATGAACTATAGGTTTTCTCCCATTGATTCCTAAGATAATAAACCCATATGATTCTGAAATGGTTTTTTTTCAATACAAATATTCGTAAATTTATGTGTCAAATTTATGTATTAAAATAGTAGGTTTTTTATAGTTTTTATCAAAGATATGTTTTAAATAACCTCTGAAAACTATGATGATAAAACTACAGTTAGAACCCTAAGGGTACATTTAGGTTATAATCCTAGATTATTTGATAACGATTATGAATTACCTAGGGTTAAAAATATTTTTTCAAGGATTGGAATTTTAATAGTACTTTACCTTGACTATGTGGTTTTCTTGATATGATTACTACTACTCATACTATTCTTTTTGGTTTTAGTCAATAGAAATAACCCGAAGGACCGATATGAATTATATATGTGATGTGAAATTCAATGAATATTATTATAATAAAATTAATAATAAAGGAGTGGGAATAAAAAATCATGGTTATATAGTCATATAAGTGATGAATAATATTATGCATACAAAAGAGAAAAAGAGGTATCAATATTCTATTTATTCTTTCAATAGGAAAAATCCTAAATCATTCCGTGTATCCTCTAATCCACTAGTGGATGAGAAATGGCTCAACTCCCCTGAGAAAATAGATTTTATTATTCAATGGGTGGGACATGAATCTAGAAGATTAATTATATCAATGGTGGAATCATATCATGTATATAAAGAAAGAAGGAAAAAATAAAATTAATAAAATAATATGAATTTGAATATTTTTTCCTCGGAATGTATTTACCATATATTCTATGAAAAAAGATGGAGAAATAATTTACTAAAATGATGAAATAGGTTGATTAATCTCTCAATAGATTTGAGGAAATTTTTCAAAGATTTCAATGTGTGACAACGGTATAATATTATACACTCAAAGTTAAATTGATATATTATTTAGTGAAGTAAAACAAAGTCTCCTAGAGGAATTATCCTTAATCTAACTCATATGTAAAGAATAAATATTCCTATGTTATTTAAAAGAGGAATATGATATTTAAACTCATCAAGGATTTGATGATAATAGGAATGAGATAGATCTTCATAGAAACACCAGTGGTTTACCACATAGATGGAAGAACATTTTTTATCCATAAGATTTCAAAAAATATGGGAAAGATTACTCAGGTGAATGTCTAAAAGTAGTAAGAAAATGATTCAATTGTGAAAAGACTAGACATTGTGAAAATGAGGGTTGAATTAAGAAAAAATAACATTCCATGATATAAGTAGATATATAGCTCAACTGAATACAGTACCCAAAACCCTCTGTTTCAAATTAATGGTCTTTGGGAATTATGTGAATCACTTACCAAATCCAATAGACAATATGGATTATAATCTAGAACAATTTATAATGTAAAATGATAAATGGAATGATTATTAAATCACAATGGAAATATTTTTAATTAGGAGACATTTGTCCAACATAGTAGCAAATTTCACGAGTAATAACTATGATGATATTATTGTTCAAATATTAGTTAAATTCCATGAGACCCCCTTCTATATAAAATATTGAATATTTAATCTATTTAGTATTTTTCCACAATATTTCATCCATATGTATTTGAAATTATATGTTGAATGGTACCGGTTACCAGAAAAGGTTATTTAGATGATCTATTTCTAGAAAAAATATTGAATGAAAGATAACCATTAATGTGTACAAGATTAGGGAATAATGATAAGATAAAGGGATATATAATTATGATAAAATAAATGGGATAGTATTGATTAAAATGTAACAGATTTATGTTGATAAGTTTCTTTATTGATTGAGTTTTTTTTTGATTTATGATATGAGGAAAGATGTATGTTTTCAAACCATTCATGCTTTCACTGAGGTTTTATGGTAAGTCATGTGATTACAATGTTTCAATAGAATACATGATATTGGAATTCACAGGTTTTATATTTGAGAATTAAGTGATACCTCATGTTGTTTCTTAGATTAATGATATGTTAATTTTGAATGTTTAGTGACATTCATTCAAATATTTTGGATTTTAATAATTTAATGGTAACCATTTATGACATTATTTATGTTGAATACTTGATGATGTTTTATAAATTAATGTATTAAATTACCATAAGAATATCAATGAATATTGGATGAGTTATTCTATCCATTTTTGTAATGATGATAACTTAAGACAATATAAATTACTTTTCATACAGTATTTGTTCTAATTATCCACTAGTTATGATGGCACTAAATTTTCAACCTCATTCATTCAAGTGAGAAATGATGTAGGAATTGATCACAATGAAACCGATGAGTGAGACCATTCATATGAGATGAAATAAAGTAATAATATATTCTAAAATGATTATTGATATAATTTTTACCCCTATTATCAAAATTTATGAAGATTTCAATTTCATTTTTAGACTTATTCGGTTTTAGTTTGGTGGTTTTTAACATTCTAATGACCATGTTATCGATTATTATCCATCATAGATTGATAGTTACAATTCTATTTCATATCTATATTTTTACATTATACTTATTAAAATTATAATACTGTGGTGATCTTCAGATTTCTTACTTTCCATTTTTTACGTGGGTATTTTATTGACCCATTTTGTGATATGGGTTTAACATAGTATAATTTTTCAAAATTAAATATTCAAAGTGATATTTATGGTTTTTTGGATTCAAATTAATAAAATTATTTATCATATTAGGTGGTTATATTAACAATCAATGGTTCCAAAAAATATCTCTCTAGTTTATTAAGTGTTCAATGTACCTCTCCAAAGTAAGTATATACCTAATAATTCAAATGTATTAATATTAGAGGTTATAATATGGGAGAAGGTTATTTATTCTAATGAACAAAAAGTAGATAATCTATGTTTTATATATAATGTTTTTAGAAATAATACCACTAACTTGGTTATTATTGGGTGAAAAAATCACCAATTTGGGGAGGCTGTGTGGGAACCAGAGGATATAATAAGGAGGAGATATCCTCATCTTTTTATATTAAAGTAATTTTTTTGGGAAATAATTTTTATGGTCGGTAGAATTTAAAAACCTAATTTATTATTCTATGTAATTTTCATAAATAAATTTAATATATTTGATAAATAAATTTTCGCAAAACACTGACCTAAAATGAACTACAAAAATATAATTATTTATACAGTTATCACATAATAAGTTTAATAGTGGGAAATAAATTATATTAACTAAATAATTAAAATATTATTTACAAGTTTTTATAAAATTAATCAATTTGTTAAAAATTATTTAAAAATGAAAATGAATGTCATTTGAATATAAGTGATATATTTATAATATAAAACTATATTTATGCATATAATGGTATTTTATAATAATAAAATGAATTAATTAATGTGAGTGAAATATATAAATGAAATTGTTATTTTATATATTCAATATTTTTTAAAAAATTCATTATAATATTTAGTATAGTCTTATGTTAAGAATAAACACAACTATAAGTATAAAATCTATATTTTTGGAAAAGGTTATTTTGTTGTATTTTAATCAAAATCCAATTTAAAAAAAATTTATTTTTTATGTGTATTATTTGAAATAACTATATATATTGTCTAAATTGGGATATCAAATATATCTTACGGCGAAATTTTAGTATTTTTTTTGATAAGTTTTATTTTTTGTTCAATAATGAAAAATACTGGATTTTAGTTGAAAATTTATTTTTCCATATTATTAATTTATATAAGTAAATTATATTTTTTATTTATTTTAATGTATAAATATTTCAATAATATATATATATATATATATACTATTTGGTTAATTTTAAATAATATTACATTGAAATTTGATATAAAAATATTTCCTTCTTTTGAACTTTTTCTCATTAAAAACATGATCTCCCATTCATCTAGAAGATTAAGTTGAAATTTATTTTTCCAATTATTTGAATTATATATTGTAAAATCGATTCATTATTTTGAATCTAATAATACATATTTTTTTACGGTTAATTTCATTTTTTATGTATAAAAATTTACCATGTTAAATAATTACTTTTTATCATATAGGTAAAATAGTGACAAGTGTAACTGTTAAAAGGTAAAAGAATAACATACCCAATTATTACAAAATTTAATGGTTTTTTGAGTTATTTTTTACACTAACAAGAATCCAAAACATTAATTTACCATCAATGTCATGAAAATTAATGTCACCTCAATGTAGTTTGATTTAATTTTGAGATAATTATAATTTTATTCACTTAATCAAACCGCTTTTCAAGTATAAATACCCACTATAACCACTAAATTTTGTCCAAAAAATCCTTTAAAATACTCAAATATATTCCCAAGACACTCATACTCACTCTATTATTGTACTATTTCTACTGTTATCACTCAAAGAACAATCCTAGATCCATTAGGAAGAGATCTAAATGATGTCCATCAAAGAAGAGGTCACATTGTTCAATGGGAAATATTGTTTTATATCATCTACAACACTAAAATTAATCTTATATATTTCTTATAAAATATACTCTTTATCTTATATAAACTTATATGTTTTTATTTCAAGGATATGACCTTCAACTCCACACAATTAAATGAAATGGGATATGCAATCATCATTCTTGTGTACGGTGAACTACCACCTTGCAAACAGATGTAATTCATTATTCCATTACCACCCTCCATGGTTGGGAATAATGATGTATTAATAGTTTATATATTATATATATTATATTTATAATTTATTAATGATTCTAGAATTGTTATGTAACACATACCTTCATTATTTCCATTTTGTGGTAATATGATAACAAGAGTTGTGGTCGTGTGGACTATCTCCCCTTCAATGCAATGTGATTCATTTATTATATTCATGGATTATTTTGAGGATGATTTTAATAAATATAAGTGCCATATGTGACATAAAAATGATAATAGAAGTATTTTCCACACAAAAAATCATAGGACAGAGAAGGTAGACGAGACTCATGGATCGTGTAAAATTCTAGGAGACATATGAATGGACTATGTACAATGAAAATCCTATAAAATATCAAATGAATCACCTTTGAAATTTTATTATTTTATTGTGAATTACCCTCAAACAAAAAATTATAACTAATTTAACCCAAAAAATCTCCCCCATCCATGTTTTATTCCAACCGGTTGGAACCTCACATTCCTTCCAAATTTACATTGAAAATAAAAGGAAAATGTCCCAAAGGATGAGGCATGTTTTGGTCGAAAAACTCATGAAATGGATAACTGATTGAGGGAATTATTTTGCTATGAAAAAATATTGAAAACTCTTAGGATACCCATTCATTATGAAGTAAACAAAGAAAATAATCATGGAAGATGCATTAGCCACTACGGTCGTAAACTTCATGTGGCATAACCCTATAGATTGGCCAAACACTGGAAGGTGCATATGAAATGTATGAATCATCTCGTAAAAGCCCACTTACATGTCATCCATATCACCTGAAGAGCCTCAGCTATGTACAAGAAACCTCACAATCCCCCTTTGGTTCAATAAGTAAAAATAGATATAATATTCTATTAAATGCTATAGAATATATAAATTTATTATTTTATTGGTCACATGGAACATCACTAAAAGGTCGAGTAATTGACTTCAAAAAAACTTTGGCAATCTCTCATGATACCTAGACATTGTAAGATAAAAAATGGAAATAAATAATGAGGAGGTGGGAGCCTCTCTTATTTCTAAAAATATTGTGATGTGATAAAACCATCGACATCAAAATCTAAAAATACACATAGAAAATTTATTTTAATATTACATAGACCCCATAACAAGCTATCCTTTTCTCATGGAATGTCCCAATAAAGACACTAGATATCAATGGATAGCCTTTTGAAAAACTCCCAGATCTCATGAAGGCCCCTGGACATGTGAATATGAAAATATTGTTGCCCTTTGGCATGCTTGTATGATTAATGAAGTCCCAATTAATTATATATAATCCAATAAATGAGGTATTCATAGGACATACTTTCAATAATAGAAAATCAATCCACACCCCAGGGGATGACATAAAAATGGGACTCATGAAGAATCTTGAAACCGAAAAAATGCACCAACTCGATCTAGGAATCATGTAATATTCTCCTTAAAATGTGATGTTTAATTAGTGATGTGAGACCTATATATCCTCTACATAGCATAAAACATTCACTGCTACTCTCCAATGATTGTTTTTGACATTTCAATTTAGATTCATCCATGCACCCAAACACCTGAGAGGATTTCTCAGACTAGATGATATCTTCAATGGTATTGTTTCAATCATGTATTAGACTAATGAGTAGTCGGAGCCATCATGAAACATGTGTAGGTACTTCACGTGATCACTCATAGATCACGTGAATGACTTATACTAGGATATACAAAGACATCCCACACACTTTCCATATCATATATGACATAAAGCAAGACAACACAAAAAAAAATAATGAATTAGAAATATAATGGTGGTAAATATACTAAAACTTGTGAGACTTAAGAAATAAAGATATATGGTGATCCTCATACACATCGTAAGAACCACTCAATCCATAAGATAACACTAGGACATGTCACCCAAATAAGGATACATTACTTAAGAATACCATGTGGATAAAGTAAAGTCCCCTAGACATGTAAATGACAGTCACTTGGAATCCCATAGATATACTTATCGAATAGTAGAAATCCCTATGTTCTCTCCATCAAAGCCTTATGGTTTTCTTTATACATATTTTGTGACCCAAATGCTGTCACATGTTCATATTTGTTGATCCTGATTGTATATCTATGATCTTTCCAAATGGCTCTAATGATTCCCTCTAGGCATGAATTCTAGTTATTGTAAAGTACCACATACATTTCATCCAAATAGTATGATTCCCTACAAACATGTCAGCCATTACATGTGACACCCTTAAAGACATATCACACTATCTCTCCTGATTCTATCCATGTGCGTCAGCTAGAACTTACGATATAACCTTATAATGTTAGCTGGATCATGTACCACCCTCTGGAAAAGCAGTCGGGGTCGTGCAATGTCTTCCAGGATCAACTAGCACGGACTTCAGATGTACTCCAGAGAAGATATCATTGATCAAAAAACACCCATTAAAATTAAATAATTATTAATATAATTCCTCTAGAAAATTCAACTGGATTATAAAATTGTCTTTGAACTTGTCTGGAAAATACTCTCTCACATGTCGTGTAGGAATTCAAAGCATGTTAAGCTAACAATCATCACATGTCAGGCCAGTAAGCAGTCCAATATAGAAAGGTAATATCGACACTAGATAACATTATTTATCATTAGGGTGTAAGCCCTAATTAATATATGTTTTTTGGTTTTTAAGACCCAATCAATTGAACTATGATGGCTATGATTATTTCAATAACAAAGATGTATGGTATTCTTCATTGATGTTTGAGCTTTATATTATGAAAATGAGGGGTTATCGTATTACATAAGTCATAAGTACCTTAGCAATGAGAATGATCATTTTTCACCCACTGTTTCTCACATCGATCATAACTCATGTCATCATAAGGAGTTGTAATAATCAAACCATTTTCACCATAAGCCTCTTTCAAGCTACATAACCACCATTGTTCAAGACATGAATAAGTGAACTATGAAAACTATATTACATTACATAAATAAAATTCCCAAGATATTTTCCTAAGGATCAAACAAAAAATAAATTTTTCAAACACCTTTGTAAATGTCATATCACATCTATAACATTACAACTATCAAGAGAGAATTATTCCCATGTGAAGATCACTCTACCTCATCCCCTAGTGGACTGATAATTCAACTGAGTTATGATTACTCTAATTCATACCATAATCATGATATGTAGGATTCATACATGAGGCCTAAGATCCATATTAAATAAAATATGGATAGTCCTAGTAGATAATCCTTTCATCCTTATGAAATGATTCGAATTACTTATTATCATTTCCTTCTCAAACTGATCGTATCTCATGTGGGATTATGGAGTAACAATAATCATATCATTTTCACCATATGCCTCTTTCAAGCATGGGAATGAAATTGTGTAAGCCTAAACTAAGTGAACTATTAATCTCTGATTCCTGAAATAAACAGGATCTCTAGGATTCATTCTTATGGATTATGGCCAAACTCAAATTTGAATTTTCTTTAATACAGGTCTCATCACATATATGTAATTTCAACTATTGGGGACCAATCATTCCAATTGGATGATAAATCTTCCTTATCCATTAGTGGAATGAGATATCAAATAAAAAATGATGACTCACATTCTATCCATAAACATGATACATAGGATCCCCCCACCTCGAGGACCAAGGTCCTTATTAAACAAACCAATGGAAGTCCCACCATATAATCCCAAAATATTTATGTAGTGAGATAGATCAATTTTTATTCATTTTCTCTTATATAGAATATAGAGAACTTGAGTTGAAATAATTTTAATTATCATACTAATTTCATTATGAATCACTACCATCTAGTTAAAAGTCCTCATGTAATCCTTGATGACTGTCATGAAAGTATTTCCCTAAAATGATGATATGTAACTCGGTGTTATTCCCACCGGTGTGACCTAACTATGGGAACACATATTACTACAGTAACCACAATGTTTATTATCCATCTCTAAGGCCTGAGCTCAAATTGGCATCCACATTAGTGAAATTCCTCTCATGCCTCTGATTTCATAACCATCGTGACATAATCATTCCCATGGGATGAACACTCTCCCACATACATCAGTGGAATAAAAAATCTAATAAAATAGGAAAATAGGATTCACACCATAATCGGGACACATTTGATGCCTCCTTTGGACATAACCAGTAATAATTGGTTCCCCAGAACACTAGTAAATGACTTTTCCATTTAGAATTAAACTACATTGGGTTAAATAACATCATGGGTTTTGATTACTATAATAAGTAAGATATATTGGAAGCCTCCTAAGGGTTCAATATCCTCTTTGAAATAATAACCATCTCCCATATGGATGAATGTTTTGAAGAACATGGTTATAGGGTTTTAGCATTTTAGTATCTTACCACTATAGAAAAATTGATGAAGATCCTAAGATACATAAAAATAGATTCACTAAAGATATCCCCATCTTCTTCAAATAAAAACTATTTAAACCATAATCATTTTATTAGGGTAACCATTAATTTATTAGTATTATGAAGATATTAATGAAAATTTTTTAAATAAAAAATTGATTCCAAGAGAAGAAAACAACTCCACAAAAAGGGTTCGAGGAGACTGACTTCCAACCCTATCCACCAATGCAAGTTCTTAATATCCATCATGTCTGAAAACCAAGGTGATCAAATGAATTGGGAAGTAGTTCTATACTCATTTATAGATGGGGGACAATTGGAAAATTAATTTAAAGAGTGATAATGGTATCCCAATAACAATGAATGTGCATAAAATAAAACCCAATATAATCAATCATGATGCCAAACAAGACCCACAATGATGATTGTTCTGAGTCACACTCTTTAACCAATGTAACAAAAATGGTGAACCCAATGTGAATATCAAAAATAATAGAATGATTGTGATATTATACGTAAGGGCATTCTATATGGACTCTATATACAAACATAAATTTCAATCACGACATGGAACTCTCAAATAACTAAATGGTTAGTTAATCATACATCCGGCCCCTTTTTTTATTTCATTCAGAATCAAATGTTGTAAGACTAACAAAAATATTATAGTTTATATGCTAGAATTGGTTTTCCCATAAATAATTCCATCCTCATATTGAAAATTCAAAATGATCATAATGTCCTGATCATGAATAAAAGGATAATTTTGTTAACCAGACATATCAAATTAAGCACATCAAGTCTATGATATTTTACTAATCATTAATTGTATACCTTGATGTATTCATGAAGATAGATACTAATCTAATCAAATGAATCCTAATTTGAGACAATTTCTTCCTCATCCAATGAATACTACACTAAATTCTTCTATGCTTGTAACCCTTGTGGGTCACTAAATGATCTCACCTTCAAGTGGAAAAAATGATATTCTGAGAGTACCATCAATGTGGTACAGTCTAGGACTTGAAATGTATTTGAAAAATTCTCCAAGAATTAAAAATAGTGATTCTGCATCGTCTATGTAATTATATGTCTACGCCAACTTCCCTCTTCACCGCATCCAACCACTTCAAGAACTTATCCCTATGTCATGACAATTATAAACATTAGTCCCTTTCGTAGGTGGAACATGATGTCAAATATAGATTCCTTCCATTTCATGTTCCGTTTAAGATGCCACCTATTTACCACCATCACTCATACCCTCCCATTTATACTCACCAATTGGTTTCTAAGGGTACCACATTAAAAAATAATACCTATAATTCTAATGCATAGGAAGCAAGGAAGACACACCAGGTGAGAGATTTGTCGGATATTCGTAAGTGGGGCAATATCCCCACTCCCATTAAAGAATTAATATGGTATATTATTGTGGTAATAATCATGTAGGATCATATATTTTCTATTTCAGAATAATTATGTGGCCATTTCCTAGAAATAGGATTGGAGGAGGTAGATATCCCCACCACCTTGAAAAAATCCCATCGGCATATTCATATGTCACAATGAGGAAAGAAGTAGGGGTGTATATCCTCTTCAATTAATGATATAGTCTAGTATGTTGTGGGGACGGAATCGTTGTAGGATTATAACCTCCAAATAATTTTTTAAAATGCCAATATATTTTAAAAATAGTTGAAAAACTCCAATGGCATATTTTGTCACTCGTATAGATATGGGGACAAGAAAATATTTCTCTCCCAACAGCCAGTAGAGATAAACTTTGTGATCATTTTGAAAAAATTGATGATATGGGAAAAACACATTATTTATCAGGTATATGATGATTATCAACACATTATTATAAATGACAAGGCATTGTATATGTATCATACTCTCGTTCTAACCAGGGCTCACCAAGTGAAGGTGGCACATGCCTCGGGAGAGGGGCACATGCCCGACGAAACATTCCAGCAACATTTTCCAAAGTCCTTGAATTACTCTTATATCCATATTATGGATGAATATCACCAATTGAGAGGGGAAAATACATTGGATAGCTTCATATTCTTATCAATTAATCCCAACAACATACACTGATGGTTGAGTATTAGGCATATATCTCAGTTTTGGATGTGGCTGACCATGTGGGATTTACACAAGGCTTGGGACCGGTGACAAAGAAAACTTATGTGTACATTTTAAATATAATAATAATGATTTTTTTATGTTTTTACATTATAAACCATATGTATTTAAATTTTTTTAAAAATAATGTGCAATGAGGATTATTTAAGAAAAATGATCTAAATTGTGAAAAGCGTTTAATTCTGAATTTTGACAGATTTTTACCTCAAGGGTATTTTGGTCATTTTTTAAAAAAACATAATTTTAAAATGAGTTATTCTATTTTTTAAACCCTTATTTTATTTACTACATTTTTTCTCTCTAGAATAGTGGTTGAATCGATCTTCATGAGGTCATAAAAAACCAATGAAGTTGAATATTTTTTCTAGAGGAAAGCGTGGATCCCACCACAATAACGGACTTGTATCTCGGCCTACACACCTCCAAATGCGTTGATTAAAGTTGGGGATGAATTAGGGATAAAATGGGGAGTTCCTAAAAAAATTACATTGCTGTATTAATCTATTAAGGTGGCCATTGAATGATATATGTTTTGAAGAATTTGCATGGATCCTTAGTCGAGAAATAGAAACCGGCAATGAAAAATTCATAACTCATAAAACCCGTGGCTATATAATCTGAAATTTTTAGGGTGAGCGGACATCACATTAACGAAAAACATTCATGAATGGTTCTCCACGTTGGTCTGCCAAATAATGGGTCAACAATGTGACAAATGGTGGAGGAAAAAAATCATCCTATAAAAAGAGAGAAGCACCAACCTCTAAAATCATTCCAATCCTTCCCAACACCATCCGGGTGCACCAAGGAGAGGATCCCAAATGCCATTTTGAAATTTATTTCTAATTTTTATTATTTTAGTTTTAGTTTCTCACGTAATGAATTTATATTTTCTTATTAAAGTGTTTCCATTTTCTTCTTCCACCCCTTTTCTCTTGCAACTCTAATTCTCATTCTCTCTATTCTATATTTCTATCATGATCACTATGCACTTCGGCACGATAAGTGACTAACTCAAGGATTGGACCCGGGGGAGGTTTCACATTGTTATTTATTATTATGTTGCAATTCATAATTTTTTATTCTGTTTGTGGTGGAGGTGGGAATATTACAAGGGTGCGGCGGTCGTCCACCTCGACACTATTTCCAAATCCATGTTTTCATTGATTAATCATTTTCCCTCTCCTCTATAAGTAAAAACCTTATTATGGTGGAGTTGGGGTTTCTATAAGAAATTAAATGGATAAGGTGTATCTATGTATTTTAGGAATAACATTCTCGATTGAGGCATTATACTACATTATTTTTAGAGGAGGTGTGGTTTTGTGTGTCGTATGTATGCTAAAATAAAAAACATAATAAATCAATAAATATTAATTCAGTAATGAGGTTTCACTAAATGAATTATCAACTTGAATTAAAATAGAAAATACATAATTAATGAACCCATTTTATCCAACCCTGTGACCAAGACCATTCTTCCCCACTTTCATTTTTGTCAGCATTTGCATATACATTTAGAAATAAAGTTTTCATTAAATTATTTTAATTTAATTATTTTCCAAAACCATAAAAAACAATGTTTTCAATAATTATTAAAAACCCTAAAAAAAATATATTTGGTAAATTAGAATTATTTATTGAACTGACTAAAACAATCTTCAAGTGAGATGACACTGGTCAGCCACTGTGCTTCATTAGAAAAATAAATTTTCTTTTTGCATGCCCTACGATAGGTGTGCATCAAAACATGGTGCTTTTGCCGGTGAACGAAGTATTTATTTCGATCGTATTTTCAAAAGTAATGTTTTTGTAAATATTTTACCTTTTTTCATAAAAATATCTAATTTTTTTTCCATTATGTCTTCAAACTTGAATTATTATTCATGGAATAATATCTCACAGGTGCATGAGGATGAAATAGACTACACTAATACAGAACTCCAAATAAGGGGCGACTTTCTTATGATAATGTTCAGACAGTTTCAATAAGTCCAAGAGACATGGATCTCACCTAAATTTTAATGATCATGATCAATAAACTCAAAATTTACTTGCAACGATTCTAGGCCATATAAGATGTTACCCCAGCTTCGCTAAATAAATCCAAGAAGTAGAGGCCAAACTCGAGGTGGAAGAGCATGAATACCTACCTCTATCATCATAGACTACTCCAAGAGGCACTTAACACTGAGGCTAAGATTGAACTAGAACTAAATCATAGATATTATCCTTCCATGAAATCTTCATTTATGGTTTTATTCATTCTGATTTGAGAATCAATTCTTATAATTTTGAATTTTCATATTTAGTCAATCCCCACCTTGCCTTAGAAGAAGATGAAAACATAAATGCACCTGTTGAGGAACACTTGAAGCTCCCTAACTACATTGAGCATTCATTATACGGAGTAATGGAAGAGAAAGATAATGTTGCACAAGTATCAACAAAGGAGGAGGAGGTTGTGTGATTCATCCTACCCCCTCCATGAAAGTTTTACCATATTGTGATGGGGGCAGATCCAGTGTACTCCATCCATCAATTCCTCCTCAACAAGAAAGTAGATGTGGATGTAGGGAAAAGTCAAATCTGGTGGTTCAAGTCAAAGAAGTTCCACCCTCCATCAAATTATGGATAACATCTGGTACTTCCCACTATAGGGAGTAAAAATTTAGGGCCCACTTGGGGATTATTAAAATATTTATCATTAAATGATTTTAATATTTCAATTTTTTTAGATTATTCCAGAATACATCCAACTATTTATTATATTTTAGAGCTTTAATGACATGATCCTCATTCTTAATTGATTCATTATATTTCATAGGATCATATATGGGAAAAGGAAGCCCTAAATAGAGGAATATGATTGAATGTTTATTTCAAAAGGGAGTTCATTTTTGATGTTTATACATTTAATCTCTTTAGTTTTTTAGGTCCAAAACAATTTTTGAGAATTAAATATAAAACTTCCATTCCACACTTGATTTATTTCTGTATTTGACTAATCTAGGAGAGGTGAGTTTCATAGAAACCTTGTGAATACATGTTTTATATTTCAATGTTAATGAGATTCAATGATTAAAATAGATGATTTAATTTTTAAAGTGAAGAATAAATATTAAAATGAGGACTCGTGATTTAAAGGAATTATATGATTTATGTAAATGAAATTTCCCTACCATTTTTTCATACTTTGAATTTCTGAAATTTATGTGAATATTTTTTTTATTAATCCCGCCATGAGTTATTGTAAAATATCATATGTCTCATTCCTGAGAGGATTTCTAGAGAGTACTTCCTATTTATTCATTGAGCATATTTCTTGAGTGATCTTGGGACATGTCACCTGCTAGAACATGCATTGAAACTTGTCATAGTTATTACTATACAAAAACATATTTAAAATGATTGAGGAATCATTTTCAAATCACTTATCCATAAATACCACCTTTATATCAATCCTTATTTTAGTCCATAGAGACCATTAATGACCTTTATAGAGATGAACCTTGATTTAAGCCATTTCTATATATTACAACCATACTCTTTTTATTTGCATTATATTTTAATGATGATGTGTGGGGGAAACGTGAATCATGGTGGATGAAGTGTTATACATCATAATGGAAATGTGATGGGGTTCTACTGTGGAAATTGTAAAATCTTGTGGAATCATTCATTATACTATATTGTTTTCCCATATTGAATAAAAAATGAAAAAAAGATCCCCAAAAGAGAGAAAAATGGGGTTTGATTTGGGATAACAAAAAATCACCATTTTTAGACCGATGAGTTTCTGGTCATCTATTGTTAGGTGATAGATGTGAGGCGCGAACTAATTATATATTTAGAAAAAAATAACAAAAAATTTAAAAATTTAAAAAAATAAGATCGTGAATTAATAATTCATTATGCTTAACTTTCATCATGAACATACTTACAGTTTTGGGGGAAGTGGGTGTTGAAACATTGAAGGGGAGAATTTCAATACACATTTAAATATCAGACATTATACTAATGAGATAAACCTCCTCCTTGAGCCTTAATTTTTAAAACCTAAAATCCTTCCAAAATTAAGCCTCATAGTTATTTGATACATTATTGAAATTTTCTCATGATTTTATGTGAATTTTGTGTTTATAAAGTACAGAATATAGTTATTTTACAATCTTATTAATATGGAGCATGTTCTCTTGATATGAGCATAAATCTACTAGAATTTTATCATGAGAGATGAGAGTCAAAATTCAAAGGTGAGGTAAATCATGAAGTGGAATGTTTAATAATAATGAATTGAGAATCTTGAATTAATGATAGAAAAAGATCCATCATTTTCTAATGGTGAATGTAAATTATATGAATTATTTTTTTCATTAAAAATTGGGAAATGAAATTGATATTTTATATGGATTTTTTTAAATTTGATTTTAAATTGAAAATTGTTTGAATATATTACATTGAAATTTAAATATCTATTATATTGGGGACCTATGAATTCTATGTTGAGATTTTATGCTAGAGGGCAAGCATGGTTTAAGTATGGGGGTATTTAACAGAGAAAATTTATGTGTATATTTTTTATATGATAATAATTAATTGTTAATTTTTTGAAATGATAAAAAAATTTATTTAAATGACTTATAAAAATAAATGGAATTTTGTATTATTGAATAAAAATGAGATAAATTCTGAAAAGTGTTTAATTATGAATTTTTTATAGATTTTTATGTCACGGGTATTTTAGTCATTTCCTGAAAAAAAAACTAATTCCAAATTGAGTGATTCATTTTTTAACCCTTATTTTATTTCCTTCATTTTTGTCTTCGGTACCATGGGTTGAATCTATCTTATATAGGACAAAAAAATCATTGATGTTGAAGATATTCCCGGGCAGACAGTAGGGGCCCACCACCGTAACAGACATCCGTCATGGCCTACACAACTTTTAATGCATTGTTTCCACTTGGGGATGAAAGAGTACTAATAGGAATATATATAAAATAAATTAAATGGAGGTTTTAATCAATTAAGGTGGCCATTGAATGACATATTTTCTAAGGAAGCAGCCTGGATTCTTCATCCAGAAACAGAAACCGCCAATGAAAAGTTTATTAATCATACATCTAGTGACCATATAAGTTGATATTAGGAGGGTGAAAGAAAAAAAAAATTATTTAACAACATTAATGAGGACGTCCACATGTTATTAATCTAATTAATTGGTCAAACACATGACTACATATAGAAGACAGAAATATGCCTATACATGGAGATGAGATCCTACCTCTCAAATCATTCCAATCCTTCCCAACATCATCTGGGGGCACCAAGGAGAGGAGACCAAAATCCATATAGAATTTTATTTCATTATTTTATTTTTATTTTATTATCTTTTCTCATGTAATGCATTCATATTTTTTATATTAAAGTGTTTCCCTTTTCTTCTTCCACCCATTTTCTCTTCAAAATCTAATTCTCATTCTCTCTCATCCATATTCCTATTGTGATATCTATGCACTTCACCCTGAAAAGTTACTAACTCGAGGCTTGGAACCTGGGGAGGTTTCATGGTGTCATTTATTATTACACTTAAATTAAAAAAATTTATATTCTATTTTTGTTGGAGGAGGGAATATTGTGCGGGTGCGGCGGTCATCCAACACGACACTATTTCCGAATCCAGTTGTTTTCATTGATAAATCATTTCCCTCTCTTATCTTAGGCAAACCCTTCATACAGTACAGTTGGGGTTTCTATAAGGGATGAAATAAAATATGGTTGAGTTGGGTCTTGTATGAATAACATTCTCGGTTGAGGTGTTACCCTACATAATTATTGGAGGAGGTGTGGTTTGGTGTGTCAGATGCATGCTAAAATCACTCACTTAATAAATCAATGGAGTGTAATTAATTAATGATGATTCACTAAATGAGTTATCAAATTGAATTTTATTATCTAATTCATAATGAATGAACCCATGATATCCAACCCGAGGAACAAGAGATTTCTTCCCAAATTTCATTCTGTCAGCATTTGCATATACATTTAGAATTAAAGTTTTCATTAACTAATTTTAATTTAACTTTTATCCAAACCCATAAAAAAATATTTTGAATAATTATTAAAACAATAATTTGATTAGGTAAATTAGAATTATTGATAGAACTGACTGTAACTCTCCGCAAGTGAGACAACCCGGGTTAGCCACTATGATGCATTAGGGAAATAAATTTTCTTTTTCCACGCTCTGTGACAGGCGTGCATCAACCAGTCCACATTTCTGTCATTGAATTATTCTAGCATATTCTAGAAGATCATAAAAGCTAAATGTGTATTCCAACATCTAATGATGAACGGCTACACAAACATCATTTTTAGGGAAAATAGGAGGAGTCTCATACTTGTTTTCCATTTCAAAGTTATGTTAGTATATTTTGGATGGGAATGCATATTCAGACCAACCCCATATTCATGTTCTAATCAAGGATCACTAGTTGAGAATGCTACATTCCTCAGGGAATGCTTATATCCCATCAAATAAATACTACCAACATATCCCAAAATCTACATATCAGGGTCAAACTCTCATTTTAGATGAGGATCCCCAGATTTTAATGGAACATGCCTCTGGAGAGGTTCATATTTCAATCAGTAATGAGATAGATAATTGGAATATTCCAATAGAATATCATAAATATACTCATATCCCCAAAAAAACCATATAGTAATAATAATTTTATAGAGACCTTCATAGATTAGGAACATATCCATCCACAATTCTAATATGCATGTAGGCATATTCGGACCATGATGCAAATCAAGACCCATATTCCTAATCTACTGAATTACAATTTCCATGAGGTTATTCAATAAACATTCTCAATATAATGACCCATACTCTATATGTTGATATTAATTCATCATTGAATAATATTTATTACATAACATTACAAAACCAAAATAAGACAGTATAGGTTTAGTGTCTTTTTAAACTGGGAAACATACACAACTAGTTCATAAAACATCAAAATTTTCTCCCAGTTATTTCTTCTTTACTGGACTCATTTTTTACATATCCAACTTAATAACCTTCTTCATGTCCTAGTAAAAAGAAACACGTGAAAGGGTGCGAACAAATGACCAATAAGGTAAAAAGGGAAATATAATTCTTATCATAATCCTAAGAACATAAAATTTGAAAATCTTATCCTACATAAAAAATATCCTATTATCATGTGACGAGATAAATCAAAAAAGTGAAATGTAATCGCAATATTGATAACATAAGACATTGTAATTTTTGGAATACACACAGAATAATAGAGAATTATTTCATACTAGTCAAGGCTCATTGTCGAGACCATCATAGTAGACAATGTCCACTACTGAACTGAGTTCATTGCTTTTTCCAACCATGTATTACTGAAGAATATTTAATTTTCATTCCATTCATGTCTATCCCAGGATAAATAAATATTTACCTAATGCATTGGAGTGAAATATAGGTCCCACCAATCTCATAATGAACAATTCTTACTTATGACAACAAAATATAAAAACATTCACTATATCATAACCCATGAAATAAAATGAGATCCTTAAACATCATTCCATCATCATCCATATATAATAAAGGGTTTTAATTAATATAATTTCATAATAAATATAATTAAATTAATTTAATAATAGATATATAATAATGACCCCATGTCATCTTATATGGAAAATATTTTTGATAAAACACTTGAACTTAATTATTGTGGAAAATATCCTTTCTTTTTCAAAAATGAAATATTTTCAAAATGAAATGAAATTTTAAAAGAAAATAATTTACTTTAAAATAAACATGAAATCATGTAAAGGAGGAATCAAGGAAATAATGTTTCATGAAACCATAAAAAAATTCATTCCTTCCATATGAGTTAAAAAAATTCTCCTTGTACTTTTTCCCAAAAAGTCAAAAATTACCTCAAATGGTAAACAAAAGAAAGATTCCTTCCATTACACGTTTTAAAAGTAAAAAATGGATAGAAATTAAATTAAACATACATATAATAATCATCATCATCATTTTATGAATTTTTTTAGAAAAAATGGATGATAAATATACCACCATTAAATACATACATATATACAATCTTAGATAAAAATCAGATTGAAACATTATCCCTCACCAGTGGTCTGATATCCTTAGAATGTTTCCTAAACACATTTATAATGATTTCAATAAGGTTATTTATTTATTCCATAGTGATAATACTTTTTATTATATCATATATTATTATATTATCATTTGTTTCTTAGGGACACTTCACTGTCAGAAGTGATTTGGATATTAACTGGTTTGTGTTCTTATGCCTGATTTTTCGGATAATTTCATGTTACACTTCCTAGGTTATACTAAAAAAATATACAGACTTATGTTAGTATAATATATATCATATCTATTAATTAAATTCGGTTATATAATCATATTTTAATTATGATTACGTAGAACGAATCACATCACACTGTGGATACTTTAAGTCGTACGCACGCACGAGCGACGATATTGTTCCCATAGTTGTTGAATGGTATTAATGTGGATGATGTATGATATTTTAAATTTTTATAATTTTTTAATAATCATATAGTTTTATTATTTCTGTAATTATACCCATCCATGTATGGAGGTGGTGAAAAAAAAATTACACCATGGTGTGGAGACTGTAAGTCGTACGTACGCAGACGTGGTGATTTCATTTTTTATAGTATGGGTAGAAGGGGGAATATGGTCATTTTATGTTTATAATATCATATAATTATATAATATATAAATACATTATTGTGTTATATTTAAAAAACTAATTAATAGTATGTAGAAGAAGAAATAAGTTTGAACGATTTGGTAAATGATATTTCCTTTTTTCGATATACCTCCTCAGAATATCTTCTTAGAGCACTAGAGTTGGTCATTGAAGATGACTTGAACCTCTAGAATGAAAATATGATATTTTATAACATAAAATGAATGTTTTTGGGTTATCTTGAAGTCTCAAAATAAAGTTAATAGGTGAGGGAGGTGGTGCCCTTTTATAATTGAGGTGAGGGGCACTTTTGGATACTCCATAAATATTATTTTATAATAAAATAAAAACATAACCAAAAACCTCCAAAGTGTCCCAATATAAAATTTGATATGATATAGGGTTTAATATCATAAAAAATAATATTTGGACAACCTATTTTTTCAATTTTAACCATATAATTTTAATTGAAACTTAGTTATTCTATTTAATTTTATGTTTTGTAATAACATTCTAAAAATTTGACGGTTCTAGATATATACTTATATGGTGTTATTTGACCATAAATGGATATTTTGTGAAATATTAGACATTATAATTATAAAATCGTAATTTGGAAATATTTTGTTTATTATTTTTAAATAATTTAATGATACATTTTCCTTATAAAATTTAAATAGTGTCAATTTCGACACTATTCATTTTTTGACATTAAATAAAATCCACACCGAAGTTAAATTGAAATAATTTTTTTTAATTCACTCATAACATGTAGTAGTATATTATTAAATTCTTTCATATGATTAATTAGTAAATATGATATTTATTTTTATGTTTTTAAAACCATTTTTAATATTATTCAATTTACAAAATAATTTTTACGTTACTATGGTTTCATCATTAATGGTAATTATTTAATCTCTAAAATTTTGAAATAAATTTTTTTGATATTACAAATTTTCAAGATTTATTGATAATATATATAGTTGATATTATCTTCTAGTTATCTATATATCAAAATTAATATACTTATATAAAATTAGATTGTAACATTTTCTCACATTCATTACTTTTTGTTACATTCATGACATATTCATAGATAAGTGTCCATAAAGTGATTCCATTTCTGAAAATATATTATAATAGGTTAATTAGTCATATAATTGTATTTTTACATGGATTATGTTAATTTTATAAAATTATTTTAACCCTAAATTACAAAATTTACCTTTAACCATTGTAATAAAAATAATTACCAAAGAAACAATTCATAATTCCCAAAAAAATTTATATTATTAAAATAATATGTACTATATATTGAAAATATTTATTCCATTTTTAAAAATTGCAAACATAAAATTTTTAGTAATTAATTTTCAAATAATCTTGTTTTTTAAATTATTAAACTTGTTTTAAGAGTTTAAACATTGCAGAAGATTGAAAGTTTTTTACATATGAATTCATTGTAAAATTAAAGATAATTACATAAGTTATATTTAATAATAAAAACATATTCTAATTATACTATAAAACTATTCAATATTATAATTTGACCATATAAATTACCTCGATAAAAAAATTTAATTAAAATTTAGCGTATTTTTACTATTCATCAAAACATGAATGTTATCAGAAAAATATCAACAATTTATCCAATGTAAATTTTAATATCCCAAATCAAAATAAAATGGCGATTTTATCAAATAATAACAATTAATTTTTAAAAATATTAACTTAAAATGGGTTCTCCATTCAATGGTGTAAAATTTAAATTAAAAAGGATTTTATACATCAAATAGGGATTTATTTATACCCTTTGACTACAATATACATTGGATGAAAAAAAACATATTTTATTAAGTATATAACTCATATATATGTCTTTTACTTCATTACCAAAAATAATTCCCTCAACAAATATAAATATCTAATTGATTTATATTTTCTATAAATAATTAATAGCCAACGAATTCCCAAAGCATTTTCATAAGTTAGTTTTAATTAATCCTGCTATCCTAAATGCTAGGATAAAATGGTAATTTTATAATAAGGGCATCTCATGGTTCATTTAGAATCATGATTGGATATATATAAATCTACTGAAGAATAAAAAATATTTAATGACATTATGTCATAAAAATATATGGATGTTACATTCTACCCCACTTAAATTGAATTTATCTCTCGAAATGTATGAGATGAAAAAAATAGATGAGGATTCCTATTCATCATCATATCTTTGTGTTCCCATGTAGCTTCTTCAAATTTGTGGTTCCTCTAAAAAACATTAACCCGGTGAGTGGTCCTATTTTGTAGAAATTTTTTTCATATGATCTAAAATCTCTATCGTTTTTTCATAAGAAATATCATTCTCTAGTGGTACGACATCTGTGCTTAGTAAATGTGAAGGATAATGTATGTACTTTCTCTATAAGAATACATAGAAAACATCATTAACTTTAGAGAGATTCGATGGAAGATCTAATTTGTATTCTATCATCCCATCATAGTCCAAAATTTCAAAAAGACCGATATACATAGGGATTAGCCTTCCCATCTCTCTAAATCTCCTTACTCACTTCCAGGGATATATTTTTAAGCAGACCTTATCACCAAATTCAAACTCTCGGACTTTTCTTCAGTTTTTAGGATAAAATTTTTGTTGACTATGAGATTATATTATGTTTTATTGAATTGATCTGACCTTTTCTACCATTTCTTCAACAAGATATGGCACAATAGCTTTCTTTCACCAACTTTGTCCCAGAAGGTTGGTGTTATGATGTTCTTTCCATATAAGGCATCATAAGGATCCATCTAAATATTGTATTTAAGGCTATTATTATAATAAAATTCCACTAATGGTAGGTGTTGATACCAACCACCTTTGAAATCCATAGATAATGCTCTCAACATGTCTTCCAAAGTTTTAATTGTCATGTTCGAATGACTATATGTCTAAGGATGATAACCAGTTAAAAACTCAACTCTATATCTAGATCATATTGAAGAATTTTCCAGAACATTGAGGTAAACCTCATATCTTAATAAAATATAATGAAAAGTGGTACTCCATGCAGTCTTACCACATTTTTTATATATATCTTTGAAAAATAATCAAGAGTGAAATCCTATATAATAGAAATGAAGTGTTCCGACTTCTTAAGGTGATAAACTATAATCCAGATAACATTAATGCGTTTGTATGTTTGAATAATTACAATGAAAAACTCCAGAGTGATACTTTCTCTTTTCCATTCTATTGTGTGTAATGGTTGTAAAATCCCCTTAGACTTCTATCTCTCAACCTTTTTTAAAAAAAACTAGGTATCAGGATACATATTCTGCAACATCCCATTTCATACCATCCCACCAGAATTACTCTTAAGGCTCCAGGTACATCTATATTCTTCCATGGTGAATAGTGAATTATGAACTATGAGCCTCATCCAATAGATTCTTCCTTAATAATTGAATTGAATGAATAGAAACCCTCTTCTGGAACCCTATTATTTCATCACAATCATCGTTTAATTTATGGACATTTCTCACCAAAATTTGTAAATCTACAACTTCTGTCTACACCTCCTTAATCATCATTTGTATAGATGGTTGCATATTCATTTGAGAAATACATAATTCCTCCCATTCTAAAAAAATTTCTAGATCCATATTTTGTAAATCCATAAATATTGGATCTTTCTGGACTCTCATCATTGATAAGCTAGCATGGTCCATTCATTTCAAAGAAACTACCACCTTGTTTGCATTCCCAAGGTTGTAATGTAATGAGTAGTCATTATTTTAATCCACTAAAAACATATTCTTTAATGCATATTTAGATCTTTTTTTTTTTGTGAAAATATCCTTTAATCTTTTATGGTCAGTATAAATATCTCACTATTCACTATGAAGATAATTATTCCATATCATTAATGAAACGATTACCATTGTTAACGTCAAATATTGAGGTGGTTAATTAATTATCCTGAATTATAAATTGCCATGAGGCAAAAAAATAACCATATCATTTTCCATGAAAACACATCATATCCCCTTCATGGCTGTATCACTGATGATCAAAATCCTTTCTCCACTACAATACAGTGTAATCATAAGTGCACATGTTAACCTTCTTTTTTGCTCTTGGAAATTCTCTTCACATTCCTCGGTCCAAATGAACTTAACTTCTTTCTAAGACAACATGGTGAGTAGATTGGTTAATCGTGAAAAATATTTCACAAAAAGTCAATAATATTCATCCAAACCAAGAAAACATCATATCACAGCTACCATTGTTGGTCTTGTCCATCTTTCAATGACCTCAGTTTTTGCTGGATCCATAGATATCCCATCTATTAATAATATTATACCAAAAATTAAACTTTTTGAAGAAAAAATTTACAATTGCTAAATTTAGCATAATGATTATCCTTTCATTGGGTCATTGGAAAAATTGTTATGTGATCTTTATGTTATTACATTCTCTTTGAATAGACAAGAATATTTTCTATAAAGACAACAATAAACTGATCAAGATAGTATCTAAAGACTCTATTCATTAGACCCATGAAGATAGCAGGGGAATTAGTAAGACCAAAAGGAATCACTATAAATTTTTCTTTCCCATACCTTGTATAATGTTTTTCTTTGTTATATCCTCTTTTTTGACCCTTAATCAATGATATCCTAAATGGAGACCACTATTTGAAATGTACAGAGCTCCACATAGTTGTTCAAATAAGTCATTTGTTCAGGAAATATGATATTTTTTCATTGATAGTGATCTTGTTATGTTCTCGATAATAAATGAAGAGTCTCATTAATCCACCTTTCTTCTTATCAAACATAACACGTACTCCCCAAGGTGATACACTAGGGTATATGAATACGTTATCCATATTTTCTTGTAGTTGCTTCTTGAATTCTTACAACTCAATTGGGGAAATTCTATAATGTTTCTTTGAAATAGACATATCACCTAGTATGTATTCTATTAAAAACTCAACTTCAAAATTTGGTGGAATTCCTAGAAATTATTAATTAATGAAGTTATCAATTTTTTGTACAATTGTTTTAATATTATTAATGAGTTTCTTCCCAAACATTTGAGATTAATAAACATTATTTATTGAAATTAAGACCCATAATAAGGAAGATATTATTACTAGAATGTTATATTCATCATTTCATTGATTGATGATAATAGATTCATCTGGAATATGAAATGTGACGTCGTTTCTATGGAAATTTATAAGAGATCCATATAGAGAAAGAAAATCAATGCCAAGAATCACATCAACTTCTACTCTTTGAAATATTAAAGGATTTTCAAGAAGTGTTTTCCTACAAACATGAATCAGAGATGAATTGTAAACTATTTACTAGTCCCTTTAAGACAATTATATCCAAGTTTCTTTCCACACATTGGTCATAAGGGAAAACACATATTCCTTTTAATGTGGTCTTTATATTTTACTAGTCCCTTTAAGCCAATTATATCCATGTTTCTTTCCACACATTAATCATAAGGGAAACACATTTTTTTAAATGTGGACTTTATATTTTTCTTTTCTTAACAATCTCATATTGCTAATTCCCTTAGGAGAATTAGTATTAAGCTAGTAAATAATCAATCAATATTACTCTCAGGTTTAATAGTAATTCCTGAATTAAACCTTGAAATTCCTGAAAAATTATCTTTGTAGGTACGAACAGATTGATCATCATTTTTCTTATGTTCAAGGAACTCCTTCTCCATTTTTATTTGAAGAATATGATGAAAGTACTAATTGAAAAACAAGTTCTTGACCTCATCCCATTCTAGGGACACAATTTCATCTATTTTACTTATATTCTTCATAATATTCCACCGTTGATAGGATTTACCTTTCAAATGATATACCGATAAGATGACATTATCATGTTCAAAAAATTATAGAAGTAAAAACATATTTACACTAATACTCATCCATTGTTCACCCACTAATGGATCTTAAGACCAACTGAATGAAGGTGGGTGTTATCCCATGAAGGGGTCAACAGAATGTTGCTTCGTCCTTTAATCATTTTGACTTCCTCATGATTCATAGCCTAGGAAATTTGTATGATCATGACAACACGACTTTTCTTTCCAAATCCGATAACAATCGGTTCCTCAGGGGGAGAATAGTTTTAGTGCATGTTGCATTAAGCATTCACGCAGTTCCTTTGGGTACCATCCATTAACTAAAAAAAGATGCATAGTGTGAGGACCACTAATTATAATAGGAAACCCACATATTAATGAATAAAATTTCAACATTGGACAATTTATGTTTTATTCTAGGTTATTTTTGATTATCTCTAAAACACTAGGATATTATTGTAACTGGAACATAGACATATCTTTAGGGTTCTTATTAAGGTTCTTTTATCATAGTTTCCAAAAGTTAACAATATCTTTTCTCTGATACCAACTATAATAGCCCATACATTACATGTACACATTACATGTACACATTAATTCAACATTAGAGAATATTTATTAACTAAATTTACTAAACCGCGCCATGATAGTATAGTTTTACAATCATTAAAAATAAGAAAACATAAAAAACTGCTTCACTAAAACATTCACATTTTATCCTTCTTATTACTTGATAACAAGACTATTTTTTGACATATATTACTTAATAAACTTCTTCATTACCTTGGGAAAAGATACATATGAAATGGGGAGCTCAAATTATCAGTAAGGTAAAAAAAGTGAAATATAATTCATATAATAATCATAAGAACATAACATTTTAAAATCTTATCCTTCATATAAAATATCATAATATCTTGTCATGGGATAATCATGAACGTGAAATGAAATCCCAATAGTCCTAACATAAGACATGAAATTTTGTGGAATATATGAAAAAGCATAGAAAATCACTTCATATTATTCAAGGATCATTCCCAAGACCATCCTAGTGGACAATTCCCATTATTGAATCTAGTTCACTCATCATTCTAGGACTATATGACTAAACCAGACTTACTTCTGTTCCAATCATGTCTATCTCATGAGGTATAAATCTTTAACCAACACATTTTAGGGATATATAGGTCCCGCCCATATCATTATCAAACCATCATTATGTGTTCTGTAAGACTATAAAAACATTCACCATAGCATAACCCATAAAATAAAATGGGTTTGTAAACATAATTCCATCATAATTGTAACTCCCCAAAATCTGGTTTCTCTTGTAATAGTAATATTGAGGATTAATTTTTTTATCTGAACAAAGCGAAAACATCAATGTAAACATTATCACACCATTTTAAAACAATAAAAATAACTATTATTTCCAAACAAAATTAATTCTTATCGAATAATTTTTAATAGAATATTTTAAATAATAACTATAATCATATAACTAATTTTTTTGTTTTCTATAATGTGATATATATATATATATATTATTTTTATATTGTATTTTAATGAAAATACATTTATAAAATTATAATTTTATATTCCGATTATACATAACATTGAATTTTTTATTTTAAAATATTTTAATGCCACTATTATTTTTCTATTTTGACTATCTAGATAATTACTTAATCTATTATATGAATGAATATATGGGTTTTATATATATTTGAAAATATTACAATTATTAGATAATAAATTGGATTAAATTATCATAACAGTATTAACATTTTTTTATATAATAAAATTATTTTAATAGAATGATTAAAATTGTACATATATGAATGATATTTTGATGAAAATTATTATTATCAAGATGCATATATAGGTGTGTAATATTGAAATTTTTTAAATATTCAAAATTACAAATTATGGTTATTATAACACATTTTCAATTGGTAGTGTTTTAATCTATAATTTTTTAAATTTATTTATAAGGTAATAATATAATTAAATAATAATAAAATAATGGGAATATTATTATAACAGTGGAAGAGAGAATCAGACTAAAGAAATAAAGTGATTCCTGTAATAGCATGGAGAGTCCGTGAGTGAGGTGTTTCTCCATAGGGGGGTACATAAATCTTCCTTAGTGGTTTAGGGTTTTAGCAGGGTCTAACGTCGAGAGTCATGTGGTGAGAAGAAGGTGGTCGTTCGAGGTCTATGAGCTTCATTGAGGCATCGTTCGAGAAACTGAGGTTCTTGTATGTGCTCACATCGGCCTGTGTCAAGTATGTGGTCGTAGCTTTGGGTCGAGTAGTGCCCAAGGAGCTCGAATTTCTTATGGTCCCGGACTAGGGGTCATGCCATGATTAGTTTTTCTCTAGGGGAAGAAGATGAGTCTGACTAGATTAGCATTTCTGTCTTGTTTGATGTTTCGATATTCCTTGGTCCAACGTGAGGTAGGGTTGGGTTTTTTTTCGGGATATACCTTGTTCATTGTGTTTTCTTATTTAATTTTTCGACCATTGTTTCTCCCTATTAAATATTTCCATACTTTATTTTTTTCTCTTTTTCAATATCCGAATTACTTTTAGATTGTAATCAGAAACTCATTTTTTAGGTCTATAATGCAGGTCTAGTATATCCTGTTTTAATTCCTGCTAATTGAAATCATTGTATATTCTTTGAATCTGTGACTATATTTTTCCCTGATTTTATTCTGATCTATAAATGTATATTCAACTATGATTCTATATTATTTTTGACATATTTATTTTATTTCTATCCTTTTTTCCTATTTTCTAGCTTTCACTGCAATAACTTTGTCATTGTGGCTATAAAAGCATTATTCCTTTGTCTAGTTTGATTATGCAACTCAGTTTTTTAGTCCAAGATAGCATGTTCTCAATACTTTGTCACTCCATCTTCAGTTTATTTTCTTGTAAGGGTAATTTTAAATTATAATTATTTTTTTTATACACTTATGATCCTCAAAATTATTGTTTTAAAACTTATATAGAGTTTCCAAACCAGTTTGCGTAAGGGTTTATTTTCTTGTAAGAGTTAAATATTTGTATCAAATATTTATTTAATTTAATATTTAATGTTTTTTAAAGAATAATTATTTTTTTCATGTAATACACTCTATTTTTTGGTTTCCATAGGAGTTTTTTTTATTATATAAAACCGATCATACAATTTCAGTATATAATCGGATATATATATGTATATTTATTTGTATTCATCCTAGTTCATGTTTTCAAATGCAGGACATTTGTGTTCAAGATTATATATTGTTGTAAGGATTCATTTTCACGTGTATTTATATTCACATACCGTATTATACACTTTTTATATAATCATATGCGTATAAATATAAAACACATGTGACTCAAACCAAATATGCTTTATGAATTATAGAAGATGATTTTCATCCCCTAAATAAATTTTTTGGATGAAAATTATGTTTTGGGTTCAATTAGATATGCACTTCTTATGCAAAACCCAGTATATAGTTATGTGCATATTCAGGTATATAAAAATATATTTACATGCATCCAAACCTATCTATACATTCAATGGCTAGATGATGTGTTCTCAAATTTATTAATATTTAAAAGTTGAAAGAGTTTTATTTTGAATGTTTCTAATAAACCAATTCCAAATATACACTTTTGTATATTCGTATATACTTTTGTAATTAATTACCAATATGTATGTTTTTTATAGTGAATACCAATATTTAAATAATGAGTTTGATGCAAAATCTGCTTTGGGTTTAATTTCATTTATATTTTGTATGAAAAACCCTAAATTTTACATATATGTATATATATATAGTTACACATGTTACAAACCTAACATGGTTTGGATTTTAATCAAGTGATAATGGGGTATTAAATATGTTTTAAAAGTATTGATTACGTATGAGAAATTATTGAACCTAGTAATTATAAAAACTCATATATACACTTTATGTATAGTTTTTAAAATCCTAATTTTCTGTTTCAAAGGTATTTCATGATCGAACTTGTTGTGTTTTATGATTAAAAAAATATATAATTTTGGATTTAACCAAAAATATATTAAAGGATAAAAGGTTGTGTTAAACCATGAAATATATTTATGCTCACATATTATTTTAACAACTGTTGTTATCATTCTTAATATAGTCGTGATGTAATCAATGTACTTGATCACTGAAACTTTTTATAAGTATATTAAATAACATGTATATTCATTCAGGGAATAAGGATTTTAAATTAAATTGTTGTCATTTTAACATCTCACATGGAAAACCCCTTCGCACTCAATATTTGATTTTCTTTAAAAATTATCTCATATGCAACAGATGTCTAATAAGCAATGTATGCCTTTGATAAATTGTTACTGCCTTATATTCAATTTTATCTATCATATTATGTTTTTTTGGATTATGTGGTTTCATTTTCCATTTTATTTATAGTTTCACTCAATGATGCATGCATGTGGAATATCATAATAATGAGATAAGAAATAAAATTACTCTAAGTGGTATAGGACACCTTGAGTTATATGAAATAAAATTTAATTATTCCAGGTGGTATGAGACTCCTTGAATAATATGAAATGTGTAAGTAATTATTCAAGTTGTATATGTCATTTTGAATAAACGACTGGATTTGGCATATCAGGAATGTATTGGACTATTATGTTCTTGGTTGAGGACTGGTAAAAGAAAGCCCTCTGGGTTAGAGTTCGGTTACATATGCTCTCCAGGATAGAGTCTGGTTATATAGTCTCTCCAGGTTGTGGTCCGGTTACAGTTATCCCCTAGGTTTTTGCACGAGGCCTTGACACAGAAATTAATGTATGGTTTTATGCATTCCTTCATTTTGTGTGCGACAATTAATTAACCAAATGGATATTTGACTAGTAAAATATCCACGGTTAAGATCCAGTACTTATGAGTATCATAAACGTAAAAGAATGTGGCATGACATATGTTTAGCAGCCATTGATTTAGTACGTGGCGTATGAAATTAAATTTATTACATTTACACGCAACTCTGATTATTCATTACTCTTAGATGTTTAATTTGTGATTTTATATTCACATGTCATACATGTTTGTAACATCGTTTATTTATTACTATGAATGACCTTTCATATAAATGGATCATGTAACCTTGTAATTTTGTTAGAATGTTTTTAATTAAGCACTTTTATGATATTTAACATGTATTACAGCTTTTATTTTAGGAAATTTTTTTATGTAAAGGTGTAAATAATTTTTTTTGATGTTATATTGGTTTATCTTAAAACCCTATACTGGGAATTTTTATGCTCACTCTATGTTTATGATAATAAAATTCAAGAATCCGTTTGAGCAAAAGAAGTATGGCAGAAGTGGCGGGTTTCCTAGAACCTGAACCGAATTCAACCCTATGTATAGGACATGACTTGTAGTGTATCAGTGCATGATTTTGAAAATAATTACACATCATACTTTGAAGGAACTGACTTCTGGTTTTCTTGGGTTGGGTCCTCACAGTTGGTATCAGAAGATTCGGTTTAGTTATCTCTGGAAAACCAGAACTGTACAAAGAAAAATTTATTTAAGCATTACCAATAATGATGTTTTCTTAGAAAACAAAATTACCATTCTTTAGTCTCTTCAGAGACATACAATGAAATTAAAACAATACTAAAAACGTGGTTATCAGTTATTAAGTAGTAGTTTCTTTTAATTTTTAGATGTCTTATTTATCACGCCTTCTGTCTCTCCCAATAGAGATGGTAGAGACTATAGTGGCGAAGTCATGTTCAGGGGGCTATGAGACATTTGAATTCCTTCGGTTGTCCTGCAAACAGCTACATTAGGTGTCAAACCACCCAAACATTTTTTATCTTTTCCAAGGAAGTAATATGGACAATTACCATATCGCATTTTCACAATTTACAGTATATAGAAAAATTGGAAAGTTTCATGAAGCCCTTTTTTCACGTTGGCTGATAACTACCGAGCTATAGGTAAATTTCTAGAAGCTGCTTTGGATGGTGACCATCGAGTGGCCTACCTATTCCAAGTTCTGAGAATTAGTATGTATGAATAACTCTATGATATCAATATTTTCATGAACTAAATGGTATTTGGGACTTATAGAGATTTAGTACACTCTGAATTTTCTAACATCCACACTTCTCATGCCTCTTTATGGATGGCTGAGTTCTTTAGAATTGTGAGGACATAATTATTTTTAGGGGGGATTTTGTAACACCCTAAAAACTTGTTTCTCATATAATAGTAATATTAACATTTTATTTTTATTTTTATCTGAACAAATTAAATACATCAAAGTAAACATTAACGCACTTTGTTTAAAGAATAAAAATAACTATTATTTTCGAACATAATTTATTCTTATTGAATAGTTATTTAATAGAATATTGTAAATAATAACTATTATCATATAACTAATTGTTTTTTTACCCAAGATGTGAATTATATATATATATATATATATTATTGTATATTGGATTTAAATGATGACACTTTTATAATTTTATAATTTTATATTGCAGTTATACATAACATTGAAAACTATTGTTTTAAATTATTTTAATGATATTATTTTTCAGTATTTTAACTATGTGGATAGTTACATAAAATATTATATAAATAATTATTTGGGTTTTATATATATTAGAAAATATAAAAATTATAATATTATAAATTGGATTAAATTCTCATAACATTATTAACGTTTTGAATATATAAAAAATCATTTGAATATAATGATTAAAATTGTACACATATGAATGATATTTTTATAAAAATTATTATTATCAGGAATCATATATATATGTGTAATATTGAATTTTTTCTAATGTTTCAAAATTAAAAATTTTTATTATTATGATACATTTCAAATAATCAATTTAGTTTATAACATTATAAGTATGTAATATAATATATGGGAATATATGTTTTGTAAAAGGATTTAATAATAATAATAACTTTTACTTTTAAAATTTTTGATAAAATATGTTTAATATATTAGTAGTTATGTTTAACTTTTGAATTTTTAAAATTTATTTATAAATTAATGATATAATGAAATAAGAATAAAATAATTGAAACATTATGATAATAGTGGAGGAGAAAATCAGACAAAAGAAATAATATGAATCCTGTAATAGCATGGATAGTCTCTGAGTGAGGTGTCGTTCCGCAGGGGGTTTGAACTTCTACCATGGCAGTTTAGGGTTTCAGCAGGGTCAATGTTAAGAGCCACACAGTGAGCGTAGGGAGGTCATGTGAGGTCTACGAGCTTCCTTGTGGATTTGTTTTAGAAGATGAGGTTCTCATATTTTCACACACCAACTGGCGTCAAGATTGTGGTCATGGCTTCGGGTCGAGTAACACTGAAGGAGTTCGAATTTATTATGGTCGAGGACTACGGGTCGTGTCATGATTAGATTTTGTCTGGGGGAAGAAGATGAGTTCGACCGGTTTAGGGTTTCGATCTTGTTTGATGTTTCGGTATTCCTTGATCCAGCATGAGGTAGGGTTTTTAGTTTTTTCCTGAACTACCTTGTTCGTTGTGTTCTCTTATTTATTATTTTGATCATTATTTCTCTACGTTCGTAGTTGACCTGCTTTATTTTTTTCACTTTATCCTTGTCCGGATTACTTTTATACAATAAAAAGAAACTTCTTTTTTTGTTCGCAATTCATGTCTCATATATCCAGTTTTGATTTCAGCTGATTGAAATATTTATATTTTAATTGAATATTTGACTATACTGTTCCATGATTTAAATATGAAAAATAAATGTTTATTTGACTATGATTCTATATTATTTTTTTCAAATTTATTTCATTTCTAACTATTTTATGATGTCTGGTATTCCAGCTCGCACTATAAGCACATTTTCATTGTGGCTATAAAAGCCTCATCCCTTTGTCCAATTAGATTATGCAACATGGTTTTTTAGTCTAGGTGAGCGTTTTCCCAACACTCTATCACTCCAACTATGGTTTATTTTATTATAAGGGTTATTTTAATTTATAATTGTTATTTTTTATACACTTATGACCCTCTAAATTAGTGTTTTAAAACATATATGGATTTGAGAAACCAGTTTTCATTATGGATTATTTTCTTGAAAGTGTAAAATAATTGTCGTGAACATTTTTTTAATTTATGATCTAATTTTTTGTAAGGAAAATTTATTTATTTCAAGTTAAAAACTCTATTGTATGGTTTGTGCAGGAGTTTTTTTAAATTTTTTATTTGAAATGGATCATACAATTTGTTTATATAATCAGATATATATTGGTATCTTTATTTGTATCCAAACTAGTTCATGTTTTCAAATGATGGATGTTTTTGATCAATATTATATAATGATGTAAGGATTAATTTTCAAGTGTATTTATATCCACAAACCAGATTATACACTTTGTATATACTCATAAACATTTAAATATATATACAAATTTATGTGACTCAATGAAAATCTATTTTATGAATTTTAGAAGATGACATCCATCGCTTAAATAATGTTTTTGGATGAAAATTATGTTTTGTGTTCAATTAGATTTTTACTTATTATGAAAAACATAATATATAGTTATGTTCATATTCCGGTATATACATATATATTTACATACATCCAAACCAATCCATACTTTCAAAGGCTAGATATTGTGTTCTCAATTATATTATTAAGGATTAAATGATGCAAGGGTATTATTTTGAATTATTCCACAAAACCAAATCCAAATATACACTTTTTTACATTTGAATATACATGGGTAATTAATTATAAATATGTATTTTTTTAAGTTGAATACCAATCTTTAAATAGTGATTTAGATGCAAAATGTGCTTTGGGTTTAATTGGATTTATATTTAGTATGAAAAACCCTAACGTTTACATATATATATATATGGTTACACATGTTACAAGCCTGACATGGATTGGTATTTAATTAAGTGATAATGGATTATTAAATTGGTTTTAAAGGTATTGATTAAGTATGAGAAATTATTAAACCTAGTAATTATGAAAACTTGTATATACACATTGTGTGTAGTTTCCAAAACCCTAATTTCATGTTCTAAAGGTATTACATGACTGACCTTGTTGTGTTTTATGATTTAAAAGAATATATACATTGGGATTAGCCAAAATATATTAAAGTATAAAAGGGTGTGTTAAACCATGCGACCATGATACACTCATTTAATGTTTTATCAACAGTGGTGATCATAATTAGTAATGTCATGATGTAATCTAAATGCATGATCAATAACACTTTGTATCAGCATATTAAATAACATGTATATTAATCAATAGAATAAGGATTTTAAAATAAAGGGTTTTCATTTTAACATCTCATAGAGAAAACCCCTTCTCACTAATTATTTGATGTTCTTTAATAATTATCTCATGTGCAAAGGATGTGTAATAATCCATGTATTCCTTTGATAAATTTTTACTTCCATAATTTCAACGATATCTTTCATATTATTTAATTTTGGATTTTGTGGTTTCATTTTCCATTTTATTTATTGGTTCACTCAATGATGAACTCATGTGGAATTTTATAATAATGAGATAGGAAATAAAATTACTCAAAGTGGTATGGGACACCTTGAGTAATATGAAATAAATTTTAGTAATTAATGGTGGTATGGGACACCATGAATAACATGAAAATTGTAAGTAATTATTCATGTGGTATGTGACATTTTGAATATATGGCCCAATTTGGATTTTGAGGAATGTATTGGACTAGTATGTTCCAGGATGGGGACAGGTAAAAGTAAGAACTTCGGGTTGGAGTCCGGTTATAGATGCTCTCCGGGATGGAGTCCGGTTACAGTGGCTTTATGGGATGGGGTCTGGTTATAGTTAGCCCCTTGGTCTTGGAACAAGGTATTGACACATAAATTAATGTCTGGTATTATGCATTCCCTCATTATTTGTATGATAATTAATTAACCAAATAGATATTCAACTAGTAAAATATCCATGTTTAAGAGCCAGTATATATGAGTATAAAAAAAGTAAACTTTTATGGCATGAAATATGTTTAGGACTCAGTGATTTAGTACTCGGTGTATGAAATTGATGTTATTACCATTATGCGCAACTCTGATCATTCATTACTCTTATGTATTTAATATGGGCTCTCATATTCATATGTCATGCATATTTGGAATGTCTTTTATTTATTACTCCAATGAGCTTTCCTGTAAATGAATCATGTTCAATTGTAATTATGTTATCAGTTTTTTAATTATGCACTTTTATGATAGGTTACATGTGTTACAATTTTTTTTTTAGAAAAATGTTATATGGAATGTTCTAATGAATTTTTTCAGAAGTTATATTGGTTTATCTTAAAATCCCTTACTGGGCATTCGTATTCCCACTCTACATTTTGGATTAAAAAATTTTAGGTATCAGTTTGAGCTAAATAAGTATGCCATAAGTAGTCGGTTTCTAAGAACATGATCTGAATTCAATCCTCTGTACAGGACATGAGGTTTAATTTATTAGTTCATGCTTTTTTAAAGAATTACACACCATATTTTGAAGGCACCGACTCTTGGTTTTATGGGGTCTGGTCGTCACAATATTCCATATAAAAAATGGATTTCATAAAAATAATACCATCATAAACAAAATAATATAATATTAATAATAGATATAGAAACATAAACCTATGTCATCTTAGATGGAAAATAATTTTTATAAAACGCTGAAACTTAATTTTAAGGAAAATATCATTTCTGTTTCAAACAGAATTTCTTTTCTCAAAACTCCATTAAATTATAAAATAAAATAAATTTGGTCAAAATAATCTTGAAATATTTTATAAGAGCTTCACGGAAATACAATTACCTGAAACCGTAAAAATATCCATTCTTGTCGTATAAGATAAAAAAACATTCTCCTTGTACTTTTTACTGGAAACTCATAAATTACCTTATATGGTAAAAAAGGATGATTTATTGCATACAATTTATTAAAACTAAAAAATGGGTGAAATTATTTTAAACATACATTTAATAATGTTATAAATTCAATGAAAACATTTTTAGAAAACATTTATGATAAATATACCCTTAGTAAATACTTATGTATAAAAAATCTGAGAAAAAAATGGGATTGAAAATGTATCTCTTACCTTAGGTCTTCTATCCTTCGTATGTATCATCAACTTCAGTATAATGATTTAAATAATTTTATTGACTTATTATGGAATCATGATTATTTTTATGATATCATATATGATTATATTATCATCCATTTTTTTGTAACATTTTATTGTCACTCTTTATTCAGATAATAACTACATTGTGTTATTATGAAAGATTTGTCGGATAAGACCATTTTTGACATCTTAGGATATAGATAAATCAATTAAAAATGATTTTATTATAATATATATCATATTTATTATTTAAATGAATTTATATAATAATATTATAATGAATATTATATATCACGAATTACATCGCACCGGGGAGACGGTAATCTGTACGTATGCAGAAGCAACAATATCGTTGTCATAATTGTCGAATAGTATTGAATTGGATGGTGTATGATATTTAATAATTAGTATCAAGTTATAATAATCATTTATAATTACTATTTTCATCATTATAACCATCCATGTATGGGGGTGGTGAAAAACAGATTACATCACATCGTGGAGACGGTAACTCATACGTACAAATGCATGGTGATCTCATTTTTCTTAGTATGGGTAGAAGGTATATTATGGTTGTTTCATATCTATAATAACATATATGTATATGAGGTATTCTTATATTATTACTTTATAATAAAACAACTAATCAAGATGAAATACAAGATGAAATTAGTTTGAATTAATTTGTAAATAATATTACCTCTTCCTCGACGTGCCTCCTATAAATATCTTCTTAGAACCCTAGAGGTCATCTTTAAAGATGAAAAAAACCACTAGAATGAAAATAAGGGAAATTTATAAGGAAATAGGTAATGTTTTTTCCGATCTTGAATGCTTAGAATAGAGTGAATATGTGAGGGGAGAAGTTTCCTTTAATAATTCATGTCATGGGAACTTTTGGTTACTTTATAATTAACAATTTATAATAAAATAAAACCCTTCCCAAAACCTCCAATGTATTTCAAATTTATAAGATGAGATGATATAGGGTTTTAATATCATCAATTAATCAATTTAAAAAAAATATTTTTTTCAATTTAAACTATATCTATATAGTAGAAACTTAGTTAATCTATTTAATTTTAATTGATGTAATAACATTCTATATATTTAATGGTTATAAATTTTCACTTTTAAGGTGTTAATTTACCAGAAATGGATATTTTATGAAATTTTAAACATTATAATTATTACTTCATAATTTTTAAATATTGTAATAATCTTTAAATAATTTAATGAAATGTAATTTTTACAAAATTTCAATAGTGTCAATTTTGACACTATTAATTTATTTGAATTTAAATGAAATCCACACCGATGATATATTCAATAAAAAATATTTTGAACACTATTAAAACGTTATAATAACCTATAAATTTCTTGGAGAACATTAATTAGTACGTATGATATTTATTTTGATATTTTTGAAAACATTTATTTTGATATTTCCATTAATAAAATTATTTTTACATCACCATTTTATGTCATTAATGGTAATTTTTTAATCTCTAAAAATGTAAATAAATTTCTATGATGTAGTTAATAATTTTATATTTCTAGATACTATCTATATTCAATATTATTTCCTAGTTATTCATATATTAATATTAATATACATATATAAAATGAGATTGTGACATTTTTTCATTTTCATTAGTTTTTATTACATTCATGTAATATTCACAGGTAATTGGCCATAAAGAGGTTCCATTTGAAACATTTTATGATACAAGGCTTATTTAGTCATCCAATAGGATTTTCAAATGTGTTATTATAATTTTATAATATTATGTTTACATTTAATTACCTGATTTACCATTAACCATGGTAATAAAAATAATTACAAAAGTAACAATTCATACTTCCCAAAAAGAAAAGTATTTTATTAACAAGATGCAGAATAACTAATTAAAAATATTTAATCTATTTCCCATAATTAAAAACCAATATTATTTAGTAATTAATTTAAAATTAATCCTATTATTGAAATGAGAAAATGAGTTTTAAAATTTTAAAAATTGAAACAGATTTTTATTGATTTTACCTTTCTATTCAATGTAAATTTAATGATAATGAAATATATTATAGTGAATGATAAAAATATATTCTATTTTTTCTTTATAACAATTCAATATTATAATTTATCCATATGAATTATCTCGATGAAAATGCTGGATTTAATTAAAATTTACCGTATTTTTTACTATTCCTCAAAACATAAAAGTTATTAGAAAAATATCATAAATTTATCCAAACTAAATTTTTATTTCCCACTAAAAAGGAAAATTATTATGTTGTGATATATAATTTATTAATGTGATAAAATATTAATTTAATATGGGTTCACCATTCAAGGGTGTAAATTTAAATTTTAAAATAAATATGTTTTTATACATCAAATAATGTTTAATTAATATTCTATGACAAAACTTTTCATTGGATGAATATAAAAAATATTTTATTAAGTATTGAAGAAATATATTTCTAATTAATTTCATTACCAAATTTAATTTCCTCAAAAATAAAAATATCAAATTGATTTATAATTTTTATAAATAATTGATAGACAATGAATTCAAAATGAATTTTCAAAAGATAGTTATAATTATTCCCATTATTTTATTGGCTAGGATAAAATGATAATTCTATAATAAGGGAATATTGTGGTTCATTTAAATACACACTTTCATGAAACTAAAGATACTGAATAATATAAATTATTTATATAAAATTTTTCATAAAACATCTGGGTGTTACACTCAGTAGAAAAATGATTAATTGACTCTTCAACAGAAGCAGAATATGATCATTATAGCACTCTCCTTCCTTATGGTAGTATAAATATGGATCGAAAGAAATATACTCAGGAAATCAAATATGATAATCCTCCCCATGGTAATATCCCCCTATGATAATGAAATCGTCCCCTTATCATGAATCCTACTTATACATGGGTGTTAAATAATCAGACGCCTTCTTATTGAGATTTTCTCGATACATCTTAGTCAATCACATATAGTTCTCCATCAACATCCTACGAAACACTACTAAGATCATAAAATGACCGTTATAATAATCATCAATGTCATATCTGATAGAGGCAGGAAACTTTAATAAACATGATATAGACATTGACATATGAAGTGACTTAGCTTGAAACACCATCCCCACCATGTTCTGGCCACTCACCACATCTGACTACATGATCCATGATGATATGGTGAATGAGTGAAACCCTAATTTACACCAGAACATGTGGGATACTAATATATTTCTTATTTATTGACATCTCCCCTATCTTGCATATGAGTTTCACCTTTATAAAATCAAAAAATTTGTTTTCAGTTAGACCATGATATTATCTCTATGGCCCAGGATCCCAAAAAAATAACCACATAAACCTGCCACAAAGTGGTCATCATTACATCATTAATCCTAAGTATATAATATAAGACCCACATAATGCATACATATTCATGGATGGGGATATTGTGGATCATTACACTTTTCTTCACCCCTAGAACAATAGGCCAACATAGAATCGATATCCTTTAAAGTTATAGCCTCTAGAAAAATCTAGGGACTGTGTAATTCTCAAGAAGGTGATCACTATAAAGATATTCCCTCACTTCAATGATTCATAGTGAACATTAATAAAGGGATAGTTTAACCTACATGACATTAAACTACCCCACTTGAAAAAATGATAAGGAATTTTAGATTTGAGGACCAAATTTGCAATCACACAGACAACATCCCATGGTGAATTATTCTTATTATGGTATTTAATAGAATCCATCTCTTATATGACATAAACAATGCCAAATATAATTTTCCACAGTATAATGTTCAATAACAACTATCTAAGAGAATACATGGCCCCCTGGGATGGGGGAATATCAACCATATCCTTAACACCCCAATATTAAACTCTTAAGGGGATTTAGGACATATCATCAGCAGTTTCAAATAAACCATATCCTAATGGGATAGGAAAATTTATATATCAGTCACCATCACTTGGTTAATAATTCACATAATGGGTCTTGGGGATATCCACAATTATTCTAGATCACTCCCATCCTGCTAGGATGAGATAATTTATATGTCAATTTTTTTCTTTGGAAACATCAAATCCCGAACTGGATTCATTGTTTCCTTAACAGCAGGATCAGTCAATTCCAATTACAGTCCACAATAACCCCCATAATTTAGAGATATTCTTATTTTTACAATCATTATCTCCACATAAGGAATCCTTTTTATCAAGGATAGTAGGAAAATATCAATAGTCGATATCCCACCCATTCCGATCACCACAACAGATATCCATGTTATTTGGGGACCGTTTTGTGATCATGAATAGAAATTCCCTCATGGTCATCACTCAAAAGTTAAAATAGGAGGAATATTCGACAAAGGTGATCAGAACCCTATGGTGTCGCAATCCAAAATACTCAAACATGGGGAAGGGGTAGAATAATGACTCAATTGAATGATGTGTAGAAGAATCATATTGTGTTGAATGTAATGGAATAACAACCATTTCTTGTTATGATTATTTAAATATCATACCTGCTAATATGGAAGTTATTATAGAACAAGAGGAAAATACATAGGGTCACAACATAGAAAATCTAACCCAAGAGGAGGGTGATCCGGATTCACCAACTGATTCTACATGCATTAGGAACAAGAGAAGAATTTAAATCCTAGTTACCCTAAGAAATGAGTTTCCACCTCCATGACAGAACACTTCCAACAAGAAAGTTAAAGGCATGGCTAGAAGCCAATAAACACCTAAACGAGTTGAGGTTCCTTCCATAGATAAAAACTATCCCAATATGAGAGTGAAATACAATCTATATAACAAATCAAATAGTATCTAATCATGGGAAATATCCCTACTAGGTATCATCATTGAGAAGATCCTAATATCCATCCTCTCATAAGATTAAATCCTCTAGTAAAATCATCATCTGAGTGTCAGAATGGCCACATATCAAGAATGTATATCTATATAGATAAGGAAGTTGAAAATGGCCATGAATTCCATCCATTATAGTGATAGCCTCTCCCTCTCCAGGGAAATAATTCAGTCTTAGGATAAATCAAGAATTAGTGTGATATAAATGTAGGGACACATAATCAACCACCACCAACTCCCGATAAATAATAGATAGTTCAAACTATAGTGCCCCCAGAGATACTAAATATTGTTTAGTCCCCAAATACTTTAATGAAAGAAATATAATGATGATTAAAACCTATAAATCCTGATTGAAATATATATATATCTAGTGGGTGGATGACACATTTCATCCACCTAAATTCTTAAATCCTACCTTATCTTCAATTTAAGTTGTGGAGACCATAAACAGCATCTAACACACATCATATAGCGATATGGGGTGTTGTTGGACCCTCAGATCAACCAGAGTCGAAAATGATGAGTTGTTTTTTTGTTGAATTTGATAGGGGAATTCTTTGTCTGGTACAACCATTTTTTAGTAGGGTTATTTATAGGATGGGTTTCCTTTCACTGTTAATTCCTTTATCAGATTATCTTCATGGTGAGGAAAATGACAATAGTAGACCTAATTAACTGCAAGAAAAGAGAAAATTTGAGGTTGTCTTAATTCATATCTCGATGGATGGGTTTAACCATTTCAATCATCGTCTTTCTCTATATGAAATATATTCAGGTGATATATGATGAAAATTACCATGAAGAGTTAAAAACGCCTTTGATCCCAATGAAGTATCTCAGTGGGTTCTACGAGATTGCAGAAATGACACAACCTTTTTATGATTCCATTCAGTGAAATTGATCCAAAAATTGAATTTTTCCCTCTACACATACAAAAAGAATTGGAAATTTAGTAGCTTCTTTTATCACTCTCAAGGTAGTGGTGGTTCCCATCCAAGCACATTGGGAGGACCAAACCCACTATGTACCTTCAATCGAGCGGTGACAATAATTGAATCATCCTCGACTAGAAGAATATGGATATAAGGGCTTTTTGATATTTGAGGAATAGATGAATAAATCACAATCATCGAAAAATAATGAAGTCCCTAGTTATTATGTATAATCCATGGACAATAACTTGTTCCAGATTCCATGGAATTGGAATCAGGATGAGGCTAACCTCACCGAACACCCCAGCTACTTCCCTTTATATAGAATATTGGGTCATAATATCGAGGATTATATAATCATCAAAAAAAATTATCAGGGTATGGTCGATTCTATATAAGTGTTGTTAGATAAATCATCAAATAATGTGGCCTAAATAACATCTATCCAGTCAAAAGAAGTGGATTGTTGGTATAATGTTCCGACATGACATGCATGGATGTTTGAGAACAAAATACCTCATAATATTCTTAACTAATCCCATTTCACCATGAGATTACAACTGTGTAGACATGAAATAGCTCCACTATATAATGATGTAACATTAAATATGAATTCTAATGGTGGGTTCGTCCATTATAATTTATAAGAAATAGAAGAGGAAGAGTCATATTCTACTCCAATGCAAACTCTAACTCTTGACAATTTCTTCACTGCAATATACAAAGCATGAGAACAACCCTACCAAATGAAATAATCATTAGAAAAAGTGCTCATATAATTTTATATCAATGTGATAAACACATAATTATCATTCTATAATGATGAAAATTCCTTATAATATTAGTTACCCATGCATTATTGGGGAATGGGAGTCCACATGTGTAGGCACTGAGGGTATATGGGATAACACACCTATGGTTGGAGTAAATATTTCTTTCGCATCCTCCTAGAGGATATATATGTAGTATATACCCATGGTAAGACACTCTAGAAAAACTAAAAAAGGCATAGAGGTGTCTTAGAACCTTTTAGTTATTTTCTTCACCCAATTGTCTTGCATGACTACCAAGTAGTGGAATGACTATATTATCATCCCAAACAACAGGGGAGGACAACATGACCCAAGTTGCTGGTAGATGATTCTCCCACATCCTATTTACTTAAACCATGTCAATATAACTCATGTTCCTTAGAACCTAAGTGACATGCCTCAGGGAAACCCTACCTTGGGAAGCGCTGACATCTGGCACATAATTATGAAATTATGAATACGTTATCGGTAATTTTATATAGTCTCTAAATCCTTTAAGTTCATTTTCATTCAAAATAAATTAGAGAGTAACACCATCAATCCATCCAAATCACAAATGAATGTGATATTGATGTCACTGTAGCTGAGGCTTATCAATTGGAGTCCATTTAAAATAAAATATCATGTCGTTCTCTTGTTTATAGGGTATGATAAAGATGAGGCCACTCTTGGGAACATCATACCACTATATGTATCGAGAAGATTCGATAAAGTAAAAAATATAAATTTACCTTATTCAAAATGGCACTATGATCAATCTCATGCTAATTAAATCCCTTCTATGTTTTGGATATAGTGACGGGTATTTGTATCCTAGAACACTGATAATTCCATAGTATGATAAGTGGGAGAAATGTCTGCCTCATAAAATAAATCTCAAAACTCAGTTAGGGGATCTCACATCTGTAGCCAAACATATTGTTATCTCGGAGCTCACAACATAAAATATCCATCTCCAATAGCCATGTCTCAAATGGATCATGGTGGTACCTTCAATATTACATAAATTTCTAAAATACATCATCAATGGAAAGGTATACATGATACATGGTGGTAATATCTCTTTGAGATCTATAAAGCCACAAATTTTGATGGATGTTTCTATAAATTGAGGGGAAAACTAATGATGGGTTATGATACATTGGTTACATCTCCCAATAAATTCAGTACATCACCCATAAACCCTTTTTGTATGCTCTATAGAGACTATATGCTCCCCATAAATCTAGTTGTGGTGACAGAACTAATCCTAGAGACCCACAATCCTACTGTCCCTAGTAAAGGTGTAAAGAAAATCATCTTTGAAATAAATCTACAATGACACATTGAGTAGGTGATAATAATGTCTCTTCTCATGGACCCCAAACTATGATAGTGAAGTAGAATCCAAAATATTATTATCCTTGTCTAAAAATGTATCCATAGTCTAAGAAGTTGAAGTATATTAGGATGACCTTAGAAATTTCCCTTCTGTATTCGAGGAAAGAATATATACTGCCACAAAAGTGGTCCGAGAGATAAATTTCATAGTTTAAGAAGACATGTGACATACTATGATTAGTTCCACCATGCCCCACAAAATTCAAGAAATTTACATCACATTTTAATATGATAACTGAACTATAATATCTTTGAACTATACCAAAAATTTAAGAATGAATCTGGATTGTCTATGCACCATCTAAACCTATATGATGAAAATCGAGCATTCAGGAAAGATTCCACGACAATATACCCATCTAATTCAACCAATGTAAATGTAGAATTTGAAAATTTTATTAAATAAAAAAATTTCTAAGAGCTATAATTCCTTTGAAGGCTATCCAAAAACATCCATACATAGTAGAAAATGGAAATATTATTGTTTGTAATTATTTTAGAGACCTTAATCAGTACTTCCAAAATGAAAATTTTCCATTTCTAATAATTGAACTATTGATTGATGAAAAATTTGGCTTCATAGTCCATTATTTCACTGACAGGTATTCATGGAATAATAAAACAATCTTGTTTCTATAAGATATTATCCCATAGCCTTTAGATCACCTTAGAGAATGATTTTTTAACGATTTATTCCCTACGAAGTAAAAAACACTGATGCTACATATTTTCACAACATGAATCATATCATTAAGACATCTTAATTATGGATATTTATATGTTTCGTTTATGACCTAGTTTTCAAATCAGTACTGTGATGTGATCACTTGAATGACTTTCAAAGAGTCATTGAAAAGATGCGACATCAAAATCAAAATAATAATTTTGTAAATAATTATTCGAGTTACCATCTAAAAAGTTACATAGCTTTATGGTATGCCAGTGTGGCATTTAGGTTAACCCAATAAAGACTTATTATATTTTATCTGTTTAACCCCAAAAATATCATATAACTAATGGGGATCCAAGGTAACCTCAGAAAAATTTTGTGATTCATAGAAAATTTTGTGGAAAATCTCTTGCCTTCACCAATCAAATGAATAATGATATTTTCAATCCCTAAGAAGATGAATACTAAGAATCATCTGATATTATCAAGAAGTAATTTCTATACCCAATGATTTTTATGTCTCTAGTGGAAGGGAGTCCACTTATCATGTATATAGACACTATGGAATGTTCATTGGGTTCCCTCTATACATAGAAAAATTATGCTGGGATTGACAATAGTCTCCAAATACTCATCAGAATGATCCTGGGTATTGTGACCCAAAAATATGATGTTTAGAAGAAATTCCTTGCACTCATATTTATAGAACAAACATTGAGGAATTACATGAATCTCCACAATGTCCACCAAGTCTCTCTTATAAATATGATTAAGTTCATCCATGTATGTCCTATGTTAAATAGGTTCTTGACCTGATCGGTGGTCAATCTATAGTGATATGACATTTAGTTGGTATCACATAAGTCAGTAAAAGGTAAATCCCTAGATAATTTCTTCATAGCACATCTGGACCTATAAAATACCTTGGTGGACAATGATCTTCCATATGGAGAGGTATTATATTCCCATGAAACTCCATAATCATGGAATATGTACATTGATGGAACATCCCAATATCTTCATGGTAAAAGGATGGAAACCTCAAGGCTGAATCAAGTTGGACTAGGGATTGTATTTTTATCTCTTGGAAATGAAAATTTTCAATAATATTTCTAAATATCTAATGTTTTGAGAAACAAAGTGGATGAATACCATGCCCTCGTTACGTGGTTGAAACAAGCCCAATAGTTACCCTAATCGTACCTTAATATCAAAGGGTATTTGGAACTACTATGAAATTATATCAATGGAATATAATCCAAAAAGAGAAATAACTATCCCATTCCCATGGCTAGGTAAGGGGACTAATATAAGTGTTCTATTTTGATCCCACACGGTATCATGATCCCCAATAGTAGAATGGTAACACCTATACATTAGATAATGATGCCACCATCTTGGATTACCCTATCCTGGAAGAAGAAATCTTTTTTTCATGCATCTAAGATTGGTCTCATAAATTTTCATATGTGATATGTAAGAATCATTGATGTCAACACCTCCCTAGATCTTGATAGACCAATGAACACCCCTAGATGGTTGGATTCCATAATCGATTATCTTCAAAACAAGACTCTCTTGATAGGCTAAGCTAGAAAGGAACAAATTAGACATTATGTATTGAAACCAATCTTGTAAGAAGTTTAATATGAATAAAAACACCTCTACAAGAATATATTTGATGGAATATTCATCTAATGTAGTGTATAAGGTTATATTTTCATCATCATGGAAGAAGTCAATACATACTGTTGTTGTGCCTATCAATATGGGACCGAGATCTCCCACCAAATAAGGAGGAAGGGATAACACATTAAATAGTGATGCAAGACTATGTGAAATTCCCAATGGATATTCATTAATCCATATCCATTAAAACTTCATCCATAAACCCCCAAAATTTCTATATACAGCTAAATATTCCTGACCATTTTTGAATTGGGGAATGGATGTGGCAGGTCCATATCCCCCCTCTATATCTAAGAAGTTAATTTATATCCTTAATTATACTAAATTACATTACAAATGGGATGAGGTAATACTCCTCATGGAATTATAGATAAAAAAATGACTTTATAATTTTCCATATCATCACTGTGTCCGGGGTCCCTTAAACATAATTGAATGAAAATAGCTCAATGTTATGTTCTAGAGAGTTGAAGAAACAATACAAGGAGTATAATATTGTGTCTAATCACTCATCATGATATCAAGCATTCTAAATTGGATATATATATATTCCATCAATAATACTACATAAAATATACTCTAGAAGAAGTTGAAAAAGGATAAAAACTATTATTCAGAAAAGTTCCTCTATGCTTTATGGGCCTATTGTACCACTAGATTTATTCCTACATAGGAAAAACCATACCCATTATTGTACGATACTGAGGTATTATTACCCATATAGTTTTGTCATCTTTGCACCAAAAATCCATTTTCGGAAGGCTTTGAAATTAAGAAGAATATAAAAAAAATCTGGACGAATTTGAGCAGCTCTATTAATGATGGTTTCACACACAACACAACTTGGAGGTCCATTAGAATTAGATCACATGAGCCATTAATAACAAGGTTCACCCCTATTCATTCAACCAAGTGGGAATGGTTTTGTATCTAATAAACCTAATGATACTATTTAGTAAGCATCCAATTTTGATCCTAAATGGGAGGGTAATTACATCATATATAAGTCATATCATAATGGGAAAACCAATTTTCCACCAGGGATGGGGTGTGTGGTACACATCCTAATAATTGCTGATTTTATTAGAAATTAGTTTTATAGCTATTTCCAGCAATTCATATTCCTGACCACAAAATGATAAACTATAAATACTCATCTTCGTTCCATGATAGTAAACAACATAAGATCGTCTCAACAATAAGATGATAAATTACAAAACACATTAAGTCATAATAGTAAGTCATTAAACTGCTTGGTGTATCACATCCTAACCACATGATGTTCAACTATATGGAGTCATCCTAATTAGACAATGATAATCTCTATGAAACATCTCCTAGTTTTATGATGTTAAACTACACATGTAAATCCTTACCACATGACATTAAACTACATGACTGAAGTCCATATCACTCATTTTTAAAATACATGAAAAAAACGTTATCACAAACCAATCACCACACATGATACATATATATGGGAAGGAAGGATGAGATTCTCCATTTCTTGTTTGATATTTATCTCCTCCTAGAAATATGTGTGTCTTGATTTATATCATCACATGATACATAATAAAACCTAAAATTCTATTCATGGTCCCATCAATAACATTCCATTTTCCTTCACGTTGGGTGGTCCATGTTCTTATTGAAAGATGTAAAAATACTTGGCTATTTTCCATTCCATATGATGTTAAACTTTATAGGTTTTCTAGAAATATGTAGTACATCATTCATGTTTTCAGTGATATACATAGTGATTCCTTGAACTTATATGTTTTTTCAACTGATACATGGTATAATTTCTTCACTCATATCAATAATTTCCATTTAATAGTGAGAGGAAACCATTGCATTCATTGTTTATCACACAAATCATATCTCACATGTGCTTAATAATTCAAAAAATGGATTCCCAATACAAAAATGGCATAAAATATTTTGATGGTCTCATCCTGATCATGAATGTAAGACCAAAAAGGCATACAATGAGTCCTCTCCAGATGATATTAATCTACACTGTTGATGTCCCTTGCGTTATATAAAACTATACATTCATGTTGACCTCACACAAGAGGACCACCATTGTTGGTGTTGGTCTCCTTCACACCATTATTCCAGAACTAAACTTTAGTTTATTACTAAAATCACATGATATATAATGACACTTGAATCTTCAATCCAGGGTACATTCATGAAAAATATAAAAATTCCACCTCTACAACCTATAGGACATGCATGCCCATGGAATTGTTTCATTTAGATCTAAATTTGGATTTATTACTATTACCATTAGAAATGTAGTTACATTCATATTTCTATCCATGGTTCCATCGAAAATTCCCATTTTTTAAGATAGGATTCTAATGTCCTTGTAATATGACGTTAAACTACACGATTCTAAAAAACAATGTGTTGAATGATTCTCGTAAACAATTGAAACATAGTGATGCCTAGATCACCAATACTTGGCCTTTCAACAACAATCAAATGGAAAAAATTACATCTTATCTATGTGATTCATACCTACATAGAGAGTTTCTCAATAAAGAACTACATATGTCTTGATTCATGTCATCACATGATACATAGTGACACCCATATCACTAACAATTGGGCCATCTTTAACAACTCATACAAATACACTGTATGTGCACAATGACTGAGCAATATAAGATCTATTTTCCAATTTACGATCCATATTTATGTTTATATTTCTTATGTGTTGAATATATCATGAAAACGTTTCTCATGAAGGTTACCACATCTTTATCGAATGATATAAAATGTCAATGAAACCATCAAAGTAATCTGACATTAAAACTAAACAATAAGAATATACTCACCAAATAGAACTAAAAATCATGGAAAATTTCATTACCATGTGATGTTAAACTGCAAAAAAAATTTCTCCACTACATTATGATAAAATATGTTGGCCATCACACATTTTTCATTCCTTATCAATGGACCATGAGAGACATGCCATGGCCCACTAGAGTACAAGTTTATTCTGTCATCTTTTACGAAACCAGAATTCATAATCCACATGTCATTAATCAGGTTCTTCGACTTTCCAAAAACCAATAATGGCCCCAAGAAAGGATACCGGTCTTGAAAAGACCCTTGTATTCACTATTCATGTAATCCTATAGATCTTGCATATGTTCCTATGGTTTTAAACAAAAATGTTCACTATATAAAATGGTAATTCCAATCATTGTGTGAACTGACATCACTATAAAAGAACTAATCACCTTAATTTGATATGAAATACTCATAGAACGATGTTCCCAAATCATTACTCATGGCCTCGGAAACTAAATCCATGGTTTTAGAAATTTTAATGTCCAACTCAATATGATGTTAGGGTACGCATGAACAAGGGTATCTTAATTGGGCCCTTTTTTATCATATTAAATATTAGGCCCATGTGGTCCATCAAGTTAAATTTCATGTACATTGGTAAAAGCTGTAAAACCTCAATCGGTACCCTATAATGGATGAAACATTAATAGCATAAACTACAAGCAAGAGATACACAAAACTTTCTAGGTAAAATTAGAAAAATTGTGGTATGAGAGAATGTCAATAATTATTTTTCTGAACTCTTCATCTACAAAGTTTAGTAAAAAATTAGAGTACAAATTAATATGGAACAAATCTCATACGGTTTAAATTGTCTCCCTAATAAATGATAATCTCTACTAATTGGACCCCATAATTTTGGAAAAATTTAGGGTATGTATTCTATACATCTCCTCATCATGATTATATGTTATGTAGGTAGTGAAACAAAATTTAGTGTTCTCGAACACTTCTTCAATTATAAAATTTCAAAAAATCACACTTCATGATTTGGGTACCTTAGATCAGCACATTCCATGGCCTTGGAGAGGATACCCAACTTCAAGGGACCACTTAATTGACTATGCATTTATGAATAGGTCACACCATATATGCATATGGTGTGAAACCATATGTGTCTCTCTAAAAAATGGATTTTTGAACCTTGTGAGCCCTATCATCACTGCAGCAGAACCCAACACCCATGATTGTTTTGGATCATTCATGGAATGAATGTCTCATATCATTCTAATATCCCATGAAAATTCCACCATGATTCAAAGTATTTGTACCAAACTTTCTAGGAAGATTCTATATCCTCAATGTTACATTATGATATATTATATTCCTTATCAATTCAGGCATGAGACACTCCATTATTGAACAATTTATGAAGTCCCAACTCATTATTCGAAACCATAAGGCATAGGGATAAATATTCCCAATATATGTCCAAATTTAACTTGGGTGCCAGAATCCTTACTTGATTTCACTCCATACATACCAAAATATCATTTTCTGGATGTTTAAGTCTTCATAAATCATTCTTGGTTCTCAAAAAGAATTGTATGTCATATTTTTATTGAACATGTCATTGACACAGGGGTTCCACAACCCACAAACTATATGAATCTCCTACATTTAATTAATGAGATTCAATCCTTCTGATCCCAAACAAAACTGCAGAAGAACTTGGCATATTAATATTTTATGGGTTATACCCCACATGTTTTCCCTATCCCATATTCACTGGCTCAAAATTTTGGGTTATGACTTATATTATCCTTGACCCAAATTGTAACACCTCAAGTTTCCATGGTATGCTTCTCTATGAATAATACAATAACATTTGTTGTACGCAACTTCGAGTTCTAACACACCACAAACAATCAAACTAGCTATTATGAATATTAATACCCAGTTTTTAAAATTTTATACATTTTATCATTAAAAATGGACTTCATTTTTGGATTCAGAATATCGAAATTATCGTACAGAGAATTTTTTGTACTTTTCTGATAACTTTCATATTTTGATGAATAGTGAAAATTACTAAATTTTAAATAAAAGAACTTTTTTAATCGAAATAATTAATAGTGATAAATTATGAATTTTAATGGTTTGAAAGTATAATTAGATTATATTATTATCATTTAATGCAATGTAAGTCATTATAAGAAATTTAACATTTAAATTAGACATAAACAAGCGTCTATCTTTTGATATTTATTATTTCAAAACAACACACTTTTTGTTTTGACAACAGGAATTAATTTTAAATTAATTTGAAACACATATGTGTTTTGAATTTGGAAAAATGGATCCCAAATTTAGAATCATAATGTAGAAATTGTGTAAATAAAAAACTTTTATTTTTAGACATGTGGAATATTTACTACAGTAAATATTCTATATACTGTGGTTAAAGCGGAAAAAAAAGTAAATAGGGTTACAAAATAATATTATAATATTATTAAATTACTCTAACACATGTCCTAGCCCTATTGGCAGATCCATGTTCGACCATGGTCATCCCTAGGGTCAATTATTGGACCGATGGAGCCACATGGGAGTGATGATAACATTTTATATTAAATAATCTAAAGTAAAGACCAAAATAACTAAAGAAAATATATTTTAACAAAAAAAAATTATATGAGGTTATATAATTGCTCTATTCGACTATAAATAGTCATTAAAAAGACAAAAATATTTCTTACCTTAGTATATTTGATTTATAATTTTTAGACATAAAATATATATATTTATATATTACACAATAGTGATGCAGTATTTTCCTTATTAATGAAACAATGAAATAAATGTTATTATAAATACTAAAATAAATATAATTTGAAATTTTTTTGCCATATAAAAACTTTATAGGTGTCTATGAAATGATATGGTTGAATAAATGTATTTATTTTTAAGTAATAATGTTTTTTGGACTTTAACAAAAGGCGATTATTAAATAATCTCAAAATTGACATAAATGATTTTTAAAAACAAATACAATATTATTGTTTGATATAATAATCCGAAAAATATATGGTTTGGCCAAAAGACTTATATAATGATAGTTGTATCATTAATGAACCACTTATTGTTCTCTTTTAGTTTTATAGTATGTTTATTAACCATGTAATATAAAAATACAAAAAGGCATGGTAAACGCCAAACTATTTAATTAAAAATTAAATCTAAAAGATAAGGTTAATATAGTTACCCAAACCTGTCTAAAACCTATTAGATGAGTTATTTTCGACCCATCCCCACCATATCCTTTAAATAATTCATTTTATATACATTATAAACCGAATGTTATTTTATTATAAAATAATATTTCTAGCCTTTACTAAGGTGCCCCTCACCCCTCTTATAAAAGGGAACTCCCCCTTCTCTCTAATTCACGCATTAAAATCCGTTTTGATCAGCCAAACCCTTCTAAAATACCCTCTAAATTGTTCTCCCTTCATCCTAGAAGATATCCTTTAGTCAGAAAGCCAACCTAAGGATCCCTTTTGATCAAATCAATTGGAAGAACCTGAAGAAGAGGTAAATATTTTTTGTCACCTCTTTCAAGTTCCTTTCTTCATACACTTCTTCTTTCTTTTTTATTTCAATTATAAAATAATAAAAAAGGTATCTTATATATACAATGATGTTTTTATGAATATGGTATTACCATATTCATTATTCTATCCATCCTTTTAATGAAATGTCAATATACGTTCATACGTACCGCTTACCATCTCCACCTCGTGGTTTAATTTTTTTTTGAGAAAAGTGATGACATGAACTAGTTTCCCAGTTCATGCCATAAAAGGAATTTATTAAATTAAGAATGGTGAAATACAAAACACGAGGAGTAATGAGTTTACTCCAGTAGGGAATTAAGGGGGTACAATGATACTCAAACAAAGAACAAAACCAACATCCAAAATGAGCACCTTCAAAATGTAGAGGGATCTTCCATCCAGGATCAGCCATCAAAGATCTTCCCATCAAGAGCTAAAAAGATGCTCCATCCAGGGCATATATCAGCATCCTCATCAACAAAAACCACAAAATCAAAATGTCATATTCTGATAAAACAACAGCAGCAAAAGAGGTAGTATGAAAAGTATAGTCCATCCTTTAAACATTTCTTGAGAGCACATAGGTCACAAAATCATCAAACCAAGCAGGAAAAGCATATAATATTCGGAGAAAATTCAAAAGCAGCAAACAGTTTGAAATCCATGCAGCAGGTGCAAACCAGCCGAACCAATCCAGAAAGAGAAGTTCATAGAGTCAACATAAAACAAGATCCAAATACATAACAGTAGCCCCATATATATGAGTACCATGCAATACAGGAAATGCATAAAACTGTAGACCAATCATAGTGTCAAGAATTTAAAAGAATCAAGGATGAGGCAGAGAAAGAAGGAAACAGAGTAGTCCACTGATCCAGAGTTCCAAGCATTATTAGACTGCACTAAGAACCAAAAAACAAATCAAACAATCCTCAGATCAGTAGAAATGAGCTAGCTTCAGACAGATGTCAGAAACAGATGAAACCCCAAAACAATCTTTGAGACAAAAGGGATAACCAACATAAGGTTGCAGAAAAAGAGGGATGAATAGTATACAAAAACAAGGGACCAAGAGAAAATAAAGAAGATTTAAGGAGATTTTGTGAGCTCCTTCCTTATCTTTTCATTGAAAATATCCTCTTTAATGGCTAGATAAGTGTCCTTCATGGTGTAATTGTTATTCAATACATTATTATTTGAATGTGTATAATAATTATGTTTAAATTATGTAAATAATAAATATACAATTATTATGATTATGTATATATGATATGCCATCCAATTATATTTAATTTTAATATCAAAAGAATTATACTTTTTCTCGTGCGTATGTACAGATTACCATCACCACGAACGCGATGAGATTCATTCCTCATCGTATCCATTCAAGAAAAATTTTCATTAGATGATTAAAGATAATGTTTAAAGGCATATTATAATTTTTAATATGAATAAGATACACAATATCTATAATAAAAATTACTTACTTAACGAAGCATACAAATGAAAATTAATCAGTTAACACCTGAAACGACGATAATACTAAGAAATTATTAACAAAGAAATGTTAAAAGATCATATAAGATATCATATTAATGTATATTATTCTTGTATAATGTAATAAAAATTATTTCACCATTAGACAAGAGCTTATCCTACCCTCGACCAAGGAAATGTACAAGGTAAGGGTTAATTTCACAATCTCATTATTATCCGACATTTCTTTTACATAAGTATTCACTAGAACCTCTTTATCAACAATATCCATGTTTCTTAAAATATGTATTCGAAAACCCTTTTACTATTTAATAGACTATGGCTTAAATTCATTTATATCCTTGTTTGACTTTTTCTAAAATGGTTTGAAAGGAATATTTCTGTCTTTCTCTAAATAGGGTACTTTATGAAATTTTATACAAAATTAAGGTAAAATTTTTTTTTATCTTATACGGAAGGTGTGGCTTTTTTCAAACATTATAACATCGTCGAAGCTTACCCTACAATCTTATAATAATATTTTCAAATATAAATTTTTTCTTTTATAATTACGTGACCTTTAAATGATTTCAAAATAGAAAGAGATATTTCTCTAAAAAGTTTTGGATTTCATCTATGTCAATATCATTTGACGGATTTTATGTTTCATTGATGTTGATTTATTATGATACAAAACATCCATATTGTATTGATGGTTTTTTGATATGTGTGACTATGGATGTGTTATTTCATACCATTCATGGTTTATGGATAAAGTATTGACATTTCACATGCCAGCTTTAATAAGAATGTTTAATATATGTTTAAACCTTTTCATATGGAGAATTCAAAGGACATAGAAAGTGACAGGTGGAGCCTTCTATTGCTCCTAGATGCATATATAGTTCTCATGATACAAACTAGTGTCTTGGAACAAGGCCTTGACAAAGTCTTATTTCTATTCTTGGCACAAGGCCTTGACTATATGGTTATAAAAGTTTGGCATTATGAATTCCATCCTTATGAAAGTGGCTATTGATATTGAATTTGATTATTTGACTAGTATAATTTCCATGTGAGTAAGTAAATGGAATTTTTTTATCTTCCATATCAAGATGAAGTTTCTATTTAAAGATTTTTTTTATTTCTGTACATTTCCTTAAATGTTTATTCTTATTTAGGAATGTTTCTGCTATATTTTTATCCTTACTCAGCATCTGAGCTCACCCCTTTCTTTGTTTTATTTTTACCAGGATGCAAAAAAGAATTTTATGAATCACCTATTGGGATAATCTATGGGATCTCAGTTTTTTCCATGGAAACAATGTTTTTGTATATTTACAATTTATGATGTAATGTAAACCTTATGAATGTATATAGTACTTATAAGGTTACTAAACAAATCGGTCATTCGAGACGTGATCTTTTCTGATCATGCCAATGTTATGTAATAATGAAATGACTCTGGGTAATTAGCATTCGGGAGTTATAGTTGTTATCAGAGGATGTTTGGTAAAAACCTTCGAAACTAGATTTAGATAAACTCTGACTAGATCACATAGCCCTAAGATAGAATTTGAAGATTATTATTTAATGACTTCCTAGAATATTTGTATTGTAGAGATTTTGTGAGTTTTTCCATGAAATAAATACATGTCTTGATACGAGAAGGTAGAGGTAGCTCTATCACAGATGTACCTAGGGGTAAACCCCAAAAACACCTCTTTGATATGGAGTCGAGCAGGAACTGGTCCACGACAATGGGCCTTGCTGCACTCTAGGTTATGACACTCCCAGTGGATATTCTTAGGATAATTCTCATTTTATTTACAATTAATTATGATGGTTTTATGAGTATATATTCCTCATAGAAAACATTATTATGATTATGGATTATATCCATAAACTGTTCAATTTATGTTATGTTTTTACAAGTTTGGAATTGTGTATTTCCATTCATAAACAATTCTAGTTTATGTCATTGTTTAGAAATGGTGTCTAGTGGAAGGAATGGATACCCTATAAATGCACGCACTCCATGTAGGTATTTCCCTCCTACACAAGATAATTATAGTGGATTTGGTGATGGAACTAGTGTTGATCAGCTAATCATCATACTGAGAAAAACTCACTCAGGTTATGAATAATAACCTTACATATATAGAGCACCCTGATCTGCAGCATGGAGGATCAATGTTAGATCACTTCATGAGGAAACAACCACCAACATTCAATGGGGGTACAAATATACAATTATCTAAGCAATGGATAAATTCCTTAGAGAAAATATTCCATGCCAAGGGGAGTAGCGAAAGGGAAAAAGTTGTCATGGTAGTTTACCGCCTCACAAGAGATGGTGATCAATGGTGGTCATTGATTCTAAACACAATGGAAGATGATGAACTATAAAATATGGAATAGAGTTAGTTTAAAGAGATTTTCATAGAAAAATACATTCCTCATAACTATCAAGAAGATATGGAAGGGTAATTTCTGAGTCTCAGGCAAAAGGAGGATGAAGATGTCGAAAAGTATGAAGCTATCTTTACAAGGTTAGCGAGGCATGCTGCAGATTATATACATAACCCAAGATGTAATATTGATCATTTATTTGATGGATTAAAACTATTTCTCTGTCAAGCATTAGTCTCACAATACTTCTCGTCATACGAAGATATTGTCTCATGTTCTATCAATATAGAAAAATAATTCTCTAAGTCTTATGACTTTAAAGAAAACAAAGTAAAGAAGAGATATATTGAACACTCTAGAAATAGAAAAAAGGAGAAGAAGAGAAAAGTTGAATATCCATCATACAGTAAATTTGGGAAGAAACGCCATGTTACTTGTGTCAAGGGAATTGGAGTCTTTTACAAGTGTGGTGAAAAATTTCATCAAACTCGTGATTGCAAGGGGAAGAAAGAGTGTGTTGATGTTGAATAAAACAGTTGTAGAGAAATTAGGAATTATGAAAATGATTTCCCTACGCATTAGAGGAACTTACCTCAGAAAAGGACATGGGATCAAGGACAAGATTATGTAATCACTACTGCCGAGGTTGAAGCTCCAAAAGATGTAGTAGCAGGTAATTTAATGGTTTCCTCAAGTTTAGCAAATGATTTATTTGATTTTGGATCATCGTATTGTTTCATATCTTCTCAGTTTGCTAATTAAATTAGATATTTTCAATTTGATTTAACAAGGTAGTTTTCAGTCAAAACTCCTTAGGGAAGTATCACTGCAATAATGTTTTGTGAATCAGTCACCATTATGGCATAAAAATGTTCCTTATCTTCTGATCTCATCATCATACCCATGATTGAATTTGATATAGTCCTCAGTATGGATTTTCTTTCGGACCATGATTCAAAAAATTATTGTTAGAAGAAAGAGGTTACTATTTTTGATGATGATGATGATAAAGAACACCTTATCTTTAGGGCGGAGTCAGCTCTACCTAATTCTTATCTAGATACACCCCCAGTAGCTCAACTAGATTCAATTATTGAGGAAGAAGATAATGAAATAACTGTGGCTGAATAATGGAGTGTTCAAATAGAGGATGTACCTATTTTGAAAGAATATGTTGACATGTTTCTAGATGATTTACTTGTACATCCTCTAGAATTAGAAATTGAGTTATCCATTGATTTAATTCTTTGATCAAGGCCAATATCTAAGACCCCTTATTGAATGGCCACTATGAAATTAGTGTAACTAATGAAAAAACCAGAGGAATTGAGTAATAAGAGAAATTTCCCCCTAGTGTTTCTCCATGTGGATCCCCAGTTATTTTTGTTAAGAATAAATATGGATCTATGAGGTTTTGCATTGACTACTGGGAGATCCGTGCTATAACAATAAGGAACAAGTATCCCATACGTCGCATTGATGATTTAATCGACAAACTTCATGGAACTCAATACTTTCAAAATATTGACATTCTATCTTGATATCCTCAGTTGTGTGTGAAGAAGGAAGAAATTATGAAAATAGCATTTCGAACAAGGTATGATCATTACGAGTTCACAGTAATGCCTTTTGGATTTACTAATGAACCCTCTTTTTTCATGGATCTAATAAATAGAGTTTTCAAGAAATATCTTGATGACATTGTAGTGGTATTTATTGATGATATCTTGGTATAATCCAAAAGCTATAGAGATCATGAAAATAATTTGTGCATTATTCTAAATACTCTTAGAAGACATGAATTATATGAGAATTTTAGAAAGTGTGAATTCTGGATTCAATATATTTCTTTCCTTGACCATATTTTCACTAAGGATGGAATCCATTTTAATCCTTGAAATACCACGCAATACATGAATGGCCAACACTGATGAGTATAACTGAGGTACAAAGTTTTATTGGTTTAGTAGGTTATTATCAGAATTTCGTCCGGAATTTTGCCAGATTGGCTAACCCATTAACCAAGCTCACACATAAAGGGGTGAAAGTTTTTTGCAAAAAATAATATGATGATTTTTTTTAAGAACTGACGAGAAGATTAATTTTATATTGACTCTACCATCGGGGAATGATGGGTTTGTTATTTATAGTGATGTATCAAAGAAATGACTTGGTTGCATCCTTATACAGAATGATATGTTTATTGCCTATGCATCACAAAAACTAAAAATCCATGAGAAAAACTATCCTACTCATGATCTCGAGTTAGCGGTTGTAATCTTTTATTTGTAGATATGGATAAATTATCTCTATGGTAAAAAATCTGAGATTTATACTGATCACAATAGTTTGAATTAAATTTTCTCACAGAGAAAACTCAACATGAGGAAAAGTAGATGGCATGAACTACTCATGTATTTTGATTGCATGATACACTACCACCCGGGGAAGAAAAATAAGGTTGCAGATGATTTGAGCAGAAAAGATCATGGAGTATTGAACAATATGAGAGTTGAAAGGGATTCTATTCTCATGAATCTAGTAATTATTTATTTGAGACTAACTAAGGAAGGTGGATCATCAATACTTTTTCAAATGGTTGCCAAACCATCTTTACTAGAAATGATATATAGTACTCAGAGCGATGATGAAGAGTTTCAAAAGAAGATTAAAGCTATGAATGATGGGAGATTGAGTGACTTTGTGTATGAAGATGGAATTTTAAAATTTAGGATGATACTTTGTCTTCCCAATAAACTTGATCTAAAAAGGGAATTTTTGGATGATCCTCATAGTTCCAATTTCTCTATACACATTGGTAGCACTAAGATGTATGGAGATTTGAAGGAAAATTTCTGGTGGGATAACATGAAAAGTTAGATTGCTGATTATTTGTCAAGATGTATGGTTTTTCAACAAGTGAATGCTAAATGGAAGAACCATAGAAGATTCATGCAACCTCTTCCCATACCTGAATGTAAATGGGATGATATTATGATGGACTTTGTCATGAGGCTACCAAAGACTCCTAGAAGGAACGATGCAATATGGGTCATTGTTGATCATCTTACCAAGTCAGCAAATTTTCATTCTATAAGGTAAGATTTACCACTTTAATGTTTAGTAAGAATATATATTAATGAATTTGTAAGAATTCATGGAGTACCACTATGGATTGTTTCTGATTGTGATCCCCATTTTACATCATGATTTTGGAAAATTTTCAAAAATCCCTGGTTACTGAACTTCGTTTGACCACTGCATATCACCCCAAAACTGATGGAAAATCAGAACGGACTATTCAAACACTAGAAGAAAGTTTGAGATCATGCTCACTTGGCTATAAAGGTATGTGGGATTGATATTTACCACTGTTATAATTTTATTATAACAATATCTTCCATTCAAGTATTCAGATGGCACCATATGAAGCATTATACAAGAATTAGATGTTGCACACAAACCTGTTGGGATGATGTTGGTGAAAGAAAACTCGTAGCCACAGAACTTTTAGAGGAAACGATGGAAAAGGTGAAGGTCATCCAAACCAACATCAATGCATCTCAATGTATGTAGAAGAGCTATGCCGATAATCGGAGGAATGATTTGGAATTTCTGGTAGGAGATCATGTTTTATTGAAGGTATCTCTATGGAAGTGTGTTATACGTTTCGGTACGAAGGTAAAATTGAGTCCCAGGTACATCAGACCATTTTAAATTCTAGAACGAATTGGGTCTGTAGCTTAATGTTTGGCAATGCCACCATGTATCTCCAGAGTTCACAGTGTGTTCCACATATCACGGTTGAGAAAATACATGTCTGACCCAATACGTGTACTCACCTATGAAGAATTAGAACTGGAACCCGATCTATCTTATTGTGAAGATACTTTCACGGTTCTTTATACAAGAGAACAAGTGCTGAGTAACCAGACGATTCATCTGGTAAGAGTTCTTTGGAGAAACCATAAGATGGAATAGGCAACGTAGGAACTCGAGAAACTTATGATGAAGAACCACCCAAGTCCTTTTACATAGTAATACTCTTGAAATTTCAAGAATGAAATTATTTTAAGGAGGGGATATTGTAGCACCCCAAGATTCCACGGTAGGCTTCTCTTTGGAAAATACAATACCATGTGTTGTATGCAACTTCGAGTTCTAACACACCACAACCAATCAAACCAGCCGCTATGAATAGTAATAAACCATTTTTAAAATTTTATACATTTTATTATTCAAAATGGACTTAATTTTTGGATTCATAATATCAAAATTAACTTAGGGTGAATTTTTGGTACTTTTCCGATAACTTTCATATTATGATGAATAGTGAAAATTACTAAATTTTAATTTAAAAAAACTTTTTTAATCAAAATAATTTATAGTGATAAATTATTAATTTGAATGCTTTGGATGTATAATTAGACTATATATTAATAATTTAATACAATTTAGGTCATTATAAGTAATTTAACATTTAAATTTTACATAAACAAGTGTCAATCTTTTGATAGTTATTATTTCATAAAAATGAGCTTTTTGTTTTGACAACGGGAATTAATTTCAAATTAATTTATGCCACTTATGTGTTTTTAATTTGAAAAACTGGATCCCATATTTGGAATAAGGATGTCCAAATTTTTTAAATAATTATCTTTTATTTTTATAAATTTGGAATATTTACTTCAGTAAATATTCTATTTATCGTGGTTAAATGGGTAAATCTAGTAAATAAGGTTAAAAAATAATATTAGAATATTAAAAAATTACCCTAACACGTGTCCTAACCCTAATGGATGATACATGTATGACCATGGGAGTCCTTGGTCGATTTGGGGACCACATGGAGTCACATGGTAGTGATAATGACATTTTATATTAAATAATCTAAAGTAAGGACAAAAATAACAAAAGAATATATATTTTAATAATACAATTTTTATATGAGGTTATATAATTAATATATTCAACTATAAATAGTTATTATAAATCTAAAAAGATTTCCTAAATCAATATATTTTGGTTATAATTATTTGACATAAAATAAATATATTTATATATGACACAATAATGACCCCCAATTTTCCTTATTAATGAAACAATCAAATAAATTATATTATAAATACTAAAATAAATATAATCTGGAAATTTTTATTCCATCCAAAAACATTTTTAGAGACTATGACATGTTATGGTTGATTAAATGTATTTATTTTAATTAATAATGTTGTTATGACTTTAACAAAAATAAATTATTAAATAATTTCTAAATTGACATAAATGAGTTTTTAAAACAAAAACAATATTATTGGTTGATATAATAATCCTAAAAATATACGGGTCATCCAAAAGACTTATGTAATGATTGGTATATCATTAATGAACCATTTGGGGTTCTTTTAGAAGTTTATAGTATGTTTATTAACCATATAATATAATAATACAAAGAGGCATGGTAAATGTAAAACTATTTAACTAAGAATTAAATCTAAAAGATAATGTTAATATAGTGTCCCAAACATGTCTAAAACATATTGGTTGAGTGGTTTTCGATCCATCCCCACCCAAAGTTTTAAATAATTTATTTTGACGCTATTATAAACCGAAAATGATTTTATTATAAAATAATATTTCTAGCTTTTCCTAAGGTGCCCCTCACCCCTCTTATAAAAGGGAACTCCCCCTTCTCTCTAATTCACACCTTCACAGCCTTTTATCTTGGCCAAAACCTGCCCAAATACCCTCTAAAATACCATAACATAATATTATAGTCCCTCCATTAGTTATAAAGGAAACATACGGATCCCTTTTGATCAAATCAAAAGACAGAACCTGAAGAAGAGGTAAATATTTCATCACCTCTTTCAAGTTTCTTTCTTCTTCCACTTCCTCTTTATTAATTATTTACATTCTAAAATAATAAATAATAAATCATATATATAATGTGATGTTATTATAAATATTTTACAACCTTATTCTATATTCTATCCATCCTTTCAATGACATGTCACCATACGTCCATACATATGGCGTACCGTCTCCACGTCGTGATGTAATTGCTATTCAATACATTATTATTTGGATGGGTATAATAATAGTGTGTAATAGATTTGAATAATAAATATAAAATGGTAATGATTTTGTATAAATGATATACCATCAAATTATATACTATTTTAATATCAAAAGAATGATATTGTCACTTGTGCGTACGTACGGATTACCCTCTCCACAAACATGATGAGATTCGTTCCCCATCATATCCATTCCAGAATAATTTTCAATAGATGATTAAATATAATGTTTAAAAACAAAATATAATTCTGAATATGAATAATATACATCCTATCTATAACATAAATTACTTATATAACAAGAAATACAATTGAAAATTAATCAGTTAACACCCGAAATGACGATAATACTATGAAATTATTAACGAGGTAATGTCAAAAGATCATATGTGATATAATATTAATGTATAAGATTTTTGTATGATTTAATAACATTTATTTCACCATTATACAGGAGGTTAACCTACCCTTAACCAAGGAAAATTACAAGGTAAGGGTTAATTTTACAATATCATTATTATCTGAGGTTGCTTTTACGTATGTATCTATTGTGACCTCTCTATCATCCATATCCATGATTCTTAAAAAATGTATTCCAAAACATTTTTACTATTCACTAGACTATGGGTTAAAGTTATTTATACCCTTTTTTGATTTTTTTATAAAATGGTTTTAAAGTAATCATTCTATCGTTTTCCAAATTGGGTACTTTATGACATGTTCCATAAAATTAAGGTAAGATTTTTTTTTAACTTATACGGCGGGTGCGACTATTTTCTACCATTATAACATTGTCAAAGCTTACCTTACAAGCTTATAAGAATATTTTCAAATATCACTATTTTCTTTTATAATTACGTGGCCTTTAAATGATTTCAAAATAGAATGATATATTTCTCTAAACAAGTTTTGATTTCATCTATGTCAACATCCTTTGATGGATTTAAAGTTTGTATGAAGTTGATTTATTATGATACAAAAATTACATATTGCATTGAAGGTTTTGTGATATTTTTTACTGTGGATGTGTTATTTCATTCCATTCATGGTTTATGGATAACTTATTGACATTTCGTATGCCATTTTTAAAACGAATGTTTATTTTATATTTAAACATTTTCGTATGCAAAATTCATTAGAATTAGTAAGTGATGGGTGGAGCCCGATATAACTCCTCGATTCATCGGTAGGTCTCATGAGACAAACTAGTGTCTTGGCACAAGGCCTTGACAAAATCTAATTTTTAATATTGGCACAACTCCTTGACTATGTGGTTAAGAAAGTTTGGCATTATGCATTCCATCATTATGAATGTTTCTATTGATATTGCATGTGATTATTTGACTAGTATAATATCGATGTGAGTAAGTAAATGGAATTATTTTGATTTATATTTTCAATATTATTATAATGTTTAGTTGAAAAATATTTTTATTTATTTATATACATTTCCTTAAATGTTTATGCTTATTTATGAAAGTTTCCACTATATTGTTATCCTTAATGAGCATCTGAGCTCACCCCTTTCTATGTTTTATTTTTCCCAGGATGCGAAGAAGTATATTAAGACTGGACTTCAGGGATATTCTATGGGATCTCAGTGTTGTCCATGGAAACAATTTTGTTGTTGATTTCAATTTTATTATGTAATGTAAACCTTATGAATGTATCTAGTTCTTACAAGGCTACTAAACTAATAGTTCTTTCAAGACATGATCTTTTTTTATCATAACAAAGTTATGTAATAATACACCGACTCTGGGTAACTAGGGTTAGGGTGTTACACAACTATACTAGTTGGACTAACGTCCTTAGTATTTGTCCATTAATTTATATTACCTCCCTAAATAATTTATATCACCTAAAAAGATACTTTCCTTAAAAGGTACCTTTTCGTGACTATGAATGTATGCCTATGGATCATGTATATGAGACTATGTTCATAAAACAAAAACATAACTCTGTAAAAAATGATTTTTGATCACTGTGATCCTTGCCAAAACCATGAAAAATCCAAGAACATCAATGTTTTTTGGGAAAATATTATATGGTATGCACTATATTACATGATAATTGATATGGTATGATCTAAAAGTCCCTAAAATACGTCATTATAATGTTTAACTAAACATTATAAACATTATAAATAGAAGGTTTGAGCTAAAAGACCATAAAATAAAGAGGTAGAAAGTCCGAGAAAAAAGAATTTATACAAAATGATAGAAGTTTTAAGATAATAGTCTATAAACTAAAAATAATAGTAGGTCATTGAGAAAATAACATAAACAAAAATAATAGATTGACTAAGATAAAATATCCAAAACTAAACTAATACACTATTTGAGATAAATTTCCTTAAACTATAGAGATAGAGGTTCACCCTAAAAGACCATAATCTACGAAGATTGAAGGTCCACGATTAAATACACAGAACTAATGTGGTTGATGGAATGTTCTAAATGTTCATATTCTAATGTCATATAATGTTAGGCATAAAATTCCATAAACTAATGCGATATAATGTTTGAGATAAAAGTCCATAAACATCAATGATAAAAGGTTCAAGGTAAATGACCATAACCAAAAAAAATAGAAGGTATGTGCTAAATTACCCTAAACTACATTGATGTATGTTGAAAGCAGGAAGAAAGTAAACTATAGAATGTCTAAAATCTAGTTAGAAATGATGGAAATCATATAAGTATCACCATATGGCCTTCAAAAAAATAAATCGACACTCTCCATACATATCATATTTGAAAAAAGAAACAGGAATTGTCCTCTAAAAAACAAATCCAACCCATGTAATCATTATTTGAATTAAGTGATCTGAATTTAGCTAAAAGAAATATATTAAATAATTATCTCATGTTTGTTGGAATTCCTGACAATTTTCAAAAAATAATCTATTAAAATTCCAACATTAAATATCGTGGTATTTGTGTTTACTATATATCATGAAATTGATGGGTATGATTGGAAATTAATATAATATAGAAGTAATGAAAATTCATGCACATCAGGAATAAAATAATACTGTAAAATAACATACATATTCCAGTAGATCTACTAATTGATGGAATATAGAAAGAGGAGGAATCTCTACCTATCAGAGTCGTTCCAATGATCATAATGTCTAAATAAAGGTTAAAATATTTTGATTCAATCTCAAAATATTCATGGATGAGTCTTTGATTTCAGAAAGTCTTTACTCCATGGAGATCAGAGATTATTGTATTTGATCAAAAGATTTACCTTTTTTCTCTATAATGTTGTTCAACTTCTCATCCCCGGAAATTATTTCAAGTTTAAATTTCACTACATCATCGAGGAGCCCCTACTTCTCCAATATGGTACTTCCCAATATCTGAAGTTCATGTTGAAATTGGGATAATTTTTCATGGATATAGCTAATATCAAACTAAATATAGTTTATTTTAGATTGAAGATGGTTAATTTCATGTTTTACAACATTATCTGTGTTCTTCTTAACAACTACCTCTACCAAATGAATAAAAGATTCATTTAAGAACTCATGCCAATTCTACTTTTCTGAACGAGATTCCTCCACACCGACCACCCTAAATTGGAGGCCCCTTTTCTATTCTGTCACAGAAATCACATCATTTACCCTGTAATAAGGGAAGGAATAGTTAAATACCTCATAACCATGGGAAGAATAATTAAATGTATGATGACCCAATCGGTCCCCTATCTCATCCAAAGGGATCTTTGAAACCAATTTCCCGAAATCCCTATATATTTATCACCACATCAAATGATAAAGTTAAGAAGATGCAGGGCCTTGATCAAATTTAATTATTGGTATAAGGACTTATTCTTGGACTACGTCACCATGAGAAAGATTCATGATCATAGTATTTGATGACTATGGGGTGGTGGAATCCTCTATACTGGTTTCTATAGTTGGAAGATCCCCCACATGAGTTTGGACCAATGCCTCGGATCTATAGGGTAAAGATTCTACAAAAATGGACATATGGGTTTCTCAATCATAGGAAAAAAAATATTATATAACTATGTTATAATAATCTATTTCTAGTGTTAGGAATATAAAATTATGAGTCACATCTCTGATGATATAAAATATCCCAAACCAATCCTTATGGGAAGATAAAATGAGTTACAGTGATGACTGGATTCATGGTACCCATAGTGATTTTCCTGAAGACTTTCTTTATTCACCATTCTTGATGACCATATGTACAAAATTATAGTATGAAGTGATATGACACGTTTTAAAAAAATTCTATTCTAGAAGATTTTTTCACCTTATCCCAAACATGCTTAAATCAAGGCTAACATGGTAGAAGAATATACACCATTGTTAGTAACCTATAAAAGTAAGCCCAACCATGCTGAATTATGTTGAATGATCTCTAGAAAATATACTATCGTAAATATACATCATTGAGTCAACACCTCATGTATATCCACTTCTAGAACGATCTATCATGAAAGAGGTGGGTCTTTCAAGGAAAACATATGCTCACTCGCATCCTAGGAATTAGATACGTACTCTACCAAGAGAGATTAGCTGAGAACGTAACATTATGGAAAAATCATTATATTTATATAGAATATTTCAAAACAATAGAATAGTAAAATACCACATTAACCTGAATATTTTGTAGGATAAGACTAGGAAAATGCAGTGAATTTATTTTTCTCATTCCCTATCATATAAGGCTCTCATAAAAAGCAAAGGATGGTATTGTTTCTCCAGAGGTATTATTATCTTTAATCATCTGGATGAACCAACTCGGGGATCCATCATAATCATTATCCTAATAAGTGTTAAATTTTTCAACAATGTTTTACAATTGGGAGAGTATTCATCAGATGAATGTATTTTTCATTCTTCACCATCATCCCCCAATATCGAAAAAACATAGAGGATGTCTTTATGGTAGCAATGGAACCATGAAACATTTAATATAAAGGTGATCATAGTCTTACAGATATATATAAAGATAGTAGATATTTTTCTTAACCATTTTTAGTGTTCCTTACACCTCCTGTTGATGAACCCTGGTGAATAGTAAACCAGAACCATGATGATTTACAGCATTACATCAAGGCCTTAGATGAAGTCCATCAACTCCTCATGTTGGATTTTGAATCTAATACCCATAGGGGATGGGACATGATAAAAACCATACAATGGTAGATCTGACTAATTCATAAAACCCTTAATCTCATCCTTTGAGTTTTGTGTATTCCAAGACATCCACTATTGAGATGCAACAAAAAACAACAACTCTGTAATGGATTCACCCTCTAGAATTACATTCATTATATCCTCATTAGTAGAAACTTTTGTAGTGAAGGTAGAGGATGGTAAATGAATTGTCTCATAAAGGGATTATTCCAAAGATGTTGGCCCTCTATAATACACTTTCATTTAATTCCTTTGGATGTGAACAACAAAAAGGTTTTTCTCACATACAATTTTGGATAATTTTTTATTAGGAAATCAGTGGATCCAAACCTGAGAATAATTTTTGGAAATGATGGTGACCGAATCATGGGTGGCATTTATCTCTCTATGAATCTCCTACCTTTTGAACATCTTCCAAAATTGGTGATCCACTATCAGATTCTATTTGGAACAAACAAAGAATGAGTGGTGACATATTGATTGAACTTTTAGAAACTAAATGTTAAACCTTAAATTTTTTTACCATTTACATAGAATGTCCCTATCAATATGCTTAGAAATAAAACCATCATGATGTGATGTAAGATAACCACATTTTTCAATATTATAATTTCTAGTATCATTTACATCACCTATTGGCACTATCACATAAGTTCCAAAATAAAAATGATAATAGAATCTCACATAATTCATGAAATCTCAATCATTCCTTGGAAAAAAAATATCACCACACAAATGAATTACAGGAATGATATAAAGTGTCCCGTGTAGAATATCTAGATGTTCATATAACATTATCCCTCTAGTTTTTCTCCAATCATATCCAGTATAATTTTTAAGGGGAACAACATTTTAAAGGTGATATATGCTTATAAACATGGTCTAAAAGACAATTAATTTTTTCTAACAGAGGGACATATAGTCCAATATTCTCCCACTACTATAGACGTATCCCTCATAAATGTAGAAATTTTATCTCCACAATTTTCATTTTATAAGATATGGTACCCACATATGTAAATAAGGAATATTCCATATAGTTGGGAAGACTAATCTACACTTCATAGAAATTCCCATCACCATTCATTAAATTTACCTTATACAACCATAAGATAGTAATCGCTCAAGGATTTATGTTTATCATTAGTGATACATGTCTTATTCAAAATATATTTTGGATTATAATGGGCCTTCATGATATAGTATCATGCCTAACGTTTGAGTGGGATATCCACTCTAGGAAGCAGTTGCTTCATAAAGTCTTATTTAATCATCTACATTAATTAATGGTTAACATGAGGATTCCCCATCATGTCATAATAAGAAGAACATATTTTGAAGAACTTTTCATACACCCCATGGAATATATGACCACTGCATATCTACTCCACATCTCAAAGACATATACCTATGTCTCCATGAATGCGGTGGAAGGTGTTTGTGTCCAAGATCCAATGACGAGACATCTCTTTCATCAAAACCATGTTTCAATATAAAGATTTATCTAAGATCCAAATGGACTCATACATTTAAATTATCTTTATCTATATAGATAATTCAAAATAAATGTATTGTACTGAGAATGTCCACCCCTAGTCTATTCTGTAACCACTTCATGATTGGAAGTCCACGATTGGAATCCTAGCAAAATTCTGATTATAGGAAGACTTCCTAATGATCTAAAAATACATGTGAACATCTTTTTTATATTCAAAACCAACCACATAAATGTTTTTCAAGATATCCATTAGTATTTTCTTTCCATCTTGTTCTCCATCAACAAAAAAAAAGCTTCACTGAGAAATGTTCGCACCGATGGTTTATTGGGTTTTCTGAATCCAAGTAGGAGGTTTGAATGATGATTATGGCGGACGAATATGAGTGACATTAGAGATAAAACCCCCATAAAGGGGAAGACATAGAAAACTGTATAGCCCACTAGTTTTTTCACATACAAAATATTATGTTTAGCTGTAATTACTGCAAGGAATGTCAATAAGTAAGATCCTTGATAAGCACCATATAATTGTGACAGGATATCTCTATTATTTTCTCTTTTAAAGCATGTAGGGTATTTGGTGAGAAAAAAAGGACATAAAAATATGTCTAAGTGGCTTATGATTGATAAATAAAATATAATCTTTTCATAGGAAAGAGATACCATCCAAATATAAATTTTTATTAAGAAACTCTAATGAAATGTGGGCAACTAGAGTTGAAATAAACATAGATACCGCTACATGATGAAAGAGCTAAAAATTTAATAAACAATAGTCTATTATTATTTGAATAATACACTCTATATGATTCCTAGTATAGAGTACTAACCTGGGTATCTGGATCATCACTAATAATCTCTTCAACGTGTGTAGCCATTATTTCCATTGTTTGAATGAATTATTCAGAGTCGACGTTGCATTGGATGAAATCCCGGTCCGTGATTTGGTCTTTATTTTTTTTATAATCCTTCATGCTCCATATTGGAGTAAAATTGGAGGCTTCTTTCAGATTTGATTTTAATGTCCTCTATTTTTGAATTGGCCTAGACAACTTTTACCTACATTTAATCCTTGAAATGAAGGATGGGCTTCAAACACTCTCTATCATCCTTTTCCATCACTCCTATTACCCTTAACAAAAAATAAATTTCCCTAAATCTCACTTTTTGTTTTCCCTTTCTTCATTCTAGTTCTGTGAATACATTTATACTGAATTTGGACTAAAATTTCCACTAAGAGAAGTAAATAACTATTGTCACTTGATTCATCCTCCTCTTGAGTCAATGTTTGTTCAGGAACCTCCAGGCATTAAACACGGTTGCCCAACTCAACCACTATTCCTTCTTAGAGAGGGCTCTGCCTACTCAGATACATCACATTTCCTCTATCCTCCATGTAATACTTCCTCACCACACTAAAAGACATCATATGGGTTGAGTATTGAGTTATGATAGAGTTTAGGTCCAAGGGCCCCAAAACATTCACCTCCCACACCATCTGCAATGAGTTTCCACCTGCACTGATAGATCGTCCTTGTGGTACACACATATCTGGACCAGTGGGATGCTCGTATCCATGTCCCTTAAATTTTTCTTTCTTATTAGTGTCCTCCCACTCCTAACCATCATTTCCATCATGGGATTGGACATCATAGACTATCAAATTTACCACAACTTCATCGATAGTGATGGATGAAATCCGTTGTCTCACCATATCCACACCCTCCCTTTTTGCTCCACACACCTTCACTACCTCCACTCCACCACCTACAAGGGGTTGATACCAAAATAATTCCATAAGTAGGAAAATATGTCCACATTTCATGGTTCTAGATCCTTTTGGTTAGCACTCTTCACTAAAACTAGAGGCACCATAGAAGAACACTATATGAGCATATCCACTCATGTAGTAACCTCCCAGATGGTTTGAGGCTCCATGGGTTCCAATTCCTCTGAATCATCCCCTCTCACCTCCTCATACACCCAAAAAACTACACCCTAAAATTATTTTCGGTACTTAGTGAGGTCATCCTAAACCTCATACCTAGCTTTTTGTCAATAGATTTGAATTGTTCCTTGACGATCTCTATGTCCATGATGGCAACCAGAGATTAGATGACAAAACTGATGCACCCACCATATGAGCATCAGAAAAATAACAATGGAATAAATACATCGATATAAGAATTATTTTCCATGTAAAATAATATAAAGGGGATAGTGGATGGGAATCATGAATTTTTAAGCCTCTAAGAGATAGGTGATCGCGTGATCATCATAAGGACATCCGAAAGAACCATGTGCATTGTATAACCTTTGGATTATACAATTACCCTTGGATAAATCCGTCTACTTTAGCGAAGGATCCTAATAAAATTAGTGATCATGTGTTAGAAACCATCTAAACTCCCAAAGTCCATGTTTTTTATCAACTCGGGGGATTCTAATATCGCATCCAAAAGTTCTTTGAAAAATATATGTAAATGTAAAAAAATTTGAGGCCTCTTGCTATTATAAAACTGACATGATGGGTCACCAAGGGGGAGAATTATTACCATCTATAATATTCTTGAAAACTCATGATATCAGAATCATTTGTTACCTAAAAAAGGATATAAATGTGGAAGAATTAGGACCACTCATAGACATAGAGGTCATGTGACGTACCCATGGAAATGAACAAGACATATCGGGACTCCAGTGACATGGCTTCCTCATCTTAAAAATCCAATCATTATGTCATCCTCGTCACTCGAACAATCACAACTATGTTAGGAAAACCTCACACTCACCCAATTATAATCATAAGGGATAATGGATGGAGTTTTCAATTTAATTCTCATGAATCTATAAATAATAATTATTTTTCATGTGACATATCACCAAGATGTAGAGTTATTATTTTCCACAATAATCATCAATCAAAAATGAAACCCAAAATTTGTAAAATAAAAAATGAAATAAATAAGGATGAATTGGGTTCTTATCATATTTGTAGAAATTTTGTGATGAAATAAGAACGATTATAGAATGTTTTCACAAAACTGATGGACAATTTGTCCTGATCCTGCGATGGTCCCCCTGAGAATCCATCCTTGCCTCATATAAAGTACCAGATAAGTCACTTGATATCACATGAAGGTTGTTTGACAAGTGACATGATCTCAAGAAGGAACTTAAATAGTCAATATAAAAATTTGGAATGAGATCAGCATGATCTTGTGATTGAAATAATCCCCATTAAATATAAATAATACAATTACGTTGGATTTGAATGGATGAAGTCACAGTTACCAAAAATCAAGAGATTCTCCAAGGTTAATCAATGTAAGGGACTCATGAACATGCATGATATCAATGACCCCACCATCTCCATCCTAGAAATGTGTGATATGCACTATTAAAAGTGGTAAAAATAGGGGTTATAAGGCATATAAAATCCCCCCCCCCATTATGAAAAATGGACCACTGCTCTCTAGAAACGGGAGAGACATTTTGAATCAAGATGAACTGGGACACCAAAACATCAGAGAAGATTTATCTAAGCAGTTAATCTCATGGCCAACATGATTTTTTAAGGTGGGATATCATAGAACTATCAGAGTGATCATACTAAATGCATAGGCGCTTCATTTTATCACTCATAGTTAACATATAAAAATTATAGGAGGACATGAAATGGAAATCCCACACACCTTCTAGGGAACGTGTGGCATAACACAAGGTAACACTGAACAACCCTAAGGAATTAAAAATATAATTTATAGATAAAATAATAAAAGGAAGGATACATAAAAAATACATTGATCATCACATGCTTCTACATTAACCACCCAGGTAATGCGATAGCACAAGGAATAGTCACCCCGATCTGGTGGAATTACTTTGGAATTCCATTTTCGTCTTGTATAGTCCTCGTCAAATTTCATAGAAAGTCACATGGAATCCCTTGTACATCCCATACTAATCCTGAAAATACTTCCAAGAAATCTATCCTAATCTTGCAGTTCTCTTTATACATAGCGCATGATCCATTGTGAAGCACAAGTTCTTGTCAGCCAGGTCTTGTTGTAGAACCATTGATATGTTAACTAGGTCTCGCAATGCCATTTGGGAATGGAATCTATGTTTCCAATTTCCCTATGTACATCTCATCCAATACATGTGATTCCCAACATACATGTCATCTAGGACATGTGACACCCCCCAATACATGTCACACTAAATCTCATGACACCCTCCAAGTGTGTCATCCATCTCTTACGATGCACATGTTAGAGTCATATAGATCATGAGAAATGCTGAAGATAATCCTAATGAGGTCATGTGATGACTTCTAGGATGAGAAAACCATGGCTTTCAATATCCTCCAGACAAGCCATATTTCATCATGAGTTAGCTGCATGAAAATACATCTAGATTTTGTGAAATCCTATGAACATGCTAAACAGATCATACAATTGACATTAGACCAGTTACGTAAAAAATCTTTGACATGTTAATCTGGTAATAAATTATCTTCGAATAGAAAATCGTAAAATTTTAGGCATGAATTAATGTCCAATAATCATAGCAATAGAATGAGTGTAATGTATTGTTTTTCATCGGCTTGTAACCAGTTCAATAGAAAAATTTAACTATGTAATCTGTTATCAACTGAACTCTGATGGATCTTATTATGACAATGACTAGGGTATGTATGATTCTTCCCCAATGCCAAGGGTATATATTAAATTTATGATGGGTTTTCACAATTCGTATATCTCTCAACCATACTTAATGAGAATGATCATTTTCAATTCCTTATTTCTCACAATGATCAAAACTCGCTTGGGATTAGGGAGCCAAAATAATCACATCATTTTCACTATATGAATCTATCAATCTATGGAAATGTTAGTGTATAAGCCCCTACTTAGTGAATGAAAATGACTCTGATATCTTCCATATCCAGGATACCATGGACTCCTCCAAAAGGGCCAATCACAAATTCAAATTGGTATCCATCTGAGTATAAGTAATGTCAAGCCTATGAAATTACAACCATTAGGACCCCATCATTCCAAGGGGTTGATCACCCTACCTCATCCGTCAACATATTGAGAAATCTTTTGAACTATGATGAATACAATTCCTTTCTTTGTATGGATATTTAGTATTCCTCTTCAAGGCTTGAAATCCATATAAATCATCCCAAGGATAGTACTAAAACATATTCCCCTCATCTGTATGCAATAAGACTAATTAAATTTCATCCATAATTTATCAAACTGAATATATATCACATTAGCATATGGATTCATAATTATCATACAATTTTCTCCACAATCCTCTATAAATCTAGTGTAATAATATTGTGGAAGCACCGACTATTTGAATGACGAAGACTCTGATTCATTCCATAATGTGGATAAAAATAATGCCTCTCTAAGGAACAAGACCATACTCAAATGGGAATATTTTTTTGAATAAGAACTTTGATGTATATGAAATTTCTATAATCAAGACCCAATCATTCCCATAGGTTGATCAATCTACTACATCCATCAGCAGATAGAGAATTGAAATGAACTGTTATGAATCATATTCTTATTGTAAACAAGTTATGTAAAAAACATCCCAAAGGCCTGGGAATGATATTAAACATCTGAATAGAAGTAACATCACATAAGACCCACTTCCATATGCAGTGATACTGATTTCTTGTTATCCTTGCTTCTCACACCATTCATTCCTCGAGCGGGCTTCAGGAGTTTGAATAGTCGTATCATTCGTATTACAAGACTCCCCAAACGTGGGAACTATTAGCATGTGATCCTGGATAAGTTGCATGATATAAACTCCCCCATAAGAGGAAATCTACATAGGGATAGTCCCAATTGTGTCCCCCAACTATCGGAACATGGATTCAGGTTACTACTATATACATAGGACTCCACTTTAAGTCCTGCTCTTAAATAAGAACCATCTTTGGAGAGGGTGTTATCATGTATTTTACATATCAAACATTGGTTCCCAATCATTCCCATGGTATGATGATTCCAACTCATCCATTAGTGGAATGAGAAACCAAATGAACTACAAAAACAATGATTATCTCCATAATTGTGATACGTAGGACATTATCCTGGGACATGAGTTTGAATACCCGAGGCCCCAGAGCACTAATATATGTACTTTATTTATGAGTCTAAAATGAATAGGTTTAACAAACTACATGGGTTTATATTACTAAAATAACAAAGATACATTGGACACCTCATAATAGATTAATTCCATCCTCGTAATATTAACAACATCCATGCATGGTAGAAAATTTCGATGAACTTGGTTATAATGTTTCATCAAATAAGAAGCTTCCAATTAATAGGAAATTGACAACGATCATCATATACATATATATCGATTCACAAATGAGATCCTTGTATTTTTTACCTAAAAAATTACATAACCTGTAGTAATTTTTTTGAGAAACCAGTCTCATATTGGGATTTGGAAAATATTCATAATCAAATTTTAAGTCAATAAGAGAGTCTCAGAGTAGGATAAAATACCCCCCGATGGATGAGATGTTCTCATCCTCTCATACTCTCGACCATTGTGAGTCCCTATGTTCTATTCATGCTAAAAGCCTAGGTGGATTTCTACGTTTTCTGACCAGGTCGGTAGAATGTTATACATGGGGGAACCATAGGGAGTTTCTCTTAAAGAGATACAATGGTAACTTAATGTTATTGACTACGAATGAAATAAACACCCTAAAATATACATTTGGAAAAAGCTAGATCCAACATGACAAAGATTCTGTGATGTAATTTTTTTCTTATCAAAATAACATCACTTATATTTATTTCATTCAATATGATATCAAAATTGAACCATTGTTCATGCGTATATAAAACATATTGTATCCATGAATGGGTAATCAATAACCTATCACAAAATACTATGTATTATTATAACATTGTATGTGATGAATATATATGATATATATATGATGAAGTATTTTCATGGGTATATTAAATCCTGATCTATGTAATCGGAACAACAAATAACACATCAAAACATACTCAAAAAACAAAGCATTTATTACCCAAAACAATGAATTTGTTGGGTGATTATGAATAAAAGTGTAATAATATGTTACCAATGGATCATATATTATATAATGAATATTAATATATTTTTGGAATTATTGAATATAATGATTATAATAATCATATATGAGTTCGACGAATGTTCATCGAATTTGATGTGCTAGGTATGTTTTTCTTATCTCACTATGTTCATTTGTGAGATATGTGAAATATTCAAAACTTATTTTGTGTGTGTTGCGTACAAATAGATAATTAATTTAAGATATTATTCTTATACTTATATTTATGGTTATATATATATATATCCATTTATTGATCTATCATTTATGGGTTTTATGGTTCAATATAAACCACATCAATAAGGTAATCTTTTCAAAATATTTCATTCATTGAGACACATGTTATGACATGAACCTATATCTTTTATGAGGACTATATAATAACATTTTACATTTATTATGATGAATTTAATTATTTTTCTGATATTTTACGTTTTTTGTAATTTTTACCTCTCTTCATTCAAAAATATGTTTTATTCCAAAATCATGTTTTCTAAGAATGTTTTCCAAAATGATTTTAACTATTCCTTTAAGAATTATCAACGGGTAAGGTTTTAAAATTGTTTAGAAATATTTTTTAAATGATTCCTTTATATGTATTTAATGTTATTTTCAATGTCAAATGTTTCCTAAATGTTTAATGATTTATGATTCATTTTACAAATTAGAAAGGATATTTTCTTGAATAATTCTTTCAACTGATCTCTCAAAATTACTTTTCAATATTGGATATCATTATTTGATGTTACGTATTATTTAGTAAATATGTTTACAAAGATATTATCCTAATTCTTTTATTATTGTTTTATTTTTAGTATGGATTGTTATTTCTTAATCTCATTTCATTTACATGGGTTTTTATATGATGAATTGTATAAAAAACTATTTCCATTCAAAGTTTCTGATATGATGAATGATTTCATTTCTGTCAAATGATTATATGGTTTTCATTATTCGATATGTGGGGCCTATTTATCCCTCTAATTGTTTCGGTATTTATGGATGAAAAATAAATATATATATTATTCATGAAAATGATTACTTGTTCACAATTCTATCTACGAACATGAATACATGTATGTAATGTAATATGTGATCATTATTACATGTTTATAATGTTATGAATATAACTTATTGCATGTTCATAAGTTTATGTGAGGGAGTAATTTCATGTCCTTAAATTAGTGACTGATACTATCTATCTTTACACATGTTCACAAGTTTATATATATTTTTCTTCATCACAATTACATGATTCATTCTAATGTTATTCTTTTGTGAGTTATATCTTATTTTTTCTTATGAATTACTCTATGACTCAATATTATGATCATTGATGTGAATGGTTTGATTATCAAATGTCATGTTTATATTATTATACACATTTTTTTTATGTTTTGATTTATATTTCCATTTTTACCCTTACTAGGTATACAAGATAAGACTTTTCATATGTTCCATTTCCTCTGGATATGAATGAAGTTATTAGGTCTGATAAGTGAAAAAGTGTTCTTGTTACGATGGAATAATTGGGAGGAAAATATAAAAAATTTATGAACCAGTTTTTTTATTGTTTCTACATTTTTAATGACACTAAACACATAAAATTATAGAATGATTTTACTTTAATATGCACATTCTTATATTTATATGTGATATCTATATATGAAATGATCATGTCGTTATCCTCACAACTGTCACCTTCATTAAATTATGGAAAAAATTCTATTATTAGTTATTTTTACACCTAACATATCAATTTATTGTACCATTTATATTATTTTAAGTTAATTTTCTCTAGTTATAATTTATTAATATCCTGGTATTATTATTTCCAAATTATAATTTATTTTTTTATTACGCATGGGTTACACATGGTTAGGAGTACGAATGAGTAAAATATGCATCCATGTTTTCAATGGGATAGTTTATTTAACATGGTTTTACAATGAATTTCAAAACTTATGAATCTTTGGAGAAACCATGTGGGTGGGTTTGGGGTATAAAATTTCATCCTCGTATTTATGAAAACTATGTGGTTTAGGAAAATTTATAAAATTTTGGGTTTTTTATTTTTAATTTCATATATTTTTTATAGTAAAACAAATTCACTTTACCATCTCCCAAATATTCATCAAGAGAAACCCCCACTATAGTAAATCCTTTCTTTCAAATAATAGTTCCCTATCACGCGACCCCCTCTCCCCATCAGTAGCATTCCTTATGCAACCCCCTCTTCCGGCTAAGGACATACCTCTCATTAGCCCTATACATTTTGATGACCTCCCATTCATGAAACCCAGGGCCTCCATTCTCTCTCTTTCATGAAGCCTCCACCTCTAATATAATTTCACTATTATTTGTTGTGGATTATTGGTTAAATCATATAGGTAAGGAATAAAATTCCCCTTACTTCCATGTACAGTTGATTTTTTATACATGTGTTTCCCTTTTATAGGATGATCATACCATATGTCAATTGGTGTGAATAAAATTTTATTGTTCTTTCATTTTTATGGTTTGTGATGGGTTTAATGCTTCACCTTATTTCATGTTTCAGAATACGCCATTAATAGAGATGGATTTATGAAAATTATGGTTTTCCTACTAATGATTTAAGATCGGTGTTTTGTTTATGTTTCTTTATATTATGTTCCATTAAATTTTTATTTTTGAAACTATTTTTTTTACTTATATACATATATATATCCCTGGGGTAAAATGTGAAATAACAATTTCTCTAAAACCATGTCATGAGTGGTGAATATTTCCAAGGTGTTTATAATAATGGAAAATTATATTCTAGTGCACTCTTTTGAGTTTTAATATAAAGAATTAATAATTATTTCTCTCTCAAAAATTGGTCATGAATTATAATTTCATTCAACCCATTTTTTGTGTGTTTTGATTGTTTTGAAAATGCTTAAATTGGGATCTGTGTTTTTAAAAAAATTAGTTAACCCATCAGGATTTTATATTGAATATCATCAGGGAAATATATATTTTCAATGGTGATTTTTAAAAATTTAAGGGATAGTTTCAAATGAATTAAAATAGTTATTGGGTGAAATATATTGGATTTCTATGTTTGTATTTTTTTATGTATATGGTCCACTTGGGATTTTATGAAAATTTATTTTCAAAACTGATGTGATAGAATGTTGAACTGTTTGTGAATATTGTGGTCTATAGTGGAATGTTACCATATACGGGGATGTATAATTTGATTCATTTTATGTAGTTATTTTTATTGATTGCATGGATTATTTTTTGAGTGTATGAGGTGGTACCTAAGTTGATTTAAATTATTAATCCTTAATGTAAGACATTGAGATTTATTGTTCACACATACATTGAATTTTAATGGAATACCTTATAGAATATGGTGTTTGAAGGAGGTGGTTCATTCCTTAAGATAGGTCAGTGACTAGGGTCTTTTCATCCATGAATAAGGGATCCTATAGTGTAACTGTTCCCCCTAGAGCATGCTTGTTTCAAAAAATATTTAGGGTCTAAGAGAACCCTATTGGGGACTACAAAAGCCTTTGTAAGATCATGTGATCCTCTATATGATTATATTCACATTATGTGTTATATTTTAGACTAGGGTAATTCTATGTCACACTAGAACCTATTTAAAGATTTTTGTGTTATACCATGAAAATTGGATTCATTTAAGTATTATTTTTTTATTTTACTTATGCATAAATTGTATCCCCTTCTGATACTTTTCTTTCATGGAAGATATGTTCTTACCATATATTTTTATCTTGGTCTTTGACATGTGATAATGGTACCTAAAATCATGATTTATTCGACCATTATGTTGTATACATTAAAATTAATGTGAAAAGGTATTGAGAAATATATTGAAATAATAAAAAATGAATTGTTGAATTTATATTGTTTTCAGAAATATTTTTTGAATCATGTTTGGAAAGTATTCCCTTGTTAAAAAAGTTGAAAATGGTATTTTATGACACTCTAGGTGTATAAGACTTCAAAATATTCTTTATTATATTTTTCATGGGATTATTAATGATTATCATTCAGAAATAATATATAAAACTATGATGAATATTATAAAGTTCATTGAGTTTTAAAATTAATATTTCTAAAGGATGTTTTTGGGAAATGGTTTAAAATTGAGACATTAAAGCATCATTTTGGACTAGTTGTTTGGACCATGAAAATGGTAATTTATAAGTAATTTGTTTTATTTATTAAATATCATAGAGAATGTGATTATAAATATGTTTGATGTGTCTATGTTTACATTAAATACATATGAACAATGTTTACATATATATTGTATTTCAAAAAACTTTTCTGGGGATGTAATATTAATATTTTTTCCTGAATTTGGAAGGTGATGGTGGCCTATTGAGATTATATATTCTCAAACCTATAGTATTATCATATTTTCATGTTCATAGATATTTTTCAGATGACTATATATGAGTTAATTTGTTGAGGATTGTTTTATTTTATATCATTTTTTATGTTCTTCCTATTACCTGGTTTTAGTAGGACCATAATATATTTTCAAGGATTTTGCAAAAAGTTCCCATTTATTTTACTTATATTTTTCATTTAGGATATTAATGATTACTATAGATATTTTTAAACTATATACGCTAGTGGGATAATCAAATCTATTAGGTGGTCTAATTTTCCGTTAAGTGAAGAGATATGTGGGCGGTCTTGGCAATTTTTAGTACTTTTTTATATTTTCTACATCCATAGTATATTATTAAGTTATTGTTATTGTTTGTATTTCAGCATCGAGATCATGTGTTTATACAAGTCATTTCGGATTTAAATATTTTAATACCATCACTTTTACGTTAATTATCGAGAAAATATTACCCATGTGGGTTCCTATGATTCCCATACATTATTTTAAATTCTATTGGAATTGGGAACACCCTTTATGTATGTAGTTTTCTAGTTCGATCATCCATCAGATATGCATACCTTATTGTTTAATTAATTATATCTATGGTTTCCTTTCATCCATTATATATGATTCTAATCATTTATAATCCACTTTTATTATTGCGGTATTGTTAGATTAAAAATATGGTTTTATGGGATTATGAGGTTACTTTATGGATAGTTTCAAATGCTCTTTCTCATAGTGAACACCGAGATCCCATTGGATGTTAATATATTTTTTCATTGATCTGGTTTTGTTATTTTTTTTAGTTTTGTGTTATGTATTGATTCCAATGGTTTTGGTGTTCGATATTCCTTGGAAAAGTTGGTTTCCCTTGGCGGTGAGATACATTTTTGGGTGGGTGATAATGAGGGATGTCAATATGTGAGTTTTTTTATAGGGACTCAAAAACCTTCTAAAAACAAATTAATAATTCCAGAGAATATATATGGGAAAATTTATGATTTTCATGCGGTCATTATCTAGGTGTATATGTTCGTACTGATCTCATATCATGGTTTCTTTTGTTATTCAGACAACGTAGCCCTAGTATTTCCTAGTGTGTGTATAGGAAATAAGATAGATTTCATGGTTGGTCTTAAGATAAATTGGAATCATTGGATGAATGTTTTGACCATGTATCATATTTATCCATGATTGTTAAATTGTTTCATGTGTTTTAAACTTAATTTTGTGTCCAAGAATAATAAAATTCATAAGAAAAAGTTTTCAAATTTAAAACATTGCATTATATATTTTGTAAAAATAAATAGGTTTTCACATTTTTTTGGAGTTAGTTAATTCAATTTAGAATATGAATAAAATTATTATATGATATTGATATTTGTATTCAATTTTACATGGTATTTTAAAAATATATTTTCATATTTCAAGGGTAATGGGAAAATTCTAAATTGATTTTTGTGGAATGATTTTATCTTCACCATTGGTGTGTTTATTTTAAAAATGTTTTGAGATTTAGAATATTAATTTATAAGGAAATAATGTAAATATTTTTAAAACATGGAATAGTTTTTTAATTCATTTAACACCCTAATATTCCAAAGAGTAATTTTTTTGACAGAGTATATGGCATGGAACATTGAGCCAAAATAGTTAACAAATATCTTTTTAAAGATGACCACTATAACATAGCTATTTTACTGGTAGCTGGGAACATGATTTTAAAAATTAAATAATATGTATATATAGTTCCTTTTAAATAGAAATTCAATGAAAATTCTTAAAATATAATCACTTAAATTTTTAATAAAGTCATTTTATTCTTCTAAATACATTTTCTTCAAAAATGGTTTTATTTTGAATATTTTTTTATGAATTATAATTAATTAAAAAATTTATTGATTATATATTTTGAAAATAATATCATTTTTGAAATGATCATTTTAAAATGATCTTGTGGGGAAATTTTGGGATTATTTTGACAAAATAGTTTTTTCAATGAATAGTGATAAATAACGCTTTTCGTAAAACTATCCATCCATTTATATAAATTATTTAAAATTTCCCAGTTTGATTTATATTAAATTTAAATTACAAAAAAATAAATATATTTAAATTTATAAATATAAATTATATTTTAATCATCCTTATACCCAATTTTTTTATAATTTTTTGTAATCTTAAAACCCCATCTTTTTAAGTGTTTTTAAGATTCTTATTGTTTTTACATTATAATTATATTAAAAAATATTATAGAATAATATATATTTATTTTATAGATTATAGTCGTAACTATTGGATTTTAGATAAATATAATAATAACCACTTTTCATATACACAATGTAAGATCATATTAGGCATGAAAATGTAATTCTTGAAAAATTGTTTTCCAACATATTTGGAAGGTTGATTTTTTAAACAATTTATAAAAATTCTAAAAATTGAATTTAATAAACTAGATTACATATTATTAATAAGAAAATTTGATATCATACAAAAATTTTAACATATTTATTGGACATAAATATTTCTAAAGAAAATGCAATTTATTTAAAGTGATTTATGTTAGAATGGCGTATTATGAATTTTATGATATTTTTTTAAAATTATTTTATCAATTAAATGGTATTTATATTTTATTTATTCTATTTCATATTCATTATTACTGATTCCAAATTTTATAATCAAGATTATTTTATTTTATTCTAAAAGGATAAATTACCTAGTTTAATAAAATTAATTACCATGGATAAAATAAAATGGTACATGTATGTAAACTTAAATAATGATGAATTGTGAGTTTAAAAAATATTTCATTTTCTAGTGGAGTTATTTTGAAATTACCTTCCATTCAATGTATTGTTTATCAAATTTTGAGACACAGGGAGTGATAGTGACTTCACATTATAGAATTGTTTTTGGTATTAAAATAATGCCACTCCTCTATAATTCTAAATGGGGACACCCTAAACTCACTTATTCACACCTCTCAAGAAATGTTTCTTATAAAAACATATATAAATATTTCATAAACATCCTAATTAATTTTATATATATTCTTTTAATCCCCAAAGACTATTCCTATTTATCTTCTTAAGTGATCTATTTGAGGTTTTCTGAGAAAAGGTAATTTTCTTCATGAAGATCTATCTTTTTATTACTTACATTAAAACATAAATATATGACCTGGAAATTTATTTTAACAACAAAAATATATACATTATTACAAGATGTATCTATATTTATGAAATAACATTTATTCATCTCGTTCACAAAAAAATTTAAAATAAATCCATCGCTCATGTGTATGGTGGACTACCACCTCAGTAACCAATGTAATTTGATCCCACCACAAATCCACATGGATAGTCATAATGAGTAAAATAATGGATATATATGATACATATGATGTGTAATTAATTCTTTAAAATAATATATCATTTTATTTCTTACAGTTTCACCCATTAAGGAAATGATATCATCGTTGGTGCTTACATAGATCCGACAATATCAGTGAAGTAATGTTGTTAATTATCCATTTATAACATTGATTAATGGTTATAATGATAAAATTAACTGTCTAATATTATTTGTATAACCATAATATCAATTATGGTGATTATGGAACAATATCCTATACACATGAACCATATCATTCATGGTAAACCATGCATGAGAAAATTATGAAGTTAAATTTGAAAACAATAATAATACTAATATTTTATTAATTAAATTGTTTAAAATGTAATATGAGGATAATAAATGATATTATAAATATAAATATGGTTTCAATATAAATTAATAACAAGATTAAAAACATTATACCAAAAGTTAAACTGTGATAAACTAGTGTGATGTATGAGGCCAAAGAATTGGTAACCATTTTACTTCATCGAGACATATTTTAAGGTTACAAACCTAATTTATTTAATATGATGAATATAATAATTATCAAACAAAACAATATCATGAAAAATTTCTAATTTATGGATTTTATTATTTGGAATTCATTTATTTTAACTAAGGGTTTTTTACATGATAGTTTCCATGTGATAATGACTTTCATAAATCAAATTATTTTCATTATAATAAATTAATAATTCATTTTATTTGTTATTCAATGATAATGTGTGTAATTAAATTTTATAATATTTTATTTTATTTACACTTTTTATATGTGTATTTACATTTAAAACATGTAATTGATTCATTTATTAATTATCACATCATCATTGTCATTTTTGTGTGGGTTTTTCATCGTAAATTGCTTTCTTTAGTACATATGTAATGTTTCACAGATATCTTCTATTATAGTGTGTATATAATATCCCATTTATATGTTAACTATTGAGTAAAATTATATTAATGGTATTTAATTTTTAATTTCATTTTATTTCTTTCATGGGGTTGAGATGTATAATTTATCTAAGTGGTAATGGTTTATTTCAAAGTCTCATTAATATTTGAGACTTTTTGTCCATATATATATATTTGGATTAATATTTTATATATACATATAAAATTATATTTTTTTTAAATATTTATTAATGTTATTTTCATGAAAATGTACCATTTTCTACTCTATCGTACCTAAAATGATTGAGAAAATGTATCCTGGAAGGTCGTATTGTTTTACTCTCTTCGGTCAAAATTATTTTCATTCAAATCCGTGTTTTCGAAAAATGATTTCATGATTTTCATAAAATTATCCATTAATTGTTTAAAGAAAATTTTATCAATGACATTATTTTTTTAATTTTACTTAAAGGAATATTCCTGTGATTTTCCAAAAGAAGTACTTTTGGACTTTTCCTATAAAAATGTGAAAGGAATAATTATTTTAACATGCTCAACATGAATGAAATTTATCATAGTCCTGGGAAAAAAATTTATTTGAATATTCAAATATATGTGCAGAAGGTTCTTTTAAAATAATTCATTTTCTTAATATTATATATTTTTTTAAAGTGATATTCAAGATGAAAATTTTATTTTCCTCAAGAAATATTTAATGGTATTTTTGTATTATTTAGATTCAAAAAAATAATAATGCATTATTATAATAATTGAGATAATATTATTATACTTTCTTTTTATGGTTCATGATCATTTTGATGTGGGGAATTATCTATATTAAATTTCATGACTACATTTGGTAGTCGTTACCTTTCCCTTAAAACACAAACATTGTTGTGGTCAAAGGAAATTAAATTTATGTTATATATATATTATTTATCAGGGATAATATTATTTATAAGACTATGTTTATTTTCCACATATGTTTTTTATCATAAAAGTTATTTGTTTTACTATAGAATTATTAAAAAAATTATACACTACGTAATTCATACATTTACTAAAAGGAATATTGTTCATGGATTAAATAAATAAACTGATATATGATGAATTATTTTGACTTGAAATTTCTAGTGGGCCCCTAATTTATATATCCATATGATATATTGATCATCTCATGATGTAAAAAATTAATCTATAAATAAATAATCGTTTACCAGTAGCTTTACAATTTCATGTGAAATGTCCTGAAAGTATATATATCATGGTTTATGCGATCAACACATCCATGATTATGTAGTTTCTATATCTATGATTGAATTATAATTATAAATAATATAATATACTTTATTTTATAAATGGATTCATTTTTTTAAATATAATGATTAAATGGAATGGGTGTTTAGTTTTTTAACATTCCATAATTATTATTCATTATCTAATCATGATTGTAATGATATTAAATAAAGGGAATATTGTTATAGTTATTTATTGTTCCATATATATTACTCTTTAAATGATAATGATAGTATTTTCATTGAATAAAAATAAATTTATTTATATTTATTAACCTTCCCATATTCATTATGCCTTATTTAATCCAGATAGACAAGTTATTAATTAAATAGAATATGTTTGAAGTTATTAAATCCTCAATAATTTTTATTCCAAACCGATTCATTATAGATTCCATTAAATGATTCCCTTAACGAGATTCATATATCACGAATATTTCATTTCCATGCCCAATGATATTAATAATTGTTATTTAAATGAATTCAGCAATGTAGTATTTTTAGTTTCACTTTATTGTAATTTATTTTTTAAAATATATTGCATCACTCAACAAAGTATGTGGTTTAGTAAAAGTAGTGATCTATTTTTTCTTCAAGTATATGATTGCTTATATTTAGTTCTAATTTATTATTGTAACCAAATTCTATGTGATTCATGATTTTGGGTATTTATATTTGGTATCAAAGGGTTTTTAGTAGAAAAAATTGGAACAAGATTTAGAAAAAATGATTGTAGAATATAACCAAATAGTAGAATTTGATGATAACTATTCAATTACATCACAATTTCTTGTTTGGAAAGATATTATGTGGTTTTTTCAAAAAATAAATACCAATATATATACTAAAAGTGGATGTGGTTCTAGAACTGTTATAGCTAGTCGCAATAACTCCAAAAAGGTCCCATTTGGATTTGGCTCGATTATCACTTTGTATATGCCGATGATATTTTTTATGGATTTAGATTGACACAAATAGGGGATATTATTATGATAATTAATATTTATTTATGAAACCTCAAAAATAATTTAATTCATCTATTTTAAAATTATTAATAATGATCCCCATGTTATTATTTTTTGTTTTATTCGATGGTTTGAACCCAAATAAAGAATATTAAAATTGAATATGATAGAAAATGTTGTGATTATGATAAAACAAATGGTATTATATTTATATTGAAATATTTCATGACTCTTCATAATAATTTATCACAATATATGATTAGAAACATACACATTTACCAAATATTAGGCTCACTAAATTTGATAATGATAGAGTCTTATAAGACCTAGAGTGGTGGAGACCGTGGAGGAAAGATGACTCGATTTACTTCAAGTATGAAATGTTGATAGATATACCCATGAGAATGTATCAAATAAATATGAAAGTATGTTATTTTTGGAAAATAAACGAATATTTCAATGAATAACTGAGGAAAGGTTTAGAGTCCAATGAAGGGAAATAAATTTTATCTTAGAGATTTATTTATAGTTAATTGCCTTGAATTTGCAGAATATGGGATTTATTTGAGTTAGTACATTCATTAAAGTTATAAATCCACAGAAAATGAAGTATTTAGATTGATTTTTAGGGGGTTAAGAATATATGTTTTTAGATTAAAGAATCATATCATAGAATTATTTTTATCATTGCTATTTTGGATATAAGAATGACAAAATATCAAAGGATTCTCTTAGTTTTTGGAAGCTTATATGTACTCAGCTACGGCTATCTTAATAATTATGGATGCTATCATGATTTTATGATTTTATGTATGAAAAATTTATTAATACTTCTAAAAGATCACATAAATATTTCACATTCAATTTAGTATTCAAAATACATTTTCAAATATGTTTTTTAATTAATAATATAATATTCTGTAATTATAATTCATTTATAAATCCTTTATAAATTCAATTTTACAAAAAAAATATTATATTTTAAATCATCACATGAAAACTATCATAGTGTGAAATATTTTAAATTTTTAAAAAGAGGTATTTTTCAGTGAATGGAGAAGAATAACGCATTCGGTAAAACTATTTTTTATTTTGAATAAAATAAGTAATTTAGTTGTATAGTGATGATTATATTTTGATTTAAAAAACACATGAAATATTTAGTGAGATATAAAGAAAATTACCTTTGAATATTATTTATTCCCAAATATGTTAAAAGTTTATTATATACATAAACACATTTTTTATTAGAAGTGTTTATATTAAAATAATATTTTTTAATTTTAATTAATTAAAACGACAAATAATAAGAGTTTTTTAAATGAAATTAATGAGTTATAGGTATATATATATGAATTAAAATCTATAAAGAAATTATCAATAGTGTTGTTTTTAATTTTATATCATTTTATGCATGAAAATTTAACTTTATGAAAAAAATATTTTGCCACATGAATTATATGTTTTTACTACAAATTATACCTCATTTATGAATTTAATTTCATATAAATTATAACAAATTTTCAATAAAAATATTTAATATTATATTAAAAGGTAAAATTAATATTAGGGAATAATTATTAGTAAATATAGTACAATTTATTTACCATTATTGAGGTTAAAATGATTTTTGTTCTTATATATGCTTGTGATAAAATTATTCTTCCACACAAATTTATTTTCTATTTTAAAAATTTTATTTCATATTAATAATAATTGCGATAAAATATTATAATAATAATATTTTATTATTATTAAAGGATAAATTATATTGGTTAAAATAATTAATTACCATGGAGAACAATTAAATTGAAACATTTTGTAAATATAGAGGATAAAGAGTGACATGTGTAAGACATGTTTTTTAGTGTTTGAGGTGTGGCTTAAACTAAACAATCTTACAATCTTTTATTAATAAATATTGGATACACTTATGGGTAGATTTACTTCTAATTATTATATAGATTTTTTTATTTAGATAAATTCCACTCCTCCTCAATTATAAAAGAGCACTCCCTCCACCACAAAAAAGCTTAAAAATAATGAAATTTGTCTTGACCAAATAGTACACAAATATCTTCCTAAAATACATATGCATGTTATGTATATTCTGATCTTCCCAAAAGATCACCCCTATGGTTTTTATAAGGAGACCCAAAAAAATTCCTATAAGAATTTAATTATATTTACGATGTTTTCAAATTTAAATTATACCCTAACCACATTCAAATATGTAAAAAAAATTAAATATAAAAAAGTTCATAGAACTTAATTAGTTGATATTATGTTGAAATAAATATATTTTTCATCTCATTCTTTATTAATGTGGAATCAAATCCATCCCTCATGTCTATGATCAACTATCACCTCGCGAACTGATGTAATGTTTTTCATTGTTGAATCACCTAAATAATCATAATGATTTAAGCAAGGAATATATACGATACATATGACATGATATTAATTATATCGAATTCATATATCTTCTACTTCCTTAAATCTTCACTCACTAGGGGAATCATAACTCCACTCGTGCATACATATGAACAACTATAATCATAAAGGAATGCGATTCATTTTCCATGTACAAATTTGTTGAATAGTTCTGTATATTTATTTGATGGATAAATATTGTATTTATTAAATTAATATCATTTCCAATAAGTGGTAATTATTTCCTCTAAATAACAATCATGACAAGCATAGAAAACCACACATAATAAAAAATTCAATTGGAAATTGAAACAATATTAATAATAATATTTTATTAATGAAAGGGTCATAAAATTTTATATGTGGATCATATATGAAAATTTAAGTAGGAATATGAATCCATTATGAATTAAAATAATTTTTCAACAATTATACCTAAAGACTTATCATGGTAAATTAATGTGAAGCGTGAGGTAAGGGACTTCATATAAATTTCCCTTAATTGTGGCTTATATTAATGTTATTCACATTTTTTTTCCAGGGTATATAATTTCCCTTTTACATGTAATAAAAATAACCCTTCATAACTCATGGAAATTTCTATTGGAATTTTAATTATTCTATCCAAGTGTATTTGATATGAAATTTACAAGGTGGTAATGAATTTTAAAACACAACTTATTTTCCTTGGTTATAATACATCTAAGTTTAATTGAATAATTATGTATGTAATATGATTTAATTATTTACTGTTGTATTTTTGCATGAATTATTTGGGTTTAAATTTCCATTACTAATAAATTCATTGAATAATTCTATCTTCAATGATATGATCATAGTATGGGGAGTATTTTTTAGATTGTCTTCTTTTAAACATATGTTGAGATTTAGACTATCTTATTTTATGAGGGTTATCTATTTGCTTATTGATATCTTATACCATTAGTCTCATTATATTTAATTTATTTAATGTTCCCTTGGATTTTATTTCTTTCATGTGGTCTATGATTCAAAATTTACCAATGTGGTAAGGATTTATTTTAGGATTTCATCATTAATAAGGATTGTTTATCATTAAGTATCTATTGATGGAAATTTATTACATTACAATTTTGAATTTATTTATCCTATTATATTTATTAATGGATTACTTATTCATTAGTACATTGTTTCCCTGGTTGGTAAATAAATGATTGAAAAAATGTTTTTAAGATAATACAAATTTATTAATCTCTTTGTCGAGAAGTCATTTTCTTTTAAATCCATGTTTTCTAAAAAAATCAAGTCTATTTTTATTATCATTCTATAATTTTTTATTTTTCTTTTTATCCTTGATTAAATTTTTTATTTTAATTTTCAATTAATCTTCCTATGATTTTTTCAATATGTTACTTTTTGAAATTTCTTAATTTTATTTTTAATGTAATATTAACATTAACACACTCAATATGAATGGAATTTTTTTCATATAATTACGAATAGTTATGTTAATGAATTTATTAAAAATTTATGGTTATTTTAATAAATATATTCAAATATTATCTAAATTTATGGTTTCTAAAAGTTATTGTAGAAGTATAAATCGTATATTTCTCAATAATGTTTTGATGATATTATTATGGTCATTATAACCATAAACAATTAAAATATTTAATTTTAATTATAAATAATTTGGAATTCATAATAATGATTCCATAATTATTCCATACAAGAATGGTTTATGATTAGTTTGACAGTGGAATGTATTAAAATTATCTTTCTGGATTATTTTTTTTCTTTATTAATGTTCCCTTCAAACATTTTTTAACACCCATATATTTTGTGATTTTCTTTCAGATTAATTTAATTTTTTTGATAATTTAAATTTCACATGTAACTAGAAATATATATATATATATATATATATATTAAAACACTAAGGTAAGAATTCCTTTTACGTCAAAATAACATGGATTTCACTCCAAGAAACACTAATTTGTCTTAAGATACATGCAACACTAACTTGGAATGTCCTACACACAACAAAAACTTAGTGTATATTACACATAATACTGAGTGTCTACAAAACATCATTTTATTGTATTTATTATTTAAACGACTTAGTTATAACTTATCCATTAAAACATACAAATATGAATAGTAATAACTATTTTTCAAATATTTCTATAACAGTAATATATATATATAAATTTTATTGAAAAATAAAAATATAATTTTTGGAAAAGTTATTATATATTTAAATAAACTATTTTCTCGAATGCAAATCATTTCAAGTCCTGTTCTGGAGAACATATATATTAATTTTAGAAACAGATAGAAAATAAGTTAATTAAAATAAATTTTATCTTTTAATTTCTAATTCCAAGATTAGCACAGGGTGAATTTTTGGGATTATTCTGAGAAATTTATTTTTCTGATGAATACTGAAAAATGTGCATTTTAGTTAACAAAAGCCTCTACTATTAAATAATTATTTATATTAAATTGTATTTTTAATTTTTTATGGTCTCATTAGATCAATTCTACATCAATTAACACAATTTATGTATCTATAAGAAATTTTAATTTTGGATTTAATATAAAAACTTGACAAAGTTTTGAATATTTTTCTACATAAAAAACCTTTTATTTTGCCTCGTCTATGGGAATATTATTAATCTTAATTTTTCTACTTATATGACTGAATTTATAAAAATATATGTACACTGTTTTAATTGGTATGATATTTATATTCTAATTATATCATGTTAATTTTTGACCCAAGCAAATAGAAAAAGTGATAAAAATTAATCACAATGATTAAGGTCAAAATATGCATAATTCGGGAGTAAACCATAATCATATGTGCAAAAATGACCTAGAAACATGTCTAAAACCCATTTTTTTGCTGTATTTTTTCCATAAATCATCCATTATTGATCCTTATGGAGAATCTAAACTCATCCCTTTCTTATGTCTACTTTACCCAGGTATTGAAGAAAGGTTTTAAGTAGATGTACTAATAGTGGAGATCTTTTTGAGTGATATTGAATATCTTTCACCAGGATAGAATATTTTGTTTCCATATTTCCAAAGAGTCTAAACTATTACGGTCTTTATATATGCATTTTTTGAATGTGTTGAAAATTAATCTAAAATGATGTAATACACATATATGTTAATCCTAGTTAACTATATTTGGTATAAAAGGAAATGTTTCATCAAACATTTGAAACTAGGATGAGAAAACATCATTAAAATCCCCTAGTAAATTTATTTGGATTTTTATATGGATTTCTATAAGTATATATATAAGGATGGGTTATAATTTTAGAAAATGTCCTAGAATTTTTGGTAGGATATAGTATGTGGTTTCCTACTAATAAATCTCTCTCTAGATACTATAGGTGGAGGTGAATTTGGAATATATGTATGTAGGGGTAAAAATACAAAAAGATATATCATGCTTGACTGAGCATATTCTGGTATTAGAAAACGGGCCATACTACACTCCTAGTTTGACACTCCTAGAGGAAATTCTTTTGGAATTCAAAATCTTTTCACACACTATCATGAAATATTTAAAAATAATTTGGATATAAATTACCTGGGATAAACTTATGGTGTCATATACTAAGGAAGGTGTCATATTTTGGACATTAGTATCTGGTTTTAGTAAATGTCTTGATCACAATAGAACTAATCTAATGAGGAATATAATCAAAAATGAAATTATGGACCCACAATGAAACCAAATATTATATAAAATGTAGTGAATAACTTCATTTCTATGACCTCAAAGCCTAATCAATCCATGAATTATTCTTGAATTTATAAATTACCAATGGAGGGGACAATTTTTTTTAATCATTTTTAACACAACATCAACCATCATTTTGTGGAATGACTGATCAACTAGTAATAGAGAAATGGATTTAAACAAATGAAAAAATATTTCTCATTCACCATTGTTCAAATTCTGAAAATTTTTTATTTGGAACTTATCACATGGAAGGTGAAGGGAAACAGTGGAGGAACATCATAAAGAATATGAGGTGACAAGAAAAAACGGAATCCTTGGATTGGGATGAGGTCAAGAATTATGTTTTCATTATACACCTTCTTTATATTCTTCTTACATAGATGGACAATAAATCTTCTTATCAATATAATTATCATGATAAGATAAAAATCATAAAAAACAATGGGACACTAAAGACTCTATGGAGAATAATATTAGATTTACTTTTTTCCCAATGTGTGGAAGGAATCATTGAGGAAATTATCTAAGAGGAACTACTAAAGGTTTTAATGTGTGAAAAGAAAGGTCATTGAGTGGATTAATGATGAGGTAATGAGAATAATTATTATTAGTTGAAGAATGAACCTACCACAACTCAGAGATTCAAATACAGGAAGTATGGTAATTATTTTCTGATGTTATTAAAACAAAAAGTTAATGATGGTGATATAGATCAACACTCTATATAGTTGATGAATATAGGTAAAGATAATGAAATTAAATGGTTGATGTAAATAAATTTTTTTAGGGAACACCTATCTTTAACTTCTATGTTGGAATGTTCATGTTTTATTTTGTATGAATAATTCCTATTAATGTCTTATTATTCATCCTCTGGTGATATTTCATGGGATTATAAATACCTATAGCAATTATGAAATAATAAAATAAGATTTTAAATTCAATCAGTTCAAAGACTGGCCCATGTTTTTAAGAAATATGCTTTTCGGTTATGATAATAGATTATATATGTAATAAATGAGGAATTATATTTTTCATGAGGTATAAGGTCATCAATTTTTGGAAATATTATGTTAAAAATCAGATGAAACCATTAATATTAATGTGATTCCATTCAGTGTGAGTATTTATGCATATTGGATAGCATGTTCAAACTATGTTATGTTGATGGAATCTAATGATTAATGGGATAGAATATCATGGTTCTTATTATCTATTAGTACTTATGGAATAAAAACGTATCCTTCATTTTTGGAGAAATAGGTGAATGTGATCAAGGAAAACAATGGGTGAGGATTTCATTAAATCATGAAAATGATTTATGTTCTGAAAAATAGAGCCAGATACCAAAGAATTGTTATCCTAGTACCTCAGTTTCCAATGAATCATATGGTCCATTAGTTAATTATGGATTTATGGAATTATGATTTTTAACTTATTTCAAAAAAATTTCTCTATCACTATCCATCATAACATGATAGTTAAATTTTACTTCCATGTCCATGTTTTCACCCCCACCTATGTACCCTAATATGGAATCTTTCATATTTTCTACTTTCGGTAGCCATTATAAATCGAACATTCCCTTTTAAATGAAATTTTTAAAATTTATTTCTAATATGATGGTTTATTTTAATAAATATATCAACTATTAATCCATTTAAAACACATATAATTTTTTTCAAGAAATTCATTTTAAGGGGTCAAAATCTAAAACCTTGATATTTGGCGAATTATTTTTTTCAAATCAATTTAATCTTTTTAATATTTTTCATTTCATGTGATATAATAAATATTTGTATATATTTAAATTTTAACACTGAGAAAAAATTTCATTCATACAAAACCTGTAACGCCCGACCTCCAGGTACCCAGAGCTGGTGCGTTATTTTAATACATTGGCATGATTCCAAGGAATAAAGTTCTGAAAGACCGATCAGTTTATCAGTCATGAAAGATAGATAACATATATGAACGTTACATTACACTTTATAACATATAACAAATAAAAAATATTCCATTGATAACGCTATTGTTCCCATATCTTAACACTACAACTCAAACATAAAACACTTCTTGGGATCATGGGGAAGTAAAACATAAGAAAGGGGTGAGCTCAGATGCTCAGTAAGGGTAAATAATTTAGCAGAAGATAACATAAACAATATGCATGGTGAATAATTTAAAACTCATTCCTTTAAAAATAATAAACATTAACACGTTATGGAATAAATATGAGTTGAGTAAATAATTCCATAATAAAAATAGTCATGGGTATTCTACTAGTATAATAACCACATAAACCATTAATATTTTTTTCATAATGAGGGAATATATAATTCCAGAAATTTTGAAACATTTTGTCATAGCCTCGGCCAAGATGTCTAAAAATGGTTAAGGCCTCGGCCAAAACTATATATCAAATTGGGAAAGGACTCGTCCAATTCCACATCTATTTGTCTCATGAGACCTACCGATGCATCGAGGAGTTGTAGCGGGATCCACCCGTCACTAACTATGTCCAATACATTTCTTATATGAAAAGGTTGAATGATAACATAAAAAATCGTATTAGAACAAGCATATAATATGTCAATACTTTAACTACAAACCATGAATGTTATAAAAATAGAACATCCTCAGTCAAGTATTTAATATCTCATTCAGTACAATATGGGAAATTGTATTATAATAAATCAACCTCAATAAAAATTAATATCCAGTAAAGGATGCTAACATAGTTGATGAGTAAATTTTTTTGAGAGAAATAACCTCTTTGTAAAATCATTTAAAAGTCACACATTTATAAAGTAACTAATTTAAAAGAGTGTTTTGAGTCAAATTGTACCATACCACTTTGTAATTTCTGAAAATAATTATCATTGGAAAACATTCATGCACATATAAATAAATCATCATCCTCATTTTGAAAACATGTACATTAATTAGAACTATTTAGAAAGATAAATATTTAAAATATTTAAAATTATGATATTGATAACTATTACCTTTAAAAAATCCTTAAAATATTCATTTTGAAATCATTTTTATAAAAAATGGACTTTGATGATAAAAAATCACAATAAATACTCACACATAAACAATCTCAGATAATAATGAGAATGGGGAATTAACCCTTACCAATTTGGTAACTTATGAAACATAAACCCCATGAAATAAGTAGCATAAAATGAATTTGTAAATACACCAAAATTAAAGTTTATTACACAAATAATACAATTGTGGGCATTACATACACCACACAAAAGGTAATAGTGGCAATATAGCATGAATCTCATGGGAATAAAGAGTGAGATGAAAAACCCCTTACCTTGCATTTTTATTTAGTTGAGGGTATGTTTAAACTTCTATATGAAGATCCAAGTATGTTATTAAATTATAACATAAGAATATTAATATTTATGATATCATACATAATTCATTAATGACTTTATACTACTTATTTAATAATAATTTCTATGTTAAATTAACATTTCGAGTATTAATATCTTTCTTTATCCTACGTGTTTTAACTTGTTGCTCTTGATTGTATCACTTAGATTAAGATTTAAATACTTACAGAATATAAAAAATGATTTATATATCACATATATTTATAATATAAATATATATAATATACATAAATATGAAATGAAAAACACCGTTTATGGAGACGGTAGTCCGTACGTACGCATAAACGTTGTTTCCGTTTTCATATTGTATTGAACGGAAGTAAGTGAATAAAATATATAAAATTGAATATATATATATATAAATATTTATATCTCTAGTAGAATTACTATTTCATATATTACATTCTTATTAGTAATATATATTTTTATAATCGTCGATTCATGGTGATCGTGGAAATGAATCTCATCGCATCGTGGAGATGGTAATCTGTACGTATGCACGAGCGACAATATAATTTACTTAATGCTGTTGAATTGGATGGTATATTAATTTTACAGAGACATTAGAATGTTAGTTTGATTATTTATATACATATTACTCATCATTGTATCCATCCATATAACATAGTGTTGAATATTATATTACACCACGGCGTAGAGATGGTAAGCCATACGTACGCATGCCTGGTGACATTATCATTCATAAGATGGGTTGAATAATGAATATAGTTGTGTCATATTTATAATAACATCACAGTATATATAATATAATAGAGTTATTATTTTATAATGGAATCAAAAAATAAAGAGTAAGTGGAAGAATAAGAGAACTTGAAAGAGGGGATGAAATACTTACATTTTTTGGGTTCTTTCATTTGATTTGATCAAAAGGGATCCTTAGTTTGCCTTTCTGAATAAATAAGGGCCTCTTGGATGAATAGAGGACAGTTTATATGGTATATGGGCAGGTGTTGGCTGAGAAAAATGGCTTTGAAGGTGTGAATTAGAGATAAGTGGAAGCGCCCTTTTATAAGAGGGGTGAAGGGCACCTTAGGGAAAGCTAGAAATATTATTTTATAATAAATTCATATTAGGTTTATAATGGCTAAAAACTAATTTATTTCGAGGATAAGGTGGGTATGGGTCGAAATAAACTCAACCAATAGGTTTTATATGGGTTTGAGTCAATATGTTTACTTCATATTTTATATTTAACTCTTAGTTAATTAGTTTGACATTTACCATGTCTCTTGGTATTTTTATATTATTTGGTTAATAAACATACTATAAACTGCCAAGTGAACCTCAAGTGGTTCATTAATAACATACGTATCGTTATATAAGTCCTTTGGCCGAACCATATATTTTTAGGAATTTTATATCAACCAATAATATAGTATTTGTTTTAAATATTAATTTCTGTCAATTTTGACATTATTTGGTATTTTGTTTTCTGTGAAAGTCATCACAAGTTTATTACTTCGAACTAGATACATTAAATCTACACTAACATTTCATATTCACCTATAAAATTCATGGATGTCATAAAAACATTGAAATTGTATTTATTTTAATATTTATAATACCATTTATTTTATTTTTTCAATAATAAGGTAATTACTGCATCATCATTGTGTCATAAAAAATATAATATTTAATGTATAAAAATAATAAAAAACATACCATGATGTAGGAAATATTTTTATCTTTCCAAATAATATTTATAGTCAAAATTATTACTTATATAACACCATATATAAATTAATTACTAAAAGACTTGTTTTATGTCAATTTTGTCTTTACATTAAATTAATTAATCTAAATTGCCTTTATCATTCATAAGTGACTCCATGGGGTCCCAAAATCGACCCAAGGATTCCCATGGTCTTCCATTACCTATATTATAAGGTTATGACGTGTGTTAAGGAAATTATGAATTATTACAATATTCATTTTACCTTGAATTACAATATTTACATTTAACTGCGGTAAATAAAAATCAAAAGTTACTATTCACCAAAAATTATTTTCATCTTATTGAACCACATTTTTCTTAATGAGGTTAACCGTGTCTCTAGGATTTTTGAAATTCCACTCACAAAAGTGGTAAAATTAAATTTAATGTGAATTTGCAAATTTTCCTAGGAGGTGGGTAAAAGACGGTGATAAGCTCAATAAAATTTTTATATATCTAAAATTATTATAAAATTATTTTACTTAATTAAATTGAAAATATATAAGTACTAAATATATATTTTAACCTAAAAGAAATTTAAATAATATAAATAATTATTTAAATAAAAAGTTTGTTTTAAACTATAACTTGGGGTTTATCACTATTCATCAAAAATTGAAAGTTTTCAGAAAAATTCAAAAAATTCACCCTAATCTAATTTTGATATTCCAAATTCAAAAATTATGTCTATTTTACCAAATTCAAAACATATAAGTTCCATTTATTAATTTAAAATTAATTTCCATTGTCAAAACCAAAAGGCGTATTTTTAATAAACAATAACTATCAAAAGAATGGCACTTGTTTATGTCCAATTTAAAAGTAAAATTACATAAAATTACCAGAATTTGATTAAATGGTAAAAATATAATCTATTTATACTTACAAACCAATAAAATGTATAATTAAACATTATAAATTAATTTGATTAAAAAAGTTATTTTCAGTTAACATATATTAATTTTCATTATTCAACCAAATGTTAAAGTTATCAGAAAAACACCAAAAAATTTATTGAAACTAAACTCTTATGCCCTGATTATGAAGAAGAAGTTTATTTTGTCAAATTAAATATATAAAAGTTTCAAATATTGGATTTAAAAAGGATTCACCATTAAAAGTCGGTAAAAGTTCATTTTTTGAAAAACACTTCTTTTATCTGATAAAAATTAATTAGTTCTAAAATTATGTCTAAGTAACTCATAATATGGATTATAAAATTATAAGGATTATATATAGTTCAAAATTCAGTTTATATTATTCATAACTGCTTTTGAACGGCTAGTTTCATAAGTCGTGTTGCGCTTGAACTCAGTGTTGTATGTAGTTCAAGTTATTAGATTACTTTGAAGAAATAACATACTATGAAATCTCGGGGTGTTACATTCTTCCCTCCTTCAAAAATTCGTATCCTTGCAATTTGAAATTTAGTTTTGAAAATAAAAGGTTGAAAAAAGAAAATACCTTTGTTGGAATGACCACATCGGAAATTTGGTTAATAAAACATACTCTTAATAAGCGGAAAGGGGAAATGAAAGGGTCATCAAAAAATTATGATCTCCATTAGGAGAACATTGGTGGAGATTAGAGACACCTAATTTGAGGAAAAATGTAAATATTTATATGGAGTGATTGAGATCATCAATCACAAACAAGTGTAAAAATTGAAGGCCTCAATTACATCAATCTATGATGATTTAAAATACCATTGCTTCAACAAAACATAAGGTATTAGGATAACACATTTTCGGTTTTAATATCCCTTCACTAAATTTTATGAATTAATTTCTTCATAGAATAATAGAAGAAGAAAAATATATACTTGACAAGTACAGTTCTATCCTTTAACTAATTTCTACCACAAACTCATCTTTCAATCTGAAAGATAATAGAACATTAAAAAATATTCTATTTAACCTATTCGTATAGGGTTCTACAAAAATGAATTTTATAATTTGTCTACCATACCTTTTAAAAAATCTACATTGTTTAATCTAGGACATCACGAGGGCCAGTGGTAGGTGATACACCCATGTCACCCTTCAATTGCGGGTTCATGTCTCGCGGCCTTTCCTGAAGCGACAGGTTGCCACCCGACCTCCTTGTTGTCCTTTTTACGGAGATCCAAAAATAATCTCAAACTATACTTATCCAAAATACTTCTATCCAAAATCCATCAACAAAATTTATAAGGAAGGTAAATACAATGAAGATCGTTTTTTCCACGTAATAACATGTCAACACCTTCATCATGTATTATTTTAAATCTTAGTAACACCCTAAATTACCATAAACATTATTGATTACATTCTTGCTCCCTTATCCTTTATATAATACTATATATATTCCTTATATCAAAAAAATTTTAATATTCCAACAATGATGAAATAAATAATCCATTAATCAGTTCAAAGGGAGTCAACAACATCCAATATAATTTATCCACATCAATGATATCTTATTTCAAAATCACTACATCGGTATAAGAATCATATTATGGTTTATATTTCTCTCAAACATATATTTTCCACAGAAAAATTAACTTTCCTTTGAGTCACTTTTCTTGGTTGCACACAATCTCGAGTCCTTAATGAAATAGTACTGTAGTATAGTCCTTATATACTCTATAATTCTTATAACTGGTACATCATTAATACAATATTCAAATGAAATAATAAATTAATAACAACATAAGAATTATTAATCATTCCCTTTCATCATTAGTAGTATCATAAATTGATTATTACCCAATATCATCATTTAGGGTATACTCGGATGATTTGGACATTGATTCACATAGGGACCCAAATCCTTGTAGATAATGCATTGTACACATTAAACCTTATTCTTATCCTTGAAATCACGTACTTGGTGTCCTTTTTCTCCACATTCATAACAAACTATCATTCCGTTCAAAAAGTTACCAAGGTGATTATTTCCACAATTATCACATATGGGAAATTCTTCATTCCCTTCTTCCCTTTATCCATATTTCTCTATACCATCCTTTTCTTCATTGTATTCCATTCAAAGCTATAGAACTCAAGTAATTATTTACTTATCTTGTTAACACATGATATTATTTCTTCATATGTTGAGAATATGCGTGATATTATTTCCCTTCTATATGTTGGCTAAATACCATGAAAGATATCATCATTTTACTCTTTTGATCATACATATCACTAGAGTTCCCATTCCTTCTACAGGGAAACATTTCTAAACTATGGAATACACAAGGTCAGTTTAAGAATCACAATGAATAATTCCAAACTTGTAAAATACCTAACGTAAATTTAACGGTTTATGGATATAATCCATAATAATAATAAAAATTCTTTGAGGAAGTATTTACTCCTAAATCCTTCATAATTGCTTGTAATGAAAATTTGAATTATCCTAAGTATATCCCCTGAGAGTGTCATAACCAAGAGTGCAACAAGGCTCGTTGTCGTGCACCAGTTCCCGTTCGAGTCTAGCTCAATGAGGTTTTTTCAGGTTTTACCCCAAGGTACATCTGTGCCAGAGCCGCCTCTACCTGCTCGTATCTAGATAGTGATTTATTACTAGGAAAACTCATAAAATCTCTACAATATCAAAATTCTAGGAAGTTCTTCTATAGTAATCCTCAAAGTCTATATTATGGTAATGTTCTCTTATCATATTTTAACTACATTTAGATTCCATGGTTGGTACTAAACTTCCTCTAATACCAACTGTAATTCTCGACCTCCAGGTACCCAAATCCAGTGCATTATTTTAATACATTGGCATGAATACAGGTAATCAAGTTCTGAAAGACCGATCAGTTTAGAAATCTTGGAAAATAGAGTACACACATGAAATTTACATTACACTTTCTAACATACAAAATAAAAACTAATAATTTGAGAATTCCATTGTTTCCTTAGCTATGCCCTACATCTCAGACATAAAACACTTCTTGGGATCCTGTGGAAATAAAACATAAGAAAGGGGTGAGCTCAGATGCTCAATAAGGGTAAATAATTTAGTGGAAGATAACATAAACAATATGCCTGGTGAATAATTGAAAACACATGCCTTTACAAATAATAAACATGAACACATTATGGTAGAAATATGAGATGTGTAAATAATACAACAATAAAACATAGTCATGGGTATTCTACTAGTCGAATAATCACATAAACCATCAATATTTTTTTATAATGAGGGAATTTATAATTCCAGACATTCTGAAAAAACATTTCAAGGCCTCGTCCAAGGTGTCTAAAAATGAATAAGGCCTCCGCCAAAACTATATATCAAATTGGGAAAGGCCTAGTCCAATTCCATGTCTAGTTGTCTCATGAGAACTACCGATGTATCAAGGAGCTATATCGGGCTCCACCCTTCACTTACTATGTCCAATACATTTCTCATATGAAAAGGATGAAAGATGACATAAACATTCATATTATAACTAACATACGAAATGTAAATTCTTTAACCATAAACCATGAATGGTATAAAAATAGAACATCCACATTCAAACATATCAAAACTCAATCAGTATAATATGGAATATTGTATTATAATAAATCAACCTCAATCAAATATAATATCTAGTAAATGATGCAGACATAGTTGACGGGTAATACTTTTTGAGGGAAATAACTTTTTTGTAAACTAATTTAAAAGTCACAAATTTATAAATGAAGTAATTTAAAATATATTTTTGAATAAAAGTGTACCATACAACATTGAATCTTTTGAAAAGAATTATCATTTTAAAACATTCATGTCCTTATAAATAAATCCTTATAATCATTTTGAAAACATGGACATTAATTAAAAATATTTAGAAAGATAAATATTTATAACATTTAAAATTTGGATCTTGATAAAGATTACCTTTAAAAAATACTTAAAATATTAATTTTTAATTTTTTTTAAATGGACATGGATGATAAAAATATCATAGTAAATACTCACACATAAACAATCTCGAATAATGATGTGATTGAGGAATTTACCCTTACCAATTTTGTAACTTACAAAACATACACCCCATGAAAGAAGTATCATACAATGAACATGTAGATACTCATAAATTAATGTTTATTACACAAAAAATACAATTATGAGAAGTATATACACCACAAAAAAGGTAATAGTGGTAATATAGCATGAATCTCATTGGAATAAAGAGTGAGATGAAAAACCCCTTACCATACAATTTCCTTTAGTCGAGGGTATGTTTAACCTACTGTGTGAAGATCTTAGTATGTTATTAAATTATAATATAACCATATTAATATTTATGATATCATACATGATTCATTTATGACTTTATACTACCCATTTAATAATAATTTCCATGTTAAATTAAAATTTTGGGTATTAATCGCTTTCTTTATCATACGTGTTTTAACATTTTAATCTTGATTGAATCACATAGATAAAGATTTAAATATATCCAGAATATAAAACATGATTTTTATATCATATATATTTAGAATATAAATATTTATAATAGACATATATATGAAATGAAAAACAATGTTTACCGAGACGGTAGTCCGTACGTACTCATAAACACTGTTTACGTTTTCATATCATATTGAATGGAAATAAGTGAATAATATATATGTAAGTAAATATATATATAAATATATATCTCCAGTATCATTATTATTTCATATATTACATACTTCTTAGTAATATATATTTTTATAATCTTCGATGAATGATGACCATGGAAATGATTGTCATCCTATCGTGGAGACGGTAATCCGTACGTACGCACGAGCGACAATATCATTTTTTTAATGGTATTGAATTGGATGGTATATTTATTTTACAAGGTCATTAGCATGTTATTGTCATTTTTTATATACATATTTCTCATCATTGTATCCATCCAAATAAGATAGTGTTGAATCACAAATTACACCATGGCATGGAGATGACACGCCGTACGTACGCACGCATGGTGAAATTATCATTCATAAGATGGGTAGAATAATTAATATAGTTTTGTTATATTTATAATAACATAACATTATATGGAAGATACTGGATTTATTATTTTAGAATGGAAACAACAAAGAAAGAGTAAGTGGAATAATAAGTGAACTTGAAAGAGGTGATGAAACATTTACCTCTTCTTCGGGTTCTTCTTTTTGATTTCATCAAAAGGGCTCCATAGGTTGGCTTCATGACTAAAGAAGGGTATCTAGGATGAAGGTAAGTTATTTTAAAGTGTATTTGGGTAGTGGTTGGCTGAGCCAAATGGATTTGATGATGTGAAGTAGAGATAAGGGTGAGTTCTCTTTTATAAGAGGGGTGAGGGACACCTTAAGAAAAGCTAGAAATTTTATTTTATAATAAATTTATATTCAGTTTATAATATCTCAAAACTGATTTATTTATAGGATAAGGTAGTTATGGGTCTAAATACACTCAATCAATACGTTTTATACAGGTTTGGGTCAGTATATTAACCTTATCTTTTAGAGTTAACTCTTAGTTAATTAGTTTGACATTTACCATATCCTTTTGTATTTTTATATTATTTGGTTACTAAACATACCCTTAACTGCCATTACATCCCCAAGTGGTTCATTAATGACATACCTATCATCATATAAGTCCTTTGGAAGAACCATATATTTTTAAAAATATTTTATCTACCAATAATATAGTATTTGTTTTAAATATTAATTTATGTCAATTTTGACACGATTTGATATTTTGTTTTTGTAAAATTCATCATAACATTATTACTTCAAACATGATACATTTAATCACCTCTAACATGTCATATTCACCTATAATATTAGTGGATATCATTAAAAATTTTAAATTATATTTATTTTAATATTTATAATACCATTTATTTGATTCTTTCCTTAATAAGGTAATTACTGCCTCATAATTATGTCATAAATAAATTTAAATATATAATGTCTATAAATTATAAAAAAAATACCAAGATGTAGGAAATAATTTTATCCTTCCAAAAGAAAATTTTTAGTCAAAAATATTACTTATATAACACCATATAAAAATTAATTACTATAAGATTTTTGTTTATTTCATTTTTTTCATTTCTTTAAATTAGTTAATCTAAAGTGCCATTATCATTCATAAGTGGCTCCATGGGGTTTCCAAATAGACCCAAGGATTAAACTTGTCTACCATTACTCATAAAATAAGGATAGGACATGTGTTATGGTAATTTTGAATTATTAAAATATTCTTTTTACCTTGAATTACCCTATATACCTTTAATTGCAGTAAATAGAAGTCAAAAGTTATTATTCATAAAAAATTAATTTCAAATTATTGAACCACATTTAACTTATGGAGGTTTACTGTGTCTCTAGGATTTTTTAAATTCCACTAAAAAATGTGCTAAAATTATGTTTTATGTGAGTTTGTAAATTCTCCTAGGAGGTGGGTAAAGGACGGTGAAAAGTTCAATAAAATTTTATATATCTAAAATTATTATAAAATGACTCGAATTAATTACATTAAACATATATAGGGATTATGTATCTATTTTGACCTAAAATAAATTTAAATAAAATAAATTTTTATTTAAATAAAATGTAAGTTTTAAACAATAACTTAATGTTTTTCACAATTCATCAAAAATTGAATGTTTTCAAAAGAATTCAAAAAATTCACCCTATGATAATTTTGATATTCTGAATTCAAAAAATGAAGATTATTTTACCAAATTAAAAACATATAAGTTTCATTTATTAATTTAAAATTAATTTTCGTTATCAAAACCAAAAAATGTATTTTTAAAGAATAATAACTATCAAAAGATTGACACATGTTTATGTCCAATTTAAAAGTAAAATTACATAAAATGACCAGCAGTAGATTAAATGGTAAAATATGATCTATTAATACTTCCAAACCATTAAAATTTATAATATAACACTATAAATTATTTTGATTAAAAAAGCTATTTTCATTTAAAATATAGTATTTTTCACTATTCACCCAAATATGAAAGTTATCATAAAATCACCAAAAAATTATTGAAACAAAACACTTATGTACTGATTCTTAATAAAAGTTTATTTTTAAAAAATGAATATATAAATGTTTCAAATATTGGATTTAAAAAGGGTTCACCATTAAAAAGCGGTAAAAGTGCAATTTTTGGAAAATACTTCTTTTATCTAAAAAAATGAATTAGTTCTTAGATTATGTCTAGGAAACTCATAATATGGATTATAAAATTATAAGGATTATATATAGTTCAAAATTTAGTTAATACTATTCATAACCACTTTTAAACGTTTAGTTTGGTAAATCGTGTTGCGCTTGAACTCGGTGTTCGTGTAGTTCAAGTTATTGGATTACATTGAAAAATTTATTGTACTGTAAAATCGTGGGGTGTTACAAAACCAACATCATTTCAAAATATGAAACGCTGACTGGGATTCCCTTTTCTCAACATTCACATGGCATGTGCTGCATGCAACAACAACATGTAATAGGTTACACACAATATAGAGTTTCTATGAAACATTGTTTTATTGTTATAATTTCATAAACATGTTAGTTATAACCTACCCTTTAAAACATAGTAATATGAATTTTAATAACTAATTTTAGATTTTTTTTATATAAATAAACAATATTGATAAAAAAAATAATTTTTTGTAATGTCATTATATGTTTAAAAATATTAATTTCTTGAATGAATATCTTTTCTTGACATTCTATGGAAAAAAATTAAATGTAGACAAATCTAAAAACTTATTTTGAAAAAATAAACTTTTCCATTGAATTTAGAATATTTAAATTATCATAGGGTAAATTTTTGGGATTTTTTTGAGAAATAATATTTTTTACAAATATATATTAAAATTCTTCATATTTGTTAATAACTGCAATTTATGTTAAAGAATTATTAATTTTAAATTGTAGATTGATAATTTTTTATGTCACAATTGATAAGTTATAAATATATTAACACAATTTAGGTAATTATAATTAATTTCACTTATGAATTTAATATAAGAACATAACAATCTTATGAATAATTTTCTACATTAAAAACTAGTTATCCAGTCCTATCTATGAGAGTAACATTTATCTTAATTTTCCACTACTATGAATTGAATGTTAAAAAATGTACATAAACCATTATAATTACAATAATATTTATATTATAATAATATCATGTTAATTTTTTTCCAAAGATATTAGTAAAAGTTTTTAAAATCAATCACAAGATTAAGGTCAAATTAATCAATATTACATAATAAAACGTAATATTATGGGACAAAATTACCAATACACATGTTCAAAACCCATTTTATGGACATATATCTATCATAATCCTTAAATTATAGAATGTTTTTTTATTTAGGTATTTATTTAGGTAATTACATGTGTACACCAAAAATGTTTTCAAAAATTCCATGTGAGTTCTTCTCCTTCCTTAAAAAAGGCCTCCACCAGTACCACTTCTTCATACCTCAAAAAAAATAAATTGTTAGGCCAAGAAATGACCAAAAAACTTCTAAAAATCCCTCCCTTTCTCCCAAAATCTTATCCTTGGGTAGAAATAATTCGAAATAATTCTATTGGAACTAACAAAAATGATTTTCCCGATTAAGAGGTATCTTCTTCTATCACGCTCTGTTATTTTATTTTCTTTCTCCAAAGCTCAAATAATTTTATTCCATGATCCTATAACAAGAAAAATATATTAAATCTGTTGAGCCTTCTGGAAGATTGTTGAATTCTTTCTATGATTGTTGTTTTAATGATCACAAATCATCGTTACTTATTCTGGTTGGATTTCTCATATACATAATCACAATCTTTTAGTGAATCTGTTTATATCGGTTGGATCATGTTTTTATCTGTGCTTGTTATTGATTTAAAAGTATTCTGGAAGTCTTCTGGATCAAACAGACACTTTGTGTTATCTTAAGTGAATGGTCTCACCGATCAATATCAAAAGTGAATGGTCGCACCGATCAATATCAAAAGACAACGGTCGCACAGATCCATATCAAAAGACAACGGTCTCACCGATCCATATCAAAAGACAACGGTCGCACCGATGCTAATCATCTGAGTTACTGAATATGTCTCACCGATGCTGATCAAATGAGTCACTGATCATGACACACCGATGCTGATCATCTGAGTAACCGAAGATGTCTCACCGATGCTGATCAAATGAGTCATCGATCATGACACACCGATGCTGATCAAATGAGTCACCGATCATGACACACCGATTCTGATCATCTAGTTCACCGATCAGGACACACCGATGTCTAGCCACCGATGCTGATGCTGATGACCTACCGATCACTTGACTCACCGACAGTCATAAACAGCTGTTTGAATTTATTTATATTTATTTAATCTAACCAATGGTCATATTAGGTATATTTTAATTCTCTGTCATTTATTTAATGATGATTGTTGGATGTCAGGGAATCGTACCTCGTACCTGCAAAAAGCAATCATTTCTTTTGCTGGATCTCATGCCATAAATACAAGAAGTCCCTGTTGGTTCAAAAAGACAATGAGAAACATATAAGTGCAATGAGTGGTGGATGAGATAGTTGTGGAAGACATGAGAAGAGCTCATACAGATATACATGCATGAACAAGAAGACACAGAAGCTCATACACACTCAAGATTACTCAAGAAGAGTTCTCTACATTCACGAGGACATTGAAGAACTTCATCGACTACATTTTTCACTATCTCTGAACCTGGATGCCAAGCAGACAACACTCTGTTTTTCAAAAAAAAACTAGAAGAGGACTCAGAACCATTTCTGATCAAACTCATGGAGTCAAAAGCTTCACTGCAATCACTAGAACCATTTCTAAACTCTACATCTCTGCTCTGTGATTCATTATTTTACATTTCGAGCAGTGTGTGTTATCTGCTATATTTAACACACACTGTCTCCTGTACTTTAACTGGAGGATCTATAAATCCTCAGAAAACTCTTTACATATTTCATTTCCCAATGTAATAGTGGTAGAGGTCGTGTGTGTCATGGACAGCTGGTTGCTGTTGTTTTTGTTTCCCACGAATATTAGTGGTAGAGGTCTTGGACCTGGACAGTTGTAAACTGTTGTGAACCCCGATCCAGGGTGTGGATCAAATTTATATAAATTGTTGAGAGGACTAAGTCTCGGCTTGAGACTGAACCTTTTGGTTATATCTACTGAGCTATTTCTTCAAAGTAATTTTTTTTATTCCGCTGCTATTTACATTAAAACCAATAATTTTTTAAATTCACTTTGATAATTGAACTCTCAAGTGTTTATATTAGTTTTAAATCAGTAAGTTGGTTTCAAAAGTTAATCAACTCTTCATTTTTGATTAACTGGGATATAATCAGGCCCTTGAGAACCCAATAGAACTTTTACATTGATATAAATTCACTACAGTTTAATTCAGTATTTTATTTGGGGGATTTTAAGAAAAAAAATTTAAACTGAAATTTTAATTGGAACTCAATTCACCCCCCTCTTGAGTATCCACTCCATCCAACATTTGGTATCATAGGATTTAAAATATTTTCTAATGTACTCTGTTTTTTTAACTATGATTTTAGTTGTATTGTAATGTTCTTAAAATTTCTATTTTTTCTAAATTTTTATCTCATTAAAATATTTTTTATAAGTAAGCTATCATGGATATTAGACCTGAAGCTGTTTCTACCAATAGACCACCATTTTTCATTGGAACTAAATATGCTTAGTGTAAAATCAAGATGAAAATTCATTTAGAGAGCATGGGTTTTGATATTTGGACTTCTATAGAATCAGAATATAAAATTCCTACTATTGTTAGATATACTTGGAATGAAGCTACTACGGCTACCTACAATAATAATTTCAAATCTATGAATTCCTTGTACTGTGCTTTATGAGATGATAAATTTAATAGAATATATTCCTGTAAAACAGCTTCTGAAATATGGGATACCTTAGCCATTTCTCATGAAGGAAAAACTAATGTTAAGGAAATGAGATTGAATACTTATACTATTATGTATCATAATTTTAAGATGAAGCCTGATGAACCCATTTATGACATGTATCTCAGGTTTAATGAAATTTTCAACACAATGTCTTCTCTGGGAAAGGATGTTCCATCAAAGGAACAAATTATGAGAATTCTGACATGTCTACATGAAAGATGGAGAGGAACTTCAGTCACAATTATAGAATCATGTGATATTGGTGAACTTCCAATCAAGGAAATAATTGGCAAATTGATGATGTATGAAGAGGAACTCAAGGTGAAAAAAGAAGAAGAAGATGAACCTAGAAGGAAGTCTGTTTCTTTCAAGACTTCAACTTCAAAGAACAAGGATAAGGAGAATCTCTAAGCTATAAATGAAAGTTCAAGTTGTGAAGACAGTAAAAGTGCTTCTGATAGTGATGCGGAGATGGCTCACATTACGATAAGGTTTAAGATGTTTTATAGGAAGAAGAAGTCTTTCAGAAAATCAAATAATAAAGGTTAGTATGACAACAAGATACATTGGAAAAAGGATTGGAAGAAATCTGACAAATCAGATGAAGTTGTCTGCTATGAGTGCAAAAGAAAGGGACACATAAAAGCAGACTGTCCAAAGTTTAAATACAAGAAGAAGTATGAATAAAAGGACAATAAGTTTAAGAAATCCATGAAGGATACTTGGAGTGCTTCTGAGGATAGCTCCACCGAATCTGACGTTTCTGAAACTAAACACAGAAATAAGGAAAACATGTGTGTTATTACAAACACTTCTGAGGTGACAGCTGAAACTCCTGCATTAAATTTTTATTATTCTGAAGATGATACTGACTCTGATAACATGTCAAAATCTGAACTATTTGAATATTGTGATATTTTAGAAGAAACATGTAATGAGCTGAAAGACAAATACAAAGGTTTAAAGAAATAGAATGCTTTAACTGTTAAACATAAATTTGATATTGATATTGAAATGGAAAAGAATGCTCAGTTGCTTAAAGGAAACACTGATCTGAAATTATATAATGAGAAACTCAAGAAATACATAGAGAAATTTACCAATGGAAAAGATACTCTTACTTAGATTCTAGGTATGAAAATATCACCTATATACACTACTGGTATAGGATACCAACCTGGACAAATGAAAAATTACCAAAACTAGATTCATTCCTAAATCTGGACAAAATGTAGCTAGTTCAGGAACATGATATGATTCAACTAGTTATATTCATAGTTATGGACCTAATATGGTTTATCTTTCAAAATATGTTGACTCTAGAAATCTTATGAGACCCATTAGACAAATATGGGTACATAAAGTTTTATTGGATAACCTGTCTGGACCCAAGAAGATCTGGGTACCAAAATCATTTCCTATCTAAATCTCTTTTGTAGGGCACCTGCTTAAAGAGATACTATAGAAAGACTTGGTATTTGGACAGTGGATGTTCAAGACATATGTCAATAGACTTCTTATGCTTCAAGAGTTTAGTAAAAGTTGATGGAGGCCTTGTCACTTTTGGTGATAACTCAAAAAGAAAAAATCATCGGCTTAGGCCAGATTGGTAACACTGACTCAGAATTAATTTCTAAAGTTTTATTTGTTTATGGACTTAATGTAACACCCCAAGCTTCTACGGTATGTTTCTCTTTGAATAATGCAATAGCGTGTGTTGTACACAACATCTACTTCTAAAACACACCACAACCAATCATACTAGCCGTTATAAATAGTAATAACTACTTTTTGAAATTTTATAAATTTTATCTCTCAAAATGGACTACATTTTTGGATTCGGAGTATTGAATTTAGCCTAAGGTGAAATTTTGGTACTTTTCGGATAACTTTAATATATTGATGAATAGTGAAAATTAATAAATTTTAATTAAAAACAACTTTTTTAATCAAAATAATTAATAGTGATAAATTATGGATTTTAGTGGTTTTAAAGTATATTTAGAATATATTTTTACCATTTAATACAATTTTGGTCATTGGACATAATTTCACAATTAAACCGAACATAAACAAGTATTAATCTTTTGAAAGTTATTATATCTTAAAAACACGCTTTTTGTTTTGACATCGGGAATTAATTTTAAATTAATTTCTTATACTTCTGTGTTTTGAATTTTGAAAATTGGATTCCATATTTTGAATCAAGAGGTTCAAATTTTTTAAATAGATAACTTTTATTTTTAGACATTTTGAATAATTACTTCGGTAAATATTTTATTTACCATGGTTAAAGGGTAAATCCGGTAAACAAGGGTTCAAAAATAATATTATAATAATAAAAAATTTACCCTAAAACGTGTCCTAACCTTATTGGTTGATACATGTTTGACCATGGGCATCTTTGAGTCGATTTTTGGACCCCATGGTGCCACTTTTAAGTGATAGGGACACTTTATTTTAATAAATACAAAAATGACAAAAGCATATATCTTTTAGAAACATTTTTTTACATAGGGTAATATATGTTGGATTTTCGACTATAAATATTAATAATAAATATAAATAGATTTCCTACATAATGATATTTTTTTATAATTTTTAGACATTAAATAAGTTAATTTATTTATGACACAATGATGATGCAGTAATTACCATAATAGTGAAAAATTAAAATAATTTATATTATAAATACCCCATTAAATATAATTTTAGTCTTTTAATGAATTAAAATAATTTTATAGGTTAATATGACATCTTATTAATGCTTTAATTAAATTTTTTTGAAGTAATTACTCTGTTATGAGTTTGAAAAAAATCATCTATTGAATAGTGTCAAAATTGACATAAAAGAGTTTATCAAACAAATATTATATTATTAATTGATATTAAATTTCTAAAAATCTATGGTTCTGACAAGATACTTATATCATTATAGGTGTATCATTAATGGACCACTTGGGGGTCTCTTGGAAGTATATAGTATGTTTATTAGATATATAATATAAAAATACAAAGATACATTGTAAAAGTGAAACTAATTAACTAAGAGTTAATACTTAAAGATAAGGTTAGTATAATGACCCAAACCTGTCTAAATTCTATTGGTTGGGTGGTTTCAACCTATCCCCATATTAAAATTTAAATAATCCTCATTGGAGCCATTAGAAACCGAATATGAATTTATTATAAAATAATATTTATAGCTTTTCCAATGGTGCCCCTCGCCCCTCTTATAAATGGGCACTATCCCTCCTCATTAACTCACACCTTCAAAGCCTTTTGGTTAAGAAACATTCTACCCAAATACTCTCTCAACTTCCCTCACTTCATCCTAGAGGCCTTCCTTTAGTCAGAAATCCAACCAAAGAGCCCTTTTGAACATATCAAAAGGAAGAACCCGAAGAAGAGGTAATGATTTCACCACCCTTTTTCAAGTTCCTTTCTTCTTCCACTTCTTCTTTATTTGTTATTACCATTATAAAATAATCACTCCAGTATCTTATATATACTGTGATGTTATTATAAATATGTTACAACCATATTCATTATTATATCCATCCTTTGAATAACGTGTCACCATACGTGCGTATGTACGGCTTACCGTCTCCACGTCGTGGTGTAATTGTTATTCAATAAATTATTATTTGGATAGGTATAATAATGATGTGTTACTCATGTAAATAATAAATTTAACATGATAATGATTCTGTATATATGTTATACTATCCAATTATATATTATTTTAATATCAAAAGAATGTTATTGTCGCTCGTGCGTACGTACGGACTACCGTCTCTACGAACGCGATGAGATTCATTCTCCATCGTATCCATTCAAGTATAATTATCATTTGATGATTTAAAAATAATTTTTAAGGAATTGATATCATTCTGGATATGAATAAGATACATCCTATCCATGAAAAACATGGCTTACGTAACAAAACATGTAAAAGAAAATGAGTAAGTTAACACTCGAAACAACGATAATACTAAGATATTAATATATATGATTCCTCTATAATTTAATAACAATTATTTTAACATTATAAAAGAGGTTAACCTACCCCCAACCAAGGAAAAGTACAAGGTAAGGGTTTATTTAACAATATCATCATTATCCTAGGTTGTTTATACGTAATAATCTACTAGGATTTCTTTATCATCCATATTCATGTTTCTTAAAAATGTATTTCGAAACATTTTTCACTATTTACTAGAATATGGGTTAAAGTAATTTAAACCCTTGTTGACTTTTATAAGTGGTTTAGAAGGGAATCTTTCCATCGTTTTCCAAACAAGGTGCTTTTTAACCTTTTCGATAGAATTAAGGTAAGAATGTTTTTTTAACTTATACAGCGGGTGTGTCTATTTTCCACCTTTATAAAATCGTCAAAGCTTCCCTTACAAGCTTATAAGAATATTTTCAAATAAAATGTTTTATTTTATAAATATATGACTCTTAAATGATTTAAAAATAGGAAGAGATATGTCTCTAAAAAGATTTTTGATTTCATCTATGTCAACATCCTTTGATGGATTTTACACTTATTTGAAGTTGATTTATTATGATACAAAGCTTCTATGTTGTATTGAAGGTTTTTGGATATGTTTGAATGTGGATGTGATATTTTTATACCATTCATGGTTTATGTTGAAAGTATTGACATTTCGTATGCTAGTTTTAATACGAATGTTTATGTTATGTTTAAACCTTTTCATATGGGAATGCATTAGACTTAATATGTGACGGGTGGACCCGCTATATCTCCTCGATGCATCAGTAGGTCTCATGAGACAAACTAGTGTCTTGGCACAAGGCCTTGACCAAATATTATTTGTAGACTTGGCACAAGGCCTTGTCAATGTGTTTATGATAGTCTGTCATTATGCATTCCATCATTATGAAAGTGGTTGTTTATATTGCATGTGATTATTTGATTAGTAGAATATCCATGTGAATAAGTAATTGGAATTATTTCATTTTATTTTTTCCCTAATATGTTGAAGTTCTAGTTTAAAAGGCTTTTGTTTTAGTTATACACTTCCTTAAATGTTTAATTCTTATTTATGAAAGTTTCTGCTATATTGTTATCCTTAATGGGCATTTGAGCTCACCCCTTTTCTATGTTTTATTTTTCCCAGGATGTGAATCGAAAATTATAAATAACCTTTAGGGATATTATGATGGGATAATAGTGTGGACTATGGAGACAATATGTTGTTGTAGTAGTTTTTCACTTTATGATGTAATGTAAAACTTTATGAATATATATAGTGTTTCCAAGGCTACAGAACCAATCGGTCTTTCAGGATTTGATCTTTCTTGTGATCATTCCAATGTTATGTAATAATGCACCGACTCTGGGTAACTGGGGTTGGGGAGTTACAGTTGGTATCAGGGAAAGTTTAGTAAAAACATTGGAAGCTAGATTTAGATCAACTCTGATTAGATCACATAGACCTAAGATGGACATTGAGGATTAGTATATAAAAACTTCCTAGAATTTTGGTATTGTGGAGATTTTGTGAGTTTTCCGAGCAATACATCTCTGTCTGGATATGAGCAGGTAGAGGCGGCTCTGGCACAGATGTACCTAGGGGTAGAAAACCAAAACACCACTTTGAGCTAGACTCGAACGGGAACAGATGCACGACAACGGGCCTTGATGCACTCTTGGTTACGACACTCCCGGACGATATGCTTAGGATAACTCTAATTTTATTTACAAATTATTATGAATGATTTATGAGTATATAATTCTTCAAAGAAAAAATTTTTATGATTATGTATTATATCCAGAAATAGTTTAATTTATGATAAGTGTTTTATAAGTAAGGAATTATGTATTTTGATTCATAAACTGATCTAGTTAATGCCATGGTTTAGAAATGGCACCTTGTGGAAGAAATAGAAACTATATCAATGCATGCACTCCATGTAGGGATTTCCCTCCTGCTCAAGATAATTATAGTGGAGCTGGTGATGCAACTGGTGCCGATCAGCTAATCACCATACTGAGACAACTCACTCATGTTATGAATAATAAACGTACCTGTATGGAGCACCCTGATCCGCAGTGTGGAGGATAAATGTTTGATCGATTCAGGAGGCAACAACCACCAACGTTCAATGGGAGTAAAAATCCCTTAGTATCTAAGTAATGGATAAATTCCCTAGAAAAAATATATCAGGCTTTGGGGAGTAGTGAAAGGGAAAAAGTTATCATGGATGTTTACCGCCTCACTGGAGATGCTGATCAATAGTGGTCATTGATTCAAAACACGAAGGAAGATGATGATGTATCAAATATGGAATGTAGGTAGTTCAAAGATCTTTTTTTAGAAAAATACTTTCCTCGTGACAATAGAGCAGATATAGAAAGGCAATTTCTGAGTCTGAGAAAAAAGGAGGATGAGAATGTCACAACGTATGAGGCTAACTTTGCAAGGTTATCAAGGTACGCTAGAGATTATATACGTAACCAAAGAAGTAAGATTGATTGTTTCTTTTATGGGTTAAAACCATTTCTCCTTCGAGCATTAGTCTCATAATCTTTCTCGTCATACGAATACATTGTATCATGTGCTATCAAGACTGAAAAGGAATTCTCTAAGTCTTATAACTTTAATTCAAACCAAGAGAAGAAGAGTTCTGCAGATAAATCTGGGAATTGAAATAAGGGTAAGAAGGGAATGGTTGAATATCCATCATGTGGTAAATGTGGGAAGAAACACCTCGGTACTTGCTTGAAGGGAATGGGTGTCTATTACAAGTGTGGTGAAAAAGGCCACCAAGCTCGTGATTGTAAAGCGAAGAAGGAAGCTACCAATTTTCAGTGCTAAAATTTCATGGAGATGGGACATTATGCAAATGAATGTCCTAATCGTCAGGGGAACTTACCTCAGAAAAGGCCAAGGGATCAAGGCCATTCTTTTTCTATCACTACTGCTGAGGTAGAAGCTCCAAAAGACGTGGTGGCAGGTAATTTAATGGTTTCCTCAAGTTTAGAAAATGCATTATTTGATTTTGGATCATTGCATTGATTCATATCTTCCCAGTTTTCTAAGATAATTAGATATTTCCAATTTTATTTAACAAAGGAGTTGTTCGTTAAAACTCCTAAGGGAAGTATCATTGCAACAAAGTTTTGTGAATCAGTCCCCATTAGAGTACATAAATGTTCTTTATCCGATGATCTCATCATCATACCTATGATTGAGTTTGATATAATCCTCGGTATGGATTGGTTTTCAGATTATGATGCAATGATTTATTGTAAGAATAAGGAGGTTACGATTTTTGATAATGATAATAAGGAACACCTTATATTTAGAGAAGAATTGTCGCCACCTAATTCTTATCTAGATCCACCCCGAGTATCTCAACTAAATTCAACTATTGGGGAGGAAGAGAATGAAATGACTGTGGGTGAGGAATGGAATGTTCAAATAGAGGATGTACCTGTTGTGAAAGAATATGTAGATGTATTTCCAGAAGATTTAGCTGGACATCCTCTATAATGAGAAGTTGAGTTTTACATTGATTTAATTCCTCGATCAAGGCCTATATCGAAGACCCCTTATGGAATGGCCACTGTAAAATTAGTCGAACTAAATAAACAACTAGAGGAATTGAGTAATAAAGGATTTATTCGCCCTAGTGTTTATCCATGGGGATCCCCTGTTCTTTTTGTTAAAAATAACGATGAATCTATGAGGTTATGTATCAATTATAGGGAGATCAATGCTATAACAATAATGAACAAGTATCCCCTACCTCGCATTGATGATTTATTTGACCAACTGCAGAGAGCTCAATACTTTTCAAAGATTGACTTTCGATCTGGATACCATCATTTTTGTGTAAATAAGGAATACAATCCAAATACAGCATTTCGAACCTGGTATGGGCATTACGAATTTACTTTAATGCCCTTTGGATTGACTAATGCACCCTCTGTATTCATGGATCTGATGAATAGAGTTTTCAAGGAATATCTCGATGAATTTGTGGTGGTATTGATTGAGGATATCTTGGAATACTCAAAAAGCTACGAGGATAATGAAAGTCACTTGCGCATTATCCTGAAGACTCTGAGAAGACATGAATTATATGGAAAGTTTAGCAAGTGTGAATTCTGTCTTCATGAGATTACTTTTCTTGGCCATAATGTCTCTAAAGATGGAATATCAGTTTATCCTTCTAAGACCAAAGAAATCCAATAATGGACAGCACCTACGAGTATAACTGAGGTACGCAGTTTTATTGGATTGGCAGGTTATTATCGACGTTTCGTCCAGAATTTTGCCCGATTGGAAAACCCATTAACAAATCTCACACGTAAAGGGGTTAAATTTGTTTGGAAAAAGGAGTGTCAATAATGTTTCTAAAAACTGAAGAGAATATTAGTCAATGCTCTTATATTGACTCTACCATCGGGGAATGATGGGTTCATTATTTATAGTGATACATCAAAGAAAGGACTTGGTTGTGTCCTTATGCAGAATGCTAGGGTTATTTCCTATGTATCATGATAATTGAAAATTCATGAGAAAAAATATCCTCCTCATGATCTTGAGTTATCAGCTGTGATATTTTCTTTGAAGACACGGAGGCACTACCTCTGTGGTGAAAAATGTGAGATTTATACTGATCACAAGAGTTTGAAGTAGATTTTCTCACAAAAAGAACTCAACATGAGGAAAAGGAGATGGCTTGAATTACTCAAGGATTATGATTGTACGATACACTACCACCCGGGGAAAGCAAACAAGGTGGAAGATGCTTTGAGAAGAAAATAACATGGAGTTTTGAGCAATATGAGAATTGAAAGGGATCCAATTTTCATGGATCTAGTGAAGATGGACATGGGAATAACCAGGGAAGGTGAAACATCAATGCTTTTTCAAATGGTTGCCAAACCATATTTACTAGAAAGGATTAAGAGTTCTCAGACCGATGATAAAGAATTTCAAAAGAATATTAAAGCTCTAAATGATGGGAGATTGAGAGACATTCTGTATGAAGATGGAATTTTGAAATTTAGGAAGAGACTTTGTGTTCCCGATATACCTGATCTAAAAAGGGAATTTCTGGATGATGCTGATAGTTCCAATTTCTCTATACACACTGGGAGCAAAAAAATTTATAGAGATTTGAAGGAACGTTTTTGGTGTGACAACATGAAGAGGGAGATTGCGGATTTTGTGTCAAGATGTATGGTTTTTCAACAAGTGAAAGATGGAAGGAAATAACCTTGAGGAGTCATGCAACCTCTTCCCATACCGGAGTGGAAATGGGAAAATATTACGATGGACTTTGTCATGGGGCTACCAAAGAATCCTAGAAGGAACGATGAAATATGGGTTATTGTTGATCGACTTACCAAGTCAGCACATTTTCTTGCTACAAGAGAAGTTATACCACTAGAATGTCTAGCAAGTCTATATATTAATGAAGTTGTGAGACTTCATGGAGTACCCCTATCGATTGTTTCTGATCGTGATCCCCGTTTTACTTCAAGATTATGGAAAAGTCTTCAGAAATCCTTGGATACTGATCTTCATTTTAGCACTGCCTACCACCCTCAAACGGATGGACAATCAGAACGAACTATTCAATCCTTAGAAGACATGTTGAGATCCTGCTCACTTGACATTCAAGTTATGTGGGATCAATATTTACCTCTGGTAGAATTTTCCTATAACAATAGCTTCCATTCGAGTATTCATATGGCACCATATAAAGCGTTATACGGAAAGAGATGTCGTACACCAACCTGTTGGGATGACGTTGGTGAAAGAAAACTTGTAGGTCTAGAACTGGTGGAGGAAATGATATAAAAGGTAAAGGTAATCCAAAATCACATCAAAGCAGCTCCAAGTAGGCAGAGGAGCTATGCCGATAATCAAAGGAAGGATTTGGAATTTCAAGTCGATGATCATGTTTTCTTGAAGGTATCTCCATGGAAGGGAGTCATACGTTTTGTTAAGAAAGGTAAATAGAGGCCTATGTAGATCGGACCTTTCGAAATTCTAGAACGAATTGGGGTTGTAGCTTACCGATTGGAAATGCCACCAAATCTCTCCAAAGTTCATGATGTGTTCCACGTATATTTGTTGAGGAAATACATTCTTGACCAAATGCATGTACTCACATATGAGGAATTAGAACTGGAACCCGATCTATCTTATTGCGAAGAGCCCGTCAGGATTCTTGATACGAGAGAACAAGTAATGAGAAACCGTACGATGCGTCTAGTAAAAGACTTGTGGAGAAACCATAAGATGGAAGAGGCAACATGGGAACCCAAGGAACTTATGATAAAGAACCACCCCAGTCTTTTCATGTGGTAGAATTCTAAAACTTTCGAGGACAAAATTATTTGGAGGGGATTATGTAACACCCCAAGCTTCTACGGTACGTTTCTCTTTGCATAATGCAATAGTGTGTGTTGTACGCAACATCAAGTTCTAAAACACACCACAACCAATCAAACTAGCCGTTATAAATAGTAATACCTACTTTTTGAAATTTTAGAAATTTTATCTCTCAAAATGGACTTCATTTTTGGATTTGGAGTGTTGAATATAGCCTAAGGTGAAATTTTGGTACTTATCAGATAACTTTAATATTTTGATGAATAGAGAAAATTACTAAATTTTAATTAAAAACAACTTTTTTAATAAAAATAATTAATAGTGATAAATTATGAATTTTAGTGGTTTTAAAGTATATTTAGAATATATTTTCACCATTTAATACAATGTTGGTCATTTGACAGAATTTCACAATTAAACCGAACATAAACAAGTATCAATCTTTTGATAGTTATTATATCTTAAAACACGCTTTTTGTTTTGATAGCGGGAATTAATTTTAAATTAATTTCTGCCACTTCTGTTTTTTGAATTTGGAAAAATGGATTCCATATTTGGAATCAGGATTTTCAAATTTTTTAAATAGGTAACTTTTATTTTTAGACATTTTGAATAATTACTTAGGTAAATATTTTATTTACCATGGTTAAAGGGTAAATCTGCTAAATAAGGGTTCAAAAATAATATTATAATAATACAAAATTACTCTAAAACGTGTCCTAACCTTATTGGTTGATACATGTTCGACCATGGTCATCTTTGGGTCGATTTGGGGACCCCATGGTGCCACTTGTAAGTGATATGGACACTTTATTTTAATAAATACAAAAATGACCAAAGCATTTATCTTTTAGAAAAACAATTTTTACACAGGGTTATATATGTTGTATTTTCAACTATAAATATTAATTATAAATATAAAAATATTTCCTACATAATGATATTTTATTTATAATTTTTAGACATTAACTAATATAATTTATTTATGACACAATGATGATGTAGTAATTACCATAATAGTGAAAACTTAAAGTAATTTATATTATAAATACCCAAATAAATATAATTTGAGACTTTTAATGAATTAAACTAATTTTATACGATAATATGACATATTATGATTGATTTAATTGACTTTTTTCGAACTAATCATTCTTTTATGATTTTCACAAAAATCCATTTTCCAAATAGTGTCAAAATTGACATAAAAGAGTTTTTAAAACAAATAGTATATTATTAATTGATATTAAATTCCTAAAAATCTAAGGATCGGCCAAGAGACTTATATAATGATAGGTGTATCATTAATGGACCACTTTTGGGTCTCTTTGAAGTATATAGTATGTTTATTAACTATATAATATAAAAATACAAAGAGACGTTGTAAAAGTGAATCTAATTAACTAAGAGTTAAAACTTAAAGTTAAGGTTAGTATAATGATCCAAACCTGTCTAAATTCTATTGGTTGGGTGGTTTTCGACCTATCCCCATATTAAAATTTAAATAATCCACTTTTGAGCCATTAGGAACCAAATATGAATTTATTATAAAATAAAATTTCTAGCTTTTCCAAAGGTGCCCCTCACCCCTCTTATAAAAGGGCACTCTCCCTTATCATTAACTCACACCTTCAAAGCCTTTTGGTTCGACCAACCTCTGCCCAAATACTCTCTCACCTTCTCTCACTTCATCCTAGAGTCCTTCCTTTAGTCATAAAGCCAACCAAAGAGCCCTTTTGATCAAATCAAAAGGAATAACCCGAAGAAGAGGTAATGATTTCACAACCCTTTTTCAAGTTCCTTTCTTCTTCCAATTCTTCTTTATTTGTTATTACCATTCTAAAATAATAACTCAAGTATCTTATATATAATTTGAGGTTATTATAAATTTTTCACAACCATATTCAGTATTCTATCCATCCTTTGAATAACGTATCACGATACGTGTGTACGTACGGCTTACCGTCTCCACGTCGTGGTGTAATTGTTATTCAATAAATTATTATCTGGATGGCTATAATAATGATGTGTAACTCATGTAAATAATAAATATAACATGATAATGATTCTGTATATATGTTATACCATCCAATTATATATTATTTTAATATCAAAATAATGATATTGTCGCTCGTGCGTACGTACAGACTACCGTCTCCACAAACGCGATGAGATTCAATATCCCTCGTATCCATTCAAGTATAATTATCATTTTATGATTTAAAAATAATGTTTAAGGACTTTATATAATTCTGGATATGAATAAGATACAACCTATCCATGAAAAACATGGCTTACATAACAAAACATATAAAATAAAATGAGTAAGTTAACACCCAAAACAACGATAATACTAAGATATTAATATATATTATTCATTTATAATTTAATAACAAGTATTTCACCATTATATATGTGGTTAACCTACCCCAAAACAAGTAAAAGTACAAGTTAAGGGTTTATTTCAGAATCTCTTCATTATCCGAGGTTGTTTATACGTAATAATCTACTTGGATTTCTTTATAATCCACATTCATGTTTCTTAAAAATGTATTTAAAAACATTTTTTACTATTTACTAGAATATGGGTTAAAGTAATTTATACCCTTGTAGACTTTTATAAGTGGTTTATAAAGGAATCTTTCCGTCATTTTCCAAACAAGGTGTTTTTAACATTTTTGATAGAATTACGGTATGAATGTTTTTTTTAACTTATACGGTCGGTGCGGATACTTTCCGCCGTTATAAAATTGTCGAAACTTACCTTACATTCTTATAAGAATATTTTCAAAGAAAATGTTTTATTTTATAAATATATGACTCTTAAATGATTTCAAAATAGAAAGAGATATTTCTCTAAAAAGAGTTTTGATTTCATCTATGTCAACATCCTTTGATGGATTGTACGCTTATTTGAAGTTGATTTATTATGATACAAAACGTCTATGTTGTATTGAAGGTTTTGTGATATGTTTGACTGTGGATGTGCTATTTTTATAACATTCATGGTTTATGGTGAAAGTATTGACATTTCGTATGCTAGTTTTAATACGAATGTTTATGTTATTTTTAAACCTTTTCATATGGGAATGCATTGGACTTATTATGTGACGGGTGGAGCCCTCTATATCTCCTCGATGCATCGGTAGGTATCATGAGACCAACTAGTGTCTTGGCACAAGGCTTTGACATAATCTTATTTGTATTCTTGGCACGAGGCCTTGGCTATGTGGTTGTGATAGTCTGGCATTATGCATTCCATCATTATGAAAGTTGTTATTGATATTTTATGTGATTATTCTACTAGTAGAATATCCATGTGAATAAGTAAATGGAATTATTTCATTTTATTTTTTCCATACTATGTTGAAGTTCAAGTTTAAAAGGCTTTTGATTTAGTTATATACTACCTTAAATGTGTAATTATTATTTATGAATGTTTCTGCTATATTGTTATCCATACTGGGCATTTGAGCTCACCCCTTTTCTATGTTTTATTTTTCCCAGGATGTGATGAAGTAAATTATGAATGACCTGTAGGGATATTATGAGGTGATAATTGTGTGGACTATGGAGACAATATGTTGTTGTAGTAGTTTTTCACTTTATTATGTAATGTAAAACTTTATGAATATATCTAGTGTTTCCAAGGATACTAAACCAATCGGTCTTTCGAGATTTGATATTTCTTGTGATCATGCCAATGTTATTAATAATGCACTGAATCTGGGTAACTGGGTCGGGGTGTTACACTTAAATACAATTTATTAAGTATTTCTCATTTATGTGATGATGGTTTTTATGTTAAATTTGAAAACAATTCTTGCAATGTTTTTAATTCTAAAAATGTTTTAGTGTTTTCTACTTTATGAAATGAAAATGTTTATGCTGTTGATTTAAATTATTTAGCTAAGCAGTATATTACTTGTTTAAATTCTTTTCATAAAGAGTCTTGGCTTTGGCATAAAAGATTACGATAATTCAACGTGCATTAACATAGAAAAATTTCTAGTAATAACTTAGTTAGAGACCTATCCAAACTTGAATTCCAGCAGACAAAGTTTGTTATCCCTGTCAAAAGGGAAAGCAACATAATGTTTCTTTTAAATCAAAGAAAGAAATTTCAACTTCTCATCCTTTTAAGTTGGTTCACATGGATTTATTTGGACCTTCAAGAGTTTCTTATTTAAATGGGAAGCACTATGTCTATGTTCTTGTAGATGACTATTCTAGATATACTTGGGTATATTTTCTAGCTCACAAAAGTGAAGCTTGTTCTTTATTTGTAAAATATTTCAAGTCTATAGAGAACCTTAGTGGACTTAAAATTAATACCCTAAGAGTGATCATGGCCGTGAGTTTTAAAATCATGAGTTTGAATATTATTGCTCAAACAGTGTCTATAGTCACAATTTCCCTGCCCCAAGGACACCCAACAGAATTGTGTAGTAGAAAGAAGGAATAGAACCCTGCAGGAAATTTCTAGGACTATGATTAATGAGTATGACCTACCTGTTTATTTTTGGGCTGAAGCTGTAAATACACTTGTTATGTTATTAATAGAGTCTTGATCAGACCTGTTCTTAAGAGGACCCCTTATGATTTGTGGAACCATAGGAAACCTAAGGTTAACTACATCAGAATTTTTGGCTGCAATGTCTTTATTCTTAATACTAAATACAATATTGAAAAATTTGCATCTAAGAGTGATGAAGGAATTTTCCTATGTTACTCTATTTCTAGTAAATCCTATAGAGTATTCAATAAGAGAACCAAATGTGTGGAAGAATCTGTTCACAAAAAATTTGATGAAACTGATCCACATGAACCTAAGACCTCTCTTGAAAATATTGAAGATGATCTCTTTGTTTTGAACCTTAATGATAAAGACAGTGGACCTATTGTTAAAAAATCAAATTCTGGAAATTTTCCAGAACCTGCTTCTTTTGAACCTCAACCTCTAGATGAATCTGAAATCACTAGCCCTACCTTTTCTAGAATAACTAGATTTCTAAAGAACCATCCTTTAGATGCTGTTGTAGGAAATCTAGATAGAGAAACACAGACTAGAGATTCTCTAAGAAATCAGGTTGAACATCAAGATTTTCTTTCATAGTTAGAACCTAAAAATATTAATGATTCTATCAATAATGAATTTTTGGTAATGGCTATGCATGAAGAACTAAATCAATTTGAAAGAAACAAAGTCTGGAAATTAGTAGAAAGACCGAAGGACACTATAACCATAGGCACAAAATGGGTGTTTAGAAACAAAGTTGATGAATCTGGAAGCAACATTAGAAACAAAGCTAGGCTAGTTGCACAAGGTTATAATCAAGATGAAGGAATTGACTATGAGGAAACCATTGCACTTGTATCTAGATTAGAGTCTATTAGGATCTTACGTGCCTATTCATCACATCTGAATTTTAAGTTATATCAAATGGATGTGAAAAGTTATTTTTAAATGGTTTTATTGTTGAAGATTTTTTTGTAGAATAACCACCTGGTTTCTCAAATCCTCATTTTCAAAATCATGTTTTTAAACTTTATAAAGCTTTATATGGTTTAAAACAAGCTCCAAGAGCTTGGTATGAAATACTTTCAAACTTTCTTATTTCAAAAGGAATTAAAAAAGGAATATATGATCCCACCCTTTTTATAAAAATGATTTCAAAAGATGTTTTAACAGTACAAATATATTTTGATGATATTATTTTTGGATCTTCTAAAAATTCTTTATTTACTGATTTTCAAAGGTTAGGAAAAATGAGTTTGAAATGAGCTTAATGGGAGAGCTTAAGTATTTTCTTGGATTTTAAATCTTTCAAACTAAAGATGGTATTATTCTAAATCAATGTAAATATACTAAGGATTTATTAAAATGTTTTAGTTTGGATAGTATTAAGGAAAGTGATATACCTATGAGTACTACCAATAAATTGGATGTTGATGAAACTGGGAAACCAGTTGATCAAACCAATTACAGAGGTATGATTGGGAGTTTACTTTATCTTACATCTAGTCATCCAGATATTATGTTTAGTGTGTGTATGTGTGATTGATTTTAAGCTAATCCTAAAGAATCACACTTACTGTCTGTTAAAAGGATTTTTATATATTTTAAGTATACTGTGAATTTAGGTTTGTTTTATCCAAAAGGACAATCATTTGACCTAACTAGTTATTTAGATGTTGAATTTTCTGGATGTATGTTAGATAGGAATAGCACATCTAGAACATGTCATTTACTTGGAATGTCCCTAGTATCATGGTGTAGTAAGAAATAGAACTCAGTTGCATTGTCTACTGCTGAAGAAGAATATGTAGCTACTGGTAGTTTTTGTGCACAGATTTTGTGGATGAAACACACTTTATTGGACTATGGATTTGATTTTAAACATGTTTCAATTAACTGTGACAACACTAGTGCGATCAACATATCTAAGAACCATGTGTCTCACTCTAGGACTAAGCACATTGATGTTAGACATCACTTTATAAGAGATCATTATCAGAAAGGTGATATTTCTCTTGAATTTATTAGATCTGCACATCAATTAGCTGATATTTTTACAAAGCCTTTATGCTGTAAAAGAATTAATTATATTAAACAAGAGTTTTGTATGATCGATCTGTGAAACCGATCTGTGAAACCGGTCTGTGAAACCGATATGGAAAACCGATCTGTGAAACCGATTTGTGAAACCGATATGTGAAACCGATCTGTGAAAGCGATATGTGAAACCGATCTGTGAAACCGATCTGTGAAACCGATCTGTGAAACCGATCTGTGACACCGTTCTCTAAAACTGATCTGTGAAACTGATCAGTCAAACTGATCTATCTTTCTATTACTTTTTATTATGTTGTAATTAATTAATAACTTTTATCTTTATTATGGAAACCCTAAATGATAAAATAAATGATACGCGGCTATTTCTATTCCCCAAACCGTCGAACTTTCATTTCCCTCCATGCCTTATATCCTCTCTTATCCTCTACTTCAGACCTTCGAACTCTTGCATTCCCCATAATCTTCAAATGGCTAAGAAAAAGAGACCATGGAAAGGATCAGATAGTCCTGTACCTTCAAATCGTGCTCGAGGCGAGTCGAGTAGTACCACTCAAAGATCAGTAAATCTGAACCTGGAAACTTGGATTTTTGCTGTAGAAAAGGATGTCAGTTCTGCCTGCCTTTTGACAAGTAAGTCGTTGTTGTTACAAGTTTTATAATCGCAAGGATGGAAAGCCTGGTTCTCAGATAACAGTCGTGTATACTACCCAAAGATAGTGCGTGAGTTTTATATAAATCTGAAAGTTACTTTAGATGGTGTAGAGGGTACTAGAATGTCTTCTGTAGTGAAAGGAAATAAAATATCTTTTTCATCCAAAAAATGGTCTAAATGTTTAAATGTACCCCATGAGGTTCGGTATGAGGATTATGATGGAAACATTCCTCCAACCACTGAATAATTCTCTTATGAGTTATCTTTACAGTTTTTGACTGGAAATAGAGAGTCAAGGAGAATCACATCCTTAGAGATGGATGGTCAATGTAGACTTCTCTTTATGTTTTTTCAGCACCAAATTTTCCCTAAAAAATGAGATTTTTATCTGTAAAATTCATGGATATTTTTCTATTGTTTTTACTAAAAACCCATGAGAAGATAAATTTTTGTAGATATATAATGGTGCACATAGCTGGAATGGTGAAACCTTCTAAGAAAGCCACTGCCTTTTTCTATTCTAAAATGATCTTTACTATGTTAAATAATCTGGAATGTGTTGATGAAGCTGATGAGATAACTGAATCTGATAGTGCTTTTTATGTTAACAATAAAATTTATAATGGGATGAAAATAAATTGGAACCCATGGAAAAAATGTTGGGTTTCTGATGAGGACAATTTGTATGAATCCTACAATCCCACTGATCATGGAAAGAGGCCGAAGGGTTTGAGAGACCCTGGTTTGAAATCATATGAGGAGCCAATTTATTCTAATGACGAGGAAGAAGTAGACTTTGAAAGGAATAAGGACACTGAAGAGTCTGGTAAACAAGAGATGGAAGAAGCTGAAATAGAAGAAGAAAGTATGTCACCTCCTGATGTTAGAAGTGATCCAGATACTGTGAGCCCTAAGAGAAGAATGGACTTTGGACCTGCCATTCCACCATTAGCCTTACCTGAATCAGGACCAGTTCTTAGTGATTAAGAATATATTGACACTGAAGTATCTGATAATGAAGATTCAATGAAGAATGGAAATGGGAATGGAGATGATGATGATGATGATGGTGATAAACGACCAGTGGATGGTCTTGATGTAGCTCCAATAGAACCACATCAAACTGTGCAAGAAACAAATACCAGTGGCAATGGAGATTCTCTAGAAATCAGTGGAAAAGCAAGTTATGATAAACCGAAATATACTATGTGTGCTGCTATCTTGGAGGACAACCTTGGTTTTTCTGTTTTGGGTTTAGAGTATTCTGAAGAAGAAGAGGAAGAATCAGAATCTAATGCGGCTGTGAAGGAAAGCCAACCAGTTGAGGCAAGGTCTACTCATGTTGTTTATGCTGCATATGTTCATCTACCTAGTTCCACTGTCTCTCAGTCTGATTTTGATAGGTTCAAAATTGAGTTACTTGCTACTGTGAGAGATACAGTCAGAGAAGAAATTTCAAATGCTCATACTCAAGCTTCTCTGCATGTTTCTAAAGATTCTTTGGAATCCTTTTCAACAAGAGTATCAAATGATATTAGACCAGACCTGGCCAATACTGGTGAGTTTATTAGTAGGCACATAGCCTCTCTAACTCAGACTCTAAAGGAACTACAATCTGAAATAGTTTCTTTATCAAACAAATTTAGATCAACCATCTCTAGTATGATAGAAGTGTTGAGGAATCTGATTGAACATCTTAAGAAGTCTGATCTGAGGTAGTTGAATGCTGAGATAACTCAGATAGTTTCTCAAGCCAGTGCATCCAATGTATACATGATCACTACTCATGAGATAGAGGCTCTATGGCAGATTGTGCATGATGAATTGGCCGCCATTAGACAAGTTCTTGATTTGGACTCGTTGAGGAAGATGAAGGAGCACAGTGATCACATTCATAAGATGGTAAAAGTATATTCAAAAGATGCCAATAAAGCTCAGAAAGAGATCAAGGAAAAGGTTGATCATTATTTTTCAAAGATTTATACCAAGCATGAGATGACCGCGAATTTCAAAGTGTTGGATGATAATCTGAAACTACCTCTAGTCACTCAAGCTTTCAAGACTCAAGTTCGTCAGTTTCAATATTTTACTCCTACCTTAGAACGGTTCATGGTGAATAAGGATGATTTTGAGAAGGCTATGCAGTATGGGGCATAAGTTATTCAGGATTTCGTAAATATTTTTAAGCCTTATCTGAATGAACAAGCCACCGCCATTGTGTTTCATACTGCTGAACCTCTTAGTGCCTCTGATGTTGCTCCAAATCAGATCTCTGTTGCTCAGGCTCTATCTCAACTACGGCCAGTTCTTCAGCAATCTTCTCAACCAGATACTACTAGTCAATAGAAAATCTATGTGGCATCCTCTCCTCCACCTTCCAGAGTCATCTTACCACCTTTTAAAATTCGCCCAGTTCACCCTGCCTCCAATCCTTCCAACTTACAAACCATTGATCCTTCTGACAAAGGCAAAGCCCCGTTACATCCCAAGAAATAGTTGTGTCTTGTTGTTGATAAGGGGAACAATGTTCTATTTGTACTCTGATGAACTTTAAAACCTTTTTTTCTCTCCCTATTCTCTATGATGCCTTCTTTTAATCTCTTCTTTATATGTTTTACCTCCTTTTTGATTATACCAAAGGGGGAGATTTATATCTATGGATGAGAAACATACTATGGAAGGGGGAGCAATGATTACATAAATATACAAAGGCATAAATTCAGGGGGATATTTATATGTCATTGTGTTTTTATTCTTATTATACCTTGTCACTATTATTGATGATATATTATTTTTATTTATGACTAAGATTTGTGATTATCAAAAAGGGGAGATTGTTGAGCCGTCTAGAAGATTGTTGAATTCATCCTATGATTGCTGTTTTAATAATCACAAATCATCGTTACTTAATCCGGTTGGATTTCTCGTATACATATTCAAAATCTTTTAGTGATTCTATTTATATCAATTGGATCATTTTTTTATATGTTCTTTTTATTGATTTACTAGTATCCTATATGTCTTCTGGATCAAACAGACACTTTATGTTATGTTAAGTGAATGGTCGCACCGATCCATATTAAAACTGAACCGTCACACTGATCCATATCAAAAGACAATGGTCGCACCGATCCATATCAAAATACAACGGTCGCACCGATCCATATCAAAAGACAACTGCCGCACCGATGCTAATCATCTGAGTCACTGAAGATGTCTCACCGATGCTGATCAAATGAGTCACCGATAATGAAACACTGAGGCTGATCATCTGAGTCACCGAAGATGTCTCACCGATGATGATCATCTGATTCACTGATCATGACACACCGATGCTGATCATCTGAGTCGCCAAAGATGTCTTACCGATGCTGATCAAATGAGTCACTGATCATGACACACCGATGCTGATCAAATGAGTCATCGTTCATGACACACTGATGCTGATCATCTGAGTCACCGATCAGGACACACCGATGTATAACCACCGATGCTAATGCTGATGACCTACCGATCACTTGACTCACCGATAGTCATAAAAAGTTGTTTCAATTTCTTTATCATTATTTAATATATCCAACAATCATATTAGGTATATTTTAATGCTCTGTTGTTTATTTAATGAATATTTTTGGATGTCAAGGAACCGTACCTTGTACCTGCAAAAATAAATCATTTCTTTTTCTGGAGCTCGTCCCATAAATACAAGAAGTCCCTGTTGGTGCAAAAAGACGATGAGACACATATGAGTGCAATGATTGGTGGATGAGATAGATGTGGAAGACACGAGAAGAGCTCATACAGATATACATGCACGAACAAGAAGTCACAGAAGCTCATACACACTCAATCTTACTGAAGAAGAGTTCTGTACATTCATGAGGACATTGATGAACTTCATCGACTACATTTTTCACTATCTCTGAACCTCGATGCCAAGCAGACGACACTCTATTTTTCAGACAAAAACTAGAATAGGACTCAGAACCATTTATGATCATACTCAAGGAGTCCAAAGCATCACTGAAATCACTAGAGTCATTTCTAAACTCTACATCTCTGCTCTGTGATTCATTATTTTACATTTCGTGTAGTGTGTGTTATCAGCTGTATTTAACACACACACTGTCTCATGTACTTTAACTGGAGGATCTGTAAATCCACAACAAACTCTTTACATCTTTCATTTCCCACTGTAATAGTGGTAGAGTTCGTGTGTGACCTGGACAACTAGTTGCTATTGTTTTGTTTCCCACGAATATCAGTGGTTAAGATCTTGGACCTGGACAGTTCTAAACAGTTGTGAACCCCGATCCAGGGTGTGGATCAAATTGATATAAATTGTTGAGAGGACTAAGTATCAGCTTGAGACTGAACCTCTTGGTTATATCTACTGTGTTATTGCTTCAAAGTTATTTTTTTTATTCTGCTGGTAATTACATTAAAACCAAAACTGTTTTAAAGTCACTTTGATAATTGAACTCGCAAGTGTTTATATTAGTTGTAAATCAGTATGTTAGTTTCAAAAGTTAATCAATTCTTCTGCTTTGAATAACTGGGAAATAAACAATCCCTTGAGAACCCAACAGAACCTTTACATTGATATAAATTCACTACAGTTTAATTCAGTATTTTATTTGGGGGTTTTATGAAAATATTTTTAAACAGAAATTTTAATTGGAACTCAATTCACCCCCCTCTTGAGTATCCACTCCAACCAAAAAAATGAACTAGGATGTTTTTATGCTTTTTTTTCAACCTAGACATTCTAACACATCCATCTTATGCATAAAGAAATTACTATTTATAAGTACGATGAACTACCACATCACTAAACGATGACTATTCGTTTTTACATTACATCCTCTCTTGGATTACATTATGGTGGAAAATATATTTATATATATTATAAATTATATTTATTTTGTGTTAATATTATTTAATTTTTTTACAAAACATTTCATCATACATTCCATTTTCTATTAATACGATAATTTTGTTTGACGAAGTGTGGGCTCCAGACCCCTCATAGCGATATGATTCATTCATACAAAAAATGGAATGTATTAAGGATTGTTTACTAATTATATGATATATCTATTATATATAAATTTTTCTTACTTTCATTCTCTCAACACAACAATTAAATTGATACAACGTTCTTATGTATGTACTACTTACCGTCTCCATGAATGGTGTATTACCTTTCATAATTATATTGTATACCTATTATTGTAATTCAGATATCCTGAATATAAATTTTATTTAAATAATTATTAACATAATTAAATCATAATATAATTTTAAAGATCAAGAATGTCACAAATTAGGACACATGTGAAAAACAAAGTGGATATTACCCAAAGTGAAAACATAACATTGAATTGTTAACAAGTGGGAAATATAAAGCCATAATCAAAACATATTTGGTATTTGAAGTAATAATAAAATTCTTTGATGGATTTATAATAAATTTACTTTTTTACAGGTTATAAAAATGATTATTTTTAGAGTCAAGACAAAAGTTAAGGGGATTTTATCTCACTTTTGATTTCTATGAGATACATGATTTATTAACAGTCACTTATTTGGTATTGTGTATATAATTACCCTGAATGATATTTATGTATCTTATAATTAAATGAATGGGAATTTACATATCAAATTTTATGATCTATATTTCATGGGGATAATGTCTGAATAATAAAAATTTGTTAAAGTATTTTTTTCTCAAATTTCCTTCTTTGAGATACATGTTTTGTTATTCACCAAGGCATATATGATTCCATTTGACTTGTTATATCAGTAATTTCATTATTTTCATGATACATTATGCTTAATGTAAATAAATTTTCGTACATAATTTGTAACATCCCATGTATCCAACTAGTATGAGTTTATTGAAACAATCCAATAATTTTTATATTTTGTTAATGATTACGATTATATTGATAAAATACTATGATCCAGAAATAAAGAGCACTATGGATATTACCTCTCATATTTTCAATCTAGATAAATCTATGTGTTATTAGTATTTTAAAAACTTTTTAATTAAGAGAATTTATACTTTTTTATGAAAAAAATTATTGTATATATCTCTTCATTTAGAAATATTTTTTATTTCCAAACAATTTTTTCCCAAATGTTTTAATTTTTTCAAATGATTTTGAAGATAACTTTAATGTAAAAAGGAAATTAAAATTTATATGGTTTTAGAATATTTATATATATGTTTTCAATGAGATTTTTAAATAAATGGTTCTCAAAACATTTTCAACATTTATTTATTATTTTTCAATGTATCTTCAATGAAACGGGTTTCCCAACATTTTCAATAATTATTTAAATGTTCTCAAGTTGCTTTCAATGAAAAAAATTATATATCTTGAATCTTATTTTATAAGTTTTCAAGGAAATTCTTTTTCATTCTTCATTAACAGGTTTTTACGGAAAAGGTTTTCAGATTGATTTCAATTATTCTTTCTATGATTTCAATGTATTTTCAAATAAAATGGATTTAAAAAATGTATTATGGTTTAAAATACTTTTTAATATATGAACATATATTTTTTTCAAGAATTGTTTTTAAAATATACTTCAATGTTATATTTCATCTATGATGGAATTAGTTGATATTAATAATTCCCTTCTAGGAAATGATCCAGAGGTTCTATGAATATACTTTTATGAAGGGTTTATGTTATGGTGGAATAATTCTTACAACACCCATTTCACTTCCACGAGTTATATTCTTTTGAAACCCTCTTCTCTTCATGGGTTATGATTTGATTAAATAATTAAAAACCTATATATTTTCAATAGGTAATGATGTGATGGAATGTTAATTATAGCAATTTCATTTCATCATTTAGGATTTGATATTTGAAATACTAATCTCTTTCATGGGTCATGATATGATGAATGATTTTTTGGAATAATAATGTAAAATCACATTATGTGATGGGAATGAACTATACCTCCTACCAATTAATTATACAATGATAAATGTTTCATGAGATCAATGGGATCATGAAAGGGCATTCCAAGTCCGAAACAATATAGTATATGGAGCGGAATACCAAACCTAAAAAAGAAGGTATATAGGAGGGAATCGTAATCCTGAAACAAGGGGGAATATGGGAGTACATCCCATGATCTAAACAAGAGGGTAAACAAGAGGAAATTTTATACTCTAAACAAGATGTTACATGGGAGGACATCCCTATACTGAATGAATAGGGTGCATACGAAGGAATCTCAGGCTCAAAGTAAGTACACAGATGATTAGCCCAAGATTAACATTATTGAAAGGCCTTAATAGGCTACCATTTCATTGGGTTTTTATATGCATATTTATTTTCCACAATTCAATGTCTCATTCATATGTTATGATTTCATGTATTTTTTTCTTTATTTATATAAGATTCATGTAATCTGAACATCCCATATTTATTATGATATCTTATATGAAGGGTGTTATCATTAAAAGATATTCTCAAATACCATACCATTTTCTTCATGTTACAGTTAATAATTTCATTTATTTATCCTTGCTAAGCATGAATTCTCACTTAATTCATATGATTCCTTTCTCCAGGTAATGAAAATCTTTTATAGGTATGTGTACTAAAGGTGGAGATATTTATGTGATATTCTAGTGATCATTGACCAAGATAGATTATTTATTTTCATATTTATAAAGTCCCTAATATATTATAGTCCTCAGGTTTGTATTTTTCTATTTTACTAAATATTCATGTAAAATGATGTGATACCCTTGTATGTTAAGATTAGTTCACTATAATTTCACTTTATTTTGATCATTAGAATTTAAATTTCACTTAAATATCTACATTATTTATTTGGGATATACTTATTTCTTAAAACATATAAAATTTATACAACTGGTACATTACCACGAATGTTATTTTATTGACTGTAGAATTATTAATAATACATATTTATTAGTCAATTCATAAATTTATATATTATTCATATTGTTCATAATTAATATTGATCATCTTATATATGAGGAATTCAATATACACATAACGATGAGTGTGTCCCAAAATATTATACTCCCCTGATGGATCGATTGTCATATAAGTTGAATAAGTATGCTAAAATTAAATGGTTTTTTTAAATAGTTTTAAACAATCATGTGATTAACCTTGAAATTATAGATAAAATTATGATTGAGATCATGAAATCAAATTTTTAATATTTCTTTCATTGATAATTCAGTTATTATTAATGAGATTATTTCGTTGAAATATATTTCAGATCATGTTATGGACTAAATGGAATGTGTGTTATGTTATTTACATTGTAGAATGATTATTATATAGGAAATCAAGATAATTATTTTATTGAATTGGTAGATATGTCTCTATTTATTTAGCACAATATATTTTTTATTATATATCCAATCATGATTGTAATTTCATTAATTAAATGACATACAATTATAGTTATCAACCATGCAATATTGATTATGCCCTTTCTAATCATAAAAGTCAAGTTATTGATTAAATGAAATTAATAGGAAATTATTTATCACTCAATATATATTATTACTATTTATTTATAATTTACCTGATTCTATATAACAATTTAAAATCATCTGTGGTTACACTTATTTTTTTTCTTCAATAGGATACGAAGAAGGTATATTTTTATCAGATCAAGGATACAGAATATTTACATTCAATTTGATTCAAATTATAAAGTCAAATGTATGAGAAAAATAATGTATATATATATTTTAACAAGACTAAAAAAATATTTTGAACTTCAACATATGTTACCATGTCTCTAAAGATGACGTAATAATGTAACTACTAGATTTGGATTACTATTGTGGTGGTATTTTCTTTTAAAACCTACGATATTTTTATTGAAATCAGTTTCTGAAAATTTTTAAAATAATATAGATGTGTATATGTATAAGTTTTTCATTTTTAAATTGGATTTTATTTGTCTTTTAATGAATGAAATCCCAATTTTAGTAGTTCCTTTATATTGAAAATGGTATATGTGTAAAATTGTTCTGGATATAGTTTTACATTTGATTTTTTATCCCATCTGTATTTTGGGGCCTCTGGGGTGTATTTAGGTGCTTGACCACATGAGAATCTATGTATGAGGTTGTTTGATATTACCACTCCTTGAAATGTCTTTTGTGATTATAGCTTTTTCATCTCTGGGGACCTTCCTCCTTTTGTTAGACACTTACCAAGACCAAAATGGATTAGAAGGTGTAGTTTACTTCATAGAGTTTCGTGCATTGGTCTTTTCTATGAAAAAAATTTATCTAAGGGTTTCAATAAAGATTATGAGTTCTAAAGGTTTAGACCCATGAATTTTTGTTCAGTTATGTATTAGGGATGTAAAATATTCTTTTGGAATCCATCATCAGAGATATATTTTGGGGTGTCTGTTTTTTTATAGAGGCATTTGAGGTTTAATTGTTGAGTGTACATAATTTAGTGTATCCTTAAAGTGTTTATTTACATCTCTCTTGGATGATATATAGGTATTCAATTTATTCAGACTTGGTTTTGAGAATTATTATCTTAAATAGGCTTAATAATTTGTATCATTGGTCAGCCATTGAAGGGGGTGTTCCTTTTTTGGAATATAATTATGCCACATAACTTAATGTTGTTATTTTTGTTACATGGTGTACACCATATGTCGATGTGTTCTTGACTCCTTAGATGTGGGTATAACATAGGGTGAATTTATAGAAACTTAGTTTGTATATTTAATTCTAGTTGGGTTATGGATTCCATGAGTATATCTTTTCAATGATATTTATATGGGATTGTATTTCATAGAGTTTTACAAAAACACCTTACCATGATAGTTGTAAGCCATTTATTAAAGATGTTTGTTTCATTAGATAAATATTTTACATTTTTTGGTATCATCATTTAGAAATTATGGTTTGTGGATATGATTAATTACCATTTAGAATGTTCTTTAGAGTAGTGATCTACATGTGGTTTTGAACAAGTTTCTTGTGGATGGCCTTTCTCTGTGGAGTTTTTTGAATTACTTATATACATTTTTCGAATGTGGTAGATAGGGGAAAAGATATTATTTTTTAGAAAGAGGTTATTAGTTCTTTAACAATTTTTGGTTATTTCAAATTTGTTAGTAGATGAATGTTCCATATCAATTTATTTATATGTTATTTATTTAACATTATTTATCCTTATTTTAAGAGTATTTAATCAGTTTCCATAGGATTCCCAATCTATTAGAATAGTTACCATTGGATTCAATCCCATTTTGACCTCAAATTATACATGATAATTTTTGGGGTAGATGGAGATGTTGTGGAGATTTTTTGACAACCATAATATAAATTTAATGTTTATTTTATACAATTTTATTTTAATTTAGTCTAATATAAATTTTTTAATGACTCAAGATTATAGTTTAATAAATTAAAATTTTTTTTTACTGTGAATGAGTTACACATGATCAAAAGTATCTCTACAAAAACTATGCAAGGGGTTTTTCAATAGGGAAATTTCATTTTGATTAGTTGAATTATGGTATATACATCTTTGTGTCACTTGGGAGAAATGTTGTAGGTGGTTCTTATATAGGTAGTACCTCAGGCTTGGTTGGTGTTTATTTAGTAAAACTTGGATTCTTAATTATGTGGTTTACATCAATATTAAAATATTTATTTTTTGTATATATTGTAAATTCCACATTAATATTTTTAATCAAAAAAATCTTCCCTCCATTGCTATTATCCATCATGAAACCAAACTACTAGTTATCCTACATCCTATCCCTTACATGTACACCCTTGTGTGCCCCTATCTCTCTGTGTGTGAAATTCATCACAAGACCACTCTCCCTGCCCGTGAAATTCTTTATATATCCCCCACTTCTTAGCGGTAATGTCACTCATATAACACATTATGTCGCCCACCTCTATCTCGCATGATGCCTCTCCCTTTTTCCATCTTATGTCATTTTCTTCACCCTTATTTCAAGGAAATTATCAAAATAATCCACATGTTATGGTCTCTTCTCATCCAACATAGACCGTTCAAGCACTAATTTAGTTTGGTGGAACTTATTTTATAAGTTCCATTAATTTTTATGGGTTGGTTTGGGTCTTATAATATTCTTTATTATACGTTTAGCCATCCCCCATTAAAGGAAATGCATTTCATACAATTTAATTTATCCTATCATCAATTTTATGTAACTGTGTCTATGCCATCAATTTTTATTATTTATTATTAACATATTTTTATTTTATTTGTATGTTTGTTTGTTTATGATTATATATATGACCCCTCAGGGTGAAATGTTAAATAAAAATTATTTATAAACCCATGAATTATGTCTGAATCCATTCAATGTGTTTATAAAAACTATTCATGAGATTATAAATAATTGTTTTGGTATTTTATGTAGTTGCGAGAACTGTCATGTTCTTTTAGAATGATTTTTTCAGTTTATATGAATTAAAAAATGATATATTTTTTGAAATATTTTTATTTTTTTGACATGGGATAGGTTTTTTCAAAAGGTTTTGTGATCCCATGTATATTTCATTTGGAAACTCCCCATTTATTTAAATATTTTTAATGCTAATTTTTAAAAAGGGAAAAGTTACTTCTCATTTGAGTTTCAAAATTGATTTGGAAAATGTCCATGGAATTCCAAGCATGTTTCATATAGAGCTTTATGGGATGGTATTATAGGAAAATGATTTTTCATAAATTATATGACACCCTCTTGATCCCCGTTCTGATTATTTTTACCCATAGTGGAATTGAAACCCATTTTGGGAAGTATACATTGAAGCATTATATATAATTTTTGGGCTTGATTACTTGGACGATTTTGTGAAGGTATGATGTGGTTATTGAAATATATTAAATGTTTCATCCTTGAGGTATGTAATTATTGATTATGAGCATCCCCATTTAATTCTCCCGGCAGAACATGGGAAATGTTGTGGGAGACATGGTGGTTGATTCCCTAAACTAAGATTGTGATTTGAACCATTTCTCCTGCGATTGAGATAGCTCTTATTGGGATTGTTTCCCCATGAGATAGATTGTTCTCAAGGTTGTTTGAGACTCAAAAAACACTAGTGGAGACTATTTGGGCCTAAAGGGTACCATGTGTGCCTGATCTTGTTTTATGGTCATGTTATGTACTGTAATATTTCCTTGGTTCAATCTAAGTCATTCTTGTTCCTATTAATATCTGGATAAATAGTATCATGACACTAAGATCAATTTTTTGGATTGTGTGGGGGATTTACCATGTGATTCAATTGTATGTCTTATTTTTTTATTTTACTTCCTGAATTATATGTTAATATTATTTATTTTTCTCTTGTTATAAGACATAATATAGATATTCATGACTATGTGTTTTATTCTATTTTCATGGTTTACTTTTTTAGAATATTATAATATTTATTATGATATAGTTATAAATAAGAAATAATGAAAATAATTAATTTTATTTTATTTCATTATATTTTTAGAAATGTTTTTAAAAATCTCTACCTCTTTAGAATCATGAAACCTTGTTTGTTTTTAATATCCATGTCAGGGGGCTCTGAGGTCATTGGGCCTTCTTTTTTAACACAGTTTGTTTTATAATATTCATTATAAAACCATGTTTAAAATTAAAATCCTTTTTAGTTTTCATATATTTATTTATAATAGTTAGTTTTGTGAAATTATTATAAACTGGGACTTCAAAACTATATTTGTGTTAAGTTAAACTCGTAGGGAAAAGGGTGTTTAAACTTATTTTTTAATTTAACAAAAATCATAAAAAGGTTTTTAACACACATGTGGTATGTTAATGTTTATCTGAAAGCCTTATGAAAAATATTTATATTTAATTTTAATTTTGAATAAGAATTTATAGGATGTAATATTAATTGGTTCTCCTAGATTATGTCAGTTGTGGGGGATTACTGAGTTATTATGTGATGACACTAATATTAATTTATCATTTTTAGCTTATTTAATATTCTTTGGACTGTTCTCCATGAATTTATTTTTAGAGGATACATTTATTATATAACATTCGACAAGATATTACTATTACATTATTTTATAATGTACATCCCATTATTTCCATAGGACTCTTGATGGGTTTCCATTTATTTTATTTGTCTTTGATATTTACACTTTTACTACAATATTTGGTTGTAGGTAATCTATAGTGGCTAAAGGGTGAAACAAATGCATTTGGGGGGGGGCATCATTTCCGGGTAGGACATAGAGATTGATGTGGCTATGGATGTTTTTTAGGATCATCAAAATCTATTTCTTTCATTTTTTGTCATTAGGATGATATTTATATATTAATTTCTCTTTGGAAGTCTAATGAAACAAACACAACATCAGTAACCCAAATCCAGTGTACACTTTATTACATTTACCTAGAAATATAGGTTAAAATATTAATGGTCCTATCATTTTAGTATTCATAGATAGGAATATATTTACACCATACTCATTTTATATTGGGGATAATGTTAAAAAACAATAATGTAACATATTCAACATCCTTGAAAACATTATATTAAATCCACTTTGTATCCAAGAAAAAGGGAAAAAATAAGAGTGATCAAAAATTCCATGTACATGTTAAATTCATTATAAAATATCATGTTTAAATAATTTTTAATAAATATAGAAAGGTAAACAATAGAAAATATATTTCGTTTGATCAATAAATTTAACATCATAATTAAATAACGAATCATCAATATGACAAGGTAAATAACTAAATAAACCTTCCGTTTAATCAAGAAATTGGTCACAAAATGAAATTATGGATAATATCAATCCAATAATTCATTGGTTAATAAAAATTAAAATATGAAATAAGGAAAATGCTTAATTTGAGATTTCATTATCATTTACATCATGACACTTATAATGTCAACACATTCTATAAGGTGGTTAAAAAATGTGGGTAAAAACCCTTTAATTTTCTAAGCTGATTTATCCAATAATACATACCAATTTATTTTGAGTATATATAATTTTGGTACCCAACCATTAATGTATGTCCAAAGAATTCATCATATACCTAATGATTGATTGAATTATTGAAAATATTTCATACCATAAAATTTATGAATTATTTAATTATTATGGTTTTATTAATACTTCAACAATTAATAAAATAATATTTAAATTAAACATCATATATTAAAATAGTATATATTTTAGGAAAAATAATATTCATGATACATAGAATATGGATATTTAAAATAAATAAAATTCCAAATGAAAAATGATCATAGGAAAATAATTTTTTCATGGGAATGTTAATAATAAAAAATCAATCAAGAAATGAGTGGAGACCATTGATTCATCAAAAATATAGGGTCATGAAATAAAATAATTTCCTTTAAAAGGATAAAGGGAATGGATGTTAAATATTGAAATAATAATCCAAAAAATATTTATCTGTTCGAAACTAATCAAAATCTATATATGAAGATACATTTCCTACAATTCATATAGTCATGGGGATGTCTATTATTAGTTTCTACATTAAAAACATTCCCATTGACTTTCGGATGAAAAAAATAGTTGAAAAATAGTAGACATATGTATATTTCAATCCATTCAATAAATTATTGAATAACATAAAATATCATTATTAAATCATTTGACCAAATAAAATGACTTGGTAAAATAATTTTGAAAATCATAGTCATGGATGGAAAATATATCCAATTTGTTGAGAAAAGAAGTATAATTTTTATTTAGAAGTTTATTCACATCATTCAAGAACCAACAAAAAAACTGGAAGAATTTATTGAAACCACTTAGATAACTATTTTTGAGAAAATAATTAGAGGTTACTAAGGATAAATGAAAATATTTCATCAAATATATTAAAATAAATCCCAAAATAATTTGAAATTGTATAATAGAATACTACCTCATTAATAACATAAAAAAATTTAAACCCTTTAAATAATAAATTTGGGTTGAAACATTAAACGAAATTAATAAATATTTTTTTTAAATACATTACTTGGGTAGTTTATACACCAAATAAAATTGAATTGGTGCATATTAAAAAAATTAATAGAATTGAAAATGAGATGAAATACCTTACCTCAAGCTTCCCTTTAGATGAACATGAATTAACCACCTATATAATGTCTAAAATAATGTTATTAATTTATATTAGAACAATATTCACATTTAAAATAAAATATATGACCTCTTATAATAGCATAACACCATTTACTTAATAAAATTTCATTACCTCCACTGTTTTATGTGTTAATTATAATGTCTTCGCGGGCATTATTTCTAAAAATATTTATAGTTAAAATGCATAAGCTATTGATACATAATCTCTAAAATAATACCAATTCAATTAATTTCATATTAAATTATTAAATAAATTTTGTGAATTATTATTTAATGTTGGAAATTGTAACTAAATTGCATCACCTAAGAGAGATGGAAGGCTGTACATATGAATGAGCGATGATATCATTAACTTAATGGGAGAAATTGAAACCAATTTTATTAAATTTTAATTTTAAATAATAATAATAATTTTATATGTTTTACATATATTTAATAATTCCATAGTTATGATTATCCGCGTTAGTGGGTGTTTTAAATGAAATTATATTGGTTCATGTTCTAGTAGTCCTCCACAAACATGTGCAATGTGTTGGATTCTCATTTAATGTAGAGGGATATAGATAAATTTTATTCCATAAAAATTATAAAATATTAGTATATTAGATATATTTATGTTATTATATTGTTTTTTAATACATAATTGATTTTTTTAAAAGAATGAAAAAGAAAAGAAATTATTATGGTGACTACCTTTTTTTAGAGAAACCTTTTTTCGAACTCCTCTTATGGAAACTAGTGATGATATTTTAGGAATAAATGAAGACCTAAAATGTTGGGAGACTATTTTTTATAGATATTTATGCGGGTTATTTGATCAAAAAGTATTTATTCATGTGAATAAATTCAAGGAGTGAGTTTCCCTTTATAATTGAGGAGTGGAATTTTCATTAATACCCAAAACTATTCAATAATGTGAATTCACCCTCATGAAAAGTGCCAATAAAATTTACATATAATGGATTGGAGGTAAGTACATCCTTATAAAATCATCCAAGAAATAAAAAAAATACATTTTTTTTAAACAGGATACACCCTTATTCTCTATGTTTACTTATTTTTTAATTTTTTTTTTCAATGTGGTAACTATTTTCTATAACCTAGGTAATTAATCGATTAAGATAAAAATTACAAAATTATTATTATATAATTTTAACCAAATAATTATAAATTTTATATTCATTTCATGAAATTGTGATTTTTTATTTTTAAATAATAATTATTATATAAACATAGGTGATGTATTAAATCATATCATAACATTAACCGTTGTAATTAATTTTTAATTTTTTTACTAATGATTATGAAAAAAATTATATTATAAACATTAAATAACATTAATTATGATAATTAAAAATATTTAATACATTTTAAAATATCCAATTCATATAATTATAATATTTTATTTTATTAAAAATTCATAAATTGTGTTCAAACACATGTTTTTCAAGAAATAAAAATTTTATGTATAAAATGATCATATATTAACTATATGACTAATAATCATCATTATTTGGATTTAAATTAATATATATATATATAATATAAATTTCATTTAAATCTCCCTTCATTAAATATTATGTTAATTAATTGAAATTTATAGACAATATACCTTTTTAAATAAACATTTTTTATAAAGAAAAAATATTTTTTCTCAAATATACACAATTAAGCTCTAAATAACATTATATTTAATTATCTAAAATTGATAGTTAGTAAATATTATATAATAAATATTAATAAAATTTATTTTTAAATAAAAGGGTGATTAATTAATTAACACATAATTGTTTTAATAAAACCATGTTTCTAAGGGAACACCTCAAAAATTCATTCTTGGATTATTTTGACCATGTAAGTTAAAAATCGATATTCATGCTATCAAATTCATATTTTTTCTGTAAAAAATGTAATTTTGAATTTTATTATTTTTTTATAAAAATATAATGTCCACCTAATATAATTTATTCTCATTTTTTATATTCTTCCATCATGTAAAAATTTCTCCCTCAATGTTTTATTTTACGTTACCTTCTAAAATAATCTTGGTTGTTTATCTTAGTGACATACTCTTGTTATTTATTCCACCATTCTTTGACTAATATAAGTACTATTACAATTTGAACAATCAGATTTTTCAAAAATTTATTTCTAGTACTAAATATATTGATGGGATATTGATAATAAGGTAGGATAATATCCAATCTACTTATCTATTGTTGATCACATCTGTTGGGTTTAGAATGGTCTACCAAAAAATGATGTATGTAAAATATAATGTATATAGGACATTAGTTTAGGAATTTTCAACAGGTAATAAAAATATGTAATCCATTCTAAAATTTGAAAGGTCTTATAGTACCTGAGACTTAGTTTTACATTCTTACCAATCATTATTAATCCATTCAATGTATATAATTTCATAAAAACATGATCTACCACATGAATTTACAATTATTTTCTATGATTTAAAACTGAACTATTTTTCCTAAATTTTTTGGCTTTTATATAATCTGAAAAATTATTTATATTATTTATATTTTATCAAAATATTATGGGCCTAAAATTATCCTTTCACCAAATTCTTCATAATAAGTTAGAGTATAACATATCAATCCAAATAATTCTTCACAAGGTATAATATGAATACAAGAATGTAAACCATTATTATGGGAAACTATACTATAGGTAAATAATGATAATAAATTCCTTGAATGACATAATAGATTGACCCCATCATGTATTTAAATGTTTTAATAGTAATTTTATAATTCAATTTAGTTTGAGTATTATAGGTGGTTCACATACGAAGCTCAGTATCAAGATCCTTTTGAAGATGCTACAAAAGTGTATATGTAAAACATGGATCATGATGAGACAAAATGAAAAGTGGTTCCCCATGCAGTCTTATCTATTAATTAATATATTCTTTTCAAGGTTGTAAAGAGGTAAATATTATATTATAGTGAATAAATGTGGTGATTTGGTTAGGTTTCTAATAATAACCCACATTGACTCATTCCTTCTAGGATCCAGTCATAGTTCTATGGAAAAATCCATAGTAATGGCATATAATCTCCACAATAGAATATTAAGAGGCTCATGAACATGCATGGATTATTCTTAACATCATTTACCTGTTGAAATACCAAACATCATGAAACTTAATAAATAGAGTCCTACTTCATGTCATCACACTATAATTTCTCCTTCAATCCCCTTTACATATTTTTCTATAATTTTGTATATCGAAATTCAAGATGTCAACATGATCTAAAAATCCTCTATTATAATACTGTATAAATTGAACATAGAATCTATTCCCATATTGTACTACTCCATATTCAAAAACTGTGTATTCAAACCAACCATCATTCACATCATTAATTTTCATTCAAAAATTCACACCATCAAAAAGATAAAATTTTATGTCTTATAATAATTAATGTTTTCCATAATTTATAAAAGAAGTAAATTCATCCATTCATTAGTAATTACAATTTCAATATTTACTAGATCAATTAATTTAACATCCCTCTAAATCTTCATTTGATCTAGTACTTTGTGATCATTCTATCTCAATGAATATGGCACCTTAATTACCATCCCTGGGTGGTAGTGTATTGAGACATTATAATCTATCAGTGTCTAAAGCCATAATTCCTACATCATGTTTAGATATTTCTATAAAAATATGTATTTTAGGCTCTTATGGCCCTTAATATCTCATTTCATTCACCATAGTACAAATTTCTCTATATATTTTATTTCAACATAACATGTAAAAACTAAAGATAATTGGTTGGAAAATTCTGTTCATGATCATTCCACTTCCTTAATGTATATTCAATAGAATAATAATTTTTTACAAGTAAAAAACCAATTACCTTCTTTGATGAATCAATATATATCAATATTACATTATCTCATGATGCTTGAGTGAGAATCTGAAAATTGAACAACCCCTCTTCAATTCTTAAAAACATTTTTCCTATTCATTTATCAAATCAATATAACCCCATTATGTATAATCATGGATAATGGGTTCGATTATTAAGGAAATTATAAATTATTATCTAATATAAACATACCCAATCAATGAAAATAATTACCATCGTTTTTAATATTAGTGCAAGATATTCAATGAATGAATTCTTCATTATAAGAACAAAAGAGATTCCATCCTTGGAGACAATATAGACCACAAAAGAAACAATTTAAAGCTAGAACCCACACCGGATGAATCTACCATATAACTATTTTCATTGAATACTAGTTATAATTATAATAAAATGATTCACTATGTCCCCATAGAAATATAATACTCCATGATATTATTAATGAACAAAAATGGAATTATCCTTATATTCCTTGATCGTTGTTCATTAGATCCATAACACCTAATAGTGTATTAGTCAATCAAAATAGTGTTTCAATAAACTAGTAATTTATATACCTCATTCATAATTTTTTCTTCGAAATGCATTCTTTTTTTACTCACAATTAATTATACCTAGAATGAAGGTCATTTATTTAAAAATATTTATCTATATGATGTTGATCAAGTAAGTCATCATTCTAGGGAAGTAGATATTATTTGGTTATAAAAATAGCATCTATTTCACTATAATAAATTCAATGCCTCATGGACCCACATTTATTTCTAATGAAGAAAATATTAGTTACCCATGGAGATACATTAGTATGAATTATGCCCTTAACACACAACTACACTAGTTGTATTTTCAACTACACAAGTTCCACAAAGATCATTTTATCATGAATTTTACATATTGTTCTTGCACTATGGATTAATTAAAGGTAAAAATAATATTTATACTCGTCTGTATCTCCATGTAATTCAATATAACATCAGTCATTGTATTATAATACAATATGTACATCCTAAATATGTATATTACCTTCCCCATCCACTAAATTTTGTTTCTATTCTTTACCAACCATCTCTTTCAATAGACATATTAGGCATGTATCTTTACATAATTCAAATGATTAATTCTCAAATAAAAAATTAATGAATCAAATATCTTCATAATATATCATAATTTCATTCTCCGTGTAATTAATTGTTTTCATCTTATTTTGACATCCAATCCATACCATGAATTATAAGAAATTTTAAAAGAGTTATGCTAATAATTTATATAAATTGAGAACATTTATGTTTCATAATGGGGACTACCAGACATATCCTTTCTATGGTAAGAAATAAACTATACATTTAAATATATGTCTCACTTCTGAAGGTTTTATGGATATATATAAGTTCATTTTAAAAAATTGAGTGTTTAAAAGATTTGGATGTTTTTGGATCAGATAATGTATTGTATATGTTTGAGTCTATGATTAATGAAACATACACATAATTTTTTGGTATTTACACCTTAGTTTTTGTGATCACAAATAACATGTAATTTTTCTCTTATCTTTTTATATGGTATCTTCCCATAACACTTGGGTAATTGGGGTGAATATTTACCCATTTCATTATAGATAATCCATTTTACATCATTGAATTTATTCAAACTCTTAAATTCATAATCCTGTTAACCCTTAACTAAAAAAATGTAAAAAATTCACATTCCATTCTAGAATTTTCTAGGATGTTTCATTCCACGATTTTCTCTTAATAAAAATTGACTCGTCACCATATTCATATTTGATGGATTCTCTATTTGTTTGGGTTCAAATGACCACTCCTTATCTTGATTCCCCTTAAATATATTAGATCTAGAGAATCCATTCTCAATTTTATAGATTATAAATCCAACTTATCATATAAAGAAAAAAACTGAAACCAGCTCACTTTGGGGAATTTTCCACAACCTTTAATGAAATGATCAATCATTCATTTCATATTGGGTATCTAACCCATATCTTACATAGGTAGAATTATAATTGTTCCCTAATGATATGAAATATGAAATACTTATTTTTTATTTATTAAAATAATCATTCAATTCATTTTATCCCATTTTTCATGAGAAACGTATTTGTCAAATAATGCATAACAAAGATCATTCCATCAGATGCATTTTTTGTTCCTCTCTTTTATTTTGGATCAATGACCACAATTTCATTAAATTACAATATATATATTATAATACCTATATAAAAATTTATTTTTCATTCTAAGCTAAGGCTAGAAATATGTTTTCAATGGACTTAATCAATTTCTTCACTACTATAGTATTAGTAGTCCCACTAAGTAATATGGGTTTATGTTGCACAATGTGATCTAATTTAGGGGAATAACATTGTAACAAAATAGGTTTTTCTATATAGGAAAGTATATTCACAAAAACCTCTGTAATATACCCTCATAGAGACATGATATTAATTGATCCAATACATGTATTTTTTTTCCCATTAGGGAAATTACTACATTGACCAAGAATGTTGATACACTTATTTCGTATAAGAGAAATTTTTTAAAAATTGAAAATACTATATTAACATAAAAATAATGAATCTTAAATCAGAATTTATAAATCTAATTATGGTGTAAAAATTAATTTAAATCATAAATTTCTCTGTTTTTAAAATTATAATCATAAAGATGGGTTCTTTGGGGATATCATTGAATAATAAAAATATTTTAAAATTGATCAGAAGGGCTTGTAAGGTGTAAGAACATGGACCTAATTTTTAAGTATATGTCCTTTTTTATGCTTTTCATGGTTATAATGTTAAGGTTCATGAATTGTTGAATCTAAAGAACCTTAAATGAAGTTTTAAGGAAAAGGGTAAGTCACACGGGTGGTGCACGGTTTGTCTAACCATGTGGACAAACCGTCTGTGGAAGGACATCCGAGGTAGTGGCTAATGCACGGTTAGAGCACGGTTTGACTAACCATGCATCCAAATCATGTGTGGAGGGTCTGCGGAGGAAGTGACTAGCGTATGGTTAGTGCACGGTCTGTGTAACCATGTGAGAAAACTGGACATGCACTTATGTGAGATCTTAAAAAAGTGTATCTCACACGTTTTTTCATCTAAGTGGATAGTGTTTCTTCCTAAGTGGCCATAACTCGGGATTTTTCTTCTCATAATGTCAAAGAAGGTTCTCCCATCAATCCGGAAGTGATCTAAAGACTTCTCTCAGCAAATCGAATCTAGAAGCTTGAGGTATGTAGACGTTCTTCTTGTTTCTTGTATGGTTTCTTTGATCTACTTATATCAAATTCCCCTCTTCTCTCAATTTTTAGATCTATGACTATTATGGGTAGATATAAATGTTTGTATGACATGTTTGATGAGTTTTGGTCTTGGTCTTGTTAGGTGAAGAGATCTAAGGCGAGTTCTTGGAGAATCTACCCAGTTTTCTTGTGCATTCTTCGTTTGTGGGGGGTTTTGTCAAAAACTTTGAGGTAGGTGGTTTGTGACTTTCCATTGATGTTCATTGAATGTTTTATAAAATTTCTACCAATACCCTTTAACGGGGTATTTTGTGTATACCGTTTTAGCCTTATTGTTTCCTGCTTTTCTTATATGCTAGAGTAGAGGATATTGTTTGTGAATATGGTGAATTGTTGTTCTTTTGATGTATTGACCTTGCAAGTTTCCTGTTTTGAACTTTGGGTCTTGTTTTCCCATTAGTCTTCTGTTTACTTTCCATGACTAGTATAGTACGATGGTATGACTGTAGTTCTAATGTTCTGATATTCCATAGAATGCTAGCCAAGTAGTTCTTGAGGTTTACCTTGTCTGTTACGGACGCTATGCTTATTTGACTTACAGAGGACCATGTTAACCTAGTGTAGTAGAACACAGTGAGAATGGACATAATTGATTTTCTAGAGAGTATTTATAATTTTACGATGAAAGAACACATTGGGAATTGACGTTGAGTGCTTCTTTAGAGTGTATGTAGTTCTTTGACGTGGGCCACATGGGGAATTAGATGTTGACTGCTTCCCCATAGCACCTGTAGTACGATATGAGACTATATATGGAATTGACAATGAGTTCTTCCCTAGAGAGTCTATTCTTTAGTTTATCCAGAGCGGTGAGACTTTTTGTGACTTCCAGAGGGTTTCTATTACATTTAGGATGAACCATATTGGTTAGGGTGTGAGAACTACCAAGAGGGTTACCTGTTTGTCACTTCTTTCTTGAGTATCTGATTACTTGTTTGGGACTTAAATTCTTGAAACTATAAATTGTTTTCTATTGAGTACCTTCATGTTTTTTTCTTTCTGTACTTTTAACACCATATATTCATTGACTGTTAGAAACATATCTCGTGGTGGTTTCCTTCTAGGATTTAGTCTCACACCATGTCCGGGCCAAGCTTTTGGGCCCAAACAGATTATATTTTTGTAGGTATAGATAAGGGCAAGCACCCTTCTTCTTTAGGTACATGACTTGTTGTGGAGTTGGAGAGAACGGGACCAAGCATGGGTTTGTGATGCTGAGGTGTTGTTATCTGTTTTCCCTGTATTTTTTGTTCATTAATGTTTATATTCATCATTGCGACTTTTTTAGATGATTTCCAAGACCTATATGTATCATGCCTAATTTATATATATTTATGCTCCAATTGTTTTTTATTAGTCTTCTGCTGTTTATTGTTGTTGGATATTTATTGCTTCCTCTATTGGGTGTTGTTTACTTCTGCTGTGTACTCTTCCAATGAGGGCATAGTTTCCCCACTATCACACCCAAGGCCCTCGCTGCTAGTCAGCAGCCTCTCACATTCAAGGAAATTTGCTTGAGGCCATGTGACCAATTGGGTACGGGATGCCTCTATGTGGCGTCCAGAACCGGGACATTACAAAGTTGTATCGGAGGAATTCTTTTCTCTAGAAATACTGTATGGATCCTATATCCAGGGATAGGACATAATAGGTACTTGGTAATAAGCTATGCCTGGGAGTAGCTAACCCGTGTATAGGGAAAAGTCATACTACATCGTTTAACAAAATTTTACTAGTTTTCAATTTTATAGTTGATTTGATTTCACCATTGGGTGATTCAAATGTCTTTTCTATTACCGTTGTTTTTATTGAGGTTCTATTTCTGTCATAAACCGATGAGATGAGGGTATTCCATCTCATTCATCATATAGGAACTTTCTAGAATTCACATGTCATGAATTCAATAGATGCCATCTAGGATGCATTAGAAATTGCTTGTTGTTGTGATAGATGTTGTGTAGAATATTCATGGTGTTGTGATAGATTCCTTGATAAAAATACCTGTTGTTTGATAGAGTGTTGTTTGTAAAGGTTTTATTTGAATGGACACCAAATTTTGGTTCCTAAGATGTTATGCGCCCTCATGGATCGGAACATGGAAGATAATATCCTTGTATTTTCTTGTTTTTAACATGTGTAAGATGCCAATATTTGATTCGTGGGTAGTATGGGCCCTCATGGATCATAATTTGGCACTATTAATGTTTGTTTGAGTGTTTCTCTAGGTTCCAAAGTAGTTTTAGAGGCTTACTGTTTCGAATAACCCATAATGCACGTCGTGTAGTTTTGACTACACACATTGTGTACTTTTATTCGGGAAGAAAGAGCCTTTATCTGTAAACACCATGTACTTATATGTTTCAGAACCTATTAATCTTGATCTGAGGTGTGCATTTGACCTTGCAGATTCATTCCACTGATACATCCTCTGGTAGTATGCTAGCCCCAAGGTGGTGATCAGACACCAAATATGGCTGATCAATGACCTCTTGCAGATCCTCCTATTGTTCTATCCTTGGAAACCACAGTTATACCAGTTGAAGGTGCTTATGTGACGTCTAGGGAAGGATTTTGGAGGATGATGCAGACTTTCCAGGGTTCCCCGCTTCCTATCCCATCTATGGAAGACATGATGTGGGTTTTCCAACAGCTTCATCCTCCCACCTTCACAGGGGAAGGAGGACCTCAGGATACAGAGTCATGGATTGAATCCATGCTAGCTATCTTCAAGAATATAGAGAATCCTCCAGAAAGGAAGTTCAAGGTCACAACCTATATGCTACGAGACTCCACCAAGAGGAGGAGGGACATGATCTCACAGGCGGTTCGTCACTAGATTATGGCGTGGGAGGAGTTTCAGCGCATCTTTTATGACTAATTCTATCCAAATAACTTCAGGGTTGATCGATCCTGGGAGTTCCTGAGTTTGGAATAGGGTACTATTTCACTTATGGAGTATTCCTCTAGTTTCACTGAGCTTCACAACTTCACACCCCTCCAGGGTGGAGATGGGTTGTTCTTGGGAAGGAAGTTTGGGGATGATCTAAGAAGGGAGATCCAATCACATGTGAATATCTTCAGGTAGACTTCCATCACTTATATCATCAACCAGGCGCTGATTGCTGAGTGCAATTTGAGAGATTCTGAAGCTGATATCTAGGGAGGTTCCGCTTCCAGAGTTAGTACTTTGCCCACTGACAACAGGAAGCACCGCAGGGAGTCTTCATGCGGTGATCTGAGGAGGCGAGACACATCTTCAGGTAGCCCAGTGGTATGCTACTAGTGTGGAAGGGTTGGGCATACGAGAAAGCTTTCCCAGAGGGACCCAGTGGAGTGCCGATATTGTGGAAAGATGGGTCACCTTCAGTGTTTTTGTTAGGTTTTATCACCATCAGTTGGTGACAGGGCTTCATCCTTGACTCATCGTTTAGGAGAAGCTCCTCTAGTTTCTCACCAGTCTTGGAACTGGAGTTCTTCTATTCATTCGGGGTGAGGTGGAGGTTGAGGTCATGTTGGTGAGTCTCCATTATATCAGAAACAGTTGGGTGGATCAACTCAGAGCGGTCAGGCAGGGTCATAGGGTCATGGTAGATGTAAAACTTTTGCGGTGGAGTAGTCCCAACACGAGCAGGTTCCCGGAACCTCTACAGTTCATGTTACGATCTTAGTAGACTCAGTTTTATCTTAGCTCTTTTCAATACTGGTGCTACACATAACACTATATCTGTCGCTGTTGTGGAGATCCTTAAGCTCCATATCTGTTATTCTGCCGATGTTTTGATACTAGACACTCTTTTGGGGACAAGAACATCAGGTGTAAGTCTGCGTAATGAGTAGGCTCTTGGGTTGGTGGGTGTCACTTCCTTTGAGATCATTATGTTCTAGAGATGACATGCTATGATGTCATTCTTGGGATGGAATAGTTGGTTCCCTTCCAGACATTCATCGTCTATTATCACTGTAGGGTGAGTTTCGTATCACTAGAGGGTAGAACTTTTCTTCATAGGGGTGAGTGGGATGTCCAGGCGAGCAGAGTAGGACCCAGGCATAATGGGCTAGGAGGAGTTACAGCCTAGATTGTCAGTCTATATATGGATGACCAAGGGACTTCACAGTTAGACATTTCCCCAGTGGTGGTTCGTTTCCAGGATGTCTTTCATGAAGACTTTTCAGGTTTTCTTCCAGAGCGTGAGGTATAATTATCTATTGAGCGCATTCCAGGAGTAGCACCGATGTTGATTACTCCTTATAGGATGGATACACCTATGTTACAGAAGCTCAAGAAGCAATTGTAATAGTTGTAGGAAAAGGGTTTCATCCAAATCAATAATTCACTTTGGGGTTCGGATGTCTTATTTGCAAAGAAGGCAGATGGTACCCTCATGCTTTGTGTGGACTATCAGAAGTTGAACCAGTTGAAGGTCAAGAACCGGTCCCTTACACAGGATTGATGATCTATTTTATCATCTTTGAGAATCTCAGGTGTTCTCTTAGATTGACTTGAGGTCCTTTTATCATCAATTGCACGTTAGACCATAAGATATACCTTTTACAGCCTTTAGGAGCAGGTATGGTCTATACGAGTACTTAGTTATGTCGTTTGATCTGACGAACGTGCCAGCAGTTTTCATTGCGCTGAGGAACTGAGTGTTCCATCCTTACTTGGATTCCTTCATGGTGGTCTTTGTGGATTATTTCTTGGTGTACACTCACACTCTACATGACCATGCCACACATCCTGGATCATTTTGAGTAAACTGAGGGAGAATTAGTTATATGATATGCTCTCAAAATGCCACTTTTGGATGGACCAAATTCACTTCTTGGGTCATGATATTTTAGAGACATGAGTATCAGTAGACCCAGAGAAAGTAAGATCTGTAGATTCTTGGAATTAGTCGAAGAACGTCTTTGAGGTGCATAGTTTTCTAGGGATAGGTGGATAATACAAATGTTTCATACTGGACTTTCCACGCTTAGCAGCACCACTGACAGGTCTGACCAAGAAGTGAGCAAAGTTCTAATGGTCAGATTCTTGTGAGACAGCCTTTCAGGAGCTAAAATGTAGGTTGACATCAGCACTGATACTAGTATTTCCAGAGTCGAGCAAGAGCTATAATGTTTATTGTGATTCTTCAGTTATCAGACTGAGAGCTGTGCTTATGCATGGAGATAGAGTCTTTTCATAAGGGTATCAGCAGTTGAGGCCACATGAGAAGAACTATCGGATGCACGATCCGAAGTTGGCAGCTGTTGTTCATGACTTACGCTATTAGAGACAGTACCTTCTAGGGGATCATTTTTTCGTTTATACCGACCACAAGAGTCTCAAGTACATCTTCTCTAAACATGATCTTAATTTGAGATAGTGAAGGTGGGTTGAGTACCTACTGTCGTTTGACATTGAGCTTGCCTATACACCTATGAAGGGTAACATTGTGGCTGATGCGTTGAGAAGAAAGACTCAGATACAGGTAGTTCAGGAGGCTATCATTGAGTGGCGGCTTATGTATCTTTTATTCGAGATGCATTTGGATGTGCAAGAAGGACAGGGTATGGAATTTCTATCATATGTAGTTTTTACCTCTACTCTGCTTGATCAAGTGTGAATGAGGCAATTATCAGATTCTAAAGACCAAGTCTTGCGGGAAAGTGTGTCAGAAGAAGAACTTATTCATGGATAGACCATAGGCAAGGATGAGATCTTGTGTTTCCAGGGGTGCATATCGGTTCCTGCAGACATACATGAGGAGCTGGTGCGAGAATATCATTCCTCAGTTAGGTATGTTCATCCTAGTGTCAAAAAAATGTATCCTTATCTACACCATCAGTATTGATGGCCAGGTATGAAGAGAGATATTTCTCGATTTGTCATGAGGGGTTACACCTATCAGCAGGTGAAGGAGGAGCATCATCGACCAGCAAGACTTCTACAGTAGTTAACCATTCCCATGTGGATGTGGAATGAAATCGTGATGGACTTCGTGACCAGTTTGCCGAGGTCACCCCGAGGGAATGATTTAGTATGGGTTATCCTTAACAGGCTTAGGATGTTTTCTCACTTCTTGCCGATCAAGGAGACCTCCAATGTTGATGAGATGGGACGGTTGTACATATGAGATATTGTGAGCTTACATGGATTTCCACACTACATCTTTTTAGATAGAGATTTGCATTTTAATTTTTGGTTCTGGCGAGGGATTTAGAATGCCTTGGGTACACACATAGTTTTTAGTACATCTTACCACCCCTAGATAGATGGCCAGTCCGAGCGTATGATTCAGGTGCTTGAGTACATGTTCGGATCATGCATTTTAAATTTTGGAGGTTCTTGGGATAAGAATATACCTCTTGTGCAGTTTTCCTACAATAATAGTTTTCACGAAACTATAAAGATGTCACCTTATGATGCTTTGTACGGTAGGTCATGCTGAACACCCTTATATTGGATGGAGTCATGAGAGCCATCTTTTCTAGGACCTCGTCTTGTCCATGAGACTACAGAACAGATAGAGGTGATTTGGAAAAGGATGGATGCTGCACAGTCTCGAAAGAACTCTTATGCAAATCAGTAGAGATGAACTCTAGAGTTCGAGGTCGGAGATCAGGTTTTTATGCGTGTCACGCCGAGGTTGGGGAACAAAAGGATCAGGAGGAAGGGTAAGCTTTAGCAAAGGTACGTCAAGCCGTTGGAGGTGTTGGAGAGGGTTGGGTAGGTTGCCTATCATTTTCAGTTACCTAATAGGTACCAGTATATGCATGACATCTTACACATTTCTCATCATCGATGTTACTTCTTAGGCCCGTCTCATGTATTTCAACCTGAGGAGGATGAGTTAGATGTGGATGCCTCATTCGAGGAGAATCCTATCTGGATCGTTGATCGAAGTATGAAGGATCTTCAGGGCCGGTCTATTCCTCTGGTAAAGGTGCTATTACAGCATGAGTGAGTACAGGATGAGACTTGGGAGAGGCATGCCTCTGTACGTTTGCAGTGGAATGAGTTGTTCAATGATTATTCTTCTACGCCGCCTTGTTAGGGAAATTCAGGGTTGATTTTCTTTAAGGGTAATGTTTGTAAGAACCGGAACATGATTTTCAGGTATGTAACCATTTTTTGGTGTTTTTAATGTTTATAATGTTAAAGGTGATGAATGGGAGAGTCGTGAGAACATTAAATAAATTTTGAGGCAAAGGGGAAGTCGCACGGGTGGCGCACAGTTTGTCAAACCATGAAGCCAAACCGTGCGTGGAGGGTCTGCCGAGGTTGTGGCTAACACATAGTTAAATCACAGTTTTTCTAACCATGTGGCCAAACCATGCGTGGAGGGTCTGCCGAGGCAGTGGCTAACACATGGTTAGCGCACATTTTGTCTAACCGTGCGAGAAAACCATGCGGGCAATTATGTGAGTTCCTAAAAAAGTGGATCTCGCACATTTTTTTTCCATTAATTGATTTGTTTTTCATCCTAAGTGGCCATAACATGGGATTTTTCTTCTCCTAAGGTCAAAGAAGGTTCTCCCATTGTTTAAGAAGCGATATGAAGGCTTCTCTAGGAAAATCAAAGTTGTATTCTTGAGGTATGTAGACGTAATTCATTGTTCCTGTTCAGTTTCATAGATTTACTTAGATCTACTTCTCCTCTTCTCTCGGTTTCTTAGATCTATACCCTTTATGGGTAGATCTATGTGTGTGGATAACATGTTTTCCTATTTTTACCACTAGGTCTTGTTTTCCTGTTAGGATTTTGTTTACATTCCATGCATAGTATTATAGGATTGTGTGACTGTAGTTCTAAAGTGCTGATATGCCATAAAATTATATCCAAGTAGTTCTTGAGTTTTACCGTGGCCATTATGCGTGCTATACTTATTTGACCTACACAGGGCCATGTAAACCAAGTGTGGTAGACCACAGGTAGAAGGGACATAAGGGATTCTCTAAAGAATAATTATAAATTTATGATGTGAGACCATGGGGGGAATTGACGTTGAGTGCTTCCTCAGAGTGTATATAGTTCCTCGACACGGGCCACAGGGGGAATGAGACATTGAGTTCTTATCTAGAGAGCCTTTTGTATGATACGATACTATAAGAGGAATTCATGGTCAGTGCTTCTCTATACAGTCTATTCTTTAGCTGAACTAGAGGGGTGAGATTGTGGGTGCCTCCTAGAGGGTTTCTAATACATTTTGGTTGGACCATAGGGGTAAGGCTGTGACAACTACACAGAGGGTAATGTGTTTGTTTCTACTTTCATGAGTATGTGATTACTTTTTTGAAAATTAAATTCTTGGAACTGAGGATTGTTAGCTATTGATTACCTTCTTGTTTACTTCTTTCTGTACTTTTACCGCCATATATTCACTGACTGTTAGGCACATATCTCGTGGTGGTTGCCTACAGGGATTTAGTCTCACAACGTGTTTGGTATATGTTTTTGGGCCCAAAATAATTATATTGCTGTAGGTATAGATAAGGGAAAGTGCAATACTTCTTCAGGTACTTGACTTGTTGTGAAGATGAAGAGCATGGGACCAAGCTTAGTCTTGTGATGATGAGGAGCTGTTATATTTTTTCCCTGTATTTTTGGTTTAGTATTGTTTGTCTTCAGCATTGCGACTTGTTTAGCTGTTTTCCTAGACATATATGTATAATGCATCATTTATATATATTTTTTCTCAATTTGTTCTTTTATAAGTCTTCCACTATTTACTGTTGATGGATATTTACTTCTTCGCTACTCTGTGTTGTTTACTTTTGTTGTTTTCTCTTCCAATGAGGGCATAGTTTTCCCATTATCACACCCAAGGCCCTCACTATTAGTCGGCAACCTCTATCATTCAGGGAAATGGAGTTTAGGCCATGTGACCAACCGGGTACAGGTCACGTCAGGGTGGCTTCCAGAACCGGTATGTAACATAAAGAAAATGAGAATTATCTTATTCATAGAACCAATTAATGTTCATCCAAGTGCACAATCTGGATTGTTTTCATATACTAATCGATGATCAATTCAAAGCCTAATTCACCCTTTTAGATACATTACACATATGTTTCACTATTTCAAGAAACATTCCCATTTGTAGAATCTATGTAGGGATGAATTTCTATGAAAACCCATATAATTTCACCATTAAGAATAAATTATAATATTCGTGTATATATATATCCACAATGTATAGAAATGGAGGATATTCCACAATCGATGATTATCATAATATATTTTTCAAGGATTCTACTAAACATCCTATTAAACCAACTTTAGCAACATTAATTCAAGTAACCAGGAGCTGATGTCTACTTTTTTACATTGGAATATATTAAAGGGTAGTAAAATCCCCAAGGACTGTTTAAATTAGTATTCATGGAAATATAGATATATACACTTCACCCATTTTACATTGGGGATATAATTTAAAAAATAATAATGTAAAACATTCAACAACCTAGATATAGTTCAAATAACAAGTCATAATATTTTTGGTAAAGTTAACAAAATAAATTTGAGCTCACACACTCTGTATGGGTTACATAAAATGTAATATATCAATAATCAAATAGATAAATTCAATATGGAATGTTAAAATGTCAAAAACCAGAAAATTTAATTAATATCTTTGAAATGATAATATGATGAGAATAATTATTACGGAAATCTAGATCTATAGATAGTCACTAAATTTAATCAATAACCTGAGGAAAAGAAATGTATCTATGGATAATATCAATGCAATAATTTTATGGATAATAATAATTGAATTCATAATGAAAGGAAATTCTTAATATTGGAATTCATCATCTCACACATTAAGATATATATTACGTCAATAACCTTCACAATTTAATTAAAAAATATAGGTAACAAACCAATTTAATTTATTCAAATTATTTGTAACATGATTTATAATGATGCATCAAGGGGATATTCAATTTAAAGAACCACATTTCAATGAATTTCCAAATAATTACTCACATATCAACAAATCATTTTTATCCATGAACAATATTGCTTGTTTAAATATATTTGTATTGATTGAAGAATTCATGTTTGTAAATATTTTCCTTTAGAGAAAACACAATATGTAGAATTGATATATAGTTTTTATGTAATATTATCATCAAATCAAATGATATCAATATTTAGTCGATATGTAATGTATAATGAAAAATTATTAAAAGATAGTGATTTAATCGAGAGAAAGTAAAGAATCTTAAAATTAATCCTGACATGAGAAGTGGTCATTAGTTCATCCAAAATATTGATTCGTTCAATATTACCATGTAATATAGATGAATAAATGAAATGGAAGAGAAATATTTAAATAATAATCCCTAAAATATTTTTATATTAAACCCATTTGAAATGTGTATAATAAGAAACAATTAATAAAATGGTTATTGTTGGGGGTATAGAGACCCTCACTTTTCATACATTAACATTACATAAATTTTCTAGAATACATAAAACATGATAACAATAGACACCCAAAAATTGTACTAGTCTAGTGACTTTAGATGCATGAAAACATAAACACTCTTACATATGTAAGCTACATTATCTCTCACTAGGTTCTCTTTTACTTGCACCATTCTTAGACAGCTCAATAGTATACATATATTCAAAACCCAGGAATGGAATCCTAAAAATTAGTGAGATGAGACTATTACTAATGGTAAAATTTGTGTAAATGTAAGAATAACCATGAGAATAATGGTATGAGAACATGATCATAGATATAGGAGATCATAACCTTTGTATCAAATATCATAAACTAGAATCTTGGAATAAATATTGGTAGTTTTATGACATTAATCATAATAAATTAATGAACATAATCCGTGAAATAATAACATAGGAGTATGATATAATATTATTGAAAACACATAAGCATATAAAAATGGGTTCCATAGTAGTCAAGGTATGGCTGCCAAGGCCATCTTAGTAGCATGGGATTACTCCCCATACCATCTTGGTTTTCATGATTGACTCTCATCTCTATTTTAGTAGCATGAGTTCAGTACTCATACCATTTTTTGTAGTAATGTTTCACTCTCATGGACATCTTAGTAATCATGGTTTACTCCCAAATCCCTTATAGTCTATCTCATGAGATGTAAATAATTTCCCAATTAATTGTCAAGAGATATTGGTCCCACACATATCACAGTGAAATCATAGAAATTTATGCCACAAATTATTAAATAAACATATCATAACCCAAAAAAAATAAATGGGTTTCATTAACATTTAATCACATAATAACTTGTTTAAAAAAATATAGATTTCATAATCATTACATCAAAATAAAACCCATGAAAATAATAAGGTTTCAAAAGAATATAAACCAAGAATGAGAAATAGGTATAACAAACATCCTAGAATAAATACCAAAATTATTCATTGAAATAGTATGAATGGAAAAATTGATTAATTTCCTAGGTAAGGCATGAGTAACACCAATGGAAATAATATTATATGTGAAATAATTTTTATATATATTTTTAAAAACATTACTTTAGGAAAAATCATTTTTGAAAAAAAAATAATTTTAAATAAATAAATCTTATTGAAAACATTCTTATTTTAATAGCATTCAAAAAGAATATAAAAGAAGAATTGAAAAAAATTTAAAAAAATTAAATAATTTCTCAATGAAAATTATTTTCAAGGATCATATTAAAATATGTTTGAAAGCTTATTTTTAAATATAATAGATTTCTGACTAATGAGATAAATTGGATCTTATTTTTACTATAAATGATTTTATTTATTTATCTTAAGTACTAATGATATGAAAATGGTAAAAAGAAATGGAAATATATTGAATAAATAGAGAAGAAAAAACGCATGGGTCTTATTGAGATATGGATCATAACATTTTATAAATGTATGTATAATCATAAACAATCTTTGTAAATGAAGTGATTCTTTTAATACACTCTTACCATATGGTATCTTTGGATCATACTCTTTATGTATGGAAATGAAATTAAATGAAGCATTAAATAAAATCAAAAAAATTTATATTCAAAATATAATTTGTCAAATTGAAGTACATGCACCATGAAAAATAATTTAAGGGCATAAAGAAACATGAGTCTCTAAGAAAACAAATTAAGACAGAACTATCTTACCAATTTGGTATCTTTTTAAACATACACACTGTTAAAGAAATATCATAGAATGGATATGTAAAAAACCATAAATTTATGAATTTAAATCATATAAAAAATTAATGTAAGTATATAAACATAATAAAGGAAAATAGTGATGAGTACGACATGTATTACACTGATATAATTAGTGAGATAAAATTTATTTACCATGTGTCTTGAATCTCATTGTACTCGAAAAACATTCATTTATAATAAATATATATATTATAAGTATATCATAAAACCATATTTCTATATCTAATATTATATATGGTTTGATTATGGATTTATATTACCCATATGTTAAAAATTCAATGTTAATGTTTCATTTCAGGTAATAGATGCATTATTCTTCTTATGTTTCTTAATTTGTTATATCCTTGGCCCTTATTCTTATATATTTATTTCCATTATGTAAATGATAATATAAAAATAAATTATATTCACTATATGTGTTTTATAATAATATATATAATATAAAATTATGAAAATGGAAGACATTGTTCACGGAGACAGTAGCTCATACATATTAATGAACATTGTTTCAGTTTTATTATCTATTGAAAGAAAGAGGAATAATGAAAAATATATGTATGTGTGTGTGGGTGGGTGGGTGTTTGTGTGTTTATCATTATTAATTTATATTTATTATATCATATATATCAAATACATTCAGTAGACTCATCCATAATACATACCATGTAGTGTATCAACAAATCACATCGATTTGAGGGGTGGTTTTCCACACTTTCTCAATGAAAATTATCATATTTACACAAGATGGATATTATAATGGTATGTTCCAAATAAAAATTGTATTATAATAAGAAAATTATAAATATAATAAGAATCTTATTTAAATACTGTGTTTAACATAATGTCCACGGTGATAAGTGGTAATGGAAAAATGAATAACCATCATTTTGTGAGGCGGTAGTTCATCGTATATGTATATAGTATAAATATTACCTATTATATAAAAGAGTGTGTATGATTACGTAGAAATATTAGAATATAAAAATAATATTATATTTTGGATACTGTTTTTTTATGAATGCATAGAATTAGAAGAGTTAAGGGAGTGAAAAAAAGAAAAAATGAAAGGAGTTTGAGGGAGGGTGTTACCTATTAATCAATTAAATCCATGTGGTTTTCACCAAAGGGATTCTAGGGAAGGATTTCTTCCAAAATTAATGATTTAAGAAGAAATCGATATATTTTTTACTTTATTTTACTTTATATTGGCTTAATCTAAGTGGTTTGAGAGGTGTGATGAGGTTGGAGGATATGAGTACTTTTATAGTGGTGGAGGAGTGACTATCATACAATATTTTGACAATGGAATTGCATACACATTTTTTATAGGTAATGTGGACCCAATAATGTTCTAAATTGAATAAAAGATACTATATGTTCTATATATGTCTATAAAATAGATCTTGTATTAGTTTCAAGGTCGTTTTAGGTATTAAATTATATTTTTCGTACTTGTTAACCTCATTTTTCTTTTAGTTAATGTAATTATTTATAATCAATTTCACTAATAGTTTTGCTAAAAAACTATGTTGAAAATTATAGAAATTATAAATTATTCTAACTAAAAATATAGAACCCAATTTCTCAAATTACAACCAAATAAGTGGAATAAATTAATTGATATTCAATCTCATTGACGGGATGACCTTCCGAGGTTTTAAAGTAAAAATAATCAAAATTCTGATATGTTTTAAATTAAAATTTCAATGTGAAATTATTTCTAATGATATAAATTGGAGCAATTCATAAAAATATTATCTAATAAAATATTTAATAAAATTTGAAAAAATATATATACCTATAAATAAATTAGATGAAAAGTTGTTTTGAATTAAAATTCATTACTCTTCATTATTGAATAAAAAATATTATTTCTCAGAAAAAATCCCAATATTTCCTCCTAAGATAATTGAGACATTCTAAATAAAAAATTAATATTTATATAATAAATTTAAATATCTAAATGTTCTTGTAATTAATTTTATTACTTTTTACACAAGGACATGTAATGTAGTTGATTTGAAAAAATTGTAAATTTAAATATACATGGACTTTACAAAAAAATTATATATTTGAGAATAAATATGATTTATTTATATATAACCATTGGAGAATATATTTTTAATGTATTTATGACTAATACTATTTCAATTTTTAATTTCTATGTTAAAATTTTCTAATTTATGTAATAATAATAAAAAATGCTTCGTTGAAACATTGTGTTGCGTGTACCATACGCCAAGTTAATGTTGTATGTGACACACACCAATTCAGTGTTGTATTTATCATATCCCAAGTTGGTTTAGTGTGAATGGAATTTTTTATTTAGTTCAATGAAATATATCAATTAAAATTAATTCATTATAAATATAAGATCTATAAATAATAGGGGTGTTACAATGTACACCATTAAAATGAATTTTACATTAGAAATTCATCATTTGGGTAAAAATAAATGAGGGTACATCTGTGTCATCATATCATCAAGTTTCAAAATTGATTCCCCTCATGAGAAATTTTTCAAAAAAATATATTCCATGTGAGTTTTTATATTTTGAAGAACGTTCTTTAATCGATTAAGAATTTCAACTAGTTTTTCTTCATAATACATATCATGTTCTAGATGTATGACATTTGAGTTTAGTACATGTGAAGGTCTACGTATGTAGTTACTTTGGATATATACATTGAACGAATCATGGAAATAATATAGATTTGGTGGAAATTCCAAGTGATAGGCTATGGTCGTGATATGATCAAGAATATCAAAGGGACTGATATACCTAGGGCATAGTTTCCCTTTTTTCATAAATCTCATAACATTATTCTATGTAGAGATGCATAGAAACACTTTATCACCCACATTAAATTCTATATCATCTCATTGGTTATCATCATATATTTTCTACCAAAATTGGGATGCCTTGATATGATACTAAATGGATCTAACATTGTCTTTATATTCATCAACAGTCTTAGGTCCTAATAGATTTATTTCTCCAACCACGTCCCCATACATTGGAAATCTTCCTTTATTCACATAGATAGATTCATATGGTGTGATCTGAAAGTTTGAGTGAAATATATTTTGTAGGAAATGTCCATTAGAGGAAGGTGTTGATCCCAACCACATTTGGAATCCAAAGAACAATATATCAACGTATTCTATAGGGTGTGAATTGTTCATTAAAACTAACCATCTATCTAAGGATGATAAGGAGTTCTAAAACCCAATTTTGTATCAAGTTTTTTCTAAATACATCACTATAACTTAGAGTTAAACTTCAGATCCTGATCCAATAAAATAGAATGTGGTAGTTTTTGAAACCTTACCACTTATATAATGTATATCCTTACTATATGATCTAGAGGGAAGTATTACTTTATAGAGATTAATTTTTCTAACATTGAGAGCCTATCACCTACCACCCATACTATATTAAACCCTTTAGTGGGTTTGAGTAGTCCATTAAAGAAATCTATAGTGATGGTCTCACATTTCCATTGTGGTATGGGTAATGGATACAACATCCCCTTTAACTTTATTCAATTATTATTATCTTTTTGTCATAAGAATAACCGGGATATGAACTATATAGTATAACTCTTCATTCCTTCCCACCAGAAGTGTTATGTCATTCCTATATAAATATTCGTACTTACATTATTAATAGAGAATGAATAATTATGATCTTCATCTAACATATATTTCTTTAAATTTGGTATGGAAGTAATACATACATGGTTCATAAACTTTATTAGTTCATCCTGAGCATGGTTAAACTCATGAACATTTCGAATATTATTTATCATCTCTTCATCTTCCTTTTTCACCTACATAGTCATTACATGGATAGAGGGTTAAACATTTATTTGAGAAAGATATGATTTTCCCTTTCCATTAGAATTTATAGCTACATATTTTACAAATCCTTAAATATTGAATACGTTTTTATCCTAATCATGTATAAACTAAAATGATCCTTTCTGCATTGAGAATGAAACACCTTGTTCCATATACCTAGGTGGTAATGTAATGAGCAGTCATAATCCTTTATCAATTAAATCCTCATTCTCTTGCTCATTCATAACTCCTTCTATTGAATATAAGTTTCATATTTTTATGATCATAATAAATATCACACTTTTATCCATAAGGATTATGCATCAATATCATTAATTAAAAAATTTATACATCTAACTCCTAATCATATTTTGGGTAATTTTGTTCATGAATCATCCACTACAATGAAGAATAATCAATAACCATGTTATTATACATAAGAAACCATACAAAAAACATAATTTATGCATCTCTTTAGATTAGAAAACAATCTCTACTATAGGTTATTGTAATTATATGTGTGATGACATACCTTGTCTTCAGTTAATTGAAATTTTCCTCACATTCATCTGTCTAGAGGAACTTTTCAACATTCTGAATTAACATAGTTATAGGAATAGATTGTTATGATAAATTCATACAAACCATAGATGTTATCAAGTTAAACCAATAATTATATGAACATAAGTCACTATGGGTTTTCTAGGGAATCACTCAATAACCAATGCCTTTAATGGACCAACTGATATACAATCTCTTGAGATTATGTGACCCAAATATGAAACCTTTTATAGCCAAAACAGAACCCATTGTTAATTATTAAAATAATTTATATTTCCTTAGGGTCTCTAGTACAATTATCATGTGATCTTCATGCTCGTCATTTATATTTGAATACATAATCATAACATTAATAAAGTCTACCACAATCTGGTCATAGTGATCTCTAAAATCATTATTTTTCAAATCAATGAAGGTAGTAGGGGAATTAGTTAGACCAAAAGGCATCACTATATATATATAGTGTCCATTCCTTGTATGGAATTTCATCATAGGTATATCCACCATATTGACCCACAATTAATGATATCTATAATTATGTTCAATCATTTAAAATTATTGAGCATCGTGCTATTGATCAATAATTTATCAATATGGGGAAGGGGTTACTTTTTCATGACCATAATCATGTTCAACTCCATTTAGTTAGTGAATAGTCACATTGTTCAATCATTATTTTTCAAAAAAAGAATGGATTCACCATATATTGTCAAAGATGGTAAAATTAATCCATTATCAAGGTCTTTATATAGATTATTCTTCAATTTTATAACTCAATTGAGCCAATTCTATAGGGAGTCATTTGAATTGGTGTGGAACCATGATTGAGTTCTATTGAGAACTCAACATATCATTTTGGTTGAATTCTAGGTAACTATTTCGTAAAGATATCCAAAAATTTACAAACAATAATCATATCATTAATGTTTCTTTTCACCCCAACCATTTGATATAAACAACCCTTTAGAAGGAAACATAATACACAAAAATTGGATGTGATCTTGATAGGATTTTCATGATTATCATCACATTTATTGATGATCATAAAAGGGTTTAAAATATCAAACGTGGCTTCCCTTCTTTGAAATTTTATTTTGCATTTATGTAGGAAAGGTCAATACATTCATAATATGACTTCAAATTCATCCAAAGGAAAAATGTTAAGATTTGAATGAACCACATTAAAAAAATCTTCAACTAGAGAGGGATAATAGACTTGGGATGAAATCATCATACCATTAAGGTTTTTCACTACTAATTGATATTATATTAATTTTTTGGAATTTTAACAACCATAGAAAATTCATTAGATATGAATGAATAGATATATCTAGAATCAAAGAATACATTAACATTTAGAGATTGGATGGTATGTGAACCCTCTACCATGTCATTATCTCTCACCTCATCTAAAATAATGATTTCTTTATATTTACAATTATCTCTAAGCTTAAACGGTTGTTAATTCCATTTATCATCACTAGACCTTGGGTTTGGGAAGTGGTTAGCGTAATTCCTTTAATCCATAAACTTAGAGAACTGAATCAGGGGAGGTATATTCAACAATTAATTTTTTCCATTCAATCCATTCTCCACCTTCTTCCCAAATTTGAAATCAAAATCCTAATTTTCTTCCATTCAATACATAAAAAATTTATTAGACCTCTTAATATAATTTCCTCCACGCTTCTTCCAACACTTATAGCACACTATATTGTTCATATTATTCTATTCATGCTTTTTAGATTTTACATTAATCTCCATATTTGTTTTCTTTTCAAAACCATGAAATTGATGTGTGAATCCAGCCACCATTTAATCTTTTATTGAAAAAATAAAAATAAATTTATTTCTACTAATACTCATAAGAAAATTACATTATGAAACTAGTTTTTAATTTAGTAAATAACTTATCAATTTACTTTTGGGTTTGGTAGAAATTACTGAAGCATATATTTCAAGTCTTGAGAAATTAGCTCAATAGGTACTAATTGTTTATTAATCCCTTTTCATCAAATCAATGAAAAATTTATCTATCTTTGTACAATTAATACAAGGTTATTAATTATTGAAAAATATGTTCTTCAACTCGTCCTAATCTTTGGACTGAATCTCATATTACTTCCTTTTTGTCTTTTTTAGTGTCCACCACGAGTCTGCTTCTCGTAATAACCTATAAAAATCCAGAATGACTTATTCAATATTTGAACACTTGAGAATAGAGAATATAATTTCGTTAATACTGCTCTATTTTTCGTAAACAATTGTATAAAGGTCCCTCCTATATCATAATGAAATCATATATATATGTGCCAAAAAATCATAAAAAATAAAATAATTTACCATGAAATTAAATGGGTGAAATAAAAATCTAATGGAATCCTAACTTGGGGAAAAGATATAGGTTTAAAAATCATTTAATATAAATAATTACTCATTAAAATAAGAAGGTTTCAAAAGAATATAACATGTGAAAGAGAAACGAGTATCATAAAAATAATTCTATGAAAATAGAAACCATTCTTAGAAAGGATATGAATAGAAACATTGAATCATTTCCCATTAAATTAATGAGTAACAAAAATCAATGTCATCTTATATGGAAACAATTTTCAGAGATCTTATAAAAACATTTCTTAAATAAAATAATCATTCTTCATTGAAAAATGTTTTTCAAAACAGAAACACTCTTTGGAATTTTTTTAAATAAAATATATTAGAAGAAATTTAACTGATGATTTGAAAATATTAAAAAAATTAAAATCCATTTTCTGTGGAAATAGTCTTCATATATCATTTGAAAACATGTTCCATTAATTGAATAATAGTCATAAATAATCCCGATAAACGATATGATTGTTTCAATGAGCTCTATCCACATGGTATCATGGGATCATACTCTTAATTTAGGTAATTGAAATTAAATTAAGAATAAAATATCTTGAAAGGAAATATATTATTGATATAATGTGTCTGTGGAATTTTATTCACCTCAAAAAATAATTTGTTTTCATAACATAACATGATTCTCTATGAAGGAAAATTGTGAAAAACTTAACTTATCGCTGAGGTGACTTTTAAAAAAAACACCCCATGAATAACAGATCATAGAATGGATATGTGAATAACCATAAAATAGAGAGTAAAAATAATATAATACATTCATGAGTAGTATATACACCATATAAAAGAAAATAATGGTGAACATGGAATGTATCTCAAGGATGATAAATGATAGATGAAATACCCTTACCTTGTGTATTGAATCTCATCGTACTCGTACAAACATCATATACAATAAATATATGTTTATTATAAATTTTTCAAATAACCATACTATTATATATAATACAATATATGGTTTTATTATGACTTTATGTTACCCACTTTTTAACAATTCTATGTTAATGTTCCACTTTAGGTAATATCCACTTTTTTCATTGCAAGTGTTTTAATTTGTTATATCATTGGTCCTTAAATATATATATTTATTTAAAAATTTTAAACCATGATATAAATATAAATTATAAAAATTATATATCTATTATAAAAATCTATATAAAATATAATTATGAAAATTAAATACACCTTTCATGGATACTGTAGGTTGTACGACTGCATGAATGTTGCTCCCGTTTTTATATTATGTTGAAAAAAATAATGCAAATGAAATATATATATTTATATGTATATATATCATTCTTAAAATATAATTTTGATATCATATATATCATCTTAGTTCACTATACACATCCTTAATATATTTCATGTAGTGTGTGAATGAATCACATCACATTGAGGGGTGACAGTCCACACGTCATCAAATGAAATTGTCATAATTACAAGATGGAATGATTAAAATAATTTTTATATTAAATTGTAATGATGAATGAAGAAATTATAAATATCATGTATTTCTTCTAAAAATAGTTTTTTGATCATAATGGCAATCATGAGATGTGGTAAAAGAAAAAAATGAAAAAAACATCGTTTCTTGAGGCGGTAGTTTACCATAAATGTCAATAATACATTTTTTTACTCATTGGATGGAAGTGTGTGTATGTGTAGGTTAAAATATTACAATAAAAACTACAATGTATATTTATCATACTAGTTTTATTGTTATATCTTGTCATAATAATTGTTTAGGGAGTGGAGATAGAAAATAAAAAAACAAGTTTGAGGGAGGGTGTTGCCTCTTAATCTGGTAAATATTTTTGGTTTACAACAAAGGGATTCCTTGAAAAGATTTTTTACAAAAATGGACAATCACAGAGGAATGAAGGTTTTATGGGAGGAAATGTTAATATTTATTGGATAACCCTATGAGGTTTTATTGGTGTCAAGAAGTTGGAGGAGAAGAGTCCTTTTTATATTGGAGAACGAGTCGAACTCTTGTAATTTTTTGACAAAAGAATTCTATTCACATTTTTACCACATTATGTAAATAAATGTTTCTAAAAAAAATAAATTGGGTTATACGGCCTATACGTGTCCATAAAATGGCTATTGGGAACATTCATAAGACATTTTGGGTCTTAAATGTAAGGTTTAGAACTTTGTTAACCTAATCTTTATCTTAATCATTGTAATTAATTTCTATCACTTTCACTATCATATTTGGTAGAAAAAAAATATATACATTATACACATTATATGTTGTTCTTATTCAAAATATAGAATTAATCATTCTAAATTCCAAGAATAAAAGTGGGACATATTAATTTAAATTTAATCTTACTGAAGGAAACACTAAGGGTTTTAAAGTAAAAAAACTACCACATGTTTGCATTAATTTTATATCCAATTTTAGTGTGAAATTATTTATGATGACCTAAATTAAATTAGCATATAAATATAATATCTAATTAAACTATTAATAAAATTTAAAATATAATTATATATTATAAATAAATTGTATGAAAAATCAGTTTTGAATTAAAATTCCGTATTTTTTACTATTGATACAAAAATGAAATTTCCAAGAAAAATCCCAAAAATTAATCGTATGATAATTTCAAAATTTTCTTTTAAAAATTATTATTATATTATAAATTTTGAATTTTGAATTTTTCTAATATATATTTTATTATTTTCATAGGTCATGAATAATACTACATTTGAGAAAATAGTAATTTTTAACATATATGGAATTTACCAAAATAAAATTTTTTCATCATTAATATGTTTTATTTATATAAAATTTTTATAAAAATCATTTTAACAATATAAATATCAATTCATATTACTATGTTTAATAACTATTTTATTATTATCTCATTTAAATAATTATAACAAAAAACATGATGAATATAAACTTAGTGCTGCATGTAAATTTTGACATGGTAGTGTTGCGTGTAACATAAACCAAGTCGGTGCTTCATGTATGTAATACAATTGGGTTCCATGTAGAAGGAATATTTGACATATTGGTACTTTATAAACTATGAAAATTAATTCATTCAAAAAAAGGTCTATAATAACATGGGGTGTTATAGGGGGAATATGTTATATATTGATATGTAAAATAACCTTTTTGTCTTTTTTGTCAAAAATGGTCCTTTAAAATTAATGTATATATTATTTTCAAGAATTTTTTGAAATAAAATTAGAACTTTACATTTTTATTAAAAATCATTTCATAAAATAAATGATAATATATTATGAAAAATTTAAATGTGAAATGGAATAAATATACATACTATTTAATATGAAATAAAATAATTTATTCATTTAACCATTAGTTTTCATGAATCAAGTACCAATGAGAGTATATTTTTAGAATAAAATATTTTAATTCTATAAATATCTAGTGGTTATGAAAATTATTTGATCTTATGAAGGATAATTGATAACACCCCTTTAACGAGAGTAAAAGAAATACCTATAAAAATTGAAATTGTGAAATAGATTTTTACCTCTTTAGTAACATTTAAATGTAAAAATATGAATACAAAAATTAATTTGAACATTAACCATAATTAAAAAATTGTTATTTAAATTAAATAAATTAGAACTAATGTATATACAACACACAAAAATAAATAGTTATAAATTAACAAATATGACTTAGTGGAAAGAAAATTGTGATGAATTCAATTACATCACTCTTTCAATTAGTTAAAAACATTTTTACCAACATTATAATAGTTTTAATCGTTTTAATTATTTATTACATAACCATATTAATATTTTTAAATTTTTATATAATCATCTTATATAATCTTACCACCAAGTAGTTAGTAATAGTTCATTATTTTCATTATTTCGCATCTTAACTACCATATTTTCACAAGAATGTTTTTTCATGAATATTTTAGTTAATTTGAATATGATATTATTACATCACATATAGAATATTAGTATTTTACATATGTAATATTTAATCATGAAATATATATTTTGAACCAATCATGAATGTGGACATAGAAAATGAATCACATCATTCTGTGCAAGTAGTACCTCGTGCGTATATAAGAGTGATGATATCATTACATTAATGGTTTAAAGGGTGATGTTATTGGAAGAAATATTAATTATCTAGAATTAATAAAATTCCATTATTGTTATATATATGAACTGTTTCAATCATAATGACTATCCATGTGAGTTGGTGACAAAAACAAATTACATCGGTTCATAATGTGGTAGTCTTCCATACACGCGAGTGATGAATTTATATACCATTTAATGGAGGAGATACATATATATTATTAAAATACAGTTATTACATATTAAAATATGGGATATAATGGTTTTATTATATTATATTTATTAATACACAATTTATGGATGTAAATAAAGAAAAAAAAGAACATAATTAAGATGATTTCTATCTCATATAGAGGACACAATTTGACCTCTACATAAATACCCTCTGTTTTGTATTTTTGGATGAATTTTTTTTATAAGTTATATATAAATTTTTTTGAGATATTTCTTGAGAGTATGGTTCTACCAAATTACCAAAGTGGTGAGAAGATTTTATTTATGGGAGTTCCCTTTTATAATTAACGAGGGGTTTCATTTATTTAAATACTAAAAAATATAAGATAATGGGAAGTTACCCTCACACAAAGTGTATCTAAAACATATTATTAATGGATATCAGTCAAGTTAATTTCAACCGAGATATATAAAACATAATAAGAAAAAAAATTACTCTTTTTAGTTCTTTATCCTCTATGTTTATATACCTTTCCTATTTTTTCACCATTGTCACTAGTTTTTTGAAAAAAGTTAATTAAACCATTAAAACATAAATAAAATTAGGTTTATTTGATAATCTGTGAAAAATAATTATAACTATGAAATTAAATTTTTAATATAAAAATTTTACAGGTTTGATAGTGTAATTTTAAGACAAGAACTTACAAGGGATGGAACCTCATTTTATCTTTCACGGTGCTAAACAATTTTTACTGTCATTATTAATGATGATTATAAACAGTTAATTTTATATTATTACCTAATATTAATTATCTTGTTTAGAAATATGGAATAAATTTTATCTAATTGAACCCACATTAATTGATTAATTTATTTTTAAAAAACCCACAAATCGTGTTGAATACTATTTATAAAGTAATAAATGTTTAAAGTTTATACTAAAATTTTATTATTTAAACAACCAGTAATCATGATTAAAGTTATTTAACTTCATACAATCAGATATATATTCCATAAATTGCATTTAAATCATAAATCATTATATATTTTTAAATTAATTAAAATGTAAATACATTATTCATTTTTTAATTAAAATTTGATTCTTCAAAAACTAACTTTCTATAAAAAATACATGTTTTTTAACTCAAATAATTTTATATTTATATCTATAAATTTTATAGTAAATAAATAACTAACTAAAATTAATATTTTATATTATTACAAATATAAGGCATAATAGTGAAATACAATTTTTTATATATTTTATAAATATAATTTATTGAGGAAAATTTATAAAATTTAATCTCAGATCATTCTAAATAAATAGGATTACAATAAATATTCATCTATAATATTAGTATCTCAATTCCCTGAAATATTTAAATTTTTGTGCATTGTATTATTATTAAAATAGAATTTTCTCATACTATAATTGAGGCTCAATTCTTCAATATGATGAACGAACACAACATTCATAATATTTATTATATTTATCTTATACTCTCAAATTTGATCATTGGAAAACCCAATTCCAAAATATGTTCATCTGATTTCCAGAAAACATTTTGAAGCTAGTGATTATGAAGAATTACCTTCATCCTTGTGGTAGCATAACATGGGGTCCTTTAGATGAACGGCACAAACCAGCTCAATATTGTTGTATATTTGTTCTTACCTCCCCCATTATTTGAAGGAAACATTGATTTGATGAATTTTGAATATTTTTGCATTGAGAATATCATTAGGTTCTCATCCTAATCGTCAAAATATTCCACTCTATGAAAATATTATAGAAAATATTATGACATTTACCTTCACAATACACCTGAAACAATTCATTGGTGTCTTTTCTAAATTCATTTCATTTCCCATACAAACACATCTAGAAATAAATGAAATAATTTTTTCAAATTTTTTTATGTAATCTTAACCAGTATATTCTTCAACATATTTAATATTTTCTTTTAATTTATTAAATTAAATTTAAAAAATATATAAATTACTTTAATATCCTTTCTCTACATCTTGAACAGACCATAAATACATTTCATTTGAAATTTTAATTCCCTTAAAATAAACCAATAGAAATGAACCTGGATCAAAACCATTATGAAGAGAGACCATTATATTAAAATTTTCTTTTAAATTATTCTCTATCTTCTCATCAACTTCGGAATCCTCCATATTTTAACTAAAACCACTGATACATCTCCCCAATAAATTAACTCTAGTGAAGAAATCATGAAATATTTCATCACCATTTATCATGTGATATTCAAATTAAAAATTAAAAATATTTATCTTAGATTAAATAAAATTGGAATTATCTTTATAGTTAATTTATATTTTTCCAATTTCAATTAATATTTTTTATTTGAACGACATTGGGAATATTTTTCCCCTAAAAGAAAGAATAATAATTAATTTTAAGAATTTACATCATTTATCTTGTTCTTTATATCAAACGCTCTCATAAAAAACTTACAGTATCATTTTTTAAATAATTTATTATAGTATCTAAAATATCCATAATGATTGATAATAAGTATTTAGACATATGATATTTCTATATGTAATATTTTTTTTTATAGAATTTGGTACTCTATGATTTTATTTAAATTATTTATTCCAAATCCTATATAAATTGTACCATAAATACATAAAATATTAAAAAACCACTTTTAAGAAAACATGAAGTAGTAAATCCTCATCAAAGGGAATCGAGGATTTAATGATATATGATGACGATGACCCTCCAGATAAGTGATAATTTACTATGGGGTGGGGAATAATTAAAATAACTTCCCTTATTATCGTTATTGGAAACTTTGTTCAAAACTTCATAAATATAGTTAAAATATTAATTCCATACAATAGAAATAAAAAATAACGCTGGAAAAAAATATATTTACAAGGATCATTATTCCAAATGAATATCTATATATTTGGAACTATTTTTAAAATCCAATGATCATGAATTCCTTTGAAGGTATCATGATAGATACCAAAAAGATGTTGTGTCATGTAACTCCTGACAACAAAAATAGTCTCATGAATTGTGCAGTGTTCTCCCATAAAAATAATGATATTAAATTTTTATAATAGATAAAAAATGATATTAATATAAAATAAACCTATGTTATTATTAGTGTTATATTTCATTAAAAATATCATACTCATTATATAATTCATATAAAGACTCTCAACCTCATTCTTCTCCCTCTTATACTTCACCATCTTCATCATTTCTTTTTATACTTACCATAACACGACAAAATGTACTTTCAAAACTATTGAAAATAAAATCTGTTCTATAATTAATGAGCTCCCATCATAGATTTAGAATATGAAATATGAAATTCATGCAACTACATTTAAATATTTTTCAAAATATAATCATTCTAAAATGTTTCATTTAAAAATATTAAAATTTATAATCACAATTTTATTTTTTTAATATAAAGTTGTAGTGATTTTTTACCGCCTATGTTTGACTCAAATAATAAACACATAATTTCCAACTAGTTAGTTTCCCACTAATTTTATAGTCAATGCCACTTAATATTTATAAAATATTAAAAATTATTGTGTCATAGGAATACATTATATAGGGAAAATATATTCATTATATTAAATATTTATATATTGTATTAATTTTTTAAGATATGAATTATTGATTTATATTATATATTTAAGATAAAAAAATTGTATATAATATGAAAAAAAACATTTCTCTTAGGATAAAAAGATTATATTAAGAAGATAGACATTATGTATCATATATCATTACCAAATTTTCATCCAAAATTCAGATTAAGTAAATAACCACAAATAATTATTCCAAAAAAAGATATCATTATTTCAAAAAAAACTATAAAATGACAAAAATATTACCTCACATTGTAATAATAATTTTTATCACATGAAAATTATTTATTTATTGAAAATATATTTATATAAAAATCATCAATCAATTTATCTCTTAAAAGGTCTGCTTCACTTTAACGCACCATGAAAGTTGAAAGGATTATTCTTAAACTCACGGTCTTCTTAAAACTCCCCCTAGGATACAATAATATACTCAATTTAATAAAAAATAATTATAGAAACAACTTATTTTATAATCCCTTCACCTCAACAAATACATGTTATTATATGGTTTTTATATTTTGTCCCTAATATATGAGTTCCTCATTCAATAATTTTTTTATTTTTGCGATATTGAGATTCTAAATATATTTAATCAAAACATAGTAGCATAAGAGTGGGTAGAATTTATACCAACTTAAATGTTATAGGATATAAGTTTTTACATTTTTTCCTCCAATTAATATTTCAATCATTGATCTTTTCAAAATTAATATTAATTTTCTTGAATATATAAAATAATATTGATTATTTATTTTTGAAATAATATTATAAAAAATATGGGGAAAATGAAATAATATCATTAAATGGTTGTAAATAATGATCCTCAAAGAACATTATAATGTTGATCACCTTAATTATAGTTTCATATTTAAAATTATTCTTTTAATTTGGGATATTTATGAATACACATTAGGGCTTAGTGAAATTGAAATAAATTTTTAAAATCATATATTTTTAGAAACATATATAGAATCATAGAAGAGAATATATTTATAAACATATAAAAATAAAAATTTTATTATTTAATAATTATAATGAAACTTTTTTTAAATGAATGAAAGAAATTTGGATTTCCATTAGTAAATTTATATAAAATACATCTCTAATATTTATCCCTATAATGAAATAAATTTTATCTTTTTCTGAAGAAGTTATATAATTTGACATAGAGAAATACCTATAATAGAAGTGAAGACCCATTTTAACTGGTTTTAGTTTGTTATATCAAAGATAGTAAGCTCAAAATTCTACATCACACCACTTGAAATATGTTATAAAACATTTCATGTACTACATAATAATATAATTTTATAAAATGGCAAACAATTTACTAGTATTCCTATCTAGAACTCCCTCTCTAATTTAATGTGAAATTTTATCTGTTTAATATTATATATAAATGATCATGCATACCTAATTTAACAATGAGAATTACTAATATAAAATAGATCATAGCATATGTAATATTCAAAATGTTATACTCTATTTCTATTTTATATCCATTTTTAATATCTTGTTGTTTTTTAATGTGGTAATCCTCTATAACTTAATTAAATTTTAAATATTATTTATAGAAAATAATGTAATATGATTTGTAAAATTAAAAACATATTATATATATATTAAATATATTATTATATTAAATTAAAAATAAATACTTAGTTTTTATGAAATATCTTGTGAAAATTAATATGAATTAATTAAAAAATAAAAAAATTATATAAAATTATTTTTATCTCAATAAAATTGTAGGTAAATTGGATACATTGATACATATTATATGTTATTTAAACTAAATTGATTGATTCTATCCCCTATACCGAACTATAACTTAAAAATATTGATTACAATTTAATGCTCAAGATATTATGTATTTGAGATTAATTCTTACTATCATTGTAATAAAACTACATCATATAATATATAAACTAATTTCATTGGATTACTTTTTATATTAAACTGTATAGATGTTCTTAACTATAATGAGAATCTAAAAATACTATAACAGTAGTCTTAATCATATGTATTATGATCTTATTGGATTATACTATTAGGACACAGGTCATATATTACTATTAAGTGAAATTATCTCATATGAATTGATATTTTTTCACAAGAAGTTATTAGTTAGTGATATCATGAAAAAAACATCACGAGGATTATCCCAGTAATTGGAAAACCAAATGTTTCTGGGAATAATTTTATAATATTATCTTTGAGAATGTGTATTATTCTCTTGGATTAATATAGTTATCAATGTATATAATTACATCACATTCATTATTACACGGTGAAAACAATTAGGGTTTATATCAGTGGGATTATAGCTTCATTAGGATGCATCATTGATAGGGGTTACATTAAATACATGATAAAGAAAAAAAATCCCCTTCCATGAATATAATTATGATATATATAGTCCCTTCACAAGAGGTAGTTCCTTTTGTAAATAAATTACCATTTACATGAATTGAATTATGTCCAATGACTTTAAAGAATTAATAATAAAGAAAAAAGGGATAACACCATTGTTTATACATCTCTGAATATAATATATCTTGAGGGATATAGAATATACTACATAGTATGTGGTCATAAGTGGTTTAAATATATAAAAACTATTTATATCTATTTAGGGGTAACAATGTGTTTCAAAATAACACTCTTAATCGTTGAATAAGAGTATCTATTATCAAGAATATTCTTAATAGGGAAAAACAAATTGAATCCATAAGTTTTAAAAATTTAGATGAATTGTTTCTTTTGAAAATTTTGGATCCACATTCTTTGGTAATTAATCTTGAATATTCAGAAGTAATTGAAACAAAAATTAATTATCCACAATTCTATTTTAAACTATTATAATTTATTTTATTTACAATGTTGTTTTGAATTTATATATGTTTAAATTTTATCATATTATAGAAATATGTTTTTTTAATGTATAATATTTATAAAAGGTTTGGTAAAAACATTCAAGAGGAATGTATTGGTCTTATGGAATCTGATTAATTACATGTATTTTTATAAGTTTATGTGTTATAGATGAAATTTTATTTAAAATTATAATGTTTTTAATTTTTATTAGTGGGTAAAAGGTTTGGTATTAGGTTTCACATTTAATAAGGATCTAAAATGAAAAATAGGATCATAAAACTAAGGAATAAATAAAAAATTTAGAAACGGAAATTGTATGATGAATACATTCCTGAACACTGTATCCTCTCTTTCACTCTCTCATTTAATAGAGACAGAATGACAATGGATTGTTGAATTCATTATTCATATATTTTTTTCATCATGTTCTTGAGATATTATGTTCATTAAAAATTACTCAACTCTATGATTCTATAAAATGATTTTTATAATAATAATAATAAAGGATTTTTGGAACAAGTTTGTATCATTATAGGGGTTATACATCAGATCCCTTGAGCTATGATAACCCATTAATGGGGAATTCATGTTGATATCGTGTCATACCCTTCATGTATTATGTTGTAGATCTATTAAAATTATCATTTATTAAATCTATTATACATGATTCATTGATGAAATCTACAGACTAGATTACTGAATATGATATTATGGGAGAATTGGAATTGAATTGTTCATATACAATTATATTGCGTGATTTCATTATGTCTGGTTTCCTTCGTGTGGTATTAGAGTGGCCATATACAATTTAAAACAATAAATTAATTATATTATCTAGAAATAAATTATAGTGAGTATATATTATAAGGACACGACCTTAAAACATTACATAATCATGAATTAAATGAATAATTCGCATTGAGGTTCTTTTCAGGTTTAGAGTTTTAGATACTTAGGAAATAACTATTACATCTAAATGATTACAAAGTAGACACATCTACTTAGTTTCCATTTTTGTAACTAAATAAAAACTCTTGAACAATAGAGTCATGTCTAGTTCCATGTTTTAGACAGTATGACATTTCCTTGATCCCATCCATGACTATATTCCACTTTATGTCCTGTGAAAAACATTTAAAAAACATGGGATGAGCATAAAATTCTTAGTAAGGGTAACACAAAGAGAGAAAACCTTATATCATAAATATATACATATCATAAGCTTTTTAACATACCTCATGAAATCATAAGATTTGTGAAATACACATAGAAATCATAAGACATAAAGGTAACTTGAGTCATTCATAATAATCTTACATAGGGAGTAACCCTCATGGTTACGTTTGGAATACCCATCACAGTATATTACCTAAATATCTTCGGAGAAACCTTAGAATTTAACTATTTCACGTTACCCAATACATTGGATCTCTATCTCGGGCTCACCCACCCATAGTTTATCCTGCAACCACCTGATTTGATAAACATTTCCTGAGAACCATAACATATCCTTAACACTTAAAACATGCATCAAAAACATAATATTTATTCATTTCAATCACAAGAGATCACATCATGATATTAACATAAATAAAATCATCTAATATTATCATTAAAACACTATGAGAGAAATATCCCTTTATTATTTGAAAATATTAAAAGAATACATTTAAAAGAGATTTTAGAATAAAAGTGTCCCATACCACTTCGAACCTTTGGAAAGGGTTTTAAAACATTCATTTACATATAAATAAATCCTTTATACCATTTTTAAAACATGTACATGGATGATAAATGTTTAAAAGAATAAATCATTAAAACTATTTAAAACAGTGTTTTAATAAAAGAGTCCTCTTCCATTTTGAACATTTAAATTATAAGCCAGATAAAAGTAGACCATTTTCAAACATTTAAAAGACTTTCTTATAGACATAATATGGATATGGAATGTCCAAGGGTTTGTATATACACTTTATAAAAGAATAAAAGTGCATATCATCAAGAAATGTCTCAATAGGAAAAATTGAGATGTAATCCCAATCAAAGATCATGACATTAATGAAAGGGTAAAGAAATGACATAATTATGAGTGAAAAATATAAATAACCCAATTATAAGTGTATATTATGTGTAAAACAATCATAGGTCATTCACACATATTCGTGGAAAAACAAAACCAATGACAAGGATATTTAACTCAATGAAATGAGATTGAGTTATGATTTCCCATACAAGTTCATATAAATGACGTAGAAATTTACCAATGATATGATTATGTGTATCAATAGTATATCCACACAAATAGAAGTTTAAATTACAACATATATATTCCACACATAATCATGGAATAATAAAATCAATGAAGTATAAGATTAACCCAAAGAATGGAAATCGGGTTAAGAAGATCCCTTACCACTTTGGACATTTTAATCATAACTCTAGAAAGGTATGACATTAAAAAAAATATAATATCATGATAATAATGGGATTCATGATATAATATAAAAGATTCAGTATAAAGAAAAATTGAAATTTAATTGGTGCATAATGATAAATAAGTCTCAACGGAATGTAAATTGAGACGAAAATCCCTTAAAAAATTTCGGTGTGGTAACGAATTAGGTAATGGCCCAAATGAGGGAGGATAAATGACCCCTCATTGAAATAACAAAGATTGGAAAGTAATTATTTTATTATAAAAGAATGAAATTATGACCATTTAATAATACAAGAACTGCTTTCAAATAAGATCCTTGAATTTGAAAGGAGGCGTGAAAAGTGAGGATCCCTTACGAAAATCCGGCAGCCTAACTGCGCCCCTTAAAATTTCCAAAAATGGATTGACGAGACTGGTTATCTAATCATATGAACATAAAAAATACATTAATAGTAACATAAAAGTACATCCCCCAACATAATAAATAGGAGTTGAAAATAAATGACATAAAAGAGAGTGCATAAAAAGAAAGAGAGGTAGGATCCCTTACCTAGAGTCTGACTTGTCTTGTTTGTTTCATTATATTATTGAATAATAAACATTGGTCAAATTATAATTTCTTAAGATCATCCATTAATGTTAATTATTCAATTCATATAAAATATTATCATTTTATAATAACTACATTATTATGTTAGTTCGTATCAAACATTTTTGACGATATTCGGTACATGAGTCAAAAATGAACATGTTTGAAAAGAGTTGTCCATGTAGTTATAAGTACATCATATACCGAATAGTATTAATGACATCAATGTCATATATATCTAGTATATATTCATTTTATAGTATTCCATAACATTTGGAAATAAAAAATGAAATACACTGTTCATGGAGACGGTAGGCCGTACGTACGCATGAATGCTACTTTCATTTTTTTGTCATATTAATGGACTTTAAAAATAAATGAGATATAGATATATTATAATTCCATTATAATATATATGTTATATTGGTAACATAAGTTCATTAATTAAATTGTTTATAAATTCCATTTTTGGGATGAACAAGTCAAATCACTTGAGGGGGCGGTAGTCGACACTTCCTCATATGACATTACCGCATTTGCACAACATGCAAAACATAAAGGTATGTTTTAAATATAAAATAAAGAAGCATGGAGAAGAACTAAATATAATATATATATCATATATAAATATAGTAACATCATAATGGCCACCATGAGAGGTGTTAAAAGAAGATTGAACAATCATCGTTTCGTGAGGCAGTAATTCACCACCCACAGAAACAGTATGTTCTTTAACCATTAGACGAAGGTATGTGTCAATGTAAATCAAATCCATCTCATAAAAATATCCTATTATATTTAGGATACTATTTTTTTATGGAATAAATTAATAAAATGATGGTGGTGAGTGAAGAAGGAGACTAAAAGAAAGAAACTCGAGAGAAAACATTACATCAAAATCGGGTAACTCTTTTTGATTAGAGCCAAAGGCATCCTTGGGAAGACTTATGCCCATAGTGAGGCTTCTAGAAGTAAGAGAGGGATGGGATAGATAATATGAGCAGATTTTGGACGAGCCAAGGGCTTGAGATGTGTGGGTAAGGGGGTAGAGGTGGGGGCCTTTTATAAGAGGGAGGAGGGTCACTTTTGGAATGTCTTGAAATGTAACTTTATTATAAAATGATTTTCGGATTTTAAAGGTCCCACAATGAAATATTTTGAGGATAAGGTGATAAGGGTTCAAACTCCAACCATCCAAAATGGGTTTTGACAAGTGTAAGTCTTAGATTTCTCCTTGCCTTTTCATTTTATTTAAATCGATCATTAATGAGGTAATCATTGAATCATCATGGTGCCATAAATAAATTTATTTATATAATGTCTAAAAATTATTGAAAAAATACTATGATATAGGAAATAATTTTATCTTTATAATGAATATTTTTAGTCAAAATAAATAACTTATATAACCTCATGCAAATTTTTTTTAGTAAAACAATACATGTTTGTGACATTTCTATTTTAACTTTAAATAAAAAGATTTTAATGTCATTATCATACCCAAGTGGCTACATGGAGTCACCAAATTGACCCATGGATTGTCTTGGTCTTAAATGACTCATTATATAAGAGTAGGACAATTGTAACAGTAATTTCATATTATTATAACATTATTTTTACCTTAAATTACACTAATTACCATTAATAGCGGTTAATAAAACTCAAAAGTAACTATTTACCAAAAATTATCTTCATCCCATTAAAAAAAAATTTACATAATAATGAAAACCATGTATTACAGTTTTTTGAAATTCAATTTACAGAAGCGGTAAAATTTCATTTAAATGAAAAATCAGTTTTTTAACTACTACTTAGTGGTTTCACTATTCATCAAAAATTGATGTTTTTCTGAAAAATACCAAAAAATCACCCTAATATATATTTGATATTTCTAATTCAAAAATTTTCTCTATTTGAAAAAATTAAAATCTTATAAGTTGCATTAATTAATTTTATAATTAATTCCCATTGTCAAAACAAATAGCATGTTTTAAGAAACAATATGTATCAAAATATTGACACTTGTTTATGTCCAATTTCAAAGTGAAAATAATTCTAATGACCACCATTGAATTAAATGGTGAAAATATATTCTAATTATACTTTAAATCCAATTAAAAAATTGATATAACCAAATAAATAAATTATATTGAATGGAGGTTTTCAATTAAAATACAGCATTTTTCACTATTCATTAAAAAATGAACTCTATTAGAAAAATAACAAAAATTTACACAAAGTAAATTTTGATGTCCATATATTAAAAAAGGATTTTATTTTGTCAAATATAACATATAAAAGTGACAAAAGGTAGATTAAAAAAAGGGGTTCCTATCAAAATGCAGTTAATCGACCTTTTAGAGAATATTAGAATATTTATGCATAAAATTGGATTCATTCGCATTTTAAGCCTATAACATTTATTGGATGAATATGAAAATATTTAAAAAACATATATAAAAATTTCTAGTTAGTTATTTTCATTCCTGCCATTACAACGGTTAGGCTTTTACTACCATTTACAATAATACTATTATATTATTAGTGTGCAATGTAAGATTTCTAAGAAACTATTAGTTATGTATTGGGTACGCCATCGAACATAGAATCCCCTTTAAAATAATATTAATATTTAATTCAAAAATATTAATAATTATGAATATTTCATATTCTTTATTTATCTAAGATGTTACATCCTTCCCCCTTTTGGATATTGCGTCCTCGCTATTTTAAAATTGGGCTCGGAAAGTTCATTGAAATCCCAACATCAAAAAAGTAATCAATAAAACTATCAATTTAAAAGAAATAAAGAGACGTAAAAAGGTCTCCCGAGAAAAAAAATACTAGGATTCCGTGAAAACATGGATATCGAGGAGAAAACAAACCATCACGTTCTAATGGAGAGTGATAGAAAACATGTTTAGGAGAAATTTAACCACCAAGAAATCACAAACTTGTGATGGGTTAAACGGTATTGGATTCCCCAGTAGGAAAAAATAACAGAAAAAGTTTTTGTTTTATGATACATTTAATTGAGGAATTTATTTATGATCTTAACTAAATCATAAGAAAATATACTTATTTGTCATGTAGACTTTCATCTCTCACTAGATTTCTTAAACAAACTCATATTTTCTCTAAAATATTAGTATTTAGGATGACTAGTTCACATTAAGAGAGATACCATCAACTTCTTGAGAATCACCTTGTCCAAATAAGATGAACTATATATTTCCCATGTCTATAGACCTTAACAAGAACCAAAATTGTTAGTACAACATCAGATAACCCCTAAAAGGATAATCTTTCACAAAAAGAAAAACTACCATTAACCTCTAAAATTTTTCCAAAAAACCCCAATGTTTATCAAATACCATTCAATAAATAACTATCCATTAAATTATTCCATGTCATTAAACATCAGATTGAAACCCAATTATCTAAAGTATCTAATCACATGGTCTTCTAAGATAAATCTTAACATTTGTCTCTAAATGACATCAGTTACTCTTAAAGTCTTATACTGAAAAGTAATTAACCTAACAACATATCCTCCATGATAGGTTAATCATTTTCCAAAATCAACTTATTCCTGATTCATAAGAACATTTAACAAAAAATAATTAGTCTTACTAACCAGGTACTTCACATAGTCCAGTGGTAGGTGATAAATACCAGTCGCACATTGGTTGTGGGTTCGATTCCTACAGCTTCGTCTGACGTGACGGGTTATCACACGGTCTATGTGTTGTCCTTTTTCAAAAACTATATAATTTTATAACATTACCAAAAAGAGATAAATTCATCAAAAAAACCATAACATATTTTAACCACAAAGGTTATCTAATAACTTTTATTTTGCATCCCAAAATGTATTAACCTGTAATTACCTCAAAAGTAAGGATCATATATACCATAATGGTTACCTTTATAATTATTAATTGAACTTCCACATCGAGTTGGTTATCTCATACATGATGCATTAGATAACTCACCGAGGTTCAAGTGGTTAATCATGACTCTTTATAGTTGGTTTAGAATAACCATGAGATTTCTTATTGAATCCCCCATTTCATCCATTATCTTAATCAGAGAACCACCATAATTTCCTTCAAACCTGTTGTCACATTGGTGCCTTCTAGATCCATCCTTTTACTAAAACCAAAAAGGTTAGGGTTACTATATCTGTAAAATCAACATATAATACAATGGAATAATTATTCATGTTATCTTAAACACATTCACTTTATCTAAAAACTATGAATCTTTCTGAAATCCTAACTATTATGGTAATGTCACTTGTGCTTAAAGAATACCCTAACCTCTAAAATTGTCTAAACCACTATATGATACCAACTATAAATACTTGGCCTTAAAAAATTACATAATCATGAATTAAATGAATAATTCACACTGAGGATCTTTTCAGGTATAGAGTTTTAGAGAACTAGTACATAACTATTACATCTCAATGAATACAAAGTAGACACATCTACCCAGTTTCCATTTTTTCACAAAATAAATACTCTTGAACAAACTAGTCATGTATAGTTCCATGTTTTAGATAGCATGACATTTCCTTGATCCCATCAATGACCGTATTCCACTTTATGTCTTCTGAAAAACATTTAAAAACTTGGGATGAGCATAAAAATCTTAGTAAGGGATACACAAAGAGAGAAAACATTAGATCATCAATATATAAATATAATAAGATTTTTAACATACCTCTTGAGATCATAAGATTTGTGAAATACACATAGAAATCCTAATACATAAAGGTAACTTTAGGCATTAATAACATTCTTATATAGGGAGTAACCCTCATGGTTACGTTTGGAATACCCATCACAATATATTCCCTAAATCTCTTCAGAGAAGCCTTAGTGTTTTACTCCTTCGCATTACCCAATGCATTGGAGAGCTATCTCGGGCTCACCCACCCTTAGATTATCATGGAACCACCAGATTTCATAAAAATTTCCAGAGAACCATAACATATTCATAAAACTTTAAACATACATAAAAGAAACATAAAATTTACACATTTCAATCACAGGATATCACATCATGATATTAACATAAATAAAAACATCTAATAAAATCATTAAAACTCTCTGAGAAAAATATCCCTTTATACTTTGAAAATATTAAAAGAAGACATTTAAAAGATATTTTAGAATCACTGTGTCCCATACCACTTCAAAACATTGGAAAGGATTTTAAAAAATTCATTTCAATATAAATAAATCCTTAAAACCATTTTTAAATCATGGACATGGATGATAAATGTTTAAAAGAATAAATTTTTAAAACAATTTAAAACAATGTTTTAATAAAAGATCCCTCTTAAATTTTGAGCATTTAAACTATAATCCACATGAAATTATACCATTTTAAAAGCATTTAAATTACATTATTATAGACATAATATGGACATGGATTCTCTAAGGGGCTGTATATACACTTTATAAAAGAATAAAAGTGTATATCATCAAAAGAATTCTCAATGAGAACAAATTGACATGTAATCCCAATAAAAGATCATTCCATTAGAGCAAGGATAAATAAATTACATAATTATGTTTGAAAAATATAAATACGTCAAATATAAGTGTATATCCAATGTAAAACAATCAGAGTTCATTCACACATATTCTTGGAAAAACAAAACCAATGAAATAGATATTTAACTAAATTTAATGAGATTGAGTTATGATTACCCATACAGGTTCATATAAATGATGTAAGAATTTACCAATGAGATTATTATGTGTATAAATTGTATATCCACACAAAGGGAATTAGAAATTAAAACATAGATATTCCACACATAATTTTGGCATAATAAAATCAATGAAGTATAATGTTATCCCATAGAATGGAAATCGGGTTAAGAAGTTCCCTTACCACTTTGAACATTTTAATCATAACCCTAGAAAGGTATGACATTAGACAAAACATATAATATCATGAGAATAAGGGGATTCATGATATAATATAAAATAGGCAGTATACAAACCAAATAAAAGTGAATTGTTGCATAATGATAAATAAGTCTCAACGAAATGTAAATTGAGACGAGATTCCCTTACAAAATTTTGGCGTGGCAACGGCTTAGGTAATGGCCCAAATGAGGGAGGATAAATGATAACTCATTGAAATAACATATAATGTAGAGTAAATATTTTATTATAAATGAATTATATTATTACTATTTGAAAATATAGGAACTGCTTTCAAATTTGATGCTTGAATTTGAAAGGAGGATTGAAAAGTCAAGATTCCTTTCGAAAATTCAGTAGCCTGACGACGCAACTTAAAAAATAAAAATATGGATTGATGAGATAAAATATGATATCACATCATATGAACATAAAAATTACAGTAATAATAATATAAAATAATATCCCCTAACATAATAATGAATAGCTTAAAAGAAATGACATAAAAGAGAGTACATAAAAAAGAGAGAGAGGTAGGATCCCTTACCTCAAGTCCGACTTGTCTTGTTAGTTTCCTTATATTCCTGAATAATAAACATTGGTCAATTTATAATTTCTTAATAACATACTTTAATTTTAACTATTCAATTCATATCACATATTATGATGTTATAATCATTAGATTATTATGTTAGTTTATATCAGACGTTTTTGTCGATCTTCGGTACATGAGTCAAAAATGAACTTGTTTGAAATGAATTTTCCATGTAGATATAATTACATCATCTCTAGAATAGTATTAATGATTTAAATATCATATATATCTAGTATATATTCATTTTATACTATTCCATAACATTTGGAGATAACAAATGAAATGAACCCTTCATGGAGATGGTAGGTCGTACGCACACATTAACACTACTTTCATTTTTTTGTCATATTAATGGACATTAAAACTAACTTAGACATAGATATACTGTAATTCCATTATAAAATATCTGTTATATAGGTGACATAAGTTCATTAATTACCTTATTTATAAATTCCATGTTTGGCATGAATGATTCACATCACTTGAGGGGGCGATAGTCCACACTTCTTCATATGACATTATCGCTTTTCCACTACATGAAAAGCATAAAGGTATGTTTTAAATATAAAATACATAAGAATAGAGAGGAAATAAATATAATATATATCATATATAAATATATTTCTATCATAATGGCCACCATGAGAGGTGTTAAAAGAATATTGAACAATCATCGTTTCATGAGACATTAATTCACCACCCATAGAAACAGTATGTTCTTTAAACATTTAACGGAGGTGTGTGTAAGTGTAAGTCAAATAAATCTCATAAAAAAATTCAAGTATATTTAGGATACTGGTTTGTTATGGAATCAACGAATAAAAAGATAGTGGTGAGTGAAGAAGTAAAATAAAAGTAAGAGACTCGAGAGAAGACATTACCTCTAAATCGGGTAACACTTTTTTATATGAGCCAAAGGATTCCTGGGGAAGACTTCTGCCCAATGTGAGGCTTCTAGGAGTAATATAGAGATGTGGAGATATAATATGAGAAAATTGTGGATGAGCCAAGGGCTTGGGAGTTGTGAGTAAGGGGTAGAGGTTGGGGCCTTTTATAAGAGGGAGGAGGGTCGCTTTTGGAAAGACTTGAAATGTTACTTTATTATAAAATGATTTTCGGATTTTAAAGGTCCCAAAATGATATATTTTGCGGGTAAAGAGATAAGTGTTCTAAATACACCCATAAAATAGGTTTTAGAGAAGTTTATGTCTTATATTTTAACTTATCTTTTCATTTTATTTAAATCGTTCATTAATGAGTTAATCATTGCATCATCATGGTGTCATTAATAAATTTATTTATATAATGTCTACAAATTATAAAAAATTAATATAATGTAGGAAATATTTTTATCTTTATAATTAATATTTATAGTAAAAAATATAACTTATATAACCCCATGTATAGATTTTTTTAGTAAAATAATACATGTTTTTGAAATTTTTATTTTAACTTTAAATAAATTTTTTTAATGTCATTATCTTACCCAAGTGGCTCCTTGGGGTCCCCAAATTGACCAATGGATTTTCTTGGTCTGCCAGGACTCATACAATATAATTAGGAAAAGTTTAAAGATAATTTCATAATATTAGAACATTATTCTTACCATACATTACTCTAATTACCTTTAATCGTAGTTAATAAAACTCAAAAGTTACTAATCACCAAAAATTATTTTCATTCCATTGGACCACATTTTTTCTTACTAATGACAACCATGTATGTCATATTTTTGAAATTCAATTCACAAAAGCGTTAAAATTTTATTTAAATGAAAAATTAGTTTTTTGACTACTACTTAGTGGTTTCACTATTCATAAAAAATTGATGTTTTTCATAAAAAATACCAAAAAATCAGCCTAATCTATATTTGATATTCCATATTCAAAAATTATGTATATTTTAAAAAATTCAAAACATATAATTTGAATTAATTAATTTTATAATTAATTCCCGTTGTCAAAACAAATAGTGTACTTTTAAGAAACAATATCTATCGAAAGATTGACACTTGTTTATGTAAAATTTCAAAATGAAATTAATTCCAATGACCACCATTGAATTAAATAGTAAAAATATATTCAAATTAAACTTAATAACCAATTAAAAAGCTAATGTTACCATATAAATAAATTATATTAAAATGATGTTTTCAATTAAAATACATCATTATTCACTATTCATTAAAAAATGAACATTATCAGAAAAATAACAACAAATTACACAAAGTAAATTTTGATGACCTGATTCTAAAGAAGGACTTTATTTTGTCAAATATAACATATAAAAGTGAAACTGAAGTAGATTTAAAAAAATGGGTTCCCATCAAAAGGTGGTTAATCAGCCTTTTAAAGAATATTAGAATATTTATGCTTAAAATTGGATTCATTTGCATTTTATGCCTCTAAAATTTATTGGATAAATGTAAAAATATTTAACAAAAATTTATAATCATTTTGTAGTTAGTTATGTTCATTCCCTCCATTAAAATAGATAGGCATTTACTACCATTTACAATAATATTATTATATTATTAGTGTCCATCGTTAGATTTCAAATAAACTCGTTGTTACGTATTGGGTAAGCTATAGAACATAGCATCAACATTAAAATAATATTAAAATTTAATTCATAAATATTAATAAATATGAAAATTTCATATTCATTATTTATCTTGGATATTACATATATGGTAAAAATGTATAAAATAAACACCAATCAACATTCATATGTATGAGGTATTAAAATAAAATTTTGAGATAGAAATTGAGGTAAACACTGTAAAGGAAGATCCCATGTTATAATCCCATGAATGTGGGGGAGGGTGGTGCTATCACACCAATAAAAGACCAATGTAAGTGTCATCTACAATATATAATAGAAACAATGGGGTTTTCCCTAATAATTTCACCCACATAGACCACCAATTTTCATTATATGGTTTTGGTAGGGGTATTCCATGACAAAAACTATCATGAGAAAATTAAAAATATTTTAAAAAATATTTGAAAACATATAATCATTAAAAAAATAATTTAGAGGTCAACAGTTTTACCATGTAATGTTAAATTTTTATCCATGGGCTATGATATTCCAAGCTATGTAAATTTTTTTCAACGTTGTTTTTATTATTCCAATCTATTTTGTTTTTTTAAAATTAATTATTAGTTTTTGTTACACGATTTTTTAATCATCACACAATCTCTTAATTTTATAATGAATTTTGAGATGAAATTGATTAAAATTCAATATAATTCTATTATCCTGAGGTACTCTTGAGTATATATTCTAAATAATTGTGATGTATGATATTATATGGTTCTAAATGTGTGATAAAGTAAATTCATATAATAAAAATACATAGAATAATTATGGGTACTATAACATATTTTTATCATCTAATCAAATTCTCTTATTGGGACTAGAAAAATCCATCTCAAATTTGATGGATCAAGTAATAGAATAAAACTAATAACCAATCCATTATTTAATTATTTTTATCATTCATATGTAATTTTTTAGTTGGAGAATTTCTAAATAATATATGGTAACATATTATAGTTAATAGTGTTGAGAAGATAAACATATAGAATATATTATGCATAATATCTGTTATTGTATGATTAATTTTATAAAATATATAACAATTTTCAGTTTACATGAATGTTATATAGAATTCAATTTAATAATTTTAAAATTTAATTGTTTTATTGGAATTAAAATTATTAATCAACACTATCCTCTAATTTAATTTGGAAAAAACCATTGTTAGATGTTATCATCATCCAAGGAGTCTCCTGCTATATAGTTTTCTAAATAATACTGGTCAGTTTAATTCACTACAATTATATTGAAATGATTAACCATTTCATGTTTATCACCATTCATGAAGAAAAGTGTTATATTAACCTGAAAATGTATTTATATGATAAGGGAGTCCATTTAACTAATAAATATTTTATAGGTCAATTTATTTTTACTACCAAAATACTATATTAAAACTCTATTTGTATTAGTGTTTTTATAACATGGAACATGAAAAATGTTTTTGAGAGTTATTTCCCATTGAAATATTCAAGTGACTGAATATTAAAAATATAATAAAATATGGTTTACTATATTTTAAAAAATATATTATGAGATATTTAAGATTAATAAATGAATAATATTTTGGGAGGGTGGGTGTGATCATTAGTAAGAGAAAAGTTCTACTTTATTTTGTTAGAAACAAAACAACAAAAATTTAAATTGTGTTTTTTTCATAAACATCAACTTAAAAAAGGGTAGTAGGCCAATAAAAAAAGTAATTAGAAATAATTAGTTCATCAATACTTATCTTTTTGTGGGAAAGTCTACCAACCAAGAGATTTTCTTATTGGTACGAATGTCTGATGAATTAGTTTAAGGTTGAGAGATGCTCAAATCATTTGATCCATTTTGTAGTGAGTTTCGATGCATGATTCAATTGACCTTTTCTCCCAACATTCAAAAGTATAGTAATATCACACACTAAACAAAATATATTCTATCCTATATTTATTACCATATAAACATATTTAATTATACCCAAAATTTTAACCCCCAATGTGATTCAATTACAAAGGGTCCATAAATACATCCCCTGATAGCTCCCAAGTGATATCTAAAGACTACTCAAAATATAAAGAATCCTGGGTTGCCTTGAGATTCCCCATCAGAGTTACATTTGATATATCTTGTAAATTGAGAATTAAATTTTCTTTCAAGATTTACATGAATTGGAGGATTATATAAAACGTTACTAAGTCATCGGGGAATAGATAAATCATCTATAAATTTTTTGAACCAACCATACTACAATGGTTTAGAATTCTTCTCTACAACTATAAATTTTACTAGAGAAATGGAAGATGAAAATGGGCCTCTATATTAATAGCTTTATTTTGGATATTCAATATTATGTTATTACATTAATAGAAGAAGAAATAAACAAGATAAATAGCAATACTAATAGAAATTCGAGCATAGTCATCAAGGTGCACTTTTATAGATTCATTTTTTGGGAGATGAATATAGAAAATATCAAACATATTGTTAGATAATGAAAATTAAGGAACATATATGATGAATAGGTTATCGATACCCTCCTTGTGAAGATGAATGTATACACATATAGAACATATTGTGATACTAATAGGTTGATTAAAAGAGTCTTATGTATGATGGGAGTGGGTGATTATCCATATCAAAAAAAATATTTCTGGTGAATTTTTATCCTTTTTCATCTTTTGATTCAATCAATGACTTATCCCCACAAATTTTTAATGATAAAATATCATTCATTCTAATATCACATTAATAATCAGCTCCCATAATAGTTGTTCATCCTGATTAATAAATATGTAGTTACTAATCACGTTAATAAATGCATATTGAAGTTCAATATATGTCATGTATAAATTCTATATAATCATAGAAGTTTTGTTCGCTTAGGAATTAAAAGAGTTAGTGAGATCCAACATTGGTGTGACTATCCAATTATAAAATGAAATTTTGTAATAAGAGTAATAATAAAAATATTAGTGGTTTTGAGAGGTAATGATAGATATGGAAGCCGTGACAGCTGACTAAATTTATGATAAAATTTATATTATATAAAATTTTATTCTATTGATAAGTAGAAGGAAACATATTATAAAACATTTCATCATTCCCAAACAAATTACTTGTGTATAATAAATAAATAATGGTTATATCAGTACTTGTTAAATGTAAAATTTTATTATAAACAATTTTTAGTGTTGGAGTCTCTACTACCAAATAAGCCACCCCAAAAAAAGTAGGGGTGAGAATAAATCTTATAAGAGTCACATGGATGATTCATTACAAAAATATAAAAACATGTTATCTTTAATTTCAAATTATTTCATAAATATTCATTGTTACATGGATGTTTATGCAATTTTTTCTCATATCCATTATGTTTACTAGGATAATTTAAAGAAATAATGAAATGAGAGTATAAATACAATTTACACATGTAATACGGAAGATAGAATCATGTATATTCCTCATGTGCTCATTATTATTTAGAAAATTGATCACTAAATGTATCTAATATTCATGATAAATAATTACCTATCCATAATTATTATCCATTTAATCATATTTTTGGGTTTCTCTGGTATCATTAGAAATTATAAAATAAAAAACATAGATAAATCACATAAATATATTTATCATGTTGTTATTTTAATTGACAAAAACGCAATGATTGATAAATATTTAATTATTATAGTGTTTAATAATATATTCAAAGTGGAAATTTTATAATATTTGATATACTCAATCAAATTTTTTTATTAATTATTACTAAATTAGTGCTAATTTTTTAGTAAATCCGTTTATTTATTTAAAATAATTTTCTTCAAAGAATATATATATTTTTGGTCATATGTTATAACTAATTTATTATAATTTTAGAAAAAATTTATTATAAATAATGATATATTTTTATCAATCATTACTAAATATATTTCTTATATAGGTTTTTATGATTTTAAAAAAAATAGATTTTCTAGTGTATAATGAAAAATAATATATTTATTGAAAATTTTATTTTTTTTCAATAATTTATAAAGTTAAAAAATTTCTTTTAAAATGGCTTCCTAGCCAAAATTTTATTTTTTTATTTATAATATATTTTTTTAATGTTGAATCAATTTTATGGTTGAATTTGGTTTAAAAACATTATAAAACATAAGAGGAATATTTTTTGAAAATATTTTTTTTCTTTTATTGTTATACCTAAAATTATTTTCAGAAATATATAGAAATTGAATAATCAAAGTATGATTTTATATTTTTAATTATGAGACCAATGTTTTTAAAATATTTTATTTTTATTTTTATGAATATAGATAATATTATTAGAAAATTCTTGTGACATCGATATGTGGAAAATGGGTAAAATAGGGATAAAACCTTGAGATATGGCCTCAAAATTAATTAAAACCTACCTTTATTATATTTTTGGGTATAATTTATCAATTTACATACATTTATATAATATATGGTCTACTGTGAATATATAAAATTCATTAGGACCATTATATTAATTTAATAAAAAATCAAAACAAAATGCCACTATCTTGGCATTGATAACTCTAATTTTTTTATAATGATAAAAATTGGGATATCTCAATTATAATTATTTACATGATAGATATAATTTTCTACAACATGATAATTTACTTATAATTTTTAGTGATTAAATTATTATATTAAATCATTATGTAACACTGATTTAGAATTCATTCAATTAATAGAAAAGATATATACTATTTTAAAATCTATTAAATTATAATTTTTGAGTGAGTTATAGTGAACCAATATTATTATAGATATATTTTAAATATTTTTTTTTATTTTAGATATTTTAATTACACATTTTTCATTATGGATTAATAGTCAAATTATATGAGTAATAAGAAAATAAAATTATTGGTATTTTATGATTAATAAAATTTTATTAAATAATTAAAAGATAATAATATGAAAAATGTGGAAAATTAGGCTAAGAAAATTTCACGAATGTCATATCATTTCTAATTATGTGAAAACTATTATCTTATATATAATAGTATACCTATTTAAGAGTGAAATATGTTTTAACATATTTAAGGTTAAAAATGATAACTAATGGGTTAAACCAAAATATATGGTTTAAAATACCACATAAGCCAAAAAAAATTTATTTGATGAATTTATTTAGACCGTATAACCTTTTATATTAGATATTATGTCCAAATTATTCAAATTTCTCATGAAAATAAATTTATTATAATTAATTTTCTTTATTATTTCCATGTGTGTCATTTTTTCTACTATGAAATGGAATAACCTTTTCTACCAATAGTAAAACACATAGATCCTCTACTATCACCAAAACATATCAAAAACACATATAAATATCATTATAAAATAGTTTATGTATTGTTATTTATATGATACTGATCATATGACCCTTAATAAAAAATATTTATTTACACTTTTGAGGAAGATATAATCTTTTTTACATACACTTTATAATTTCAGTCTTCATATAATTACATAAAATATAATAAAAACTCATACAATAATAACTCATGTTTCATAAATACATTAATAAGTTATTTTTACGATTTTAAAACAATTCTTGTTCTCTTTTTTATCCTAGTAAAACCGAAAACCCCACTCGTGTGTGTGAACAGCTTACCATCTCCAAGTAGTGATGTAGTTTATTTTTCATCAGCATAATACATAGATGTCAGTATAGATTAAAAATATGATCAAATATTATATTTATTACAAAAAAATTAATATGTAATTATAATATCATATATTCCTTCTTATCTTCCAATCCACATGAAAATTATAATGTCGATAGTGCAGACGTGCGGGCTACCTCATCCAAAAAGCTACATGTTCAATTTTTCATTTATAATTTTAATTAATTCTAATGAATATATATTTTTAAAATATATATTATATTTATAAAAGTACTAATATTTTGTATATTATTGAATCTTAATCAATGTTCATGGACTAAAACTACAAACTAAGACTTTAATGAAAAATGAACCAGTTATCACCTATAATAGTGATTTTAAAAATGAAATGTTAATAAATTTTATATAAAATGTTATAGTTAAATAATATATCATATCATATATAATATTGTTATCATATAATATATTTATTATAAATAAATATTTTTTATGATGGACTTTGGAACAAATATTAGTGAATTCGAACATGAGGTAAGGGTTTCTCATCTCACTTTTTCCATCAGCAATATGCCACTTTCACCACATGTTTCATTAATTTGGTTAATATACTAACAATTTGACATGATATATCATGATTTAATTAATATTCATGGTATTTAATGTCTCATATGATTTTATTATATTCATGAGGTTTATGATTCAAAACATACCATAATGTTAAGTGTTTATTTCATAATCTCATAGTTATCTAGGATTTTTTGTATCAATGTATCTACTAGGGGGTTTACTATATTTTCCTATAATAAATATACTATATTTTATATTAAAATATTTATTTAACAAAATTAAAAATATTTACTTTTAGTTTTCATTCTTTATGTAGTAAATATATCGAAATTGTATTTTTTAGTAAAAAACATTGTTTTTCTACTCAGCTCAGATTATTTTTTATCGTACCCATATTTTACATAAAATGTTTTAAATGGGTTTTCTAATATTCTAAAATGATTTATTGAAGATATTTTCGACGTATGATTAAATAAAAAATAGTTTAAAATAAATCATTGTATTATTTTTTTGAATGAGGTATTTTTTTAAAAAGTGTGAAAGGATTATTCTTTTACTTATAAGGAATGAATATGACTTCCACATAGTATTAACAGTCAATTATTAATAGGTTGCTTTATTAAATGACATTTTACTTCTCAAATTAATTTTTTATAATATTTTGTACAAGATAATGTTTTACAATAGTGATTTCAATGTAAGAAGTTTATTTTCCTCATGAAATTTGCCAATAATATTATTAATGTAATTTAAACCATTATAAAATATTTTATTGAAGATTATGATTTAATGAAAATATAATATAATGATACAATAATAAATATTTAACTATATAATTTATTATTTGTTTGATTGGGGATCGTATTAACTTTTGATAAACTAGTTTATCCAAAAAAGAAATTTTTTACTAATAATGAATATTGATTATGTATTGTTAATTTTATGATTTAATTGGAATAATTAACTAGTAGATGGGACCTAAAATTAGATATCCCCTATATTAATCAATTTTTCTTATTAGACATTCCATTTTTCTTGGTTTATTAAATGGAATATTTGTGCATACCAACTTTTAGTTAATATTTTCTTGGTATTAGGCCTTGATGGTACGTTTTAGATATCCAAAATTATGTTCTCCATAATTAAAAAATAAATTATTCATTTATATGTAATTATTCTGAACAGTGTCCATGTATAACTTTCATTATCATGTGATTATGTATATGAAATATTTTTATCTTCATTTACTCCTACAATATTATTCTTCATGATCAAGGTATTGATTTAGTGGACTATTTTATCAATTATTTATCTTCACTTTTAAAATATTAATAATATAAAAATGATATATTCTAGTGTATGATTACCTTATTATGGGTTTTATATCACCCTTATTTTGTTTCCTTATCAATGGATGGAAGACCAATCATTGAATTATTTCAATGCTGTAGATTATTTTCTTTAACAATTATTTTTATATAATATTTTCATATGTAATGTGATTTTAAATATTATTTCTAGTTTTCAAAGTCTACTATACTATTCCGTCCTTATAGACCTATATTTATGAAAACATATATTAGAGAATGTAACCTTATGATTGAATTGAAGGATATTACCATGTATATGATATGATGTTTATAATTTTGTTGGGTAGAGATTATGTGGCATTTTTATAAGTGCACCCTATATGGACACTATATATTGGCATGGTATGGGCCAAGATTCCTCTCAGGGTAATAACTCTAAATAGAGATGGCCAAATATATATTGGATATTATTTTGGTGTACATGGATTTTTCCCTTACTATGAACCTTCTTGGAAACTCATGTGTGATATTATTATCATAAATATTATTTAATTTTTAATCCATTATAAAACACATCAACATATTTTTTTTTGAGAATATCCCTTAATAATTCATGTTTATTATTGTCAGATTAGTGATGCATAAATTTTCAATTTTGGTCAGGTACTTCACTAGATTAAAAATTATAAATTAAGATTCATAATGAAATGATCTAATCTAGTGTATTCCTTCTTCAATAAACGAAACCTAGAGGATAAAACATAATCTTTATTGATGAATATATTCAATACATGGATTTTTTAACTAGGAAATAAAATTATACTGGATCCTAAGATCCAATTAGATATGAATAAATTATAACTAAATTTATATAACTCTTACATTTTTTGACAAAAAAAACATTCCAATATGAAGAATAATTCTAATCCAAAACTAATTAAAAAAATTTAGGTTGCTTTATGTGTTAGTATTCTCTATCATTTAATGGGAATAATAACATTTTTACAAGAAAAATGGTTATGTTCTACATAAAATAAATATTTCTCGTTAAGAGTAATTGAAGGGAAAATGATATCATGGATTTTTTTCACCCAAGGGGGATGCGTATATATGGTTATTATTTTTTTAAAACAAAATGAATGGTAAAGAAATATCCTGTATATTTTTGAATGATTTGAAGGGGTTTTTTTAAAAAAACAATTTCCTGATGAAATATATGTGGATATAGAGAAAAACAATTAGTGACGAAGAAACAATGAGGTGGAAATTATGGAAATGTATGAAACTAACATTACATGGTTTGAAATACATGTTTTATACAACATACATAATTTAAAGAGTAATGTTTACCATTACTTTGATGATTGTAATCCAATCCTTTGAGGTTAACTAGTCTCTAGAACGTTATATATATATATATGAGGAGATAATATCATGCTCTATTAAGACAGAATGAATTTTGTAAGCCATACATCTTCAAAGGAATCAAATAAAAGAAAACAATGGATAAATAAAATGAATAAGTACAGATTGATAAATAAGGTTTTTTGTGTAATAATGTTTGTAAGAAGAACCAAGGTACGTGCTTAAAAGGTTAAAAAGTTTTGATAAATTTTAGAAAATAATCATAGCATGATTTTGAAAAAAAGGTTATAATAAAATCCATTCTTGTATAATGTTTCTACTATATGGAGATGCGACACACTTCTAAGAAATTCTCCATACATCAATCAAATATACCATAAAAGTATCCATATGGAGAGGTTTTAGATTATTTTATTAGTACAGACAATGTGTAATGGTTTATGTATTTATATATTGGTACAAAATAGTTATGTTTATTATGGCTATAAGAATCATGAAATGTCTATGAATTATTCTGTGGTTGAATTTCATTATGGATTAAAAAATATATGTTGAATATTCTGGATAACTAAGGGTGTTATTTAAGGGTAAGGTGATATTTTTGGAGAGACGAGGATTAAGGGATGATTAAACTTAACATGTGCTTATTTTTGATATAATAATGTTTATTTGGTATAAATACTTTATTGATATTAATGAGGTAATTTGGATATTATTAGTGATGTCGGAACTAAATAGTGATTTGGTATTATCTATTCAAAGGATTACTACATTTCTGGATTTATGGAATATATTTGAAATTCTAATATTTTATTTTATAAATAATTAGAATATTAATTGTTGAAATGATACATCTTTTTGTTTATGTTATTTGGTGATTGATGTTATCACTATGTTTGTTGAAAATACATAATCAATGAATTCACATATTTCATATGTGACATTAGAGATACATTATTTTCTCTGGTAACTAATTTTATTTTTCCTTTTTTAATTTAATGATGATCCTTAAATTTTTTAAAATTTTGAATTTTGGAATAAATTTTATTGAAGGGGATTGACATTACATACTTATTGTATGAATTATGTAAAACTGTTGGTGTTACTATTGTTGTTTTAGATCTTAATTTATTAGACAACATGTGAAAACCATTTTGGTTTCGGTAATTATTTATTCATAATGGAAATACATTATATTATTTTATATATCATAAGATCTATTAAAAGTTAATTTTTTTATTAATGAATGAATAATTAATCATTTATATTCATTTTTAGGGAGTAATAGATAAAGTGGAAATTTATTAAAGAACAAAAATAGGATTAAACTTTTCTAATGAGATATATATATCAAGTAATTATATTTTATAGTGTTCTCTATCATGATAGTAAATACTCAACTTTAAGAAAATGATCTTTAAAAAATAGTATATTTTTACATCAATTTCAGATGAATGTGGGGTCCTTCGTCCATCATAGATGTATGGGTTTTCAATCATTAAATATCTCTTAATGATGTTCACTATCACTCTTTATCACTCATTAGGTTTAGTTTTCTCCTCCATGACAATATTTTCACTATCTACCAATGTTTTGTTATTTATAATCCTAGTTTTCTGAAATAACATATAAACAAAATATTTCACATTCTATCTTTTTGATAGATTTCTTATTAACCCTTTTTATAGTGATATTGTAAAAATATGTTCTCTACTAGTCCATTGCATTACGGTTTTTGAATGTTGGTGGTGTTCGGGGGTGGTTTCAGAAGTATTGGGGGAAGATGGAGGTGCAATGGGGTTTCTTTATGAAATACACATCGAGTTAACTTTACATGAATTCAATTAAGTGTTCCGGGAATGTTCAGGGCCAGTTCATCACATGTAGAAATGGTGACATGTTTTTTAATGAAACAAAACCCGATGATTACATGGCGTGAAAGGGTATTAAACATCATGTAAATCCATGATGTATGTAGAGACCCGAAGCTTAACGTACATTGACATTACATTACATTTGTGGAATACTTAGTACATAACAAAAGCACACACACAAGGATCGTAATAGTTTAGTGTCTTTGGAAACTCGGAATATAATCTTCTAATCCTGGTGAAAGATCCTCAACATCTCCCATAAAGATCTTCCTTTTTTTATACCTAAAACCTTTCCTTATATCCTGGGGAAGATAAAACATGAAAAGGTGAGCTCAAATGCTCAGTAAGGGTAAACAAAAGAAATATCAATCACATCATATACATAAGCACATAACTTTTGGAAATCTTAACCTGTAAAAGAGATCATAATTTCATAACCTGGAATAACTCATGGCAGTGAAATGTAATCACAATAATCATAACATAAAACATTAAACTTTGTGGTATACACACATAATCATAGAGAATCATTTCTTGTTAGTCAAGACTCATTGCAAAGACTATCTTAGTGGACAAAGTCCCTTTCTGAACCGAGTCACCCTTGTTTCAGTCCTGTTTCACTGAACTGGTATAACCTACCATTCCTGCCATGTCTATCTCATGAGATATAAAATCTTTACCCAATGCATTGGAGGGAGATATAGGTCCCACCCATCTCATAATGATACCATTCTTGTGTGTTCCACAAAATCATAAATCATACAACATTTCATAACCCATGTAATAAAAATGGGAATCTTAAACATCGTGAAATCATAAAACAATTCATATAAGATAAAGGAATTCATAAAAATATAATTCCATCACAAAATAATCAAAGAAATGTAATAAGAGGGATAAAAATAGAACCCTTTATCTTATACGGAAAATAATTTTGATAAAACACTTGAACTCCATTCTTGAGGAAAATATCATTTCTGCTTCAAAAACACTTCTCCTTTCTTAACATATCGTACAATTACAAACTAAAAGAAGTTGATTAAAAATAAACTTGAAAACTTGTAATGGAATCTTCTTTGAAATTAATGTTTTAAAAATCCATTCATGCCGTATAAGTTAAAAAAACATTCTTCGTACTTTTGTCGTAAAAGTCAAAAAGTACCTCGTACGAAAAACGACTAAAGATTCCTTTCATATCTTTTACTAAAAACTCACCAAAGGGTAAAATTGTATATAAACTATTGTATAAGGATATAAATATTACATTTTGAGGAAACATTTATGTGGATGATAAAATACACCCCAGTAAATACAAAAGTATAAACAATCTCGGATAAAAATGAGATTGTGATATTTTCCCTTACCTTAGGTCCGATTTTCTTCGTAGGTGTCTGAACCTCTTTTATAATGGTTTAAATATTGTCATTGACTTATTCCAGAATCATACTCATTGTTATGATATCATATATGGTTCACTTATGACTTTATATTACCTGTTCTTTTGTAAATTCCATGTTAAAGAGCATGTTGGGTAAAATTGTTTCATTTGTCGTCTGTGTTTTGACTTGTAATTATTCATATGATTACTTAGATCATGATTACTTAATTCCATAATATGAAACATGATTTATATATATATATATATATTCAGAATATACATATATATAATAAATCATTAAATGGAAAAAAAAATACACCGTTCATGGAGATGGTAGGTCGTATGTACGCATGAACGCTATTTTCATTTCCTTATTGAGTTGAACGGAATTAAGTAGATGACATTAATATATATACACATAAATCCAGTATCATTATTATGTCATATATTTCATGATTACTTATTATATATACTTTATAATCATTCATGAATGGTTAAAGTGGAGAATGAATCTCATCGCGTCGTGGAGATGGTAGTCCGTACGTACGCACGAGCGATGCTATCGTTCTCATGATCATGGGACTGTATTGGAGTGTTTTTATACTATTTCAGAATCAATATCACTTTAAAATAATAATATATAGTTATTATTTACACCATTATACCCATCCAAGTAAGTTGGTTGTGGAAAATAGATTTCACCACAGCGTGGAGATGGTATTCCGTACGTACGCACGCGCGGTGATTTCATTTTCCGTAGGATGGATAGATGTTGAAATAGGATTGTTTCATACTTATAATAACATATCAGTATATGAGTGATACTTATGTTATTACTTCATAAGGAAACAACCTAAGAAGAATAAGTGGAAGAAGAAATAAAGGTGAAATAATCGGTAACAGAAATTACCTCTTCTTTGAAGCGCCTCTTTGAGACCTCCTCTTAGGGAACTAAGATTGGACTTTGGGGAATACCAGAACCTCTAGGATGTTTCTAGGGAAGTGGAGAAGATAATTTGGCAGGGTTTGGCCGAGCTTGAAGGCTCAAAGTTGTGTGAGGAAGAGAGGGAGGGGGTGCCCTTTTATAAGGGAGGAGAGGGGCACCTTTGGAATAACTAAAAATATTATTTTATTATAAAGTCATGTTCGGTTTTAAATAGATCCAAATTGATTTATTTCGAGGCTAAGGTGGGGATGGGTCGAAATCCTCTAATCCAATATAATTTAGACAAGTTTAGGTTCCTATTTTAACCTTATCATTTAGATTTAACATTAAGTAAAATAATTTTACTTTTACCATGTCTTCTTGTGTTCTTACACTATAAGGTTAATAAACATACAATAAGAAGCCAAAAGAACCCCAAATAGTTTATTATTAATATATATAACCTTATCTAATTCATTTGGCCAAACCTTAGATTTTTAGGAATAAAATATCAATTAATAATATAATATTTGTTTTAAAAACTATTTTATGTCAATTTTGAAACTATTTAGTAATTGATTTTTTTGAAAATCATAACAGAATGATAAGTTCGAAAAAAGTTAATTACATCAATACTAACATGTCATATTAACCTATAAAATTAGTGTAATTCTTAAAAAGTCTCAAATTATATTTATTTAGGTATTTGTAATATCAATTATGTCAATATTTCATTAAGAAGATAATTACTGCATCATCGTTGTGTCATAAATAAATTAAATTATTTAATGTCTAAAAATTAAAAATTAAATACCATTATGTAGGAAATAGTTTTAGCTTTCTAATTAATATTTATAGTCGAATATATCTTATGTATAACCCTATATTAAAAATGATTTAGTAAATAAACTTTGATTTTAACTCTTTTAACTCTTCTTTGAATTAAATAATAATAAATGTCCTAATCTAATCCAAGTGGGCCTAAATGGTCATATTTAATTCATAAGTTTGTTTTTGGTAGAATTACACTTGTCCAATAGAATTAGGATATGTGTTAGTGTAATAATAATATCATTTGTACCCTTAATTACCATATTTACTTTTAACCTTGGTAAATAAAAGTAAAAAGTTACTATTCACCAAAAATTATTTTCATCTCAATGAACCACATTTTAATTACTGACATAAACAGTGTCTCTCAGATTTTTGAAATTCCACTCACAGAAACGGAAAAATTCAGTTTTATAAAAAAATCAGTTTTTTTAACTATCACTTAGTGGTTTCACTATTCATCAAAAATTGAAAGTTATAAAAATACCAAAAATTAGGCCTAAGCTATATTTGATATTATGAACTCAAAAATGATTTATATTTTACCAAATTCATAACATATCAGTTGCATTAATTAATTTAAAAATTAATTCCCATCATCAAAACAAAAGGCGTGTTTTTAAGAGATAATAACTATCAAAAGATTGACACTTGTTTATAACTGGTTTAAATGTGAAATTACATCCAATGACCAACATTGTATTAAATTGTAAAAATATATTCTAAATATACTTTAAAACCACTAAAATTAATTATTTTGATTGAAAAAGTTGTTTTTAATTAAAATTTAGTAATTTTCACAATTCATCAAAATATGAAAGTTATCCGAAAATCACCAAAATTTCACCCTAAGCTAATTTCGATATTCCGAATCCAAAAATGATGTCCATTTTGAAAAATGAAATTTACAATATTTCAAAAAAGTGGTTATTACTATTCATAACAGCTAGTTTTCATAATATTTTAATAGCATATCGTTGTTTAGCGAAACATGGTGTTGCGTACAACACACGCTATCGTGGAAGGTCGCGATTGCGTGTAATTCAATCCAGGTCAGAGATGTGTGTTGTGAAAGCTCTTTTTGGTGTAGCATATAACACAAGACATTAATGAAATTAAAAAGAATATTTTTCATAAAATATCGGGGTTTTACATTCTACCCCCCTTAAAATGAATTTCGCCCTCGAAATTCATCGGGGTTATAAATGGTTTACTATTCGAAAGTTTCTTTAAAATAAACCCACATCGTAAAAAGGAATACCAAAACCAATCTTTAAAAACAAAAGTATGAAACGTAACGGTTACCCAAATAATCTAATCACTGGGTTTCCACATAGGTGAAAATATGGATATGGAAGAAATATCTAACCATCATGTTTTGATGGAGAGTGGTAGAGAACATGGCTATGGAAAAGCCAAAAATCACAAATCCATAAATTTGTGATGATATAAGGTACCATCTGATTAATCAGATATAAGAGCACTAGGACAACATTTTTGGTTTTCAAGATCGTTTCCCTATAGTTGAAGAATTTGAATTAGAATAAATACATACTTTATTTTTGTACAATCTCACTGTTGTTTGTGCCTTGAACAATTTCCACTTCATCTCATAAATAAATGAAGTTGAATTTGTTATTCATGAAGTGTTATAAAATGATGTGATAGAATGACGGGTCATTCCATCTGTCTCAAACAAAAGGTTAACAAAAGTTATTAAATATACATAAGTAATTCTATAGTGAGATTAATAATATATGGTTCCTAAAATAGACTTATACTTAATATATCATACTTCTTAATATAATAAAACTAGTTTCTACTAAACAGGGACTTCTTGTAGGCCATTGGTAGGCGATAAAGGCCATTCGCACTTCGGTTGTGGGTTCGATTCCCACAGCTTTGTCCGACGCGATGGGCTGTCGCCCGTCCAGCAGGTTATCCTTTTTCTAAAGCTATATTACTATAACATCCCATCAATAATATCGAAAAAAAATATCCTAACTTATATCCAACATAATCCATTCTAATATTTAGGCTTATCTAAAATACTTCGGTCCAAGCTCATAGTATAAAGAAAATGATTACTTGAAATGTCATAGAACAATCATGTGAATGCCATCATTTATCCCCCATATATCATAAGATATATCTTGTTAGTCAAATTACAAACATGTGAATACCTTAATCATGTATTCTTTTGAAGAATGAATACCCATTGAACCTTAGTGAAAACAAGAATGCAGTTAAAAGTTAACACTTTCCACATACCAAAATCCTCAAAATTCTATATACACAAACCATGATATCACTTAGTCCTTATATCAATCATGAGCTCATGAATACTGTTATACATTTACTTTTCTCGTTTTCCCTTCATTATGCTCATATCATCTTTTTTCCAAAAATATCTCAATCACTTTGAATACCGCATTAGACCAATACATAAATATTCCAATACTCCATGATACAACATTATTTTGGAATCCCATTATATATACACTTAATCATTCCACCACATCGTTGTCATATTCAAAATCGCCAATAGTGATCGCATGTGACTTCCCTTTGTCCTTTGCCTTAAGCGGTTGCTCATGTCAATCATCACTAACCCTTGGATTAGGGAATTTATTAGCATAATGCCCCATTTCCATACACTTGAAGCATTGAAGTTTTGGTGGTGCGTTATCTGCAGTGTTTTCTTTATTCACATCATTAGAAACCCTTTTTCCATTACTTCGACACTCAGCTGCTCGATGACCTTCTTTTCCACACTTAAAACATTTTCTAGTCCCTTTAAGACAATCTCCACCATGCTTCATTCCACACTTTGTGCATAAGGAAACATTCATATTCTTTTCACCATTATTCTGAGATTTCTCCTTGAACTCCATCTTTCGTTTCTTGTCAAAACCATGAGATGGATATGTAACACCAACTTCCATTTCTACCTTGATAGCACAACGCACAATTTCTTCATAGCTACTGAAGTCTCTTATAGCTAATGCCCTTCGAAGACTTGGTTTTAAGCCACTGAAAAATCGATCAACTTTACATTCAGGTTGGATGATAACGCCAGATGCATACCTTGAATGTCTTGTAAAATTCACTTCGTATATACCAACAGATTTATCATCCTTCTGCTTCATCTCAAGAAACTCTTTTTCCATCTTTGTTCGAAGAATACGAGGGAAGTACTTACTGAAAAACAAGTTCTTGAACTCGTCCCATTCCATGGACTCAATTTCATCTTTTGGCCTCGTATTCTTGATAAGATTCCATCATTGATCAGCTTCACCTTCCAAACGATATACTGCTAAGATGACTTTATCATGTTCAGAACATTGAAGAACTGAAAATATCTTTTCAGTGGTACTGATCCATTGTTCAGCAACAAGTGGATCGGAAGTCCCACTGAAAGAAGGTAGACGTTGCATCATGGAGGACTCAATAGAATATTGTTCCCTTCTCTGTTCATTTGGAAGTCTAGAATGATTCATAGCTTGTGTAAGTATAGCAATAAGATTTTTCACTCCATCTCCCATAACATTTTTTTGTTCAGGAGGACAATCATTGCATTGTCCATTGCATTGATCAACACGGTTCCTTCGGGTTCCAACCATCGTCTAAAACCCAAAAAGAATAGTGTGAGAGGAAAAAATCATGCTAGGGAAAACAACATAATAAAGGGGGAGTATCCTCAATATCTAACATCTTAGGTTAAATTATATGATCGTTACCGTAGTTCTAGTACTGTATCTTATACGTATACTTATCCTTAGGGACATCCCTAGACATAGCTTAGAAATATCTCTAGGGATCTCACTAAAGTTTTCGCATCCTAGTTTCCAAAGGTTGACTAAACCTTTCCTCTGATACCAACTGTATAGACTCTAATATTAACGTACATTGACATTACATTACATTTGTGGAATACTTAGTATATATCAAAAACACACACACAAGGATCGTAATAGTTTAGTGTCTTTGGAAACTCGGAATATAATCTTCTAATCCTGGTGAAAGATCCTCAACATCTCTTATAAGGATCTTCCTTTTTTTATACCTAAAACCTTTCCTTATATCCTGGGGAAAAGAAAACATGAAAGGGTGAGCTCAAATGCTCAGTAAGGGTAATCAAAAGAAATATCAATCACATCATATACATAAGCACATAACTTTTGGAAATCTTAACCTGTAAAAGAGATCATAATTTCATAACCTGGAATAACTCATGGCAATGAAATGTAATCACAATAATCATAACATAAAACATTAAACTTTGTGTCATACACACATAATCATAGAGAATCATTTCTTGTTAGTCACGACTCATTGCCAAGACTATCTTAGTGGACAAAGTCCCTTTCTGAACCGAGTCACCCTCGTTTCAGTCCTGTTTCACTGAACCAGTATAACCTACCATTCCAGCCATGTCTATCTCATGAGATATAAAATCTTTACTCAATGAATTGGAGGGAGATATAGGTCCCACCCATCTCATAATGATACCATTCTTGTGTGTGCCACAAAATCATAAATCATACATCATTTCATAACCCATGTAATAAAAATGGGAATCTTAAACATCGTGACATCATAAAACAATTCATATAAGATAATGTAATTCATAAAAATATAATTCCATCACAACATAATCAAATCAATGTAATAATAGGGATCAAAACATAACCCTTTATTATCTTAGATGGAAAATAATTTTGATAAAACACTTGAACTCCATTCTTGAGGAAAATATCATTTCTTCTTCAAAAACACTTTTCCTTTCTTAACCTGTCGTACAATTACAAACTAAAAGAAGTTAATTAAAAATAAACATGAAAACTTTTAACGGAAGCTTCTTTGAAATAATGTTTTAAAAATCCATTCATGCCGTATAAGATAAAAAAACAGTCTTCGTACTTTTATCGGAAAAGTCAAAAAGTACCTCGTACGAAAAACGACAAAAGATTCCTTTCATATCTTTTACTAAAAACTCACTGAAGGGTAAACTTCAATATAAAATATTTTATAAGGATATAAATATTACATTTTGAGGAAACATGGATGTAGATGATAAAATACACCCCAGTAAAAAAAAGTATAATCAATCTCGGATAAAAATGAGATTGTGATATTTTCCCTTACCTTAGGTCCGATTTTCTTCGTAGGTGTCTGAACCTCCTGTATAATGATTTAAATAATGTCATTGACTTATTCCAGAATCATACTCATTGTTATGATATCATATATGGTTCACTTATGACTTTATATTACCCGTTCTTTTGTAAATTCAATGTTAAAGAGCGTTTTGGGTAAAATTATTTCATTTATCGTCCGTGTTTTGACTTGTAATTATTCATATGATTACTTAGATCATGAATACTTAATTCCAGAATATAAAACATGATTTATATATATATATTCAGAATATACATATATATAATAAATCAGTAAATGGAATGAAATACACCGTTCATGGAGACGGTAGGCCGTACGTACGCATGAATGCTGTTTTCGTTTCCTTATTGAGTTGAACAGAATTAAGTAGATGACATTCATATATATACACATAAATACAGTATCATTATTATGTCATATATTTCATGATTACTTATTATATATACTTTATAATCATTCATGAATGGTTAAAGTGGAGAATGAATCTCATCGCGTCATGGAGACGGTAGTCCATACGTACGCACGAGCGATGATATCGTTCTAATGATCATGGGACTGTATTGGAGTGTATGTATACTATTTCAGAATCAATATCACTTTAAAATAATAATATATAGTTATTATATACACCATTATACCCATCCAATTAAGGTGGTGGTGGAAAATAGATTTCACCACGGCGTGGAGACGGTATTCTGTACGTACGCACACGCGGTGATTTCGTTTTCCGTAGGATGGATAGATGGTGAAATAGGATTGTTTCATACTTATAATAACATATCAGTATATTATTTATACTGATGTTATTACTTCATAATGAAACAACCTAAGAAGAAGAAGTGGAAGAAGAAATAAAGGTGAAAGAATCGGTAATGAAAATTACCTCTTCTTTGAAGCGCCTCTTTGAGACCTCCTCTTAGGGTACTAAGATTGGTCTTTGATGAAGACCAGAACCTCTAGGATGTTTCTAGGGAAGTGGAGAAGAGAATTTGGCAGTGGTTTCCCGAGCATGAAGGCTCAATGTTGTGTGAGGATGAGAGGGAGGGGGTTCCCTTTTATAAGGGAGGAGAGGGGCACCTTTGCAATAACTAAAAATATTATTTTATTATAAAGTCAAGTTAGGTTTTAAATAGCTCAAAATTGATTTATTTCTAGGCTAAGGTGGGGATGGATCGAAATCCTCTCGTCCAATACAATATAGACAAGTTTTGGTTCCTATTTTAACCTTATCATTTAGATTTAACATTAAGTTAAATAATTTTACTTTTACCATGTCTTCTTGTGTTCTTACACTATAAGGTTAATAAACATAATATAAGAAGCCAAAATAACCCAAAATTGTTTATTATTAATATATATAACATTATATAAGTCATTTTGCCAAACCATATATTTTTAGGAATAAAATATCAATTAATAATATAATATTTGTTTTAAAAACTATTTTATGTCAATTTTGAAACTATTTAGTAATTGATTTTTGTGAAAATCATAACAGAATTATAAGTTCGAAAAAAGTTAATTAAATCAATACTAAAATGTCATATTAACCTATAAAATTAGTGGAATTCATAAAAAGTCTCAAATTATATTTATTTGGGTATTTATAACATCAATTATGTCAATATTTCATTAATAAGATAATTACTGCATCATCGTTGTGTCAGAAATAAATTAAATTATTTAATGTCTAAAAATTACAAATAAAATACCATTATGTAGGAACTCTTTTTAGCTTTACAATTAATATTTATAATCTAATTTATCTTCTTTATAACCCTATATGAAAAATGTTTTAGTAAATAAACATTTATTTTAACTCTTCTAACTCTTCATTGAATTAAATAATATTAAATGTCCTAATCTAATCCAAGTGAGCCTAAATGGTCATATGTTATTCCTAAGTTTGTTTTTGGTCGAATTACACTTGTCCAATAGAATTAGGATATGTGTTAGGGTAATAATAATATCATTTTTACCCTTAATTACCCTATTTACTTTTAACCGTGGTAAATAAAATTAAAAAGTTATTATTCACAAAAAATTATTTTCATCTCATTGAACCACATTTTACTTACTGAAATCAACCGTGTCTCTCGGATTTTTGAAATTCCACTCACAGAAGCGGTAAAATTAAGTTTTATGAAAAATTCAGTTTTTTTAACTACCACTTAGTGGTTTCACTATTCATCAAAAATTGAAAGTTTTCAGAAAAATACCAAAAATTAGGCCTAAGATATATTTGATATTATGAACTCAAAAATGATTTATATTTTACCAAATTAAAAACATATCATTTGCATTAATTAATTTAAAAAATAATTCCTGTCGTCAAAACAAAAGGCGTGTTTTTAAGAGATAATAACTATCAAAAGATTGACACTTGTTTATAACTGGTTTAAATATGAAATTACATCCAATGACCAACATTGTATTAAATTGTAAAAATATATTATAAATATACTTTAAACCACTAAAATTAATTATTTCGATTGAAAAAGTTGTTTTTAATTAAAATTTAGTAATTTTCATTATTCATCAAAATATGAAAGTTATCCGAAAATCACCAAAATTTCACCCTAAGCTAATTTCGATATTCCGAATCCATAAATGATGTCCATTTTGAAAAATAAAATTTACAAGATTTCAAAAAAGTGGTTATTACTATTCATAACGGCTAGTTTTAATAATATTTTAATAGCATATCGTTGTTTAGCGAAACTTGGTTTTGCGTACAACACACGCTATCATGGAAGGTCGGGATTGCGTGTAATTCAATCCAGGTCAGAGATGTGTGTTATGAAAGCTCCTTTTGGTGTAGCGTATAAAACAAGACATTAATGAAATTAAAAAGAATATTTTTCATAAAATCTCGGCGTGTTACAATGTAATACTATTTTAAAAGTTCTTTTCTATCCAAATTATCATTCATCCATCCATGTAATCTCCTTTTTATTATTTTGGAAAACCCCTAAATCCTTGAGGATTTTATCAAGTCATATTCCTCCCTCCCTGATCTATTGGTCCCAATAGTATTTCGTTGATAATCTATGGTTATCCCTTTTGTCCTCTTGGATGATTTTCAAATATTCTTCATTGGGGTTTCTCTATGGTTGTTGTGTTTGGTTGGGGATATGTTTTTAGGATGAGTTTTGATGGTTACTAGGTTCATTCTATGTTGATTCACAGTTCATTATGATGTAGTTATTATTGTAGGCGCTTCTTTATCACCTTGTGGTGAGGAACAAGTTGGAAAAGCTTCTTTGAGGTTTATATTACCTCATTTATCTTTAATTTATATCTTCTAGGTGTTCTTTTCTTCCATTTATCTACATGTAATTTTTAATCTGATTAATCAATGATAATGAATTAGATAAATTTAAATTAACATGTCTAAATTGGGTTTTATTTTCATTCTTTTACATCATTGATTTTACTTGTGATATTGTGGATAGTACGGGGTTGTGGCCCCACTTTAAATTATCATTGTTATGGGGTTTTTTCTACTGTATGATATGTATTTTGACTATTGTTCCTTATTTGATTATTTTGATATCCCCCTTATTGAAAATTGATAACCAATAATATTTGGCAACTGAAATGGTTTTCCCAAAATTATATCTTGTGTCATAACATCCCTATGATAAAGCGAAATATATTAAATCCCCTTTGTAAATATGAATCATGATCTTAACATGTTTTGATGATTGAACATGATTTTGATGTGATTTGGTTCATTATCCGTGATGTGGGGGATGAAATGTGGTGGTTGATTCTTGCTATATTCCTGAGTAGGGACGGAGAAAATGATTAATAATAATTAAAATAATATGGTTTGGTTCGGTTAATGGGATGAAAATGGTTATTGAATAATTAAATAGTGGGGGTTTTTGTTAAATTATGTTGATTAAAATTAATGAAATAAATATATGATTAAATTAATTATGTTGGAACTCTAATGCGGATTTTGTCTTGGCATGTGGTGGGAAGCATTTTGAGGTGGAAGAAAAATTGATGGTGTTGTGAGTTGGTTGGTTTTTTGGTGAATCAATATATTTGTATTGACCATTTAATTATATATATATATATATATATATTATTATTTTATTCTTATTATTTCTATATTCACCCCACCCATGTCAGAAACTATGAGACGACTCCTGTATAGTCACGTGAGGGGTATTTTCTTGTAACATTCGGTAAGGATGGAGGATATCTTAATACCCACTTATTACACACTCTTAAAATCTATGTAGTTACATCATAGTCTATGATGGTTAGAGTTCAGTTAGTTAATTATATGATGGGTGTGATAGACTATGTGTTTTTAGATGAGATAAGACCATTCTTGTTGGGTGGAATCTGATGGGGTCCTTGCATTATAAAAGGAATGAATGAAGTTAATGTCCCACATGTTCATGATACACAAACAACCTGGTTTTTTTGTAGTGGTTGTGTTGTTGCCTTGTTTTTTTGGTTGACATGTGATGTGGTCATGGATTTGGGGAGACGATCCGAGGTGTTTTCGAGTGAGGTGTGTTGTGGTCATTCTTGTTGGGTGGTGTGTTACAAAAAAGGGATAGGATATCACAAACGTACAATGTTAGGGTGTGAGAGAGGCATACTAGTATGAAAGTGGTGTAGCATATCCTTATCACTATGCTTCTTATTGTATTATATTACTTTTACTACATTATTTGATGAGTTTTCTATTGTAGTGTGGGCTTTGTTTAGTATATCTGTATTTTTTTTGGTTCTTTTGTTTTCTCATAGGCGCATCATTATGCTTATTTAAGATTATCCCAATGAAAATTGGTTTTTCTAAATGAGTATACTGTTATGATCCCCTATATATATAATACACTTTTCAGGTTTCTTGGTGGTTTACATGGACCGAGTTGTACATTACTAGCTCAGACCATTGGTTAGCTAATATTTTTCTACTTTATATTTTGTTTCGGGTATTAACATTGGACACTTTTATTGTATCTACATAATTTATACATACATTGTGGGATTGTTTGGGTTTCATTTTATAAAATTTCACATAGTTTATTTTGATTGATTAGTCTTATCTTTCGATCCTATTTATATTATTGGGGTAACTCATCTGATATAATAGATTTTATATATTGTTGGTTCTAGTCACCAACCTAGGGCTTATTAGTGGTGGGACACAAGGGGTCATTTTCTCTCTCCCAATAGTTTAGTATAGTTAGAGGGAGGAGGTAAAGATAGACTTGTATAAATGAATAATGGTAAATAAATATTGTCGAGTTTAGAGTTAGGGACTATGGGGAATGGTGGGGTTGGTATGGGAATAGTTCCAGTAGACCATGGTGCATGACATATTCTAGGTAGAAAAACTATGACATGGTCTTGTAGTGTCCCCCATGATACAGTTAATGGACTCTAAAATTATTGAATGACCAAGTGAGATGGAATGACATGAAAGGTAGAGACCAAGGATAGCTGCATGTATCATGATTAGTTTTTTTATTTTCTGAATTAGTTTATTTAAGGAAATATAAAATTAATAAAATAAAAAAATTGTTTTATTTTAATTAAAATATAACATAAAAAATACATACAACTACGATTTAATAATTCCTTTTTTCTCTTTCAACTGTGGGAGTCATTCATCATCCTTATCTGGATCAGAGATTTGAGGTTCGTTAGGATGATCAAGTTGATCATTGTTGGGATGATCTGACATAATATGATAAATTTCAGAAAAGGGAATCACATTATTTACAGTGGCAAGATTTGGTGAAGTATGACGGTATTTTTTTATATTTAGAGACAGTGAGGTGTCTGGAAAAGTTTGAGATCACTTTCAGATTGAACTAGGCCATGATGGAGTAATTTATCCCATTGGTAGTCAAAAAGATGTGGGGATATTCACATCAGTGGTGAACTATATATCTAGGAGATAAGAAGTGGGTAGATGTTTTTTTGGTTTAGTTTTGAAGAAGTTTTGGGAAGAGATCCTTTCATCAACTATGAATTTTTAAAGTGGCCGAAGCTTCTTTCACTTTAGTAGATGTTCTTGGAAGTACAAGAGATAGGAATCAGGTTCAAGAACCATCAATGATTTTCTTTAGATCATTTCAAAGATGAAGATTCCAAGGTGATACATATTTAGGAGGTACTCCATCCTTCCATCCAATATGATATTACACCATTTACGTTACCAACTTATCTGGAGGTTCAAAAGAAGGGTGAATTTATTGATTGGGTAAAATTGTGAGGAGGTTTTTTATATAAAGGGAACCAGTAGGGTTCCATGATGGGAATAAGTTATAGTGGAATATCTTAGGCACTAGAACCATAATGTTTAGTCAGTATACAGTCATCCTCAATGGCTTCCTTTTCGAACATCTGAGGCCTTTGGTTTTCTGGCAAATACTAGGATATTTTTACGAGTGTGATTTGGTTTTTGGGTTCATGGACATCAACATTACCAATTCCCAATGGTTCCACAAGCTTAGTTTGGTGGATGTAAATATGTTCAGTTCTATGATTAGTAGTTGTTTCTTGTGAGTCTTCTTTAACAATTATGAAAACATCCTTTTTATCCGCTGGTGCAAGAAAAGGAATGTTGAGACCAAAGTCAAGTTGTTCTTCATATTCAAAGACCACGATTTGAGCATAGTTGTGGAGGAAGTTTTTAGCATAGTGGTAGAGGATATAGGTGTGTTCAGTTTCAGGTAGTAGAGGAAATAGTAGTAAAGCATCCATATATCCCCATAGGTATGATCATTTTATTTAGTACCCTTCTTTTTCCCTTATTTATTTCAATATATTTTCACTCTTTTGTTGCGCTGGCTAAAGCCCATGCTTTGGGAATAGACGTAGGGATTATTCTCATTCCCCTGATTTGAATACAGAAGTTAGAGATCATAATAGATTTTTGATGGGTGGTTGGGATCTATACTGATGATGGATCTGCCTCAGTCCCATGAGGATATTTTTTTATCTAGAGATGTTTTCATATGATGTCATCCTCAGCATCAAATTGTTTTATTATATACGTGCTATTATCAACTGCTTCTAGAGTAGAGTCATGATTTTTATTGAGGATATCCTATGTGTGTTTTTCATATGTTAGTAGGTTTTTTAGGTGGTAATTTGATGTTTGCAGACACATATTCTCTTATTGGTTGAGCTGTCAGTGAAATATGAGGACTTTGGGATGATTTTGGTTCCTAGGATCCTTGGAGATTTCAAGTATTTCATTAATGGAGACGTGTATCTACCACTAAGACATTATTTTGAGTTAATGATAGACTAGTAGGTTAGTGATTACCTTATTTCATTGGATATTTATCCAATGAAAAGTTATATGTTGCAGGGGTTGATGGTTCGAATATATGATTTGATGAAAAAGTGTTTTATCCAGCCTAGTGATTCATCATGGGGTGCTCCAATGTTGTTTCCTATGAAGGTGTATGGTAGTGTAAGTTTGTTCATATAATACTGAAGGATGAACAAAGTGATGATCGGGAACCACTATCCCCTTCCAAGGATGAATGATCATTTAGTCCGTTTTGGGGGATCTAGTTGGATCCCCATGATTGATCTATGGTCATGATATCAGTAGTTAATAGTGAATGATGGGTATATCTAGAAGACTACCTTCAGATGCTGGAATATACACATTTATTTATGGGTCACATATTTTAGTGTTATGAATGGATCATCTATGTTCATGGGGCTCATGAACTCCTAGTATTTTTTATTTTTTGGACCATTTTCCCTTTGAATTCATTGATGACATACTGATTAACTCAATGTTAGTGAATGAGATTTACAAAGCCCTTATAAATGTATTTCATGTTTTTTTCACCACCATATATATTAAATGTTGTAAAATTTTATGTTTTGGACAAGATAGGTTAATTCCCATTGACATGTGACGTCTCACAAGGGTATGGAAGTAGACCTGTCAAAGGACTAAGTTGAATTTTCTTGGGAAACACTAAAAAATGTGGTAGTTGATCAAAATTTACATTGTATCGTAGGGCATTATCAGAGAAATATATGTGATTTCTCTTAAGTTGTATCCCCATTGACCGCATTAACCTGTAATTACCAAGATTTTATTTGGATTGATAATTTCTAGGAAGTATTCAATTACATGAAGGGGGTGTTGGTTAGTGCTACAATGCTTTATCTACCAAAGGAGGGTGTGTTTTTTGTTTTATTTTTTGTGTCCCTTCTGGGATTTAAGTGCATTCTGATTTAGTATAATTTAGTGATATGTTATAGGTCAAGGAATATATGTCATAATGATCATAACTATTCCACCCATGCCCTAAAGAAAGCGGTAGTTGTGTATTCGATAGATTTTTGGAGACATTACCTCACTGGGGAGTGCTTTGTGGTCTTCATAGATCACAAGGGTTTATGATGTGTTTTTTCATAGTTTGTTATAAATATTTGGTATTATAGGTGGATTTAGATTCTTTAAGATTATTATATCATGTTCTCATATACCTCAATAATGGGGGATATTGTGGATGATGCTTTGAGAAGAAAGTCATGGAACAGTGTTTCTTAGGAATCTATGGATGCTTTTAGGGAAACTGGGGATTTGGAATCCTTGAACTTAGATTCAAGGGTGTATTGAGGTAGTTACTATTTTTTTAGATAATGGTACCATATTCCCTGATGTAGCATGTAGAGGAGTCTTAGTGAGAAAAAACAGATAAAATGGGTAGTGGTAGAGTTAGTGGCTAGGTGTCTATTGTTCTTGTAGGTAAAGTCCTAGAATCATGTCTCTTTAGGATTTATTAATCCATTGGATGATCCCTAGTGTAATTGGGATGAAAAATTGATAGATTTAATCTCATTGTTTCATATATATCAGGGAGAATGTGATGCCATCAGGGTGATTTTGGATTAGTTAACAAAATTGGCTCACGTCCTAGAAATCAATGTGTCTGGGAAAATGGTGTATTTGGAGAAAATTTATTTGGAGGATGTAGTAAAGTTTCATGCAGTTATAATTTCCATTATATCATATTTATATTCATTTTTTCTTAAAATGTTTATAGGGGGTTGCAGGATGCTTTATGAAGTCACTTTCAGCTCATCACTAATTTTCAGCCTCATAATAGTTGGTATACAAAACTGACAATCCAAAATCTAGAGGATAAGATGCACGAATATGCCATGGAAATTTTACGATCATGTTCACAAAAACATACCTTGGATTAGTTATATTATAATAATAGTTATCAATCTTCCATTGGTATGGATCCATTTGAGGCATTGTATAGGAATTCGGGATGTTATGTGTTGTGCTTGATGAAGGTTGGCGATACAGAAGTTCTTAGTCCTAATGTGTGGAAAAAGACGATAGAGAAAGAACATCTTTTATATGAGAGGATGAAAGCTATATAAGTTTTTAAGAATTATTATTCCAATTGCAGAAGGTGTCCATTTGAGATTGAGGTTGGGGAGCGTTTTTTTCAATCTATTTCCCATAAATGTGGTCAATAGACTTTTAGTAGAGGGAGTAATATGAATCTCACGTTTATTGGACCATTTGAGGTGTTGGGTGATTTGGTGAGGTCTTATATCATTTGGCATTGCATATATAAATAGATAGGATCGAAGACATCTTCCAAATCTCTTATCATTTCTGGTAGCTTCGCGATGAATCACAAGAAATTGAATGGGGATATTTTTATATTGATGATTACAGGAAATTCAAGGAGTATCCAAAAGAGATCTAAGGCCTCCATGATAGGGTTCTATGAGAAAGGGGAATTCCTATAGTTTTGGTGCTATGGAGACATGGTGTCTTGGAGGAGAGTAGATGGGATAATGAGATGATGATGTCTTCCCAGTACCTAGATTTTTTTGAGTTCTTGTTTTCTTTGTTTTGATTTCTGATGTGATCTTTATATATTTTTTTATTTGAGGAATATTTTCTCTATTTTGTGATATATGATTTTTTTTAAAAATTCAAAACACATGAAAATATGAAGCATTGATTCCTAAAATAGATGAATAAATTGAGATGTGATTAAACACTTATTCACAAGTCAATGCCACATAGATCTGATAGTATATCAACATGGATGATGGAATGTTCTCATTCATATGATTGGGATGGTTCATTCTGTTGGATGAGACACTTGTTGGTTTGGGCTATGTGGAGTTTAATATGGTCATACAATGGTTGTGTGGGAGTATTTTTTTGTCACTAGAGATGGCATGTGGTTGTAGAATGTTCTTTTTGGTCTTTTGGTTTTGTGTGTTTGGCTACAGATATAGTTTGACATACAATGTGATTTTTATGAGGTATCTCATGGTGTGGTTTTCAAGACCTGATTTTTTATCAAGGCACGATTTTTGATTCTTGAGGGAAAAAAGTATTTTATATGTGTCACAAGTCATAGTTTTATGAAATCCATATCAATTAAATTTTATGTTTTCAGTGTTGGAGGTGTTCAGGGGATGTTCCAGGTGTTTTTTTGTGAATGATGAAGGTGTAGAAAGGATACCATAGGAAGTACACATTTTGTAAACTTTATACAACGTGAATGTTAATTTCAGGGATTGGTGAGGGCTATTTCATGATGTGTAGAAATAGAGATGTTTTTTTGGGGAAACTGAAACTGTGGATTATACAATGTGAAAGGGGATTCCACATCATGTAAATCATTAATGTAGTAAAATTTTAAATGTTCTTTTCATACCAATTTATCATTAATTCTGTCATGACCCGTCCTCGGGGCCAGTGTTGTGACTACCCTAAGCCCTCCTTCCATAGGACAGGGGATGGCGACTAGCAGCAAAGGCGCAATCCCGATAAAAAGGGAAGGCATTTCCTTTAATAAGTACAAAAACAACAGAGTACGCAACTAGAAGTAAAAAATAAGTAAAACAGTATACAAAAGAAAGTTATGAAAGGAATGGGGATAGAAATAAAAGCCCTACAGTAAAGTACAAACAACTCTAAAGCTAGTACAACTGCAGAAAGGTAAAACAACAACTACTGAGTCGTCCTCCGGGAATCCCACATGACGGGTGGGTACAAATGGCCTCCTCTGCAACCCAGGTCCATATGTCCGCTCCCTGTACATCTCTCCATGTGGGCCACCTATGGGTATAGTCTAGCTCTACAACTCTCTTCCTCAATCGGTGTTGTCCGTCATCTGCAACCAACACAATGAAGTGTGGGCATAGCCTATGTAGGGGTGAGCATAACGATACTCAGTAGGGACCCCGAGACCCCCCAAAGTCTCCCAGAATCCACAAATGATAAACCATAGAAGAAAGATACAATGATGAAGTATCAACCAACCCTACTTAGGTATATTCCCATACATATACCTAAGTTATCAATCACAGTTTGGCTCCAACTCTTGAGCCCAAGCACAACCCACTACACACAGAAAGTAAATTAAATCACCTCAAAGATAAAATATTGAAAGTCAAGACTCAGCTCACACATGTATACATCATTCATAGAGTGATAAAGATGATCAGTTGTAGTCGCGGATTCATCTAAGATGTTGGACCCACATAGGATACAAGACCAAATAAGTTGTCAGAACTACACAAGATACAGGACCAGCTATTTTGTCAGACCCACACAAGATACATGAATAGAATTCAGTATTGTTAAACACACGGAGTATTCTAGTACATTAGTCATCACTGTCGAACCCATGGAGGATTCCAGTATTGTAGTCATCGGTGTCGAACTAACGAAGGATTCCGATATAGTAGGCATCACTGTCGAACCCACAGAGGATTCTAGTAAAGTAGTCATCGTTGTCAAACCCACGGAGGATTTTGGTATAGTAGTCATCGTTTTCGAACCCACGGAGGATCCCAGTACAGTATCTTCACTGTCGAACACATGGAGGATCAAGTCATCTCAGTCACAGCCAGCCTTAGGGTTCCCACACACAGCATGCTCAATTCCATGAGGGTCCGCTCTTCGAGCCAAGTGTCGATACATCCACTATCACGAAGTCCTGAGTTGATGTATCATGTAGTCCCTTCTCATCATAATGAACCCAATCCAACAGAGGTCGCGTCAAACATATGCTCGGTCTGAGAGTTATTGGCATTTATTTTCTAGGGGCCAGGATGGTTTTTCAACTCAAACCAACCCAAACATACTCTAACTGTGTCTGAACCTCTATAAGAGTTTTCCAAAAGAATCATCTCGCTCCAAGAATTACATCACCGTAGGAGGTACGTCAATCGAACACCTGTAGACCTAGATGCGGGCTAAAAGTTTTAAAAGGCCATAGCGGGTCCGGGTCCGGTCGGACCCAGTCGGTCGACCCGACCAAGTCCTAAATGGGGTCTGACACGAGTCACGTATGCGCCCCGACCTAAGTGGTCGTCCCGACCCAAAGATGCAGCCCGACCCGAAGTCTTGGCACGGTTGGTCGTGCAGCGCCCGGCCCAGCTGGCCGTGTGGCGCTCGGCTAGCCGTGTGCCACGACACGGATGGCCGTGTGGCGCAACCCGGCTGGTCGTATGTCACCGGGCTCGGCTGGTTGGGTGGTGCCCGGATCATCTGGTCGTGTGGCGCCCGGCCGGCCGCGACTGGTTGGCCGCGTGGCCCGGCTGGAAACACCGCGTGGTCCAGCTAGCCACGCTGCATGGGGGTGGGGGTGACGTTCCCCCCAGCTTCCGAAGAAGCAACAGAACCCAAATGGTCCAGCCTTACTGGAGCGCCGCTGATGGCTGGCTCAGCCAACAACCCTCCTCCATCTGTCGCGGCCTTTGGCCACAGCTCCTCCCCGGCATGAGACGATGGCGCCGCCCCATTCCATTCAAACGCCATAGCCTTCGTGGCCTCCGATTCTTCCTTTGGTGTGGTGTGACGACACCTCGCCCCTCCAACACCGCCATGGCCCATTCCTCCACACGGCGCGACAACTCCACGCTCCTCCGGTGACTCATCGGGCATTGTGCCGCCAGTTCTTCTCGCGGTCATCCCGTTGCTGGTCACCATACGTATCGTCACCACCGTCGCCGTCAAGAGAAGAAAAACGGAGTGGATGTTTGGCCATGTTCATGCAGCTCACACCCTCCGTAGTATGATGATAACAAGAGGAAAAATAAAATCCGCAATTTGTACAACATATAATGGAGAGTAAAACTCAAACCCCTACCTCGATTTCGGTGTCGTTTGACAGAGTCTCGGAAAGGCGACGTCGTTCCGTCAACGTCAGAATAGGAAGAGGGGTACACATCGTTGGCGGACGGCTTTCTAAGGTGACATCGTCATTGAACAAATTCTTCGCACGCGACTTCTTCTACTTTGACGCGAAAGAAGGTTGTTGGAGATGTTGTGGCGTTGCTTCCCTTTCCTTGCCTCACTTGCAGAATGGTGAAGAAGGAATAAGTTCATCGTTCTTTAGTGGTTCTTCACTGCAAGGATGATGCTCTCCTCTCTCATGCTTTCCAAAGGATTATGCCAACCCAAAAAATATAAAGGATGATCTCTATTAATTCATTCTCACAACAACAAAATGGTGTGTCTAATTAATTGAGGAAACTCATTTAATTAAGGTTGGAGAATGGTTCAAACTCAATCTTAGAGGAGGTGCGGAGTTCCAATTAATGACGTGGGGTGTCAAAATAATAATGGAGAGTTAATGGGGGCTTAATGGGGGGTAAGAAGCTCTTGTGATCCCCACCACATAATATCCTCCCATGAGAGGTTATGCGTGGGTGGGCCCCACCTCTAACCTCCCCTTGTAGGATTAAACCACCACTCAAATAAAAATATGTTGCACATATTTTTATTTAATTTATTTAGAAAACCCCCAAAATTAACTTCCGCTCTCGATAAAATAAAATTTCAGTAAAGGTATCCTTAAGATAATATTGGTGCTTCGAGTTCAATGGTGTACTCGTATTCCAATTATGAGCACCGTTTCAAAAGATATAAAGTGTCGCTCGTACATTTACAGAACGTACCCGAACAAAACATCAGAAATTGATTTCAGGCACACCGGGCCTCGGAATTAGGCGCCGTTAGAAACTGCAGACTCTTAAAATTCCCATGTATTTATGAAAAAAAAATTCCATAGGATTTTCGGGTCTTTAAATTTTCCCCACCTCAGGGATTTAAATCCCCATAAGAAATAACACACACTAATAAAACAAAAGGGGGTATTGAGCATGCTTCTGAGCCTCCCGCTCCCATGTGATCTCATGGAGGTTCTGGTGCTGCCAGTGAATGCACCCCAGAGGAATCGACCATCCATGTAGGATCTGCTTCTGTCGATCCTCACTATCTACTAGAACCTTCATGAAGGTTAACCCGTTATCGATCTACAACTCCTCACGGACGATTATGAGGGATGGGTCGTGCATGTATCTCCTCAGCATAGATACATGGAAGACGTCGTGTAACCGGTGAAACTGAGGTGGAATAGCTAAGCGATAAACCACCTCGCCTACCTACTGAGGACTTGAAAAGCTCAGATTAATCGCATAGATAACTTTCCACCTTAGCCAAATCTCTGTAGACCTCATCGACATGAGACCCGTAGAAAGACATGGTCGTCATCCTCAAACTCCAGTGGTCTCCGTATCCTATCAGCATAGGACTTATTTTTGCTCTATGCAGTCTTCATCTGCTCCTGGCTGATCTGCACCTTCTCTGTCGTAGCCTGCACCATCTCTGGTCCTATAAGTTCTGACTCCCCAAGGTCAGTTCCGCATAGAGGTGATGTGCAAGGTCAGTCGTAAGTGCCTCGAACGGTTCCATCACGATGGTGGAGTGGTAGCTATTGTTATAAGCGAACTCCACCAAGGGTAAGTGATCCTCATATCTATGACCGAAGTCGAGGACACATGCACGGAGAATTTCCTCGAGAGTCTGAAATTTCATCTCAGTCTGACCATCCGTCTGAGGATGGAAGGCAATGATCTATGTTTTTCTGTGTATAAGGAATGGAGGGATACTGAGGTGTTTGGCAGGCTGCGGGTTAGGGGACCTCAACTTACTTCTTTCTCTATGGAGGCATGGGGGAAGTGGGTGGCATGGCTTCCCCCTAGTTCTGGACTCAAGCTTAACTCTGATGTCTCATTCAAGGCCGGGGTTATGAAAGGCGGCGGGGTGGTTCGGGATTCTCATGGGGTTGTGAGGTTGGCCTTCTCTACTTGTCTGGGCATGGGTAATCCAATTCTGGCGGAGGCGATGGCCCTGCTCATGGGGCTTGGTTTGTCTTCTCAGGAGGGTGTTCTTTTATCTCAGGCCGAGACTGATTCCATCATCCTTCATGATTCTCTGTTGGGAAAGTGTGGTGTGTTGTGGTCCCTAATGTACACTGTGAGGCAGTGTAGAAATATGATCCGGGATTCCTTAATTATTTCCCACTCTCAGCGGGAGGGCAACAAAGTGGCAGATCATTTGGCTTCCTTAGCGGCTCATCCGGTGGGCGGCTCCGGCCTCATTCCTACTTGTAGTTTGAAACCAGAGATGGTGAACTTAATTATAGGGGATGCCCTCAGATTACATTATTTTATACCCCCATAGGTTGTGGGATTTGCGTGTTTGTCTTTTGGACTTTCTCTTAATAAAAATTTATGTTGGATGGATGAAGGCGGTGCTCTAGCGAAGATGCGTCCTGAAATCCTCCTGCGTCCCATTCCATAGCCGGTAAGTGAAACAAGCATCTCGATTGGAGACGATCGTCGATGGAACACCATGAATCCATAGGATCTCCTACACATAGAGGCATCCCAAGCTCTCTACTGATCCCTTCTCTCTGATCGGTCTGAATTGGGGCAACATGGTGAGGTATTCGACAATCACCCAGATAGAGTCATGTCCTATGGATTTACATGGAAGTCTTGTCAAAAAATCCATGGATATTCCATCCCACTTCCACCCTAGGACATCTAAGGGATAAACCAAGACTACTATAACATGGTGCTCTGCCTTCACTTGTTGACAAGTGATGCATCATGACACAAACTCTGCTACTGCCTTATTCAGGCCTGGCCACCAGTGCTGTCGTCAGAGGTCTTGATACATCTTCACTACTCTTGGATGTACCGCTAATGTAGATGTGTAGAACACCCTCGAAACATCCTCCTGTAGTAAAACTGGGAACATGGTACGTCCTCTGAAGAAAAATAGACGTGCTCCCCACCTTAAAAAATCCATCAGGTTCCTGCCCTGTGGATATCTGAGCACTTCATGTCTCACAGTCAACATCCACTCGTTGTGCCTCTCCGACTCAATGAAGTTGTGGAGGACTAACTATGAGAGACTACAGAAAGGTTGCATCATCTCTATCTACAAAGGATAGTTGAAACGTGGCTAGATGCTCCATCACATCTCGTAGCAGCTGAATACCTGATCTCTTACTGAGAGTATCTGCTACAATGTTCCTCTTTCCATGAGTATAGACTATCTTGAAGTCCTAATGCTGGAGTTTTTCAAGCCAACGTCGCTGTCTCAAGTCAAGATCCTTCTGAGATAATATATATCTGGGACTCTTGTTATCAGAGTAAAACATATATCATTCTCTCAAAAAACTATGGGAGAGACTAGCTAATTGTAAATAACTAGACTACAACCTTCTTCGCATACTTCCTACATGAGCTGCAAAGATTTCTCCATTTTTCTGAAAACAGAAATCCATTCTCATCCCCTAGATGAACCACATCCTTTTTCTAATACAGTCAATCCTGACATGAACAGTACTAATTCATGCCATGGACGACATTGTAAGGACTCGACGATACTACCATGAGATCCAACACTTACTCTTTCCTCTAAGGGTTGAGTCACACTGCTGGCTTCAGTGTGTAGTCACAGGGTCTCCTCTAGTAGGAATCTCAAATGTGAGGGTCAAGTCAACGGTTTTAACTGGAACCTGTCATTATCAACCACACAAAAAGGTTGGAAAGCAAATGTCACAAGGAGAAGTTTCTTTTATTACTACAGCTCAATGTACAAAGACACAAAGCAACCCCAAACAACTACATTAACGAAGTCTCAAGCATCATGAACAAAGGCCTCTATTCCTGGAGCTTGTCCCACTTCTGTCCACCTGCTGATCGACCATCTCCTCTTCCACGTCCGCCTACTCCTGGCGGACCACCATGGTCAAACCTATGCCTCTGCCTGGGTGGTTCCTCAACTGTCTGTTGATCGTCTGTATGGCGGGTTGGATAGTCATGTCCCATGTGAACCTTTCCACCGCACGCATAGCACTACCTGGTCCTCGTATGGTTGGCTCTGTCTCATGTGCCCCGCACAACCAAACCTGTATCCCAGGGTTGCCCACCCGATGGCCTGGTCCTCTTGGACCTCTACGACATATGTCTACATTCGGCTACAGAAGACTCTTTTATGTGTCTCCCTGTGGTGGGTCTCACTATTGGTGTCTTCTTAGCAAGAAAACTCTCCACTAGAAGGGCTCGCTTTAACACCCCCGCCTGTGTCATAATGTTATGAGAGATCATCAAAACCCTGATCTCATTACTGAGTCCCTACTCCAAGGCTAGGGTCCTGAAAAATGTGTCTCGTACCATATCTGTGGAGTATCTCAAGAGGTCAATGAACCTTCCTGTGTACTGAGTTGCTGTCATACTGCCCTGCTACAGATGAAGTAACTCCTGAATTTGCACCACACGTAGGGTGGCTGGAACAAACTTCGTGCGGAACAGGCTCTTGAAGTCTATCTAGAGTAATTATGCCTCGTCATGCACCTGGAGCATCATGCCCCACCATCTTCCTGCTTCTTCATGTAAGAGACTCGCAGAAAAGATCACCCATGAGTTCGGCTGGTGTCCCTACCTATCTGAAAACTCTCACGACATCCTCCAGCCAATCCTCACCCTCCTGTGGGTCCATCTCTCCCCAGAACCTGGGCGGCCTCAAGCACTGGAACTCATGCAACACACTCAGATGGCATGCACTCTTTTCTGTTGGAGCTGGTGGTATCGGTGTCCCAGCAGGCAGTGGTACCACTGGTACCCCCGCTGTGATGGGGCCCTGCACTGAGACCTCATCGCTCGGTGGGCTACCATCTCGTACAAAACTCATAACCCTAGATGGATGCCTATGTAGGTCCATCCTGAAAAGAAAAATGTATGCCATGGTCAAAAAAAGTTATACCTGGTGAGATGACTCAAAGATTTCACAAAGGAAAATCTTGAAAGACACACACAATCAGTGTTTTCATGCACTGAGTCGGAAATCAGAGGTCAGGGTCCTGGTGTATTGATACGTCAGCCGCTACACCAACACTGGACTCCCTAGACTGAAAACCACACTCAATACTCTTATCACTATTTCTTCATAGTAAGACATATTAGAGTCCTATGTTTTGCTGTAGAACCAAATCCTCTAATACCAATTTGTCCTGACCCATCCTCGGGGCTCGTGTTGTGACTACCCCAAGCCCGCATTCCATAGGCCTGGGGATGGTGACTATCACCAAAGGCGTAATCCTGATAAAAATTGAAGGCATTGCCTTTAATAAGTACAAAAAACAATAGAGTACTAAACTGGAAGTAAACATAATGTAAAACTTTATACAAAAGAATGTTCTGAAAGGAAATGGGCCGTAAATACAAGTCCAACAGTAAAGTACAAACAACTGTAAAGCTAGTAGAACTGCAGAAAGGAAAAACGGAAACTACTGAGTCGTCCTCTGGGGATCCCACCTGAAGGGTGGGTACAGATGGCCTCCTCAGCCCCTAGGTCTATCCATATGCTCCGTGTACGTCACTCCAAGTGGTCCACCTCTGGGTACCATCCAGCTCTAGAACTCTCTACCTCGATCGGTGTTGTCTGTCGTCTGCAACCAACATAATGAAGTGCGGGCATAGCCCGTGCAAGGGTGATTATAACGATACTTAGTAGGGACCCCAAGACCCTCGAAGGTCTCCCAGGATCCATGAAGGATAAACCACAGAAGAAATATACAATCATGAAATATCAACCAACCATACTTAGGTGTATGCAGGTACATATTCCTAAGTTATCAATCACAGTTCGACTCCAACTCTCGATTCCAAGCACAACCCAGTCAACACAAGAAGTAAATAAAATCACCTCGAAGAGAAAATATTGAAAGTGAAGACTCATCTCACACAGGTATACATCTTTCGTAGAGTGATATTGATGATTATTTGTAGTCAATGATTCATCTATGTTGTCGGACCCACACAGGATACAAGACCAGCTAAGTTGTCGGACCCACATAGGATATAGAACCAGTTATTCTGTCAGACCCACACATGCTACAGGAACCGAACACTATATTGTCGAACCCATGGAGTATTCTGGTACATTTGTCATTGATATTGAACCCACGGATGATTCCGGTACAGTAGTCATCCTTGTCGAACCAACGGAGTATTCTGGTACAGTAGTCATCGATGTCGAACCCACTGAGGATTCCAGTACAGTAGTCATCGCTGTCGAACCCACAGAGGATTCTGATATAGTAGTCATCTCTGTCGAACCCACAGAGGATTCCTGTACAATATTCATTGCTTTCGAACCCACGGAGGATCATGGAACAGTATCTTCGCTATCGAACCCACAAAGGATCCTATCTTCTCAGTTGCAGCCAGCCCTAGGGTTCCCGCACACAGCACGCTCGATTACATGAGGGTCCACTCCTCGAGAAAAGTGTCGATACATCAACAATCACGATGTCTTGATTTGATGTATCTCATAGTTCCTTCTCATCATTAGGAACCCAATACGATAGATGGTGTGTCAAACGGACGCTCGGTCTGAGAGTTATTGGCATCTCCGTTCTAGGGGCCCGGTTGGTTTTTCAGCTCAAACCAACCCGACCGTACTCCAACTGTGTCCAAACCTCAGGTGGAGTATTCCAAAAGAAGCATCTCACTCCAAAATTTCCATCGGCGTAGGACGCACATCAATCAGACACATGTAGTCCTAGATGCGGTCTAAAAGGTGTAAACGACCATAGCGGGTTTGGGTCAGGTACGACCCAGTCGGACCGACCCAGTCCGAATCGGGGTCTGACTTGGTTTGTTGATGCATCCCAAAATGAGTGGTCGGCCCAACCCGAAGGCGCGGCCCAACCTGTGGTCGTGTCTTTCCCGGCCTTACAGGTCATGCGGCACCCTGCTGGGCATGTGGCTTGGCCCAGCTGGTTGTGCGGCACCTAGCTCGGCTGGCCGTGTGGCACCTGGCTGGCCCTGTGGCTCAGCCAGCCTGGCCCTATGGCATGGCCTGGCGGGCCATGTGGTGCCCTTCTCGGCTGGCCATGGGGCGCCCGACGGGCCGTTGTTGGATGATCGTGTGGCCTGCCCGGCTGGCCGCGTGGCCTGGCGAGCCACACCATGGGGGGGGGTGCACCCCCCCCGGCTTTCGATGAAACCTTGTGACCCGAAGGGTCCCGCCTTACTGGAGTGCCTTCGGCAGTCGGCTCAGTCGGCTTCCCCCTTTCGTATGCAGTGGCCTTTGGCCAGGGCTCCTCCTCGGTGTGGAGTGACGGCGCCGCACCCATTCCGTCTGACCATCGCAGCCTTTGTGGTCGTGAATTCTTCTTTCGGCGCGGTCCGATGGCACCACGCCCCTCCAGATCTGCCACAGTTCATTCCTCTTTGCGGTGCAACAATGTCTCCCTCCTCCAGTTACTCGGTAGGCCTTTCACTACTGGTTCTTCTTGCGGCCGCCCCATTGTGGGTCGCCTTGCGTATCACTGCCACCGTCTTTGTCAAGAAAAGATAATCCGAGGGGATGTCGGGCCGTGTTCATGCAGCCCGCACCCTCTGTGTTATGATAATAACAAGAAGAAAAAACTCAATCAATAATTTGCATAACATAGAATGGAGAGTAAAACTGAACCCCTACCTCAATTTTGGTGTCGTTTGACGGAGTCACAGAAATGCGACATCGTTCCATCAACATCGGAAGAGGAAGAGAAGTACTCATCATTGGTGGATGGCGTTCGACGGTGACGTCATCATTTTTGAAATTCTTCGCGGGCGACATCTTCTCCTTTGACGTGAAATAAGGTCGTTGGAGATGTCATGGTGTTTCTTCCTTTTCCATGCCTCGGTTGAAGAATGATGAAGAATGAAGAAGTTGTTAATTCTTTTGTGGTTTTTCATTTGAAGGATGAAGCTCTCCTCTCTCAAGCTATTCCAAAGTATTATGCCATCCCAAAAAAGATAAAGGATGATCTCTATTAATTCTTTCTCACAACAACACAAATATGTGTTTAATTAAATGAGGAAAATCATTTAATTAATGCTGAATAATGGTTCAAATTCAACCCTATAAGAGGTGAGGAGTTCCAATTAACGAAGTGGGGTCTCAAAATAATAATGGAGAGGTAATGGGGTAAATGGGGGGTAACAAGCTCGTGTGGGCCCCACCACATAAAAAATACCTTAGGAGGTTATCCACGGGTGGGACCCACCTCCAACCGCCCCTTGGATGATTTAACCACCACTAAAATAAAAATACTTTGCACATATTTTTATTTAATTTATTAAGAAAACCCCAAAAATTAACTTCCGCTCTCGATAAAACTCAACTACAGTAATGGTCTCCTTAATCGAATATTGGCGCTGCAAGTTCAATGGTTTCCTAAGATTTCAATTCCGAGCACCAGTTAAAAAGATATAAAATCTCACTCATACGTTTACTGAATTTACCTGAACAAAACTTCATAAATTGATTCCAGGAAAATCATGCCTCGAAATCAGGCAACGTCAGAAACTACAGACTAGTAAAATTCCCATCTATTTATGAAAAAAAAATTCCATGGGATTTATTGGTATTTACAAATTCTTCCATGGATTATTCTTCCTCTCATTTTGGGTGGAACCAAGGATCTTGGGGAGCTATTTATGACGACTTCATACCAATTTGATCAACTAGTTCTAATGGTTATTCTTTATAAATATTTTGTATGATCTTATTTCCTCTTAGATGGTTTTCCTCATTCTTCATACGGGGATTGTTTATGGTGGTGAAATCTGCTTTGGGATGCATGTTTGGTATTTATATTGATGGTCTTTTCATTTGGATTAGGTTTATCTGTAATTCCTTACGTCACAATTGTGGTTGTGGGTGATTTTTCTTCCCATTTTAATGAGGAGAAAACCTATAAAGATTCATTGAGATAAGGATTCTGTTGTTTCTCTTTGTTTTGTATCATGTGGGAGGGGTTTTTATTTGATTATATTTTGGTTATTATTTTTCTATCTTAATTGATTATAAAAAAATTGTAAAATTAAAATTGAAATGGGAAAATGGTTTTTGAGTTTCATGCTCTTAAACATTGATATAATTTATGATCTTGTGGATTGTTATGGGATTATGGCCCCTCTCTAAATTATAGTCATTCGGGGCTTTGATTATGTGAGATGATTTGTGTGGTCACCATTCTAACTATTTTCATTGTTGTGATATCACACTTAAATTTATATTTATTGACCACTTATATTTGGCTAGTGAAATGGTTTCCATGGGATTATAGATTGTGTGATATCACCTCTAAGAAAGTGAAATGTTCTAAAATACCCTTTATAAATATGTAAAATGATTGTGATTTGTTGTGATATATAGAAATTATTTTGGGGCGATGATGGGATATTTGGCCATGCAATAGGGGTGCTGAGGTGGTGGTTACATTGTGATAGATTCCCATGTAGTGATAGAAAGAATTATTAATAATGACTAAAATGGAATGGGTTCCTCTAGTTAATGGGATGATAATGGTCATTGAATAATTAAATGGTGGGTAGTGTGGATAAATTATATTATTGTTAAATAATGAAATTAATGATATGATTAAATCGAATTGGCTAGAAACATGAATATGGATTGTGGCCGGTTGTGTGGTGTGATGCAATTAGAGGTGGAAGAAAAATTAAAATTGTTGTCAGTTTGTTAGATAACCTAAATATTGGGATTCTATGATTTATTTTATATATAAACATGAATATTCATTTAATTTATATAATCACCCACCCATGTTGAGCACTACATGCCGTCACCCACATAGTTAAAAGAGGGTGTGTTTTCCTGACATCCATCCAGGAGGAAAGACGGAAGGGTACCCAATCATTCCTGCTCTCTCTTCCAGGAAAAGTAGGTATTTCGCATGATGTAATGGAATTATTTATATCATTGTGTTAGATTTTTGTTTTAAAAGAATATATTTTTTAGGAGAGACATGACCGTGATTTTGGGGTGTCATTTGGTTGTAGTTGTGCATCATTAGAGGAGGGAACCAGGTTGATTACCTACATGTTCATGATACCCAACATATCTAGTTTTGGAAGTGTTTTTGTGGTGGCCTAGTTGATTTAGGTAATGATGTGATGTGGGCATTATTCTGTAGTGGTGAGCCCATGTGTCATTAGGTTAGGTGTGTTCTGATCGTGCCTGTGGGGCAGTGTGTTATACGGTATGGATGGGAGCACTGGGACTTATGATGTTGGGGTGTGAGAGTGGTATACCAATTGGAAAGTTGTGAATGGTACCCTTAACAATATACTTCTTATTATATTAAATTACAAGGATTTTATTATTTTGTGAGTGTTCCTTGGTGAGGCTGGGTATGCATGTGTAGGTTTTGTTTGGATCTATTGTTTTCTCACATGAGCATTAGTATGTTTAATTATCATCTGCATAGAGGATTTTGTTCTCTTATTGGGTATACATGTATTATCACCCTATGTGTACAAAACTACTCTCAGGTTACTGGGAGGTTTACATGTGCCATGCTGAAAATTACTAGCTTAACCCTTTATATTGACACCATATCACTCCTTCAGCATTACATTTGGGTATTTAAATTAAAAAAGTTTATTGTGTATGCTTCATTTATACATTAATTGTGGGATGGTTTGGGTTTATTTTTATATTGTTTCATGAATTTTATTATAGATGATTTATCTCATATTCAGATAATATTTATATTACATATTGTAATACCTTACACACAATAATTTTTTTTCATCAGGTATTGTCGCGAAGTTGGGTTTTATTGGAGGTTGGACTCAGGAGGTCATTATCTTTATCTCGTCATTGTAGTAACTTTTGTGGGAGGGGTCATAAAAAAGAGGTTTACATAAATGTATTATCAACTGTCAAACCCATGACATCTGAATATTGGGTAAATTTTCTCTAAATAATTTTCATAGTTTCTGGGTTGGGGGAATTTAGATCCTTGAGATTTTAAAATAACATTATGTTCGATAAAATATACAACACATAACCCTGAGCTTAAACGAATGGGAAAATATTAATATTGAAATATAACCATTATAATGTCACCACTAAATTAATTAGTATTAATAATAATAACCACATTATGATATATGAATATATAAATAATTATTTATATAAAGGATATACTCAGTAAACTTTTATTAATTAATTTTTAGAATATCTGCTCTAAATTTCTTCAATACAAATATTAATCATTAAAATAATTTTTATTCAATAAAATCATTTAAATTTTTGAGTGAATATTATAAATAATATCAGGAACATTTAGAAATATATTCCTGATAAAAGGGTTATAATTTTTTTAATCATCATGTTAAGAATATTTTAGACTTAAATTCTAGGATTTTATTGAAAATATTATTTAACAGGTGAATAATAAAAATTTTATTTTAAAAAATTGTATTTTTGTTATATATATTTACAAAGATCCGTTTTTCCAAAAAAACATTTAATGTAAAATTAACTTTTATACATTATTAATTCTACAATTAAGTTGATTTGAATCAAATTTATTATATAAATTTTTTATAGAAATGATTTTATACTTAAAAATGCATTCTTTTTAGAAAAAATAGTTTTTTTGTTGTGTTTTCTATTATGTGTTTTTATTATAAATCAATTTATACCACTTAGAGACGTGTAATTTTTGAAAACTAATCCCATATTTATAATCATGAGATAAAATTGGTTAAAATGTATGTTTTATTTATAGTCATTATGGGAATTATATTCTGTAAATGATTCTCACATTGAAAAGGGTAAAATTGTTTTAACATTGTTAAAAACATAATATAATGTAGATCTAGTATTTAGAGGAATGTAACCTTTTTTATTCTTTTTTGTGTATTTCTTGAGGTTGGGTAATATTTAAGAGTGTTTGGGAAGGTTTATGAATGGTATTGGGAATTTTCTAATGGAGCACAGTTTGACCAATGTTATGGGAAACCGTGTTGGATCTCTAAGAAATCGTATAAGGGGAGGTAGTGGGCTTCATATGTATTGTGCATGATTTTCCTAACCATGTGATGAAACTACACAGTGTCCCTAGTGAGGCAATATCAAGCTCATGGTACATGCAAGGTGTGCATAACCGTTCTAACTAATCACGTACCGCAATAGAAACTATGTTTTTAATTACTGGCCCACTTTGGATTTTTCCAATATTTCCCTTTTTTATTACATATGAACCAAATATGATATTTTCGGTTTTAAGGTGTTAGAGTTTCTCTTCCAATAATTTTTTATTCAAGTCAATGGATTTTAAAGGTGCGGTGAAGACGGTTATTCTCTAGTAAGTATCTACTCTTGGTTCTTTCTTGGTTTTCCTTAGATCTAGTTTTCTCTCTCTCTCTCTCTCTCTCTCAGTTTTTTAGATCTACACATGTTGCATGTAGATACATGGTTAAATTTTTCAATGGTTGATATTGGGTCTTGTTGATTGTAGGAAAAGGGATCTAAGGCGGTTTTGGTGGAGATTTCACCAAGATTTGGGATGTGGTTGGCCATTGGTCGATTTCACTAAAACTCTAAGGTAGGTGGATTCTCTATCGAAACTATTTTCTAGAACACAAAGAGTTTAATCAAGTTAATTTTTTTTATATTCATTGTGAATTTGACGTTCGATGCTTGACTTACATTCATTTTGTTATCATTATCTATTTTAGGGAAAATTGGTTATTTCGATGAAATGTTCATCGTGTTTGGATATTAAAATGTTTATATTAAAATAGGTTTTCTTGGTTTGATTAATTTAAATGGTTGTAAAATAATACAATTAAATGGGTGTTTTATTGAAATAAAAAATGGCATGGTTTATTGATTAAGGTATTGTATGGTTTCGAAATAGTTTTCTGCATATTGTTATGGCTTTAGGGGGTCCATATGCTTGTTTGTTGGTTATGAATTTTAAGCCTTTGTTGGAATGATGAGAATTGAGTGGTATGTACCACTATAAAAAGATGATGCATTGTGGGTGGAAGAGCCACCATTAAAGAAACATGTGTTTGAAGAACCACTAGATTGTGGAAGGAGTAAAAGAGCTTGGACAGGAAATTCCACCGTGATTGGTTATAGGGTTGGGTATGTGAGACTCATTAGTTACGCTTTATTGGTGTTTGATTATTCAATGTAGAAATTTTTGTGCTAATATGTGAGTTAAAACATATTATGGCATGATTTTTGGGATATCCCTTGTATTTTGGGGATTATTATGTAAATTACCTTGTAAGGGTGCATTTGGATTGTTGGAAATTATTGCACTATTTGATGTTTTATATAAATTTAGATATATAAATATGCAAACAGTTAAATCACAGTGATGTATGTAGGGAAGTAATATGGGGAAAACCTAAATGTATTATTACTTACCCCCAACTCCGACACACTGGTGTTTTGGCATATGTTTTTTTTCAGAACATTATTAATGGTAAAGAATATCAATTCACATGCAGTACATTGTGATGATTAGATGGTTTTTTGGTTCTTGGAGAATGGATATTGTCATGGAGTTGTGGGGTTGTGTCATATCTTCTTGGGTTTTGTTTTTTAGTCTTCCTCTTGGTACTCTGATTACAAAACATTGTGGTTGAGTTGTACTGGTCAATTGGAATTGTTTTGGAAATCATAGGGTTTTGAGGATGTTTTGTGGTAATGTGTTTCATTGGATTACATTGTTGACAAGAATCGGGTATATGTGGATGGTCATATCTTGTTTGGTTTGTTTTATTTCATCAATGGGAAAATCATTCCCTAATGGTTCTAAATGACCTCAGCATTTACACCCATACATTGGAACCTTAGAAACATCACCTATGTCCATGTATCCTCTAACCTATTTATCAAGATAATGAGGAAGGGGGATGTTACAAGTGGTGTGAGTTTTTTCACTCATTGATTTCAATGTTGTTTGCTTCTTTGGAATAATTTTTCAATCTTAGTGTTGACATTATTTCTTGGTCTATTCCGTGATTTTGGATGGTAGCATGGAATAGGATTTTCAGATCATGAAATGTATATAATAAAATTATTCAACTAACCCTTTTATGTTAAACATTAAGTTACCATGGAGTTGGGTATATAAGTGTTTTGGATACCCTTATAGGTAATGGAAATATAATTGTTGTGTTTATAGGGAATGAAATGAGAAAGACATGCATAATAGAAATAACATCCCACTAGGATGCCCATTTCACTAGTTTAATGATTTATATGGTTATATGGATATATGTATTTGTGATAAATATGGAAAATAGTTCAAATCTTCTTATTTTAAAGGAGGATGGTAGTGGTATTTTTAAAATGGGTTAATTTTCTAAACAGGGTGGATATTTTCCAAAGTGGTGAAACATGGGAAATGTGAACATGTGGAAAGCCTAGATGTGATAGAAGAAATGTAATTGAATTTTAATTTTTAATTCTTTTCACGAAAAGTGTTTGAGAATTATGATTTTTTATAATTATTGAAATGGGACTTGGTAGGCATCGTAGAGATTAACTGGAGGGGGATACTGAAAATTTGGTTGCACCTATGCCCCATATGAACCAGCAGCCAGTGTAGAGTCTAGTGAAATCTTTCAACGTTATGGAAAAGTGAGAATAATGTACATTTGAAAAGGCATGTGGATCACATGGTTAAATTTCAAAAAAAAAATCCATCCAACCTTAGGGGTGATTCGGAGATTGAAAGGGAATAAGAATGGTTGAATGAAATGAATAGGAATATTTGAATTCTTGGGAACATCAGTCTAGCTGACAGAGAACCTAGAAACTTACCTATTGAAAGATCATTCCCTTCAGTGGTATGAGTTTGCGGTCCAAGCATGAATGGACCAATGTATGACAGGGGAGGACTTGAGGAATTTTCTAATAAAAAATTATACCCTCATCCATTCAAAATTCAGTGCAAAATAGATTTATTTAGACTAAATTAGGAGAACATCATGATTAAGGAATATGAGACTTTGTTGATAAACTTAATGTGGTTTTTACCCAAGGTTCCAAGTAGTACATTGCGGAACAAAATTATATTTTAATTTGGGTTAAATCATGAAGTTAATTCTAAAATAGTGTTCCTATGTATAAGTGATTACACAAAAATAGTGAATATAGAAATAGTGGATTTAAGATATATTTTGAGGTCTATAGGATAGGGGAGCTTGTTTGTGATCATGAGAAAAATTTGGGAACTCTAAAACTAGATTATAGTATATGAGTGAAACTTAATGATTGGATGGGAGTATTGGTCAGAATTCGTTGGTAGGATCAGTGAATCTTCTTTTGATGCCTCATAGTAATCTGTGTTGTTTCTAGTGTGCCTCAATTGGTGACATCAAGAGGGATTGTATTAACAACCCTGATCATGTCATAACTATAATAATATGGGGAATCCTGGGTGTTATTTTCATAATTCATTGAGTACATGTTTTTGTGACACACCTCAGGGGTTATAGGGCTCGTATTCCTCAACAGGACAGGGGAAGTTGCATACCCCTCATTGGTACACCAATGTTATCCATTGTGATGCTATGAATACCACAACTCCTCAGCAGGGCACTAAAGTGCAGATACTAGTAAGAAATCGGTTGTTTGGAGCTAAGAATATTGTGATGGATGATTAGTTGGGACCATCCATTGTGTGAGGTAGGTTTATATAAAATTTTACCTTGATTCAAGAAATGATTGATATGGGTGCTTCTAATTATTTTATTTTTTCTTGTGTGTTTAGTTACATGGCTTTAACTATGGAAATGACGCCTTAAATTTTAAAACATCAAACTCCATGAGATCAAAGATTGTTTCAAGCATTCTGGTGAAAAAGGATTCTATATAGTTATGGATGGGGTTTAGTTGATTTGGGATTTCTTAATGCTTGAGATGGATTCATTATGATATAATTCTCAGAATGGATTTATTGAAAACAGTTAAGTCCCAAATCGACTGTTTTGTGTGAATTTTTAGTTTTACAATAGAGGATGGTGTCAATCATCGGTTTAGAAGAGAGAATAAAGAAAATCTAGTAACCATACGCTTGATAGCACCAGATGTTGAAATGTTATCCTATCAGTTAGTGGAATTATCATTCGCATCAATGGAAGGAGATGAATATAGAATTTTTTTGAAAATGTTGATCAGTTTGTGCATGAATTTCCAAAACAATTCTCAATGTTTCCACCCCATGAGAGAAGTGGAGATTACGATTGTTCTCCTCCCAAGGACCCGCCCTATTTCATTTACATCTTACCAGATGACACGAAAAGAATTTAGGGAATTGAAAGTAATGTTTGAAAAGTTAGAAAAAAGGGTTCATTTTGAAAAGAATGTCTTCATGGTCAGCGATGGTTTTGTTTCTAAAAAATCCACATTGAATTTTTACACTATGTGTTGATTATCATAGGCTTAATCAAGATAAAATAATGATACGATATCCACTTCCACAAATTGATGATTTGTTCAATCAATTGATGGGATCTTACTGGTTCTCCAAGATTGACTTGTGATCTTTATATCAACAATTGCGGGTGAAAAAAAGGATATTCCGGAAATAGCCTTTAAGAGTATATATGTACATTCTATGTATGTGGTTTTGCCATTTGGTCTTAGAAATGTACTATTGGTGTTCAAGGCATTAATGAATCTTATATTTCAATGATATCTAGATTCTTTCATGTTGGTATTCATGGATGATATATATGTTTTATCAAGGAAATGGGTGGAGCCTAAGCAACACTTCGCAATAGCATTGGGGATCTTGAGAGATCATTAGTTCTATGCCCAATTTTCAAAGTGTGACTTTAGGATATAATAACATCATTCCTTGGACATGTTATTTCTATGAAAGGTGTTTTAGATGATCTAGAAAATATAGAGGTTGGTATTTCATAGAAACCACCAATGAATTTATTTGTGACATGGATCGTCCTTGGTCTTCCTAGGTATTATCATCATTTTTCACTATTTCTCATGATTTAAAAATCCAATGATTGCTTTGACTAGGAATAATGTTACATTTCAATAGAATGATTAGTTTCATAAATCTTTTGAAGAGATTATGGTTCAACTTACATCATCACCAATATTGGTCTTACAATAACTAGGAACTAGGGTTGGGATTTGTTCTCATGATAGGGGATCATTTAGTATCGTATGGCTCATGGTAGGTAAGGATTCATGAAAAGAACTACCAAATGCATGATTAGGATTTGGTAGTGGTGGTTCATGCTTTTACAATGTGGTGTAATTATCTCTTCGGTGAGAAATTAATGGTATTTACTGAGAATAAGAGCTTGAAGCATATTTTCTCCCAAATAGAATTGAGCTTGAGAAAAACTATATGGGTGTAGTATCTCCAGATGTTTGAATTTGATTTGATGTGTACAATTGATAAGGGAAATTAGGTGGTGGATCCATTAGGTATGAAGTATTATGCTTAGATGATGAAACATGCATTAGGTCAGTGGCAGTTGATGTCAGTAATAGGTTACATGTGGTTTGAATGTGTAGATTGGGATGACATAGTAGTTTTATTTCTGGTATCATTTCTTATTGAATTGGTTGGGTTGGTTATCAAGGCAGAGGCCTCTAATTCTGATTGTATGGAAATGAGGTCAAAACTTGATGGTGGGGAGACCATTCAGAGCTGGGAACTCAATGGGAACTCTATTTTGTGTTTTTAGAAATGAATGGTTGTACCAGTGGCCTGTCAGTAGAAAATTATTAGATTTTATCATCATTTTAGATGGTATTTCTATCTTAGAATTATAAAAATTTATAAGGTGTTGAAATCAAAATTTTGGAGGGCTGGTATGAAATTGAATGTTGTGGAATTTTTTGAGATTGTTTACTTGTTAGAATGTTAAGGAAGAGAATCAACGGTAGACATGAAAGGTGAAATCATTACCTATCACCATATGAAATTTGGAATAGCTAGAGAAGTATTTTGTTTCACGTCTCCCAACAATGGTCAGAAAGAACGATTCTACATGGGTTATAGTGTATCAATTGATAAAGTCGACCCATTTCATCCCTTTTTATGAATATCATATGGCGTGGGGTCTGTCCAATATCTATATCTGTGAATTTCTAAAGAAGAATGGTGTTCTAGTTTTAATTTGTATTAGATTGAGATATGATGTTAAAATCTTGTTTTTGGAAATCCTTGCAACAATACTATGAGACACAATTATTGATGAGTATGAAGTATCATCCCTAGATTGATGGTATATCCGAGAGGATGATACAAACATTGGATGTTATGTTACGGGCTTGTGTGATAGATTTTTGTGGCATATAAGAGGTTAAAATTCCTTTGGTGGAGTTATCATATAATAATTGTTATCATGCCTCAATACATATGGACCCATGTTAATCATTGTAGGGGAATTCATGTCATTCTCTACTTTTTTGGGTGGAAATGGGTGAGTAATCGATGGTGGGACTATGCCTTTTCCAATAGAATATGGAGAAGATAAATTTGATTATGAAGAGAATGTATATGGATCATAGTCCTCATAAATCATAAGTGGAACATCAACTATGACCCTTGTCCTTCGAGGTGGGTGATCATGTGTTTTGGAGAATCTCTCAAAGGCCCAGACATCATCGGTTTGGAATGAATGGTATGTTGTCTCCAAGGTATATTGGGACTTTTGATATACTTACGCATGTTAGAGAGGTGGATTATTGTTTTGATTTTCCACCACAAGTCAGTTTCATACAAAATGTGTTTCATATTTCTCAATTGAATAAGTATCATCTAGATCATGGCCATGATATTCTATGACATCATGTTGAGCTAGAGAGGGATGATTTATTGGTGCATGTTTCAGTGAGTATTGTGGATAGGAAAGAGAGAGTCTTCCATGGTAAAAGAATCATTCTATATTAGGTTTTGTGTTAGCATGGTAAGATTCAAGTGGAGACTTCTGAGTGGGAGAAAGATATGACTTTGGAATTTCCCAATCTATTTCGGCTAAGTGATGGTTCTCTACTTTTTAAAGATGTATATTTGAATTATTTTGAGAAATAGAACCATTTAATTGAGTTATGTAACCAATTTATGGATTTTTGATATATTTAATGTGTTTGGGTAATGTTTGAGTGAGTTTGGGAAGGTTTTGGAATGGTTTTGGGGCCTTTCTATCGGAGCACAGTTTCAGAACCGTTAAGGGAAACCCTACAGGATCTCCAAGAAACCATTCATATTAAGGTAGTGGGCTTCACATGGTTTGTGAATATTTTGTCTAAGAAGTCAAGGAAACTGTGTGGGTTCCCTTTTGAGGTATTATCATGTATATGGATATCATATAGTGTTATTAACCATGTGATCTAGCTCTGTGCGGCAATAAAAATTTTATTTGTAATTACAGACTCACTCAGACTTTTCCCTAAACATACTCCTTCTTCTCACATATGTACACCACGTGGTATTTTACGTTTTCAAGGTTAAGAGGATCTATCCCACTAAAATATTAAGTGATTCAAATTGTTTTCGTTTTGCGGTGAATGAGATTATTCTCTAGTAAGTCTCCATTGTTGGTTCTTTCTTGAGTTTCCTTAGATCCAGTTTTCACTCTCCCAATTTTCAAGATCTACACACGTTGCATATAGATATTGTATTTTTTTGCCTAAAATGTCAATATTGGGGTTTTTGATATATTAAAAGGGATCTATGGTGGGTTTGGTTTGATATTTTTCACATATTTGTGGTGTGGTTAGGTGTTGTTCGATTTCCTTGAAACCCTAAGGTGGGTGGCTTTTCTCTAAACACTATATTACTAAATCAAGAAGGATTGAATTAAATTTATTGATTTAACTTATATTTATTTTGAATATGATGAGAGATGATTGATTTACATTCATTTTTTGACGATTTTGTGGGTTTTATGGAAAATGGATTATTTCGGTGAAATGTTTTTTGTTGATGAATATAAAAATGTTATTTTTAATATTATTTTTTTGTGGATAGTTTAAAGGAAATAGCTGTAAAAAAATGGGTTTCAATAAAAAGGGAGTTTTATTGAAATATGAATGGGAATGTTTGATGTCTTAAGGGACTTTTTTGTTTTGATATATTTTTTCAATATTGTTGTTGATTTAGTGGGTCGATATGTTTGTTTATTATATTAGGAATTTTATTCATGTGTTGAAATGATGACATGTGGAAGGGATGTATCAATATAAAAAAGGGATGAACAGTGGATGGAAGGTCCACCATCAAGGATAGTTGGGAATAAAGCACCACTATATTTAGAAAGGAGTAAACGGGATTGGATGGGGAAGTTCCATTGTGGTTGGTTACTTGGTTGGGTATGTGAGACTCTATAGTTTCTCTTTGTTGGTGTGTAGTTATGTAAGGTGAAATTTTTTTTGCTAATATATGCGGGTAAACAGATTATGAAATGATTTTTTGTATTTTTTTATTGTTTGGATTTGGGTCAAAATTCGATTGGTATGGGTGTGTTTGTATTATTGGAAATTGTTTCACTATTTGATGTCTTATATAAAACACTCTATATAAATGAGATAAAAGTTATATCATAGTAGAATGTGTAGGGAAGGAATTTAGGGAAAACCTACTGAGTATTATTACTCACCCCCAACTCTAAAACCTTTGTGATTTTTTATATGTTGTTTTCTGGGACATAGGTATGGGTTATGTATCTCATTTCACTATCATTTCATCACAATTATTGGATTATTTTGCGGTTCTTGGATCATGGAGCTTGGATTCGATATATGGATTTGTTTCATGTCATATTGGGTTTTGTTGTGTATTCTTCTACTTGGTACTCTGATTGTGGAACATTTTGGTTGAGTTGTATTGGTCTATTGGAACTACTAAAGAATTGGTCATGTTTTGTGGTTGTTCTATGGTAATTTGTTTTGATGGTTTTCATTGTTGACATGCATCTCTTATATGTGTATAGTCATAGCTTGTTTGGTTGGTTGTTTTTCATTAAAGTGAAAAATTTTCCCCATTGAATCTTGATGCCCCTGGAATTTACTACCAGACATTGGATCCTTGGGAATAACTCTTAAGGCCAAGTAGCATCTCACATTCTTCTCATTCCAATGATGAAGGGGCACAAAAACACATATATGGTTTAAAAGACAAACCAATAGTTCAATTTACACAATTAGATGGGTGTAAATATGAATTTATATCTATGTTCTGAATATATTTCCACAACTAAAAATATTTCTTTTATTACGAAAAATATATTGATTGAAGGATATAATAAATATAAAATGTCACTAACATGAGTTTAATTACACTACTTATTTATTGTAAGAATAAAATTAAGAAATTTTATATTATAATTGACTATTTTAAAGATAAAATATTTTTTCCTCAATGTTAAAATGTTTATATTTTTTATTGTTCAAATAATTACCAAAAATTATTGCACATAGCCAATATAGTATTTATTTAGTTAATAGAATAATAATTTTTATTATCTCAAAAACTCTAAATGATATATTGTTTGTCTTATTTAAACTGATCCATGAATTTTATAGTGAGATATGGAATATTATGTAAGTGATAATAATATATAACCTAATTAATAATTATTCTTGATGTCTTTAAACACTAATAAAATGAATAGTTTCAAAATTGATTTTATTGATATTCTATAAAGAGAAATATTTTTATCGAATTATTTGAAAATCGTGAAAATATTGATTGAGACAAAATAAGATAATATAGGCTTAATAATTTCATCCATTTGACATTTTTTTTATTTTTTTCTAATAAGTTAAACTATAACCCTTTAAGTGTAAAGATGATATTACCATTTTTAAGGATAAAACAGGATATCTAAAGGTTCGAACTGAGATATAAGGTATAAATACCAGATAATCCATTAAAATTTTAGTTTTTTACTGTGATATAAACTATATACATGGTTATCTCGACGATTATGGCCCTTATGAACAACTTTTACATAAAATGAATATATAATATTTTAATATTTTAATTTATATTATGTGTGTTCTTTTGTTCATTATAAAACGAAACCACCTCTAATCTCTTCAATACATCATTTATAAACTCCCCACTTGAAAAAAACTATAATAGCCACTTTTAAAAATCCTTTTCCATTGTTTCAAGGTTCTGTAATTTCTAAGAGAATCCTGGGTCCTCTAATATAATATCTAAAGGATATATTTCTATTAAGAGGTAATTTTATTTACAAACGAATTCAAAATTCAATCATTTTAAAAATCCTATAAATATATTGTAATTATCTTAATTTTGTAACAACCACAAATAAAAAATTAACCTACAACCACTATTTAATACAACTACAGTTGTGAGTATCACAAGGTAAACTAAAAGACATAGTTTTAGAAATCCATGCCAATACATTACACCTATTTCCATGATTTTAATGAATTGTTGAAATAGAAATCCACCCGTCCACCTATGACCAAAATATTGAAAACCATGTAAATAAAACACACCTATTTCGATGGTTATATTAAATAGTGTAAATAGTTTAAATAGAAATTTCTATAACCATGGTTTATCAAAAATGTGGAAATGTGCCTTTTGGACAAAATAGAGTTTTATTTTTTCAATTTAGAATTGTAATTATTTAAAAATATAAGTAATATATATATAATTATGCATCTTCAAACATATATAAAAGAGAATAACATTGTTGGAAAGTGTTATGATTATTCTGTAAATTGTCCATAGATCAAAATATGGTTGTCCCATGTTATTTTTTAATGGATTCCTCAAATGATTAGTAATTTTTTTTGGTTTCTTTATATTATAAGTATAAGGACCCAGCCATATTACCTTACATATTCTTAAATAAAATGAATAATTCACATTGAGGATCTTTTCTGGTTTTGATTTTTAGAGAATTAGGACATAACTATTACATCTCAAAGATTACAAGGTAGACACATCTACTCAGTTTCCATTTTTTCACAAAATATAAACATATGAAAAAAAGAGTCATTTCTAGTTCCATGATTTAGACATCATGACATGTCCTTGATCCCATCCTTGAACGTATTCCACTTTCTGTCTTGTGGAAAACATTTCAAGAACATGGGAATAGAATAAAACAGTCAGTAAGGGTTATAACAATACGGAAAGAAAACATTAGTCAATGTATATATACGAATTAATGAAATCATAATTTACTCTTAAAACATAAGAAATTTAACATACCTCATTAAATCATAAGATTTATGAATAACTAAAAATAAATCATAAGACATAAAGGTAACTAGAGGCATTCATAACATTCTTACATAGGGAGTAACCCTCACGGTTACGTTTGGAATACCCATCATAGTATATTCCGTAAATCACTTCGGATAAACATTAGAGTTTAACCCCTTCACGTTACCCAATTCATTGGAGATCTATGTCGGGCTCACCCACCCTTAGTTTGTCATGGAACCACTCGTTTTCATAAACATTACACAAGAACCTTAACATAAACATAACACATAAAACATGCATAAATGAAACATAAAATTTCCACATTTCAATCACAAGAGATCACATCATGATATCATCATAAATAAAAAAATCTAATAAAATCATTAAAACTCTATGAGATAAAAATCCCTTTATACTTTGAAAATATTAAAAGAAGACATTTAAAATATATTTTAGAATCAAAGTATCTCATACCACTTCGAAACTTTTGAAATGGTTTTAAAACATTCATGTCCCTATAAAAAATCCTTAAAACCATTTTTAAAACCTGGACATGGATGATAAATCTTTAAAAGACTAAATCTTTTAAACCATTTAAAACAATATTTTAATAAAAGAGTACATTTCCATTTTGAACATTTAAATTATAAGCCAAAAGAATGTAGACAATTATCAAAACATTTAAATGACATTAGTATAGACATTATATGGATATGGAATGTCAAAGGGGCTTTATATACACTTTATAAAATAATAAAAGTTCATATCATTATAAAATGTCTCAATGAGAAGAAATTAAGATGTAATCCCAATCAAGGATCATGCCAGTAGAGAAAGGATAAATAAATGACATAATTATGTGTGAAAAATATAAATACACCAAATATAAGTGGATACTTAGTGTAAAAGAATCAGATGTCATCCAAAAATATTCATAGCACGACAGAATCAAGAAGTAGAGGTTTAACCCAAAGAATTGAAATTGGGTTAAGAAGTTCCCTTACAAAAATTCGACAGCCTAACGACGTTACTTTAAAATTTAGAAAATGAGTTGATGAGAGAGAAAATGGTGTCTAATCACTTGGACATAAAATTTACATCAATAAGGATATAGAAGAACATATCCCAACATAATAATATGTAAATTAAATGGCATAACAAATCAATCCTTTTAAAAAGATGTGGGTGAAAGGTTCCCTTACCGACGTTGGTAACTTTCGAAACGTACACCCCTTGAAAGAAAGATGATACAACATTGATGTAACTACCCATATACGAAATTATATTACACAAAGATTTTAATAATTGTTAGTACATACACCACTCATAGGAAATGGTGGAAAATGTATCATAAATCTCATGTGAATAAAAGTGAGATGAAAAATCCCTTATAAAAACTCGGCAGCCTAACGGCGCCACTTAAAACATCAAAAATGGATTTTTGAGAACAAATAGGGTCTCTCATAATATGGAAATAACATGTAAATAATGAGTAATATAAAATAACATCCCCAAACATAAGAAATATGAGCTTAAAATAAATGTCATAAATAAGAGTACATAAAAAGAAATAGAGAGGTAGGATCCCTTATGAAAATTCGGCAGCCTAACGGTGCCACATAAAAATTCTAAAAATGAATTGATGAGAGTAAGAGGGGGTATCTCATCATATGAAAATATAAATTACAGTATGGTGAATATAAAATAACATCCTCCAACATAAGAACATGGATCATAAATGAAATGTCATAAAAGAGGGTACTTGAAAATAAAGAGAGAGGTCGGATCCCTTACCTCGTGTCCGACTTGACTCGATCGTTCTTTAATCTCCTGAATAATAAACTAGATTTAATTTATACTTGATGAAGAACATTATTTAATTTCATTAATCGTTTTATATCATTTATTACAATTTTATAAACAATATGTAATTATTTAAGTTAATAACGGTCGTTTTGTCGATCATTGGTACTTGAGTCAAAAATAAAATTCTTATAATTACAAGTTGTTCATGTGGTAAAATATTTATAATATCCAGAATTATATTCATGATTTAGAAATCACATATATCCTATATATTCAGTATAATCATTCATTTATAATAATACATAACATTTAGAGGTATGAAAATAAATGCACCGTTCAAGGAGATGGTAAGCCATACGTACGCATGAAAGCTACTTTCATTTCTATTTCGTATTTAATGTAATTAAAACTAAATGAGATATATATATATATATATATATATTATAATTTCATTATAATATATATGATATATAGTTCACATATTTTCATTAATTTCATTTTTTATACATTCCATGTATTGCATGAACGAGTCACATCACTTGAGGGGGCAGTAGTCCACACTTCCTCAAATGAAATTATTGCATTTGAACAACATGCCAAGAATATGGGTATGTTTTAAATGTAAAATACAGAATCACATAAAGGAAAGAAATATAATATTATCATAAATAAATATAGTTCCATCTTAATGGCCACCATGAGAGGTTGTAGGAGAAGATAGAACAATCATCGTTTCGTGAGGCTGTAATTCGCCATCCACAGAAATAGTATGTTCTTTAACCATTAGATTGAGGTTTGTGTACTTTTAGCTCAAATAATACTCATAAAAACACTCTATTATATTGAAGATACTTATTTTGTTACAAAATAAAGTAATAAAAAGAGTTTAGGGGGTTGGAGAAGCAAAATAAAACAAAAGAACACAAGAGAGGACATTACCTTTAAATCGGGTAACTCCTCCTGGTTTGAACCAAAAGGGTTTCATGAAGAGATTTGTGCCTAAGTTAAGGCTTCTTGGATAAATAAATGGATGTGGATAGATAAAATGAGAAGATATATTCCGAGAAAAAGGCTTGAGAGGTGTGGGTAAGGAGGTAGAGGTGTGGGCCTTTTATAAGAGGGATGAGGGGCACTCTTGGACTGCCTTGAAACGTTGCTTTTTTATAAAATGGTTTTCGGATATTAAAGGTCCCACAATTATATATTTCGAGGGTAAGGTGATAAGGGTTATAAATCCTCTAATACAATATGTTTTTGAAAAGTGTAATCCTTGTATTTTACCTTATCTTCTCATTTTATTTAAATCGTTCAATAATGATGTAATCACTGCATCATCATGGTGTCATAAATAAATTTATTTATTTAATGTCTAAAAATTATAAAACAAATATCATGATGTAGGAAATCGTTTTAAATTTCTAATGAATATTTATTGTCAAAGATATGACTTGTATAACCCCATGTAAAAATTGTTTTAGTAAAACAATACATGTTTGTGACATATTTATTTTAACTTTAAATAAAAAGTTATTAATGTCATTTGCCTACCAAAGTGGCTCCATGGTGTCCCCATGTTGACCCATGTATTTTCTTGATCAGACATGACTCATACAATAAGGGTAGGACATGTTTCAATGTCATTTAATATTATTATAACATTATCTTTACCTTAAATTACACTAATTACCTTTAATCGCGATTAATAAAACTTAAAAGTTGGTATTCAACAAAAAAATTATTTTAATCTCATTGAATCACATTTTACATACTAATGACAACTATGTATGTCAGATTTTTGAAATTCAAATCATATAAGTGGTAAAGTTTCATTTAAACGAAAAATCAGTTTTTTAACTACCACATAGTGGTTTCACTATTAATCAAAACGTGATGTTTTTCTGAAAAACCAAAATTCCACCCTAAGCTATATTTGATATTACTAATTAAAAAATGATGTATATTTTAAAAAATTCAAAACATCTAATTTACATTAATCAATTTAATAATTAATTCCTACTGTCAAAACAAATAGCATGTTTTTAAGAAATGATATCTATTAAAATATTGACACTGGTTTAAGTCCAATTTTAAAGTGAAATTAATTCCAATGACCACTATTGGATTAAATGGTAAAAATATACTCTAATTTCACTCTAAAACCGATTGAAAAGATGATCTAATGATATAAATAAATTATATTAAAAAGATATTTTGAATTAAAATACAACCATTTTCACTTATTCATTAAAAATAAACTTTATCAAAAAAACAAAAACCTACACAAAGTAAATTTTGATATCCCGATTCTAAAGAAGGATTTTATTTTATCCAATATAACATATAAAATTTCCAACAAGTGTATTTAAAAATGGGTCACCATCAAAAGGCGGTTAATCAACCTTTTAAAGAATATTTGAATATTTACGCTTAAAATTGGATTCATTCGCATTATAAGACTCTAACATTTATTGAATAAAAGTAAAAATATATCACAAACATATAAAATTTTTTTTGTTAGTTCTGTTAATTTCCGCCATTACAAAGGCTATGAATTAACTATTTAAGATAATATTATTATATTTTTAGTGTGAAAAGTAAGATTTAAAAGAAACTCATTGTTGTGTATTGTGTACGCCATCGATCATAGCATTCCCTTTATAGCAATATTAACATTTTATTCACAAATATTGATAAACCTGAAAATGTAATATTATTTATTTACCTGGAATGTTACATCCTTCCCACCTTTTGGGAATTTCGTCCTCACAATGTTAATATTGGGCATGGAATATTCATTGAAAGTCCCACATCGGAACAAGAGTCGGTAAAACAATCACTTTAAAATAAAGAAAGTGAAGTACAAAAGTCACATGAGTTAACCCATAATAGGATTCCATGAAAAAATTGATATGGAAGAAAAAAAACAAATGGTCATGTTCTGATGGAGAGTGATAGAAAATATGTTTAGAAGAAAGTTAACCACCATAAAATCACAAACTTGTGAAGGGTTAAACGGTATTTGATTCCCCAGTAGGAAAAGTTAATAGACAACATTTTTGTTTTAAATTAATTTTCATTGAGTAATTTATTTATGTGCTTAAATAAAACATAAGGAAACATACTTACTTGTCAGGTTTACTTTAAACTTTTTCTAGATTTCTTACACAAACTAATATTTTCTCCAAAATATGAGTATTTAGGATAACTTGTTCAAATTAAGAGCACTATAATCCACTTCTAAAGAATCACCTAATCCAAAAAAGAGAACTAAATACTCCCCATGTCTTTAGACCAAATCCAAAACCAAAACCAAAAAGTTTTGTATAAGATCATATAATACCCAAAAAGGAAAATCCTTTATTAAAAAATATATATTCTTAATCTTAAAAATTTGTCAAACGATACCCAAAGTTCAAAAAATACCATTCAATAAACATCTATCCATAAAATTCATAAAAGTAATAAAAACTAAGATTTAAACCCAATTCATTGAAGGATTTAATCACATATTCTTCCAAGATTAACCTTAACATTTATCTCCAAATATCATTAGTTACTCTTAAAGTATCATACTGAAAAGTAATTAACCTAATCACATATCCTCCATGATAGGTTAATAATTTTCATAGATAACCCAAAATCAACTTATTCTAGATTCATAAGATCATATAACTAAAAATAATTAGTCAAACTAACCAGGTACTTCACGTAGTCTAGTGGTAGGCGATAAATACAAGTCGCACTTTGGTTTTGGATTCGATTCCCACAGCTTCTTCCGACGCGACAGGTTGTCACACGGTCTACGTGTTGACCTTTTTCCAAAACTACATAATTATTATAACATTCCCAAAAAAGTGATAAAATCTTAAAAAATAACCATATCATAATTTATCCTCAAGTTTATCTCATGTCGTTCATATTCTATCATGACATACAGTAACCCATAATTACCTCAAATGTAAGGATAATATAAACCTTAATGGTTAACTTTATAATTATTACATGAACATCAACATCGAGTTGGTTCTCTCATACATGATGCATTAGAGAAGTCACCAAGGTTCAATTGGGTGATCATGACTCCTAATATTTGGTTTAGAATAACAGCGAGATTTCTCATTGAATCCCCCATTTCATCCAGTCTCTTAATCAGAGAACCACCATAGTTTCCTTCAAACCCATTGTCACTTTGGAACCCGCTAGATCCATCCATTTACTAAAACCAAGAAGTTTAGTGTGAGTATATCTACAAAATCATCATGTACTAAATAGGAATATAAACACGAAGATATAATTATCCAAGTTATCTCAAACTCAATCCAACATTCATAAATATCAATGATTCTATCTAATATAATAACCATTGTGGTTATACACAACTTGTCACTTATGCTTATACAACACTCTAACCTCTAAAGTTATCTAAACTGACCTATGATACCAACTATAAGGACCCGGCCTTATTACATTACATATTTTTGAATTAAATGAATAATTCACACTGAGGATCTTTTCATGTTTAGAGTTTTAGATAATTTGGACATAACTATTACATCTCAAAGATTACAAGGTAGAAACATCTACTCAGATTCCATTTTTTTTACAAAATATAAACTCTTGAACAAAAGAGTCATTTCTAGTTCCATGTTTTAGACATCATGACATTTCCTTGATCCCATCCTTGACTATATTCCACTTAAAGTCCTGTGAAAAACATTTCATAAACTTGGTATGAGCATAAAAAGGTTAGTACGGGTTATAAGAAAACGAAAAGAAAAAATTAGTCCATGTATACATACGAATCAATAAATTCATACATTACTCATAAAACATAAGTAATTTAACATACCTCATTAAATCATAAGATTTATGCATAACTCAATAAAAATCATAAGACATAAAGGTAACTCGAATCATTCATAAAATTCTTACATCGGGAGTAAACCTCATGGTTACATTTGGAATACCCATCATAGTATATTCCCTAAATCTCTTCAAATAAACCTTAGCGTGTAACCCCTTCGTGTTACCCAATGCATTGGTGAGCAATATCGGGCTCACCCGCCCTTAGTTTGTCATGGAACCACCCGATTTCGTAAACATTGCCAAAGAACCTTAACATAATCATAACACTTAAATCACGCATAAAAGAAAAATAAAAATACCACATTTAAATCACAAGAGATCACATCATGATATCATATTAAATAAAAACATCTACTAAAATCATTAAAACTCTATGAGAGAAAAATCCCTTTATACTTTGAAAATATTAAAAGAAGACATTTAAAAGAGATTTTAGAATCAAAGTGTCTCATACCACTTCGAAACATTTGAAAGGGTTTTAAAACATTAAATTCCCTATAAAAAATTACTTAAACCCATTTTTAAAACATGGACATGGATGATAAATGTTTAAAAGAATAAATCTTTAAAACTATTTAAAACAATGATTTAATAAAAGAGTCATTTTCAATTTTGAACATTTAAATTATAAGCCACAATAAAGTATACCTTTTTCAAAACATTTAAATGACTTTAGTATAGACATAATATGGATATGGAATGTCAAAGGGGCTGTATATACACTATATAAAAGAATAAATGTTCATATCATTAAGAAATGTCTCAATGAGAAGAAATTGAGATGTAATCCCAATCAAGGATCATTCCATTAGAGCAAGGATAAAGAAATGACATAATTATGTGTGAAAAATATAAATACACCAAATATAAGTGGATACTCAGTGTAAAAAAATAAGATTTCATCCACACATATTCATATCACGACATAATCAAGAAGTAGAGGTTTGACCCCAAGAATGGAAATTGGGTTAAGAAGTTCCCTTACAAAAATTCGACAGCCTAATGAGGTCACATTAAAATTCATAAAATGAGTTGATGAGAAATAAAATGGTATCTAATCACTTGGGCATAAAATTTACATCAATAAGGATATATAAGAAAATATCCCAACATAATAAGATGTAAATTAAAAGCCATAACAAAATAAGTCTTTTTAAAAGAGGTGGGTGAAAGGTTCCCTTACCGACTTTGGTAACATTCGAAACGTACACCCATGAAAGAAAGATGATACAACATTGATGTAACTACTCATATATGAAATTATATTACACAAAGAGTTGAATAATGGGTAGTACATACACCATTCAAACGAAATGGTGGAAAATGTAGCATAAATCTCACGGGAATAAATGTGAGATGAAAAATCCATTACGAAAACTCGGTAGCCTAACGACACCACTTAAAACATCCAAAGAAAGATTTATGATATAAAATAGGATCTCTCATAATATGGACATAAAATTTACATAATGATGAATATAAAATAACACCCCCAAACATAAGAAATATTAGCTTAAAATAAATGACATAAAAGAGAGTACTTAAAAAGAAAGAGAGAGGTAGGATCCCTTATGAAAATTCGGCAGCCTAACGGCGCCACTTAAAAATTCTAAAAATGAATTGTTGAGAGTAAGAGGGGATATCTCATCATATGAAAATACAAATTACAGTATGTTGAATATAAAATAACATCCTATATCATAAGAACATGGAGCATAAATTAAATGACATAAAATACGGTACTTGAAAAGAAAGAGAGAGGTCGGATCTCTTACCTCGTGTCCGACATGACTCGATCATTCATTAATCTGATGAATAAAAAAATAGAGTTAATTTATACTTGCTTAAGAACATTTTTTAATTCCATTATTCCTTTTATATCATTTATTACCATTTAATGAACATTATGTAATTATTTAAGTTAATAACGGTCGTTTTGTAGATCATTGGTACTTGAGTAAAAAACAACCTTCTTATAATTACAAGTTGTTCATGTGGTAAAATATCCATTATATCCATAATTATATTCATGATGTAGATATCATATATATCATATTTATTCAGTATATACATGAATTTATAATATTACATACCATTTATAGGTAAGAAATGAAATTCATTGTTCAAGGAGACGGTAAGTCGTACGTACGCATGAACGCTACTTTCATTTCTATTTCTTATTTAATGGAATTAAAACTAAATGAGATATATATATATATATATATATTATAATTTATTTATAATATATGTGTTATATAGGTCACATATGTTCATTATTTTCATTCTTTATACATTCCATGTATTGCATGAACGAGTCACATCACTTGAGGGGGCGGTAGTCCACACTTCCTCAAATGAAATTATCGCATTTCCACAACATGCCAAGAATTAGGGTATGTTATAAATGTAAAATACAGAAGAATAGAGAGTAAATAAATATAATATATATGATAAATAAATATAGTGACATCATAATGGCCACTATGAGAGGTGGTAGGAGAAGATAGAACAATCAACGTTTCGCGAGGCAGTAATTTTCCATCTATAGAAACAATATGTTATTTAACCATTAGACGGAGGAGTGTGTAAGTGTACCTCAAATAATTCTCATAAAAACATTCTAGTATATTTAAGACACTGGTTTTGTTACAGAATAAAGGAATAAAAAGATTTTAAGGGGTTCTAGAAGAAAAATAAAACAAAATAACATAAGAGAGGACATTACCTTTAAATCGGGTAACTCCTGTTGGTTTGATCTAAAATGGTTTCTTTAAAAGCTTTCTGCCTAAGTTAAGGCTTCTTGGATGAATTGAGGGATTTTTAGAGATAAAAGGAGCTGAGGTTGGCCGAGCCAAAGGCTTGAGAGGTGTGGGTTAGGAGGTAGAGGTGGGGGCCTTTTATAAGAGGGAGGAGGGGCACTCTTGGAATGTATTGAAAAGTTGCTTTATTATAAAATTCATTTAGAATATTAAAGGTCCCCCAATTGCATATTTATAGTTTAAGGTTATAAGGGTTCGAAATAATCCAATCTAATAGGTTTTCGGCAAGTGTATGCCTTAGAGATTACCTTATCTTATCATTTTATTTAAATCATTCATTAATGATGTAATCACTGCATCATCATGGTGTCATAAATAAATTTATTTATTTAATTTCCAAAAATTATAAAACAATTATAATGATGTAGTTAATATTTTTATCTTTCTAAATAATATTTATAGTCAAAAATATTACTTGTATAACCCCATGTAAAAATTGTTTTAGTAAAACAATACATCTTTGTGACATATTTATTTTAACTTTAAATAAAATGTTTTTAATGACATTTTCCTACCAAAGTGGCTCCATGGGGTCCCCAGGTTGACCCATGGATTGTATTGGTCGGCCATGACTCATCGAATATGGGTAGGACATGTTTCATGGTCATTTCATATTATTATAACATTATCATTACCTTAAATTACACTAATTACCTTTAATCGCGATTAATAAAACATAAAAGTTAATATTCACCAAAAAATTATTTTAATCTCATTGAACTAAATTTTACTTCCTAATTACAACCATGTATGTTAGAGTTTTTAAATTTTAATCACAAAATTGATAAAGTTTCATTTAAATGAAAAATAAGTTTTTTAACTACCATTTTGTGGTTTCACTATTCATCAAAAATTGATGTTTTTCAGAAAAATACTAAAAATTTACCCAAATCTATATTTGATATTCTGAATTAAAAATGATATATATTTTACGAAATTAAAAACATATTAGTTGAATTAATCAATTTAATAATTAATTCTTGCTGTCAAAACATATAGCTGTTTTTAAGAAACAATATCTATTAAAAGATTGACACTGGTTTAAGTCCAATTTCAAAGTGAAATTAATAATAGTGACCACCATTGGATTAAATGGTAAAAAGATATTATAATTGGACATTAAAACCAATTCATAATATGATCTAAAAATATAAATATATTATATTAAAAAGTGGTTTTGAATTAAAATACAACATTTTTAACTTATTCATTAAAAATGGACTTTATCAAAAAAAACAACCTACACAATGTAAATTTTGATATCCTGATTCTAAAGAAGTATTTTATTTGGTCCAATATAACATATAAAATTTCCAACAAGTGTATTTAAAAAAGGTTCTCCATCAAAAGTTGGTTAATCGACCTTTTAAATAATATTAGAATATTTACGCTTAAAATTGGATTCATTCGCATTTTAAGCCTCTAACATTTAATAGATAAAAGAAAAAGTATTTTACAAACATATATAATCATTTTTTTGTTAGTTATGTTCATTCCTACCATGAAAACGGCAAGGAATTAACTATTTAAAATATTATTATTATATTTTTAGTGTGCAATGTAAGATTTAAAAAAAAAACTCATTGTTGTGTATTGGGTACGCCATCGACCATAACATTCATTTTAAAGTAATATTAACATTTTATTCACAAATATTGATAATCATGAGAATTTAATATTATTTATTTACCTGTGATGTTACAATAAAACCTATGTTCATGCTCCACATTGATGGTGGACATAAAATGCATATTTAAAAAATTTAATAAAATGTAGAATATGTCCCATTATAGTAACCTATCACCATGTTCTACTTGAACCATGGTTATTCAAACATAAGTCCACTATTTTATATTATGGTCATAGTTCATATATCTATTTTGACTGTCTAAATAACCACGATTTCCAAAACCATTTGAATGATATTAGGTTTTCACTCAGGTATAGATCCTTTGAATTTTGGATTAAATCAATATTTTGGAACTCAAATGGATTCATATTGACTAATTGAATGTATTAGGGGAATATAAGGAGTAATTGGTGATCGAAACATAGATTTTTCGGAGAAATTGGACTAGCACACAATTAGAAGAAAATATGAAAAGAAGGACACATGGTTATATTAAACCTTATGATGCTCGATTGTGGGTTGGTATAAGGTGAAGGGTTTTCATTATCATTGGGAATTGGGCTGCATGCCTATGTGAAAAGATGCACAAAAATTGTAGAGGAATTTCTCATGGTTGGAACATGACTTCTCTAAACGTTCACCCTAACCATGCATATTCAAAATTCTATAGATGATCGGGCATGATTTACTCACTGTTTGGCTAAACCATTATTCCAAACCTCATTATGGCTGTGTTTATGGAAAATTTCATATTCTAAATTTAAAATATATTTAATCCCCTCCTTCAATTGGATTCAAATTCTGGTGGATAGAAACCCCAAATACACCCCTTTGTGGCCTTTTGGAAGCCTAATATGGAATTTCAGATCGATCATCCATTGGAATTATGAATTAGTCGTCATTCATCTCATTGAATCCATAATGGTACATTCTCGATTCATTTATAATCATTCAACTATATTATTTATATTGATGATTCTTTTTAGATATAGGACCCCATGCATCAATTTTATTTAATTGATTCATTATTTAAATTTACGTTAATTCAACCTACACTAAATGCCAATTCTAGATGAGGATAGCCGTATGAACCTAATATAAGTGGTCTATAAATCATCCCCCAATTTCATTCATTTTATAAATTGTAGTACCATTGTGGAAATTTCAACATGTATTGTACATTTAATTTATGTGACAAATTTGTGGCCATTAAGACTGTGTTGTAATACCCAATCCATATATGTCATTCAATAATGGTTGTTTCACTAAAAACATCAACCACCCCATGTTGGGTGATTAACTATAATTGACTTTTTAGTGTCTTGACATGTTTGATCCACTTTTTAGGTGTTCATGAGATTTACAATGCTACTGGAAGTCCTTATCACTTTAAATTACTATTTAATTGTGATGGTTATGCATTGTATTATCAGTTGAAAAGACTAATTTTATTTCTTGAAATTTATTAATCAAACATTAATGGGGCTAGGAACGTGTAATGTATATTTATTACATGGCCTCTTCACAAGGAATTGACTTGTTTGTTATGTGTTGTAGAACCCCTTTTCTTATATCGTGGAAGGTAGTGGAATGAACAAAGCTAAGTCATTATAACCTGTATGGATTTATAAATGGATTCATTATCATTTGGGATTTTCAATCTAATTTAAGGCAATGTCGTGAAACTTGATTATTAAATGGTATGACCTTCACATGAAAAAACCTATTAAAAAACCAAAATATATGGTGTATAATCATACATATAGACCATGATATTATTATAGGAGTGTTGAGACTCAATTTAGTCATTGGAATCTTGAAAGAATTCATTGGGAATGCATGGATGCCATTCCAATTCAATGATTTCTGTTTCCTTGGTTGAGGCCCACCAGGGAACCCAATCTTCATCTATTAGTGGATTCCTCATATAACATCATAGTGTCCCACCATTATTATTTCAGTATGACTTGGATACACTCTATTGATCTATAATGGCTTCTATAAACATTAGGTTCTCTAGTTACATCCTTGGGCCTAACTGAATCATATCTCATTTACATTGGATGTATTCATCAGAATCAGTTAGATCACACTATTTTAGAATGACTTTGACAATCCTCCTTGGATTAAACTTTTATCTCTTATCTAGGATATAATAATTACTAATTTGGTGACTCTTTAGGTATTGATTTTGTGGGTTATTAACATGGAAAAACTTTATAATTTATATCATCATGGTTTCCTCATTACATCAAGGACCCACTACTATTTCTATCATGAGGTGATTTTAGTGATTGATATGTATCCCATTACATAATTATATAAACTAGAACATAGTTATTAATGAAATGGTTGTATTTTCAAACACCAGCTAAGGGATTAATTATGATCATGGTTATTTATGTTACTGTACTAATTTATTTTTATATACCCATGCTTGCACAATTATTTAGTTTACATTACAGGGACATGATGTTATAGACACTGTTGTAGGTGTCCTAATGAGATTTATATAACACCATATCTAGGCTATCATTGGTACCTGAGAAGAATATTTGAATGAAAGTGTGGTTAAAGTAAAAAATTTTACTTCTGACGGTTGATTGCTTGCTTCTTAGGATGGGGATTGTAGCAGATGACTAAGATAGAGAATAGGATTCTTGAATATTTTTTTGTACTAATTTTGAAACATTTTTATAACATTATAATATGATTATTTATATGCATGTTTTTTGTATTATTAGACACATGAAATAACATCATCAGTTTTTCCCGTGAGTATTTGTTTTTCAGTTGTTTGTTGCTCCTGTCTACTTCTGTTATGCGTTCTCGATGTTATCATACAACATCTTCTGTTTAATATGTGTTCCATAATTATATATTGTTCTAAAATCTAGTAATAAAGTAATAGGGTCCCCATGAACACACCTTAGGCCCTCAATACTAGTTGGCACCCTCTAGCATTTTGGTAGATGTGCTTGTTTCCATATGGCCAGTCGGGCTCGAGGAACATTTAGTGGCTTCTGGGTTTGGGATTTCTGAATTTGGTATCAAAGGGGGTTACTTTCTTACATTACTATTTTAAGAAAATATTTATGATATTAGGAATTCATGAGAAAATATCATGAGCTATGCTTGGGCATCCCAAACCCCTGTATTGGGTAATGGACGAGTTTCTTCAATTACAGTTATTGTTATATTTTTTCTATTACATTTGATATAATTTTACGATTGGGTGGATCATAATAAATGTGGTGTTTTTTATTATTATTTTGATTGATATATCATTACATCATTTTACCCATGGTAATCGGATAGGGATAATTGTTAAATTCATCATCATAGCCACCTAGAATTCATTATCTAGGAATGTTTCCATTCTATATAGGTTCATTTGATTATATGAATTTATATATATTAATGTGATTGTTGACTTATTTTTGGTTGTAATATTTTTCATATGATTTTCCATGAAAACATTTTAGAGATTCATGGTTTGAATTAATGAGGTGTTAAAGGGCCTCATGGGTTAGAATTAGTAACTTCCAGAGTCCATCAATTATATTACCAGAAAATGTCATCTTATGTGATAATGTGTTTGGGCCCTATTTCATTGGGAATAAAGATCCATTTTAAATGAAATTTTTAATATGTTATACGAAATTCAAAACATTAATGTGTATCACGCCATCTAGAATGTAATTGTTTCATGTCCTTATCCCATGTTGTCATGTTTATGAATGGTGAAGGAGAGACCCTTATTAGTAAATTATTATATGATTGAAATGGTTTCCATTAAATGACGAGGAAAGGTTATATTGACCCATTGTCTACTGGAACCCATAATAATAATACATGAGAAATTACAAATACATGGACTTATATGTGGGTATTAGAAGAATTATACTATGGGTAATAATCCCTTTCTTAAATTCATCTTTAACTAGTGTCTCTATCAATTAACTTCTAATTTTTTTGGAATTTTCATTGCATTTATAGACTAATACCTCCATGATGTCCTCATGTTATGTTCCATGTGGATGTTGATTACCATGCTCCCGACATGGTGGGCCCTAATATATTAGTCACACCTCAAGGTGATCCAGATTAGGCACCACCTATTATACTGTAATTGGGAAAATACACTCAAGTTAGAGATAGTTTCCATCATCTGATGTAGTCCATGAATGGTGCTCCACATGCATCAACAATTATGGATGTTATGACATGTTAGTATTGGAAACATCATCCTCGTATATTCTCGGGGGATGTGGGTCGAGTAGATTTCAAAGTGTGGGTATAGGATTCCCTGCTTATCTTTTCGCATCTGATGAATCCTCCATAGAAGATGGTCAAGCTAGCTTTATAAATTATACATGAGTTGGTTAAGCACTGGAGAGATTTAGTTACCTTGGTTGGTCACCATCATGGAATGGTATGTGATGATTTCAAAAATTCATTATATGATCAATTATATCCTCAAAAACTAATAGCCGACAAATCTAAAGAAATAATTAATCTCTATAGGGGTTCAATGTATGTTATGGAGTATTTATCATGTTTTATTGAGTTACAGGGATTTTTACCACTTCTATACAGTGATGAGAAGTTGCATGCTTGAAACCGCGAGGAAGGGGTTCTGTATTCCATATGTAATCAGGTGATTCCCATTATCCTTCCTATCATTTCATAAATAGTCAATCGGGCTCGTATCACTGATAAGGTTTCTTTAGGACTTGTACATTAGGAAGTGGGAGTAGCACATAAAGGGATAGCCAGGGAGGCGACCTTAGCTTTAGTAACCATGTTCTAGATCACCAGATGTGCCATCATAGCTATTTTGATCATGGAATTACCATTATCATATTGGGATGTCGATCAGGCCAGTTACATGATTTATAGTGGATACCTGAGGATCATCATTCTTGATGGTCTATAGTACAATGTATTACTCTAGTGGCCTCCACTATATTATCTACATTATTTGATATAGGTGGTTCACAGTCATTCATCTCTTTTTATATCTTGGAATGTATCGATCTAGTTATAAAATATTATTGTTGGGTAGTGGCCATAGATACACTATAGTGAGTATGGTCAGAGGTTATACACTAGTGTTTGGAATACCAATTTTGATGGGTAGTTATACTTTCTTATGGTACCTGTTTTTTCTCATGATGACAAGTATTCATGTCATTCTCATGATTGGTTTTTTGGTTCCATATCACATATTTATATACTTCTATTCCTGAAGGGTATCATTTACATTACCACTATGGAACAATTATCTATAAAAGGGTGATTGGGATGTATTGGATAGAAGAATTTGACCAGAGCATCATGTTCTTGTTTGTGTGACCACTCAGATTGTAAATATCTTCATGAAGGATCAGGGTTATCCTCCGGATGGATTTTATTAGAAATTATTTTATTCCATGTTTGAATTTCATGTTGATTTTTATATATTACCTCCTAATATAGAGGTTGAGTTTACGATTGAACATGATCCAGGAGTTGCTCTATTTTCTGTTCCATAAAATAGGATGCCACCTACTATGATCCAGGTTCTCAAGTGGAAGTTAGAGGATCTAGAGTCCCAAGGATTCAAATAGACCAATAAATCCTCTAGGGTTTCTCCCATTCTTCTCTCTAATATTTAAGATGGTTACATATATTAATGAAGGTGGAGCATCATAGGCCTGAAAGCTTATTACAACCGCTTCTAATCCATGAATATAAATGGGAAGATGTTTCGATGGAATTAGTAGTTGTTTTACATGAGGTTTCCTTGATTTATAAATGTTGTGTGGGTGGTTACCGACTGGATGACAAAGGTATCTCATGTAATTAATATCTATGAAACTTTATCAATTGATGAGATATGAATATTGTATGTCAGTGAGATCATATGAATACAATCAGTCCATCATACTATCGTCTCATATGGGGATGCTCATTTCATGTAATAATTCTATAAGGGGTTTGAAAAGGTTATGGGAACATAGGTTCTTTTGATCCTAGATTTTCACCATCATACCGATAGATAGTCAAAACATATGATAAAAGTTTTATAGTACATGATATGGGCATGTGTCAATGTTTTTAGTGGTTCTTAGGAGAAGAATATCTATCCCATCGAGTGTGTCTAAAATAACCACTTCTAGGAAACGATTCATATAGATCCTTTTGAGGACATACATGGGAGACTTTTCTATTCTACCATGTACTATATAGATTTAGAAGAAAGAATACTTGTCCATCGCCTCATACAAGAGACTTTAGAAAATGTTCAACTGATTTGGAAGAGTATGCCAACTTATTTGTTTAGAGAAAAATTGTATGTTGATATCCAAAAATGACCTCTGGAGTTCGATGTTGGGGATCATTTTTTTAAAGTATCACCCATGATAGGGAATCGATGGATATAAATTCAAGGGAAGCTTTTGACTCATTGTGTATGTTCTTTTGAGGTATTTGAGAAAGTCGAGGAAGTAACCTATTGGTTGCTAAAACCTAATAGGTAAAGTCCAATGCATGCTGTCTTACATGTTTCACATCTTCAATGTACTCATGATAAACCATGTCTTAAATTTGATCTCGAGGATGTTGAGTTACTTTACAACGCTAAATTTCAGTACTATCCGATATGCATTATTTACCTGAGCGTGAAGGCTCTTCAATCCAATTATATCCTTTTAGTACTGTTTCTTTGGAACCATCACCACATATAGAATGAGAAATTGGAGTGGGAGGCCAACATATGTTCCAAGTTTCCATAGCTAATCCCAAACAGTGTTTCTCTACATTTGGATGGTGAAATCAAGACGAGTTCCATTAAGGGTGGAGGACTGAAATAACCCATTGTAAATTCAGGTTTGGATCCTTTAAATCGTGGTCTATTTTATTATTTTAAAACACATATGTATACCTAAAGAATTGTTAATGATATCTAGTGGTTTCTAGGGATTTTTTGAAGCTTGGAACCCAGATTTGTTAGATAAAATGGAAAATCACATAGCATGAATAAACTGTGAGACGTATGTGACATTATTATATAAACTTTTGTGATATTTTACTGTAGGATTGTATAGGGTGAATTGTTTTCCATAACCATGAGACATGGAATGCATGACCATGAGAAATTTTCCAGAAAAATGGCTACGTCATTTCTTATGGTTGAGACATGATTTTTCTAACCGTGCAGCCTAAACATGTGCTTGCCCCATCCTATTGTTTCTTTTGCATGATTTGTACACAAATTGACGAAACCATGTGAATGGTTTTTTTAGTAAATTTTCAATTTCACCTATAAAAATATATTTAACATCACCGGACCTTTGTGTTTTTTATCAAAGAAGATAGAAACCCAAATAAATTCACCATGAGTCCTCTTTTAGGCATAATCTAGCTTTTTAGATCGATCATCAGTCTAAAGTATGAATCGACCATCATACATCTCATTGGATTTCCAACAGTATGTTCTCGATTTGTTTTAAAATTTGCATCATTCTTATTCCTATCAATGATTCTTTTTAGATAAAAGCTCAGAGAGAATGATTTTAGAGAAATTATTTTTTATTAATATCTATTGCAACACTAACAAAACTAATTGTTGATACAAGATGAAGAGAACCATACAATCCTATGTTCGGTGGTCTATAAATCATCCCTCGATTTTTTTTCATTTTATATATTTTTGTATCGTCACACCGATTTCATCAGGTATCACATTATTAATTTATATGTCATAATTTTAGTGCTTGGGAACATGTACATAGATCCATTCTATATTTTTCATTCAATGTTGGTGGGTACTTCGATAACATTAACCACCCCATGTTAGTTTGGTTACCACAATTGATTTTTCAGTGTTTTGGAACATTGGATCCAACATTATAGTATTCTTGATATTGATATTATCACATTATAAAACTATTCAATATGGATGACCATATCAGTATTCTCACATGAACCACCTATGTTATGTTTATGAACTTCATTAATCAAACATAAATGGGAATTGATAATTATAATGTATTTTAGTGACTTGGAAGCTTGACATGGAAATGAATGTTTGGTTGCAAGACGTAGCACCCCCTACCACTTGAAATGGAAGGATTATGAATAAACCATGTGAAAAAATATGAACTATATAGGTTTATAAATGGGTTCATTCACATTTTTACTTGTCAAACTAATGAAAGATAATGGATTTAACCACAATTATTAAATTTATTGACCTCCAAAATGACTAAAATATTAAAAAAACTAAATTTATGGTGTCTAATTATACATATGGTCCTTAAATTTTTTATAGGATTTGGAAGGCTTGAATTATTCCATGGATTCCAAAAAGAATTCCTTGGGAACTCTTGGATTCCATTTTGATTCAAGGAGACTGGTTTCCTTGGTTCGGACCCACCAAATAACCAAATTTTTATATATCAGTCAATTCTCCAAAGGACCCCCTATGATCCCTCAATTACTATTATAGGATTCCTTGGATATAATCGATGGATATAGCGTGGATTATATGGAAATGAGGATACATAGTAACATCCTTTGTAATATCCATAGTTTATCCCATTTTACCATGGATGTATTCCTTGGACTCTCTTAGATCACACTATTTAAGAATTACTTGGACGTTTCTCCTTTTATAACACTCTTTCCCCTTATCGAGGATTTAGTTACTACTTATTCGGAGACCCTTCAGGTCTCCGTTTCCTATGATATTTAATTGGAAACGATTTATAATATATATTATCATGTTTTCATTACTAAATTCTAGAACCTCTACTATTTCTGTCACGAGGTGTTGTTCGTGCTAGTTATTCCTTGCGTGATTAAATTATATAAATTTGAAATTGATTAATTAATGATTTTTTTAATTTTTAGACACTAGATAATAGTTGAATAAGTTACATGGGTGTTTACATAACTATACATATTTACTTTTATATGTCCATGCTTTCACCATTTCTAGTTTATATTACAGTAACAAGATATCATAGAAATCATTGGTTGTCTCTGATGAAGATTTATCTCACACTCTCATTGGGAATCCATTAGTACCCGAGTAGAAAATATGTATACATGTGTGGATAAATTGTTGTTTGTCCCTTAAGATACATGATTACGTGATGCTTTGGATAGACCTAGTAGTAGATGATTGAGATAGAGCTCTAAATTCTAAGATATTTTTTGTATTCCTTTGGGTTACTTTTATATAGAATTATTTTATTCTGCATTGAATCCAAGCTTTTAATCATAAAAAGAAACATGACATATCATTATCATTTTTGTATGTGATTATTAGTTGTTTTGTTTTTATTAGTTCTATCAATTTCTACACTATATTCTGGATGAGAAAATACTGTATTTTATTTTTACTATCTATTCCATATTTATCCATTGAGTTACACTTTGTTAATGAGGGAATAACCTTATGATGAGAACATCTTAGGACTTCAATGATAATAAAAATCCATTAGACATCAAAGAGATACTCCTGACTTCATGTGGAAAAATTGGATAGGGCCCTTTTAGTGGAATTCTTGTCTATGATGTCACATCATGACCATAGAATTTGGTCATGGTTTTGTTCCACATTGAAATAGTTTTGAACCATGAAAATTTGAAAAATTTCTAGTTTTTTCAGATTAATCAATATACATAGATGAAATTTTGAGTATGTTAAAACCATTTTACATACCTTTGAATCCTATGAAAACAAAAAAAATATTGGTTTATACATACGACTTACCATATCTACCTATAAATGTAATTTTTTCTTCATATCCCCTTTTCATGGATGATTATATAGGTGGAAATAATTAATATTTATTATATTTAGAAGATAACTATATTTTCAGAATTATATCATCGTCTATGACTTCGAACATTCTAATCCATTCAAAAAATACCAATTCTCTTGTGTGTACATATGGACTACCACCTCCATAATGTGATGTGTCCATTTCTCATATATGTTTTCCATGAATGGTAATAAGTATATATTTAATTAATATATATTTTTATTTATATAATGATTAATATTATTGGGGTTGTGGAACGATGATCAATGTACATGGCCTAAAAATACCAAACCAAAACATACATGAAAAATGAAGCATTCATCACATGTATTAGTGATTTTAATAATGAGTTATTAATTAATAGAGGAGAAATTTTTATAAGTATGTTACCACCAAAAAAAATTAATATATATTTATTTATAAATAAATCCAATCTCATTGATAACTTGTAATATGGGCAACAATGAGTATAAAAAAACGTGACACTCAATTATTTTACCATGGAAATTACAAAATAACAATTATTTTGGAAGGTATATATAAGAATATCTGTATTATTGTAATTTTTTTAAAACTTGTATAAAATGAGTTAAATGGTTATTTTATTAATATAAATAAAAAATAACCATTTAAAAGAAAATGGAATATTATATGAGAAAAAATATTAATTCTAAAAGGTAGTTTATTCTTGATTTGAACACAGGATTTAAAATTAATTTTAAATAAATTTAGAAAATTACATTTGATCAAAAATATTTATTTTTTAAATTAGCTTATCAAAAATTTATTTGGGATAAGTTTATGGATTTTTCTACCAAAATAATTGATAAATAGTTAAAAATACTAATATTTATTAACAAATACATTTTAAATTAATAAATTGACATTAACAATTTTATTTTAATAATGTTTTAAAATAGAAATTCGGTAAATTATAAATTAGATAATACAAAATTGATCATTTTAATTAATCTGAAATTTATTTTTCATATACATTTTTTATCAATGTCTGAATTTTTTTTCATTTTAGAAAACTAGATTTTCAATGTCTATAGGTTTTATTTTAAATTAAATATTCAAATTTTCTAAATATAATTTTGAAAAATGGATTCCATATTTGTAATAAGCATAATATATATTATAAAATAAGGTTAAATTAATTTTCAACATAATGAATACTAAAAAAAGTAAAAATTATTTACTTTGGTTAAAGAACAAAGGGGTTTGTTGGGTGGGGGACTCTAGAAAAGAAAAGGTTTAGAAATGTCACTAAATGAGTCTAATAACTATTTTTTCATACTTGGACCCTATATATTATATTACTTGAAAATGGACCTTTTTTAGTATTTTGGAATGAGAAAAATGAGGTTGGAATTATTTCTTTTCATAAATTATATGTGTGTCCCCACTTATAAATGGCCACCCACTATCCTCTTTATTCTTCAGTTCCAAACTACAATTTTAAAGAAAATACTAGGTTAAACCACTAAAATAAATCCCTATTATCATAGTCTAATATTTTTACTTCTCATAAATCCATCCAAGTACATAATTTTGTTAATACAAAAAGATTTCTCCAAAGAGTATGTAATATCCATAACAAATCATTTTATTTTATTTATTTCTCTATATGAAGACCGATCCATAAGAATTACATAATCTTGAGTTAGCTCATGAGTTACACTTTCATTCGCATTGATTATCTTATAAATTTTTTTGATTTATTGAATTAGGCCATACTTATACATAAAATGACCCTATTAATTGAAAGTGGACACCTTAAAACAATATTAATGTTTTCCAAAATCTAAAACATTTAAAATAAATAAATATAACTTTTATGAAAACACATTATGAAATTAAAAATGTCATATCGAATTCCATAATAATCAATAATTTATGTGAAAAATATTACAAAACATGTAATCAGAATAAAAATCATAGTAAGGGACGTAAAAATATGGAAACCATTTGTCCATTGATAAACATTAAATCCCAAAAAAACAATATTATAATGTAATAATTATCACCCTTAATAAGTTATAAATAAATTACATTAAAAAAATAAAAAAATTCATAATTATTTTGTATTCAAAATACTTCCATAAAACCCATATAAATCAATGAAAATAAATCTATGTAACTTGGGAAAGATTTATATTTAAATAGAATAACCATATGGTCAACTTCTATACATGCCACTCTTAAAAAATTGAATATTCATTCAATCGAATTACATACCCAATTTGTTGGGGGTTATTACATAACCACCCATCCTATGATTATCATGGAACCATCATTCTTGGGATTATAATGAAACCACCCATAAATTTCTTATGTTCAACTATATAATCATAAAATATTTTAATAATCAGTATCACCCAAAAAAATTCATTTAATATCATAAAAAATAATTTCATGGAATTAAAATAAACCATCAATTTTGAAAACATTTTTAAAAACCAAAAATTATGATAAAATGAAATAATGGATTTATTTTGTTTTTAAAAAAATTTATAGGAGGAAAAAATAAAATCATGTTCATGGAATGAAGGAAGTATTTGCCGCCGATAAAGATTAACAGAACATTCCATTTTTGTTCATCAAAAAAGATTTTAAAAAATAGGTAAATTATTCCTATATAAAAAAATGACAAAAATTAAAAATATAGATAATATTCCCTTTTGAAATCCTTTTATATCCATAAAATGAATATGTAAAATTATATCAAGAATATATGCATGGAGAAAATTATTTTTCAAATAAATCTTCAATCATTCAAAGTATCACATGCCACATTGAATATTTAAGTAGTCACCCACAACATATATTAACATTTAAAAAACATTAAATAACATTATTACAGATATAATATGTAGATATGATGAAAAAAGGTCTTTATATACACCTTATAAATGAATAAAGTGAATATCGTCATGAAATTTCTCAATGAAAGGAGATTGAGACCAAATCCCTTACCTTGAGTCTCATTCATCACATATGTTTTATATATTCCTGAATAATAAAATTATCATAATGAAATATTTTCATGAGAATATTCTTATAATTTATTATTCATTTTATATCTATTATTATCATGTTATTAATATTACTTAATTATTTATGTCCATGTAAAAATTTTGGTCGATATTCTGTAAATGAGTCTGAAATGAATTTGGTAAGACGTCAATAATAAACGTTGGTAATGATTTTATCATATTTTTAATAATATAAATGAAATAGTAATCACTCATATTAATTAATTTTAATTTTAAATAAATGGTTTTATATATTGTGATGAAAAATGAACAACAATAATATCATAGAGATGATAGGTCCTACGTACACATAAGTACCAATTCCATTTTCAATGATCATTATTGAAATAAGGTTTGAATTATATTATATTTAAAAAATGATCATAATATAAATAATATTGTATTAATTATATATATATATATTCTTTTATATGTTATTCATGTTATGGAATGAATAAAAATGAACCACATCACTTTGTGGAGGTGATAGATCACACATACGCATGAATGTCAGTATTATTTTTTGTGCACAAAAGGTAAGAATATAATTGATATATTATTCCCATATAATGAAAAATATTTTATAAATATCATATATAAACATTAATTAGATCTGTATAACTTTTGTTGAGAGACTATAATGGAAAATGAAATATATTAGTTTGAGCAGGCGATGGTTCACACTTATATACTGAAAATTAATTATTTTCACATTTCATGAATGCGAGGATGGATTTAAATGATGATATTATCATAATATCATATCAGTATATTTACGATACTAGATTTTTTATTTCATCATGTTTTAAGAATATTTAATGGTAGTGGGAGAATAAATAAAATAAAAACACTTAATAAAAACAATACCTCTTCTCTAGGATATTTCCTTCGATTATCAGCTTAAAACCTCTATGGCGGATGTTATGCTAAAATAATTCCTCTATAATGATTGAATGGATTCTAGTATGGGATTTAGAAAGATATTGTCCAAACAAAATAGTATTTGAGGTGTGAAGAACATAGAAGAATTGGTTCTCTTTTATAGTATAGGGGAGGGCACTCTTAAAAATCATCAAAATAAGAAATTAATATAAATTAATTATATTATAGAAATGTCAGCAAACATATTAATTTCAATGATATAATGATATTTTGGTAAAAATAAATTCATCCAATAAAAATTATATTATTTTTTGATATTTTTTTGATCTATATCTTTTTGTTTTAACCCGAATTATACCCTTTTAAATTTTACTGTGTTATCATGTAAATTATTCACTGAGAGTTAATATAATTTATAAAACCTGAAATACGAAAAATAAATGAGTAATTTGTAAAATATTTGGACTTATATTTATTATTTGGATGAATAATATATTTTCATAAATTTTATATCATTTAATAATATATTTTCTATTTTAAAATACCATTCATGTAAATTTTGACACTATTTAATTCATAACTTTTTAAAACTATCAAAAAAGCTTGATGACTTATAATAATCATCCATAACATGTAAAATACTTATATATAATTAATTTATGAAATTAATTATATCATATTATTTTAATTTTAACTTTTAGTATCATATATTTTCTTATTCAATTAATGAAACAATGACTGCATCGTCATTACGTCACTACTAAAGGTAATTATTTTTAAACTAAAAATAAAAAATAAATTAAAAATTTGTATATAAACATATTATATTTATAATTAATCTTAAAAAAATATCCCTTATATAACCCTATATTAAAAAAATTTACTTGGTAAAAACTAAAGTGTGACAAAATTTACATTTCATTTGAATATGATATTATAAATGTTCTACACTCAACCAACTAGCTTTATATGTTCATATATTTTTTTCCAAGGATTATTGAGTTTTGAAATCACTCATAAAATATAATTAACAAATGTTTTAAGGAATTTTACACTATTTATGATATTATTTTTACCCTAAATTACTCAATTTACCTTTAACTGTGTTAGTGAAAAATTCACTACTGTTACTACTCGTATTGTCCCAAAATAAAAATGACCAATTTACATAATTTAGACATTTTTAAAGCAAGAAAATAATACATTTTTTCATATAAAAAGTGATGACTTGGTGATATGGATGATAAATTGAGAAAACATATTTATTGGTTCCAAAATTTGAACCTCGAAATAAATAAGAAAAGGAAAAGAAAATTTTACAAGAAGGGATACCCTGAAAAGATCTTATTGAAAGAATCTGGTGTCACAATGCCATGAATCTTCCTAGATGCCACCTCTACGACCACCATAGAAGATGTAACAGACTCCTCTACGAGGTCGAGGAACTTTATGGGAGTCAGGAGGTTTTGATACCGCTTTGGAGGAAGTGACAAACTCATTTTTTAGTCTAAGGAACATGGAGGATCAACCTCATTTTGTGAAGTGTGAATTGCTTCCTTGGATTCACTCACCACATCCCACCCCCTAGATCATATAAATACATAGCTCCCCTAATTCCAAAGGATCGACACCCATCCTTTTGCCTTCCAAATTCTCGGATTGTAATCATATTATAATATATAATTCATTGAAAAAAATGAATCATGGAGGTACTTGAGCTTTGTGGAAACTCATTCCCTTTGATCAATTTTTCCTCTCCTTCAATTGGGGTTTCCCATCATGAAGACTTTCTACCAAAACGAAGAATGGAGACCCCTTTTGGTACATGGAAGTTCGTGAAGCACTCAGTCTTCGTGAATCACCCTACAAGCACATATAAACACTACGCCTAGGCTGGGACTGTATGGTTCATAAAGTAACCTCCTTCACGAAGCCCCTTCACTTCATGAAGCAACAGAGCATTATGAATATCTTCTCTATGATCCCATTCTCTTAATTATCCCCTCTCTCAGGTGGCCCTCTGGGCTAGTACAATGTGATTTTAAGATACCCCAAATGGTGATTCATTTTGTGTTTCCCTGCATCATGCTTCTTCATATAGGTAGGATAATGGATATTTCTTATTAGTATATCCTCACTAACATGGACCCTCCAATAGATCACTATACAACCTTGTTAACCCACTACATTCCGCATGATTTCCCTTCACAAAGGGTTAAAAGCATGAAAGCAACTTAAGTCCTAGTGGTGAGGAGTGAGTCTTTATCATCTGAGTTGTATGATGTTAAAACGGATAGAAAACCCACATCCTCAACACATGACAATAAAATGTGATCACTGCATGAGGGCCAATCTTGTGAGGACCATGAACAGGATATGCACCAGTTCCTCAAAACTCCTCCTCTCCCACTGCACTTTGTCAACATGGGCGCCTTGGTCAGCCCTTGCGTAAGCCCTAACACTCTTTGATAGGCTTCTCTATGTACTGTGTCATATCCTCCTCATACATCTAGAACCCTATATTGGATTCCTTCCTAGAGTAAGCCCAAATATTTCTTTCCTTGGGTCGTCGACCACAAATAAGACCATATTTCCTCTTTGGGTTGCTAAGAATGCGTAAGCCCCAATCCACTCCGCCTGGATGCACTATTCATGATGTGACCGTCATGTATTTTGTTGCCTCTTGTTTTTCATACTGATCATGACACTTGTGGAATTACATTAAGCATCGAACATGACATCCTAATTGGTCTTATAACCATGAATAAGCCCTAACCCCTTTTCCATTGTACTATGTAAACTTTTACCATTTCCCTTTTTTTGAGCGAGGTACATAAGAAGCCTCCATGAGTTTCAAGCCCATAAACCATCAGTTGTGACAACTTCCAATCGGTTCACCCTCATCCAACATGACTTTAAACTATATTCCCCTTTTTTCCCACATGATCTTAAACATTACAATTTTGAACTATGTGGGTTTTTATCTAAACCTCTTGTATAGGGTATGTAGAAATCCTCCCTGAGGTTCAAAAACAAACAATGGTAAACATCAGTGTCCCCTACACAGGCACTCACGTCATTGGTCCACCATTACTAGTGTCAGACCAGTTCCTAGGCTACTAAACACATGTATGTCCAAACACGTATTCAGGTTGTTTTGCTTCATGTACACCCGAATATTATGTCCCGTTTTTCTTGAACTATACGGACTTTAATATTTTCCCTTTTGAGTAGTTTTTGATGGAATCCTCCTCGAGGTGAAAGACCATCACCAATCTCAGACATCCCATCCTAATCTCTCACATGAGCCTTTGTGACTCAGGTAGATCATCCCTCATCTATTTGGTTCCATTTCCTTCAGGCCCCATCCATGCATCCATTATCACGATTCGCTTCCACATACGACCGATTGCCCAATTCAATAACTACATGGGCTTCAATTCCCCACATCAGGGATACAAAGGAATCATCAATGAGGTTCAATCCAAATACTGACATCTTCACACTAGTTTGCGGTTCATCCACATTTATTCCGTCCTTCGATGCTTCATCCATATCCATCGTGATTTCACCGGGGCTACCAAATCATTGTGCAAACATGCACCCATATGGCCATGTGTAAGTCTTATTCGTCTGAGTTATCTTTGTAACAACCAATGTAACGAACCAATGTTTTTAATGGAAATTCCCTTCATATAAATATGGAATAAAATCAGATAATAATGAACTGCTAAGTTATAAGTGACCTTTAAACATAATTTTGTCACTTCTGTGTTTTGAATTTTGAAAATTTGACATACACGGTTGTGTTGAAGATGTTTTTTGGAGTCTAATAAAAGAAAAATAATATTTGGTGAATAGTAACATGCCCTAATGAATAGTAACATACCCTTATGAATAGTGATATACCCTAATGAATAGAAACATCACCTATGATAGTATAAAAATAATATTCATGTTGGAAGTACAATATACCTATGTTTTAGAATGACTTAATGCATATTTTAAATCTGGTTTTTGATAATAAATTATGATTTTAACTAAATATTAAAATAATCATATTTAGAAAATTATTTTTGAAAAATTGAATTTATTTTTGGATTCTACACATTGAAAAATGGTTAGGGTGAATTTTTGGGATTTTTCTGAAATATATGAATTTTTTATGAATAGTGAAATATAGTAATTTACCATATATGTACATTATAAGATAAATAGACTATTCCTAGCATCATTGCTGATGTCACCACCCTTGGTTCAGATTAACATGAACCATTTAAGATTCTTGGTCATGGAATACTTACTATTCTTTGTCTAGGGAAGAAATAATAAATTAAGGATTGTAATATCATTAAATCCCTCCTCTCCTCCACTATAAAAAGCCCCTTCACTCGCTCTTCTCTCCACTCCTCTCAAGCTCCAAGACCTCTCTAAATTATTCCCAAATCACTCCCCAAGGTCTTCCCCCACGTCCAAAATCTCTCAGCCTCCTCAAAATACCGAAACCTCTCCCCATAAGAGGTTCTCAATGGAGGATGTCCAAAGAAGTAAATTCATCTTCCCAAATTTCTTCTTTTCATTTAAGTTATTTTGTTTTTAATTTATTTCCTCACTTCCCTTCACCAAAATAGGATGATAAATCCAATAGCATACATGTACTGTAATTTCTTCATTATAGTGGTAAATTTCATTAACTTGTCTCCTTTCCCCACCCTTTTATTTTAATGAAATGAAAGCACCGTTTGAGAAGTGCTAATTTAGCACATTCAAGGGAAATGATTTATCAATTTTTGTTATTATATTTAATTATGGTCATGAAACCATTTGTGTTATGGTTGAACCAGATTATTATATATGTAATATATCCTATTTTTGGTTCTAAAATCTTTTGGTACAAATGGAATTAAGTTTTAATGAAAAACACATTCTTTGTAACCAAATACACCGATTAACAAAAGTGGTTATCATTAATGTTATATATATAATAATTCGACATCACTCTAGGTAACCTAATTAAAATTAAAACCATCCAACCTCTTGGATATTAACTAAATAATTTAACTTCAATTCTGGACATCCACTTTCTTCTTGAATATAATTCAAATTTGAATATAAGTGAACCGATCTTTTAAAGCCAAGTAAACAAAAGAGCCTAAACAATGAAATTGAACCTTATAAAAAATAAAATAGGATTTTAATGAACTAAAAAGGGTTATAATAAAAAAATTAAATATATAATAGGTTCTGCAATTATGAATTAATAATCCTAACTTGTTTATTCAGGTCATTAATAACAAGTGGAGAACATCACAAGATTTAATGTAACGTATCCTATCCATTTTCTCTCTTAATCAAGATTTTCCTCTATACTCTGCCATAATATGTGTACTAGAAAATGAAGGGGTATAATTAAGAACCTAGACCATACATCCTTATGGATTTACAAGTTATGAGAAATCCCATTTCTCTCTCATCAATCCCTCCTGGTCACACCCGACACTATGCCGATAAAATCGTAACGAATTCTACCCGAACCTTCTTGGTTCTTTTGGGTTGCCTTATCCTTCATTCAAAATGGTGTGATCTTATCTATCAATGTGAGTCTTATTAATTCTGGTTATTTTTAAAATATTATAATATCAAGAACCTTTCATCACTTTCTTTAGGGGATATAAATGTTTCTGAATGATTCCCTCCTTAGAAATTTCCGATAAGCAAACCTGTTTTAAGGGGACTTCCCTAATTTTTACCCAAATTTCAAGTTCACTCTATCCTCTGTTTTAAGACACCATTGTATTTATAAAATCATTATTTTTATTATGAAAACCTTCTTGGTTCAATTATTATTTTATATAAAATAATTTCCTCTTTTATATTTGAAAAGCTCTAGAGTGTATTCCTTAAAACCGCACAAAAATGTTTTAATGTAACTGTTTCTAAAATAAATTTATAATATATTGTCACATATATTTGACACCACCTAAAATTTAATATTCCAATTTTACCCTATGAATGTCCATGAATGTTCTAATTCCTTCCTTTCATGGACACTTTCATGATACGCCAATTTGATATGTTTTATGTCATGATTGTGGTACCCAATTTGTTCCATGGGTAACCTTATGTTTATGTGTGGATGATTATGAATGATTATTTATGTGGAAGGATTATTTATGTGGCATGAATATTTATGAATATGTTGATATTGGTGCTCCTAGATAGATCTCTAATGAATTGGTTAAAGATAAGTATCATGAGATGCTATGTGAAACGGGATTGGCGGTTAGCCTTGACCCGTACTAAAATGGGAAACGGGATTGGTCATTAGCCTTGACCCATACTAAAGATATGATTTATGATTCTACCAAAATTATATGATTCCATGTTTATATGATCCCATGCTTATATTAAATTATTTCATAAGTTTCATGCTTTGGATATCATTATGTACCTATCACTACTGCTTAGATGGCTCATGCTTTGATTCTGATTCTTCACATTCTTTCATATCCTGCAAGTTTAGTAGAACTATTCAAAAACCACCTCAAAATTTGGAGGAAAAGTTATCTGTGAGAACAATGAGTGGGGAAATTATTGCATCCATTGTTTAATAACTCCTTCCTGATTACTTTTTGTAGACTGAGCCTCCTAGAAAATCTTTTCATACTTCCTTTAGTGGAGTTTGATGCTATCTTGGGCATGGATTGGCTATCCTTGTACAAGGCCGACATCAAATTCCGGGAAAGGGAGATTACTCTTCACATCCAGAAGCATCCAATGATTCTATACTAGTGCAAGGAGGAAGATGAGTCTTCTTTAGGATATTCATCTCATGTTTGGATATTGCTTCCTTATGAGCATGCATACCTATCTCAAATTATTTAGACAAAGGAGAGAATCATTCTTTAAGACATGCCCATAGTGCGGGATTACACAGATGTATTCCCTAAAGAGTGTCCTGGTCTTCCCCTAGACCAAGAGGTTGAGTTCTCAATTGAACATATCCCTGGATCTCTGCCAATCTCAAAGAAACCTTACAAAATGGCCACTGCAGAGCTGGAATAGATGAAGAAGCAGTTACAGGAGAATATGGAGAAGGGTTTTATACGCCCGAGTTCTTCGCCGTGGGGTGCTCCAGTCCTCTTCTTCAAGAAGAAGGATGGATCAATGTGCCTCTGAATTGATTATCGTGAGCTCAATAAAATAACTATAAAGAACAAGTATCCCCTTCCATGGATAGATGACTTGTTCGATCAGCTTCGTGGGTCCAGTTATTTCTCTACGGTGGACCTTCAGTCGGGATATCACCAAATAAAGGTGAGGAAGGAAGATATTCCCAATACTTCCTTTCGATGAGGTATGGACACTATGAGTTCATAGTGATACCCTTCAGACTCACTAATGCTCCAGAAATTTTCATAGATTTAATTAATAGAGTCTTTAGTGATTACCTCGACAAATTTTCTGTGGCCTTTATTGATGATATTCTGATATACTCAACGATCAAGGAGGAACATGATGAGCATTTGGAAACTGTGTTAAAGACATTGTGAAAGGAGAATTTGTATGAAAACTATAGTAAATGTGAGTTCTGGATGAAGGATGTATCATTAGTGGGGCATGTTATCACCAGGAAAGGGATATCTGTGGACCCTTTCATGATGAAGGCAATTGAAGAGTGGAAGAGGCCAACTTTTGTAACGGAGATCTGTAGCTTTTTAGGTCTAGCTGGGTATTATTGAAGATTCGTAAATAACTTTTCATGATTGTCAAACCCAATGACCTAGTTGACATGGAAGGGAGTGAAGTTCGTTTGGACACGGGAATGTGAAGACTGCTTCAAGGAGTTGAAAAAGAGTCTTATCACTATGCCAGTACTCACACTCCCTTCATGTGTAGAACTCTTTGTGGTGTATAGTGATGCTTCTAAGAAAGGATTAGGTTGTGTGATAATGAAAAATGATAACGTGATAGCCTATTCCTCAATGAAGCTAAAAATCCATAAGAAAAACTATGCCACACATGATCTGGAGTTGGCGGCTGTGAAATTTGTTTTGAAAATCTGGCGACATTATCTCTATGGGGGAAAATGTGTGATATATACTGACCATAAGTGTCTCAAATATATATTCACATAGAAGGAGCTTAATATGTGCCAATGAAAATGGATAGATCCCATCAAGGATTATGACTGCTCAATCCACTACCATCCCGATAAGGCAAACAAGGTGGTGGATGCTCTAAGTAGAAAGGATCATGCATCTTTACCAATGATGAGAATTGAAAAGGATCTGATATTCTTAGATTTTAAAAGGATGTAAATGAGAATCATTAATTTAGGAACATCATCAATCCTTTCTCAAATTATTTCTCAACCATCCGTCATGGAGAAAATAATGTTTTCTCAACGAAAGGATGTGGAAATTCAGAAAAGTGTGGAAGCTGTTAAAAATGTGAAATCCTCCGAAGTAAAAATTTATGAGGAAGGAGTTGCAAGATTTGGGACACAATTATGTGTACCATCTGATCCAGATATCAAGAAGAAGCTATTACATGATTCACATAGATTTAACTTCTCTAGCCATCATTGGAGTAGCAAAATGTATCGTGATCTCCGAGAACACTTCTGGTGGGATAAATGAAGAAGGATATTGTGGAATATATATCAAGGTGCTTGGTATGTCAGCATGTTAAAGCTGAGAGACAAAAGTGATGCAGCCATTGCCTATACCCATGTGGAAATGGAAAAATTTTACTATGGACTTTGTCACGGGTCTCCTGAAGATGTCGAAGGGAAATAATGCGATATGGGATGTGGTTGACCAACTCACCAAGACATCCCATTTCAACTCAATTTGGGAAGACCACTCACTTGAACAACTTGAAATGTTATATGTGAAGGAATTGGTGAGGCTGCATGGTGTTCCACTCTCAACTGTCTCTGATCGTGATCCAAGGTTCACATATAAATTCTGGAAGAGTCTTCAAAATGATTTGAGTACTGAATTAAATTTTAGCATGGCCTCTCACCCCCCAAACTGATAGCCAATCTGAAATGAATTTTCAGACGCTTGAAGATATGATAAGAGCCTTATAACTTGAATTCAAAGGTGGTTGGGATTAGTATCTCTCTTTGGTTGAGTTCTCATACAACAATAGCTTCCACTCGAGTATTCAGATGGCTCCATATGAAGCTCTGTCTGGGAAGCGATGTAGAACTCCAACCTCTTGGGATGAAGATGGAGAAAGAAAGCAACTTGGACCGGATCTTGTTCAAGAGATGACAGAGAAGGTTCAAGTCATCCAGAAACACATCAAAGCTAGTCAAAGTCAGTATAAGAGCTATGATGACAACCGTCGAAGTGATTTGGAGTTCGACGTTGGAGATAAAGTCTTCCTTCGAATCTCTCCATGGAAGAGGGTCATGTGATTCGGGATGAAAGGTAAGACAATCCCAACGTATATTGGCCCCTTTGAGATACTTGAATGCATAGGATATGTGGCTTATCGTCTTTCACTTCCACCAAATGTGGCTTGAGTTCATGATGTTTTTCACGTTTCACTCTTGAGGAAGTACATACCTGATCCCTCACATGTACTAAACTCAGAGGTGGTGCAGCTGCAAGATGATCTCTCCTATGAGGAGCAGCCAGTAAAGATTCTAGATCAGAGAGATAAGGTTATACGCAACTACCCATCTTGTCAAAGTGTTGTAGAGGAACAATAAGTTTTAGGAAGCAACATAGGAGCCAGAGGAAGCAATGAAGGAAAAGTACACACATCTGTTTTTGGCCTGGAATGTAAAATGAAAAATCGAGGTAGAAATTTATTAAGGGGGGAAGAATGTAATAACCCAATGTTTTTAATGGAAATTCCCTTCTTATAAATATGGGATAAAATCACATAATAATGAACTACTATGTTATAAGTGTCCTTTAAACATAAGTTTGTCACTTCTGTGTTTGGAATTTTGAAAATCGGACATACACGGTTGTGTTCAAGATGGGTTTTTGAGTTTAATAAAACAAAAATAATTTTTGGTGAATAGTAACATGCCCTAATGAATACTAACATACCCTTATGAATAGTGATATACCCTAATGAATAGTAACCTCATCTATGATAGTATAAAAATAATATTTAATTTGGAAGTACAATAAACATATGTTTTAGAATGAGTTAAGGCATGTTTTAAATCTGGTTTTTGATAATAAATTATGATTTTAATTAAATATTAATATAATCATATTTAGAAAATTATTTTTGAAAAATTGACTTTATTTTTTTATTCTACACGTCGACAAATGGTTGGGGTGAATTTTTGGGTTTTTTCTTAAATACATGATTTTTTTATGAATAGTAAACTACGATAATTTACAGTATATGTACATTATAAGATAAATAAACTATTCCTAGCATCATGGATGATGTCACCACCTTTGGCTCGGATTCACATGACCCATTTACTATTCATGGTCATGTAATACTTACTATTATTTGTCTTGGGGAGAAATAATAAATTAAGGATTATAGTATCATCAAGTCCCTCCTCTCCTCCACTATAAAACCCCCTTCACTCCCTCTTCACTCCACTCCTCTCAAGTTCCAATCCTTCTCTTAATTCCTCCCAAATCTCTCCCCACGGTTCTACCACACGTCCAAAAGCTCTCACCCTCCTCAAAGTACCAAAACCTCTCCCCTTAAGAGGTTTTTCAAAGGAGGAGGTCTCAAGAGGTAAATTCCTCTTCCCAAATTTCTTCTTTTCTTTTAAGTTATTTTATTTTTAATTTCATTCCTCACCTCCCTTCGCCATAATATTATGATAAATCCAGAGGCATAAATGTACTCTAATGTCCTCATGCTAGAGGTAAATTTCATTATCGTCTCTCCTTTCCCCACCCTTTTAGTTGAAAGAAATGAATGCACCGTTTGAGATGTGCTAATTTAGCACAGTCAAGGGAAACAATTTATCAATTTTTGTTATTATATTTAATTATGGTCATGAATCCATTTGTGTTATGGTTGAACCAGATTATTATGAATGTAATATATCCTATTTTTCGTTCTGAAATCTTTTGGTATAAATGGAATTAAGTTATAATGAAAAACACATTCTTTGTTACCAAATCCACCGATTAACAAAAACGGTTATCACTAAGGTTATATATATAATAATTCGACATAACTATAAGTAAACTAATTAAAATTAAAACCATAAAATCTTTTATATATTAACTAAATAATGTTACTTCAATTCTGGACAACCACTTTCATCTTCCATATAATCCAAACTTGTATATAAGTGAACTGATCTTTTAAATCCAAGTAAACAAACGAACCCGAACTATGAAATTGAACCTTATAACTAATAAAAAAGGATTTGAATGAACTAAAAAGGGTTATAATAAATCATTTACATATATAATAGGTTATTTAATTATGAATTAATAATCCTAAATTTTTTATTCAGGTCATTAAAAACAAGTGGAGAACACCACCGGATTTAAGGTAAGGGATCCTCTCTTTTTCTCTCTTAATCAAGATTGTCATCTATACTATGACTTTATATGTGTACTAAAAATGATGAGTTATGTTTATGAACCTCCACCATACTTCGTTATGGATTTATATGTGATGAGAAACCCCATTTATCTCTCATCAATCCCTCCTGGTCACACCTGACACTATGCCGATAAAATCGTAACGAATTCTACCCGAACCTTCTTTGTTCTTTCGAGTTGCCTTATCTTTATTTCAAAATGATGTTATTTTATCCACCTATGTGATTCTTATGACATCATTTTATTTGTAAAATATTCTAATATCAAGAAACAATCATCACTTTCTTTTGAGGATATACATGTTTCTGAAAGATTCCCTCCTTAGAACTTTCTGATAAGCAAACATGTTTTAAGGGGACTTCCCTAATTTTTACCCAAATTTCATGTTCACTATATCATCTCATTTATTACACCATTTTCATTATAAAATCAGTATTTTTATTATCAAAACCTTCTTGGTTCAATTCTGGTATTATATAAAATAATGTCCTCTTTTCTATTTGGAAATCTCTAGAGTGTACTCCTTAAAACCGCACAAAAATGTTATAATGCTAATGTTTCTAAAATACATTTATAATATGTTTTAAAATATATTTGACTCCACTTACCATGTTATATTCCTATTTTACCCTATTAGTTTCCATGTATGTTCTAATCCCTTCCTTCCATGGACACTTTCGTGACACGCCCATTGGATATGTTTTATGTCATGATTGTGGTACCCAGTTCTTTCCATGGGTAACCTTATGTCTATGTTTGGTTGATTATGTAAGATTATTTATGTGAAAAGATTATTTATGTGTCCAAAATATTCATGAATATATTGATATGGGTGCGCCCAGATAGTGCTTCAATGCATTGTGTAATGATAAGTCTCATGAGATGCGATGTGAAACGGGATTGGCGGTTAGCCTTGACCCGTACTGAAATGGGAAACGGGATTGGCGGATAGCCTTGACCCGTACAAAGGATATGATTTATGATTCTGACACATTTATATGATTCCATGTTTATATGATCCCATGCTTATATTAAATGATTTCATAGGTTTCATGCTTTGGATATCATTATGTCATGCCTCTTAACTCATGTGCTTGAGATGTATCCTTATGTTAATTTCCTTACTGGGCATTTTTCACTCATCCCTTTGTTCATGTGTTCCCCAGGGTACCCTATGCAGATGTAAGATCCAAAAGAAAGTTAAAATATCTTTATGGAGATTAAATAAAGATTTTTTTAGCCCCTTGTTTTATGTTATATGTACATAGTCTTCCAAGACACTAGACTTAATGATCCTTGGCTTGTACCCTAATGATTAATTATGCTTAAAATAATGAAATGTTATATGTAAAAGTGTTGGGTCGTAATACCCAGGTCGTTAACCACACATAAACCCCAAATACACCCTTGAAATATGTGGGTTTTGATCCCTTCCTTCAAATATGGTATGTAGGAAGCATCTACAAGGTTCAATCCCAGTCAATGGTAAACATTGGTGATCCCTTTGTTTTGACCCACCATACACTAATCCACCCTTTGTAATGTCCATATCATCCTTCAAGGTGTGAATCTTTTCACATCGTGGACACACCATCATTGGTATATCCTTATTGGGAGTTTTGAAACATCATTCTAGTAAACATTCTAGGAGCTCCCTCCTAGGGGTGTACCCATCAGTTCAACTCTCATCAATGTTATGATCAGTTCAATCCATCTCTGATAGATGTTAAACTCACGGAATATCCCATGTTAAAGATGATTATATGATGAAAACCATAGAGACAAGCCTCCAACATAAAATTCTCCATATTCTACATGAGATTCCTTGGGCATTCACACCCTCAAGAAGCCCTCTGATGAAGGAAAATATAGGTGTACCTGTGTTTCAGTGTCCTGACATGCCAATGATAACCCCAATTCACAACTATCATGATCAATGGTTAATACCATAACTTTTCCCCCCATGGAATTTTATGGACATATGAATCATAATAAATTTTTGTCCACTACAATATGGAATTGGGAAGAGTTTCCTGAACAATGTCTTCATCTTTAAGGGAGACTCAGACTATGGGACGAAATACAAGAAGGAATACATGGAAGTAGAGACCGAAATCCCATCATCATATTTCAATCAAAGAGAAAACATCTCTGATTATGTGAAGAATGTCAACCACCTTTGTAAATAGGGAGTAAATGGTAATAATCAGTGCTTCCCACAGATGATGCATGACATGGGGAAAGTATCATAAATGGAAATGGTGAACACAAAGTGAAGTCTCTTATCCTAAATATGGGAACTAGTAGGATTTGGGCATCAAAAAATAAGTATCCTGCTAGATATAACTATTCAGTGGTAGGTCCCACCCTAAAAATAGTGGGCATCATGTGAATCTCACCAGGATTGGTGGATGTTAATTACTATGCATCTCAGTCTAAAATTATTTGAGTGTGAATCTTTCTATCCATCCACGAATGATTGAAGTAAGCTGGTGCAGTTGTAATCACATTCCTACTATCCGTACTGATGGTTGAATCTTCCTACTTTCTAGGACTCAAGATACAACTACATGAACCAAACCACCTCCCGCCCACATATGGAGAGGCAGGGGAAATACAAATGCAGCAATCATGGACATCTTCACTTATTCCGTGACGACTCCCATGAAAATAGTGATGGGGAATCCATGCTCCATCTCACCCTCCAAATTTATTCAATGTAGGGTGATCAATATCGTTGTTCGTCGATATGAATAGTAGGGGGTATTCCCAATGAGGGATATGGCCCATCATGATTTAGAAGCTTATGTGCCCCACAGATGCCACCACCCCCAAGGGACATGTATGGAGCCACCGCTCCCCACTCTAAACATTAATAATTTCAAGAGCATCTCCTTAAAACTCATTTATTAAAAAAGCTAATACACATAAAATGTAGGGTATGTCTAAGACATCCCATCTTCAACTTCATAAAAAGAGTCCCCAAGATGGGCTCCCACCATGCCACGTTAGCGTCGTTAGCCAGTCCCACAGACCGAGGAACAGTTGGTCTATACCCCTACATAGACAACCCTAGCTTTTTTGACCTGACATCATTGTCGATTAAAAGTTCATGAGGATTCCCACTAGGGGAATAATCTTCTACCTCTTTAGTTCATTGATCCACCACTGACAAGTGTAATCATCTCCATGTCTTTTTAGAGTAGGGGCACCAAAACTCCCAATGGGGATTGAGATCCCAACCGCCCCCCAGGTAGGTTGGATCATTCTTTCTAGTCAACAGTGTGAGCAATAGTCATCATGGGCCGACCCACAACGATGACGCTCATTATGGAGGTCCTCCTCATTAAACCACCTTCTAGAGTGTAGGTCGTCCCCACTCTCATGTTCAGTATGGAGTTCTTTCCCATACTAACATTATATTAGAACAGGAAGTCATCCCTATTGTGCTAACACCCAACATGGATGTCCTACTCATCATCATGGTCTCAGGTATGAAACTTTCCCCTACATACCATATTATCAACACAAAGTCCCTATTCTACGTGTTACCCACCATCATGGACATCCCCTTAGCTTCATCGATAATAAACACATATATATAATTCATGTCCAATATGATCTATTTTAATACCCTCATCATATTATAGATAATTGATCTAGTTGACATGAAGGTCCTCCACATGCTACGAATGTCCACCATGGAGTCCCTCCCGATATTCTTACCAGCTCGAGCAAAGGACTTCTCTGCTCCAACACACTCACTCATGATGGTCATCCCCGTATTTTGTTTGACATATTCCCAAGTGCTCCCTGAAGCCTATCATTTGTAAGGGGAGGTCCATACCATGATGAAGATATAACCTGCATTGAAGAACCATCCAAGGGTAGGAGTGTGGGTTACTGCCACCCGAGGAAGAACCCTGACAAACCTCGAGTTGCAATCGATGTAGATACATATAAGATGAAGATGATTTTAATTTTGTACTGGGTCTTGAAGTTAAATAATCATTGTCATCACTAGGATCATTCTATACATTGATGAGAGGCCACGGAGAATTGTTCAGGGGACTGGTCGAAAATGAAAACCAGTCTGTTCCACCACCAATGACCTCCTCCCTTACGTGATAATAAGTGTTTAGAAACCCATGCTACAGGGAAGTGGTTATATAGCCAACTCATTTTCTAGAAGATAGCCCAAGATGTAGTGGTTTTTCAGATCATGCATTGTACACTCCACCAACCAATCTGTCACTGCAACAGTCATTGTTCGTTACATTTTTGGTTCCCCAGTATCCCCTACATGATGAATGGGGCAATCAAGGTTTGGATCACATGTTTGTGCCATGATTTTTTTGGGTCATTCTCACAGTGGACCATCTCCCTGATATTTTCAGGGATGATTGCAACTACAAGCTTCAATATCCTGGAATCCCTCACCTAGAATGAGATTGAATTTCATTGAATAACATTACAGATGATGCATTTCCATCTCTCTCATCGACAATTATATTACCCCAAGAGCCGATAACACTTCGACAACATTGTCCAGTAGTTCCGCCTATTTTAGTTGGTCGCACTCCTCGTTACTCAGAACCCTACATCAGTTGGTTATCAATGAACCATCAAGAAGCAATGTGTCCATAGAATTATCGTTCTCTATAGAGTTATTAAAGAGGCTTTCCCACATGTCTAAATCCGTGGTTGGGGTCATTATGTTGCTCTGCTTTTCAGTCCCATCCTATGCCAATCTAGTTCACCCAGTGACAAAAAAATATATTGTTTTGGGTATTATTGTAGTGAATATGGTTGTTTCTGAGATATACCTAGAAGGGGGAATTGGAAAAGGGTCTAGAGAAAAGGAATATCTCACCTGGGTAGTAAAACACACAGATGACCAAGGATGTTTCATCACATTCCAACAAAGGCTGACACATGGCTTTCATGTGCCTTCCGAGTCATTACCTCTCAGTCAAGACCTTGGAAAGGGTAAAGAGAACTCTGGGACCATCAATACCCCTAACCATCTGGATCAGTGCATATAATAGATAATGACCCTATAAAGCTTGTGTTGTGGTAGTAGGTCGTGGAACGAAAAAAGATTGTTGATGAAATCCATACTGAACATGTGGCAGGATGGAGACCAGATTATGGTAACCCTGACTGTGGTAGTTGGGGTGGGCACATCTCCCCCTCGGTGAGGTACCTCATGGTGATGTTGACAAACCATCCCCTCTTGATCAGGTAGAAGACAATTTTTGTGGAAAGATATCATGAAATGTATTGTCGAACCCACTCGAACTACATGAGAACCCTTTCAAGACCAAACTCAGGTTTTACTGGTCACTCTGCATATTCCTCCAGTGGCCCCTTGGATCATCCTACAAGCTGAACAACTGGTTTCTCAGAAAAAATACCATGTAAAATAACCTAAAAATGCATTGGCGGTCAGGGACCCTTGTCAAGACAATATTCCTCGATAGTTTGATCCAATGGACGCTCTTATTTCTCACCCCGAGGATCCTAAATCTTGACATATGGAAATTCTACACGATGGTAAACCATAACATGCATGGCTGGATGATATTTCACCACCCCCTAGTTTTCGGAAATCCTACCTTATCCCCATTAAATGGCATTGGCAGTCCACTACAGCATCTAGAACACTTTATTTCATGGTTCAGACCCATGTTAGGAACTTCAGCATAGCATGCTACTACTAAGATGTGATGTTTTGAACAAACACTACAAGGACCCACATTTTTCTGGTACAACCAATTTCTTATAGGGTCCATTGCTGGTTGGGAGTATCTTCATCAGATGTTTCACTACTAGTCCAGTTCCACCACCAGGAAGACTAGTATTTCTGACCACTTCCAGGGTGAGAAAATGCCAAATTAGTGAGTCACAGACGTTGTCGCCAGCTGGAAGAGCCACACGTATTCCCTAAATATGTCACTGACTCATGAAAAATTACAGAAATTTTTTTGAGGGAATTTGAATACTGAAGTGGTCACATCCCTCATCACTCAGAACGTCCCATGAGAAATTCAGGATTTCTCTGAAAAATATCAGCGTCTCAAGGAAGCCACACAGCAAGCCAGGTAGTCAAGCCTGTTTCACTATACTTCTTTAGCAAGAATAGTCTCCATGTTTGATAACATTATTTTTTTGATGATAAAGGCCCCTAGTCAACTTGAATTATTATCGGTAGATCCACATCCATAGCCTCATCGAGGCCCCCCTCATTTGGCTCATTCTCTATCTCAGAATCACCTACATCATAATTTTTATGTTCCGCTGATATAGTTTATATTTTCATTATTATTTATATGTTTTTCAATTATTTAATCCCTCCCAATTATTCAATGTGAGTATATTTGCATCATTTATTTGTTTTTGGTGTATTTTGGGCTTAAATATGAAAATGGGGTAATTCTGTAAAATTCTCAGTTTTATATAGCTTCTGTTTTTCAGGCATAACATTTATAATATTGGTCCAATTGAAGTGAATCTTTTTTTTAGGATTCCTATACTTGTGGGCTTAAAATGTTCCTTCCGGACCAAGTCCCAATTAGAAACCCAATGGTGCATAAAATTTAATCAAGTGGAGAAATCTGTTTGGAAGGCAGAATGGACCCAACTTCATTAAATATGCAATATCTCCTTCATCAGACCTTAGAATGAGGTGATTCTAGATTTTGTCGACCGATGACTTCAATAAGACGGTTCACAGTAAATTGCATAAATTATTGAGCTCATTAATGCATCATTTTGGCGCGTCCAAGTGGAGTGGGTGAAAGAGTGTTTGGCGGCCATAAAAGTAATTTTCATTGATTCGGACATATATTTCTTTACACTAGTCCAATGACTCTCCAATTTTTAGGGTAGATAGAAAACTTCATTACCAACATTCTATAAGAAGGGACCGCAGTGAGTTTAGGCCGTCTGGTGGTCATAACAGAGGCAATCACTTGGAGTACAGATTCTGGAGGATCAAATTTCTGTTCTTTCTTTTCTCTCTTTTGTTATTCTTACTTTTGTAATGAATTCTTCTTTACCCTTATTCACAATTAACCTTACCATGGTGGGGTAAACTTCTGTGTGATTGGGTTAGGAGAGGTTTTCCATATTTTATTTCATGATTTCCTTCTATTAATGTTTTAAAATCCTCTTTTCTCTTCTGCGGATCTGTTTCAATTTCTTATAATAGTTTTTATTATCATGTACGATTGTATCTGATTTTAGATTCTGTTGTTCATTTATATTTGGTCAATGATCAATATCTCCCTCCACTAGGTTCTGGTTTATAAACAATGGAATAGACTGGGATTTAGTGGTGTAGTACTCGTTGATCACCGATACGTGTGTGAGCAGTAGTGAATGTTCTTGATTACTTGGGATAAACAAGACCTGATTGGGAATTGCCTAAGATAATTGGGGGTATTTTCTACAACTCTATTACACATTGGAAGGAGATTAGACCAACCTAAGATTTTATTAAAGTTTATTATCTCATTTTTTGACCAAGGGAGTGAGAAGAAATGATTGTGGAATCTCACTCTTAACGATTTAGCAGAGGAGAATTGGGTAAAATGAACAATGATAGAATTACAAATGGAAAACTGACCCTAACCTGATCACCATTTCATATCACTGATTTAGATCACATCATTTGTCAATTTGATTCAAAACATTCACTTAATTAATTTACTTTATTTAGTTTCTTTCTTGTATTTTCTAAATCAAACAATTTCAAAAAACAACCTCACTTCTTTCTATTTTAAGGGGACAACTTAATTTTTGTGCACTCCTCTCTAGAGACAACCTAGGTAATCCACTATATTGCATTTTAACATAGGTAATATTTTTTTTGTAACACCCCACGACAGGCACGTGTCAAAACATGGCGCCGTTGCCGGGGAGGTAGTGCCAACATTTCTTCTCTTTTATTTTCTCTCTTTTCATCTTTTCTCTTCTAAATTGCATGAATAGAACCTCAAAAACTGAAACTTTACCCATAGATCCTGAAATTGAAAGAACCTTGTTAAATAGACATAGAAACATTAATTTAGAATCTTAATTTGAGGAAGTTCCCCTTGTAGACTCAAGTGAAACTTCAAGTGTTCACTCTGAGCCTGTCATCATGGCTGAAAATCAAAACCAAACACTTAGAGACCTTTGTGCACCACAATTCCTTAATCAAAACAATCAACTGGTCATTCCAGTGTTAAAAAATTATTTTGAAATGAATTCTAACATGATCCCTTTTCTTCCAAAGTTTCATGGTTTGGCAGGTGAAGATCCAAACAAACACATTAAAGAGTTCACACATGTGTGCTCAACTTTCAGACCCCGTGGAATTACTGAGGAGTAGGTAAAGTGGAAGGCATTTCTGTTTTCATTGGATGGAGCTGCTAAAGAATGGTTGTACGGCCTACAACCAGGAGATGTACATAACTGGAATGACCTGGTAAGATGTTTTATTCAAGGATTCTTCCCCACCTCTAGAATCACAGCCATTCGTAAGGAAATCTACGCCATAGGACAATCATCTGGAGAAACTCTTTACGAGTAATGGGAGAGATTTAAGAAGCTATGTGCCAGCTATCCACATCAAGCCATTGAGGAACACCACTTTCTTGTCTTCTTCTATCAAGGACTACTGGACAATGACAGAAACCTTCTTGATGCATCATCTGGAGGTGCACTGATTGACAAGTCGCCAGAAGAAGCCAAGGGATTGATTGAGAAGACTTCCCAAGACTCGCAGCAATTTGGAACAAGAGGTATTCACGAGGTACGCACTTCTCATCCATCACCCTTATTAGAAACTAAGATTGAAGAGCTTACTAGTTTGGTGAGGTAGATGGCCTTGAAGCAAGTTAGTGACCAACAAGCAACAGCTAAGGTATGTGGTTTATGCTCATCTCCTGATCATTTCACTGACCAGTGTGCTGAAATACAGGGAATGAAAAGTTGTGTAGCAGCCTTTCAACCAAGGCAGTTCCAGCAAAATCAAGGATGGAGAGAGCCTAACCAAGTCCAATATGGATTTGTAAATCAACAGAATCAAGCTAGGCCCCCGTACCAAAACCAGTTTCAAAACCAACCCCCATTCCAGAATCAATTCCAGAACCCTCCACCATTTCAACAAAAACCATCTTATAATCAGCCTTCATACCAAAAACCAACAAATATCCAAAGACCCTATGAGAAACCATCCACTAGTGCCCATCCTCCTATAAAAAACCCACAAAAATCTGAGTTTGAAGGACTGAAAGACACTGTTAAAGATTTGTCCAATAAGTTTGAGAGTCTCATGGACTTTCTGACAAAAAATCCAGGTAAACTCCCTTCCCAAATAATCCCAAACCCAAAAGATAATGTTAGTATTATAACTACAAGAAGTGGAAAAGAACTCCAACCACCATCCACCATTGAACCTGAAACAATAAAAACTAATATCAGTGAGAATGAAGTTAAAAATGATGAAAATTCAATGAAATGCATTGTGAAGAAGATAAGAAAGAGGAGGATGATAATGATAGGACAAGAAGGAAGAAGAAAGAAACAAATTTTCAAAGGAAACAAAATGAGAAGAAAGATATACCACCACCATTTCCATCAAGGATTATTGAATCAAAGAGTTTACAAGAAGAAGCACTCTAAAAAGAAATTCTGGAAACCTTTCAGAAAGTGGAAATCAACATACCTCTGCTTGAAGCACTCAAACAAATTCCAATGTATGCTAAGTTTTTGAAGGATATTTCTACCAAGAAAAGGATACTTAAAGCGAATGAGAGGATCAATTTGGGAAGAAGCATCTCAACCCTTATCACACCACAATTGCCAACCAAATGTCACGATCCAGGGACGTTTTCTATTCCATGCACCATTGGTTCATTAAATTTCTCTAATGATTTGTGCGATTTAGGTGCATCAATTAATGTATTGCCTCACTCAGTATATACTTCTTTGAAGATGGGGGACTTGAAGCCCACAAGAGTGGTGGTCCAGCTTGCAAATCGATCCACAATTTTCCCAGCAGGAGTTCTGGAGGATGTCCTGGTAAAAGTCAAAGATCTTTTATTCCCTGCTGACTTTTATGTGTTGAATATGGAAGATGATAGGATCCCATCAAACTCGCCCATCATTTTGGGGAGACCATTCTTAAAGGCATCCAAAACCATCATCAATGTCCATGAAGGGACACTTACCATGGAGTTTGGAGATAGCACTATCCACTTCAATATTTTTGAATCCATGAGGCACCCATCAGATGATCATTCACTCTTCGCACTCTCCCATGAAGATTACATAGAACCAATTTAAGAATCATGTATGTTTCATGAATTTTTATCATTAAAAGAGAATTTTTCTATTAAAGATATCACTGAACATATGGATTCCCAAACTCTTGGAGGTTCTGATTTCATGTTGGAAGAAGAGGTAAAATCTGATTTCCTTGATAATTTGTTAAATGATGATGAAGATGATATGATTTCTTGCATGCAGGATGTCAATCCATTGGAAGTGGATAACCTCAATTTAGTTTCATCTCTTGAGCATCTTCATGATATAGAATTAAATCCACTCCCCACAGATTTAAAATATGTTTACCTTATGGAGGGAGAGAAATTACCAGTAATATTTGCTAATAATATATCTAAAACTCATGAAAAATCATTGATTGAGATTTTTAGAGAGAATGTCCAAGAAATTGGGTGGAGCTTAGGTGATATCCCAGGAATAAACCCAAAATTTTTCTCACATAGAATTTTTCTTGAGGGATATTCCAAACCTGTCAGACAACCCCAAAGGAGGCTGAACCCTACCCTGATGGAGGTTGTGAAAATAGAGATTGAGAATTTATTAGAATCCGGTATCATCTATCCCATATCAGATTCACAATGGGTTAGCACCATCCATGTAGTCCCAAAGAAAACTGGCCTAACCATTGTGAGGAATGAAAAGAATGAATTAGTCCCTGTGAGAATTCAGAATAGCTAGAGAGTATGCATCGATTTTAGGAAGCTGAATCAGGTCACTCGAAATGATCATTTCCTTATCCCGTTCATTGACCAGATGTTAGAGAGATTGGCAGGGAGAACTCATTATTGCTTTTTGGATGGATTTTCAGGTTATTTTCAGGTACCCATTGCCCCCGAGGATCAAGAGGAGACTACCTTTACTTGTCCTTTCTGTACTTCTGCATACAAAAGAATGCCATTTAGATTTTTTAATGCTCCAGGTACATTTCATAGGTGTATGGTAAGTATATTTTCTGATCACATTAAAGATTTCTTGGAGGTTTTCTTGGATGACTTCATAGTTTTTGGAAATTCGTTTGACCATTGTTTGAAAAATCTGGAAAAAGTTTTGAAAACATGAATTGAAAAGAACTTTGTTTTGAATTTTGAAAAGTGTCATTTTATGGTTGAGAGAGGAATTTTCCTTGGGTATGTCATTTCAAAGAAAGGCATTGAGGTTGATAAATCAAAAATTGAAGTGATAAATTCTTTTCCTTACCCAACTTGTGTGAAACATGTTAGATCATTTTTAGGACATGTAGGATTCTACATGAGGTTTATAAAAGATTTCAGTAAGATTTCTCTCCCTCTCTCTATATTACTTTTGAATGATGCTGATTTTGATTTCAACGGTTCATGTGAGGAAAAATTTGATGAGTTGAAGAAGAAATTGATTACACCACCAGGGATGCAGCCACCAAATTGGGAAGAACCATTTGAGATACTTTGTGATGCTTCAAACCAAGCAGTTGGAGCTGTCCTTTCTCAGCGAATTGAGGGCAAGACACAAGTTATTGCATATGCCTCAAAAACCTTAGATGCGGCCCAATTCAACTACACAACAACAAAAAAAGAGTTTTTAGCAGTTGTTTTTTCTTTAGAAAGATTTAGATCGTATCTGCTTGGAACTAAAGTCATTGTGTTTTCTGATCATGCAGCTCTTAGGTACTTGATGAAGAAGGCTGAAGCAAAACCAAAGATAGTGAGATGGATACAACTACTAAAGGAGTTCAACATAGAAATCAAAGATAATAAGGGATCTGAGAACCAAGTGGCTGATAACTTAAGTAGACTACGCAACACCGCTGAAGTTGAGATTCCAGACACTGAACCACTAAATGATCGCCTTCCAGGAGAGCAGTTGTACTTGATTAAAGGAGAAGTACCTTGGTATGCTGGCATGGTCAATTAACTGGTAACATATCAGGTCCCATCTCATTTAAATTCTCTCCAAATTCACAAATTGAAATCTGAATCTAAATATTAAATCTGGGATGATCCATTTCTTTGGAAGATTTTCAATGACCAAATGATCAGAAGATGTTTGCCTAAAAATTAAATTGAATCAGTCTTTAGGTTTTGTCACACATTAGCTTGTAGAGGCCACTTTGGACCTCAAAGGACTACAAGAAAGGTTTTAGAATCTGGACTTTATTGGCCAACACTTTTCAAAGATTCTCATGAATTTTGTAAACAGTGTGAAAAATGTCAATTTTCAGGAAATATTTCAAAGAGAAAAGAAATGCCCCAAAAGCCACTTAAATTTTGTGAAATATTTGAAGTTTGGGGGATAGATTTTATGGGACCTTTCCCAATGTCATTTGGAAATTCTTATTTTCTTCTTGCTGTTGATTATGTTTCCAAATGGGTGGAAGCAAAAGCCACCAGGACTGACGATGCTAAAGTTGTTTGTGATTTTTTGAGGGCTAACATATTTTGTAGGTTTGGAGCTCCTAGAGCTATCATTAGTGATCAAGGGACTCACTTTTGTAATTGTAGAATGGCGGATTTGTTGAAAAAGTATGGGGTGCATCATAAAACATCAACTCCCTATCATCCACAGACTAATGGGCAAGCTGAAGTGTCCAATAGGGAAATCAAAGGAATTTTGGAAAAGACGGTTAATCCAAATAGGAAGGATTGGAGCCAAAGGTTAGAAGACACATTATGGGCTTACAGGACAGCCTACAAAACTCCAATTGGAATGAGTCCATATAGGCTGATTTATGGGAAAAGTTGTCACCTACCTGTGGAATTGGAACACAAGGCATATTGGGCTGTGAGGAAGATGAATTTGGATCTTTAAAGTGCTGGGAAAGAGAGAAGATTGTAGTTACAAGAGCTGGAAGAAATTAGAAGGGAAGCATTTAAAAATTCCAGGATTTACAAAGAGAGAACAAGAGTGGCTCATGAAAAACTGATCCAACCAAAGGACTTCCATCCAGGAGACAAAGTGTTGTTATTCAATTCAAGACTCAAGCTGATGCCAGGTAAACATTGTTCCAGGTGGGAAGGTCCATTTATAGTTACTCATGTATATCGATTTGGTGCTGTGAAGATTGTGAAGGATGGAGTGAAGGATCCATTAACTGTTAATGGGCACATATTGAAGAAATTCATTGGTACCATGCCATCAGAGCCAATGGAGGCGATCACACTCCTCCAACCTGTTTATCAATAAACTCCATCAGGTCGTACCTCTCCTTTATATTTTCATGATTTTTGTGATTCAATTTCAAATATTCTTACATATTAAATACATTTGAATGAATTGTGGACACTGCATCATTTAAGTGCGGGGGAGGGAACCTTTGTAGTGTAGGATTTTTATGTGTTGTTTGTTTTCCTATTTGTTTTTAAAAAAAACATGTGAGTGTTTAAAATTTTGTGTGTTTATTTTTCAATTTTTGTCTGTTTTTGAAACTTTTGAGCTGAAATAATTATCATTGATATTTTTGAAACCCATCTCCATGAGTGAAATAATTTATTCCATGAAACTGAGCTTAAATGAATGCTGAAAATGACATTGTTTCAAGTTCAATTATTTGGGAATTTCATGAAAAATACTCTATCTTTTGAATCCCATGCCACATATCACTGTCTTTATATTTGAAATCACATTCCCGTGAAGCTTCTGAACCTATTATTTTCATATTCTTTACATTCACCTCACATCTTGAGAGAACCAAATCATTCTTGATTTAACTAGAATTTTATTTATTCCTCTCAAAACATTAGGGTTTGAGGTACTTGTGTTTTAAATGATTGAGGCATTTCTTTGGTTTGAAAGCCCCCTTTTCAAGATAATCCTTTTCATAATGTCCTACCTTGAACATTTAATCCTTGGAGCCCATAGAAGCCATGAACAACCTATTAGGTTACCCACATTACAAGCCAATTTTCCCTATCCAACATGCTCTTGAAGTGAAATTGCTTGATCTATTTGAACATAAGTGTGGGGGAAGATTTCTTCTATTGTACTACCTTATTTGGGGATACTTTGGTTAAAAAAAATGTTGACGAGATGTTATTCTTCCAAAAAAAATCATTCTGCTGAAAGCTGTGCCTTTTCTGGAGCTTTCATGATAAGAGAAGTTGTGCCTCTCTGGAGCTTCTAATGTAAAAAAGGAAGCTGTGCCTTTTCTGGAGCTTTCAAGAAATATTATATTTGAGAAGATTGAAATGTTTGATGCTGAAATGATGATCTGTGTGAACATTCCTTGATATTATATGAAGAAGGATCTTATTTTCTAATAAGGTGAGTGAAGATAAGACCATACTTTTGTGAAAATTAGAGTAATGCAATTTTGCTTCAAAAAGAGCCAATCCCTCTTCATTCAGCCTCGGAATTTTCACATATAAATCCTACCAACCTAAAGCCACAAAACAATCTTAACAATTCCTCATGATAAACATATGTCTTTAACTCACATCGGGTGGAGATGTAGGAATTTATCAAGCCTATGGTGACCCCTGTATGAGTTTGGATGAGAAAGACATTGCTAAAAAAATGAGATTTCTGTAATGAGAGATAATGAAAGTTAGGTAAGTGTTTTGTGTGCATGGGAGGAGAAATGAAGAGTAAATTTATTGAATGATCCTAAATTAAGAATATGAAATAATAGAGCTTGAGGAGGCATGATATATTTTGTTTCTTGGTTTCAAATTAGTGGATCTCATGAATATGGGTTTTGAATTTACTTTGAATTTATTTTGATTCTGACTTGTCCAGGAGACCCAGTGATAAGTGTGGGGGAATTGATAGAGTTAATATTATAATTATTATTTATATGTTTTTCAATTATTTAATCCCTCCCAATTATTAAATGTGAGTGTATTTGCATCATTTATGTGTTTTTGGTGTATTTTGGGCTTAAATGTGAAAATGGGGTAATTCTGTAAAATTTTCAGTTTTATATAGCTTCTGTTTTTCGGGAATAACTTTTATAATATGGGTCCAATTGAAGTGAATTTTTTTTAGGATTACTATACTTGTGGTCTTAAAATGTTCCTTCTGTACTAAGACCCAATTCGAAACCCAATGGTGCAGAAAATTCAATCAAGTGGAGAAATCAGTTTGGAAGGCAGAATGGACCCAACTTCATTAAATATGCAATATCTCCTTCATCCGACCTTATAATGAGGTGATTCCATCTGGTTTCGACAGAGGACTTCAAAATGACCGCTCAAATTAATTATCATAAATTATTGAGCTCATTAATGCATCCTTTTGGCGCATCCAAGTGGAGGGGGTGAAACAGTGTTTGGCGGCTAGAAAAGTAATGGTCATTGATTCGGCCATATATTTCTTTACACATGTCCAATGACTCTAATATTTTTAGGGTCTATAGAAAACTTCATTACCAACATTCTATAAGAAGGGACCTTAGTGAGTTTCGGTCGGCTGGTGGGCATAACAGAGGAAAACGTCTGGAGTACAGATTCTGGAGGACCAAATTTCTGTTCTTTCTTTTCTCTCTTTTGTTCATCTTAGTTTTGTAATGAATTCTTCATTACCCTTAGTCACAATTACCCTTACCATGGTGGGGTAAACATCTGTGTGATTGGGGAAGGAGAGGTTTTCCATATTGTATTTCATGAGTTCCTTCTATTAATGTTTTAAAATCCTCTTTTCTCTTCTGCGAATCTGTTTCAATTTCTTATAACATTTTTTATTATCATGTACGGTTGTATCTGATTTTAGATTCTGTTGTTCATTTATATTTGGTCAATGATAAATATCTCCCTCCACTAGGTTCTGGTTTATAAACAATGGAATAGACCTGGATTGAGTGGTGTAGTACTCGGTGATCACCGGTACGTGTGTTGGGATAAATAAGACCCGATTGGGAATTGCCTAAGATAATTGGGGGTATTTTCTACAACTCTATTACACATTGGAAAGAGAGTAGACTAGCCTAAGATTTTAGTAAGGTTTATTCTCACATTTTTTGACCAAGGGAGTGAGAAGAAACGATTGTGGATTCTCACTCTTAACGATTTAGCATAGGAGAATTGGGTAAAATGAACAATGATAGAATTACAATTGGAAAACTGACCCTAACCTGATCACCATTTCATATCACTGATTTAGATCACCTCATTTGTCAATTTGTTTCAAAACATTCACTTAATTACTTTACTTTATTTAGTTTCTTTCTTGTATTTTCTAAATCAAACAATTTCTATAAACAACCTCACTTCTTTCTATTTTAAGGTGAAAACTTAATTGTTTTGCACTCCTCTATGGAGACAACCAAGGTAATCCACTCTACTGCATTTTAACATAGGTAATATTTGTTTTTGTCACACCCCACGACAGGAACGTGTCAGCCACCCCATAATGAACCACCAGCACCTAGATGAGACAACCATGTTCCACCTCCTCATTAGTCTTTTCTAGCACTCTGTTAAGGACAGGCTCCCAGAACCCCTTTCCTGGATTGAAGAAACCAGGCCAACTCATTCAATGGGGTTCAGGTCCCCAACTTTTTTCAATGTACATTAAATTATGGAATCCTTTGATTTCCAAATTCAGGAGGCCCGAAGAGGAAAATCACAATGATCAACCCAATTAATTCCTTAATAAACAGTTCCTCGGACACACTCTCATGCAGTTTTATGTGTTCAAAGAATGGATATATGTACAAGTCGATAACAATATAGTAATATTAGGACTATCCCCAAAACATGTGGCATATTCATTTTCTAATTCCTTATAGTGTCAATGAGGCTGAATGGAAATTATTTTCTAAATGCGAGTCTCAAAATTATGATGACTGGATAGATCGTAGGGAAGTTTCCCATTCCCATGGTATTATCTGTGATTTTTTAAATCATCCCAAGCCATCTGATGTCTCTACACTAATTTCGATTTCTACCTCTATGTCTACATCTTCGCATTAACCCCCTCAAGAGTGCAGGCATTAACAATTAAAGGGAATATGAAGCCCTCTTCTAGTACTAAATCTATTGCATAATCATGGAGATTTCGTAAATTTAGAGATGGGGATTGAACTTAGAATCATCCCAACAATGGATGACTCATTAAATAATTATCTGGATTACACCTTAAGAGATACCATCGAACTACAGGACCCATACATGGTACTCGGTGACGAAGAGTGCTAGGTAGTCCCTATTGACATCCCAAGATGACACCAATATCGACAGAGTTGTGGGTATACGAATCGCTAGAATGATCAAGTCAGTTCCTCCAACCAAGCAATGCATTCCATCAGGACCAAACAATATACCCAGTGCAGAGCTCCGCACACACAACCTTATCATCCTATTTTTCCATATTCACCTCTACACTGTTTATATTTCATTATCAAGGGGATCCACCTCGACCATTCCATGAACAACCACATTTAGTTGAGGTCAGACCTCAGTCATATGGCTGTCATCTAATAGTAACACTGCGCAGTTCTTCTAGTGAGTAGTGAGAAATTTATAGCACTACCCATATTCATCTGATTCAACGAGTATCACCTATCATGCCTTCTGCGATGGAGAAACATCCACTAAGAAGAAGTTCATGCCTCGTACAGATGTATGATGTACTAAATAACCTTTCCAACATTCCCATGTTTCCCTAGATCCTTGAGGATCTCCATTTATCTACATAAATGTGTGAATCCATCATAGAGGCTTTGATAAGCCTCCTCTAGTATGAGACAAAGGTAGTAGCCACAAAAGCCTTCTATGATAAACAAGTCGATCATGTATAATTTTAGGCCATTTTTTCATTCTATAAGATTGATGTAGGTTACCAAATATAAGGTCACATCATCCCATTGTACATCACAGGACACATTAATGGTTTGGAAGTCCATCATTGTCCTGTCAACATTGGTTTTGGGATCAATTTCATCCTATCCCAAACACTTCGTATGTTGGGACAGTCTGAAACAGATTTGAGTCCCCTTGACCTGACGATTCATAGTTATGTCAAGACAGAGTAGATGCTTGTAACACCCCAAGATTTTATGAAAAATATTCTTTTTAATTTCATTAATGTCTTGTGTTATACGCTACACCAAAAGGAGATTTCACAACACACATCTCTGACCTGGATTTAATTACACGCAATCGTGACCTTCCATGATAGCGTGTGTTGTACGCAACACCAAGTTTCGCTAAACAACGATATGCTATTAAAATATTATTAAAACTAGCCGTTATGAATAGTAATAACCACTTTTTTGAAATTTTTTAAATTTTATTTTTCAAAATGGACATCATTTTTGGATTCGGAATATCGAAATTAGCTTAGGGTGAAATTTTGGTGATTTTCGGATAACTTTCATATTTTGATGAATAGTGAAAATTACTAAATTTTAATTAAAAATAACTTTTTCAATAGAAATAATTAATTTTGGTGGTTTTAAAGTATATTTCGAATATATTTTTACAATTTAATACAATTTTGGTCATTGTATGTAATTTCACATTTAAACCAGTTATAAACAAGTGTCAATCTTTTGATAGTTATTATCTCTTAAAAACACGCCTTTTGTTTTGATGACGAGAATTAATTTTTAAATTAATTAATGCAACTGATATGTTTTGAATTTGGTAAAATAGAAATCATTTTTGAGTTCATAATATCAAATATAGCTTAGGCCTAATTTTTGGTATTTTTCTGAAAACTTTCAATTTTTGATTAATAGTGTAACCACTAAGTGGTAGTTAAAAAAATGAATTTTTCATAAAACTTAATTTTACCGCTTCTGTGAGTGGAATTTAAAATATCCGACAGACACGGTTGATATCAGTAAGTAAAATGTGATTCAATGAGATAAAAATAAATTTTTGGTGAATAGTAACTTTTTACTTTTTTTTCCACGGTTAGTAGTAAATAGGGTAACTAAGGGTGAATATGATATTATTATTACCCTAACACATGTCCTAATTCTATTGGATAAGTGTAATTCGACCAAAAACAACCTTATGAATATAATATGCCCATTTAGGTCCACTTAGATTAGATTATGACATTTAATATTATTTTATTTAATAAATAGTTAAAAGAGTTAAAATCAAAGTTTATTTAATAAAACATTATTAATATTTGGTTATACATAAGATAAATTCGACTATAAATATTCATTAGAAAGCTAAAAAGATTTACTACATAATGGTATTTTATTTTTAATTTTTAAATATTAAATAATAAAATTTATTTATGACACAACGGCGATGCAGTAATTATCTTATTAATGAAATATTGACATAATTGATGTTATAAATACCCAAATAAATATAATTTGAGACTTTTTATGAATTCAACTAATTTTCTAGGTTAATATGACATGTTATCATTGATTTAATTAACTTTTTTCGAACTTATCATTATTTTATGATTTTCACAAAAATCAATTACTAAATAGTTTCAAAATTGACATAAAATAGTTTTTAAAAAAAATATTATATTATTAATTGATATTTTATTTCTAAAAATCTACGGTTCGCCCAAATGACTTAGATAAGGTTATATATATTAATAATAAACAATTTGGGGTTCTTTTGACTTATTATAGTAAGTTTATTAACCTTATAGTGAAAGACCACAAGAAGACATGGTAAAAGTAAAATTATTTAACTTAGTGTTAAATCTAAATGATAAGGTTAAAATAGGAACCTAAACTTGTATAAATTATATTGGATGAGATTATTTCGACCCATCCGCACATTAGCCTAGAAATAAATCAATTTGGAGCTATTTAAAACTGAACTTGACTATATAATAAAATAATATTTTTAGTTATTCCAAAGGTGCCCCTCTCCTCCCTTATAAAAGGAAACCTCCTCCCCTTCTTCCTCACACCACTTGGAGCCTTCAAGCTCGGACAAACCCGGCCACTTTCTCTTCTCCACTTCCCTAAAAATATCCTAGAGGTACTGGTATTCCTCAAAGACCAATCTTAGTGCCCTAAGAGGAGGTCTCAAAGAGGCGCTTCAAAGAAGAGGTAATTTCCGTTACCGATTCTTTCACCTTTATTTATTCTTACACTTCTTCTTCTTTAGTTGTTTCATTATGAAGTAATAACATCAGTACCACTAATATACTGATATTTTATTATAATTATGAAACAACCCTATTTCACCATCTATCCATCCTACGGAAAAAGAAATCACCTCGCATGCGTACGTACGGAATACCGTCTCCACGCCGTGGTATAATCTATTTTCCACCCCACCTTACTTGGATGGGTATAATGGTGTAAATAATGACCATATATGACTATTATAAATTGATATTGATTCTTAAATAGTATACATATACTCCAATACAATTCCACGATCATAGGAACGATATCATCACTCGTGCGTACGTACGGAATACCGTCTCCACGATGTGATGCGACTCGTTCTACATGATCTTCATTTCATAATGAATATATAAATGAATTTAATGAATGAATATGATATATATTATACTAATACCATTCTGGAAATGAGGTATCTATAACCTAAAGAGAAGAATATGAATTTATTCGACAAAACACGCCTAAGAAAAAAAATTTATAAACACCCAAATAACAACTAGCAATGAAATATTACTACTAAGAAGCTAAGAATATGACCATATATGATATCATAAAAATCAGTATGATTCTGGAATACGTCAATAACATTATTTAAATCATTATACAGGAGTTTTGGACACTTAAAAAGCAAGTCGGACCTAAGGTAAGGGAAAATATCGCAATCTCAATTTTTATCCGAGATTGTTTATATTTCAGAATTTACTGGGGAATATTTTATCATCCACATCCATGATCCCTCAATATGTAATATTGTTTCCATCCACCTACAATTGTTTAAATCTAATTTTACCCTTCGGTGAGTTTTTAGTAAAAGATATGAAGGGAATCTTTTGTCGTTTTTCGTACGAGGTACTTTTTGACTTTTCCGACAAAAGTACAAAGAATGTTTTTTTAACTTATACGGCATGAATGGATTTTTAAAAAATTATTTCCAAGAAGCGTACTTTACAAGTTTTCATGTTTATTTTTAATCAACTTCTTTTAGTTTAAATTTGTATGACATGTTAATAAATGAAAAATGTTTTTGAAGAAGAAAGGATATTTTCCTCAAGAATGGAGTTCAAGTGTTTTATCAAAATTATTTTCCATCTATGATAATAAAGGGTTCTGTTTTTATCACTATTATTACATTGATTTGATTATGTTGTGATGGAATTATTTTTATGAATTCTTTTATCTTATATGAATTGTTTTATGATGTCATGATGTTTAAGATTCCCATTTGTATTACATGGGTTATGCAATGATGTATGATTTATGATTTTGTGGAACACATAAGAATGGTATAATTATGAGATGGGTGGGACCTATATCTCCCTCCAATGAATTGGGTAAATATTTCATATCTCATGAGATAGACATGGCTGGAACGGTAGGTTATACTGGTTCAGTGAAACAGGACTGAAACGAGGGTGACTCGGTTCAGAAAGGGATTTTGTCCACTAAGATAGTCATGGCAATGAGTCTTGACTAACAAGAAATGATTCTCTATGATTATGTGTGTATGCCACAAAGTTTCATTTTTATGTTATGATTATTGTGATTACATTTCACTTCCATGATTTATCCCATGTTATGAAATTATGATCTCTTTTGCAGGTTAAGATTTCCAAAAGTTATGTTCTTATGTATACAATGTGATTGATATTTCTTTTGTTTACCCTTACTGAGCATTTGAGCTCGCCCTTTCATGTTATCTTTTCCCCAGGATATACGGAAAGGTTTTAGGTATAAAAAAAGGAAGATCTTTATGGGAGATGTTGAGGATCTTTCACCAGGATTAGAAGATTATATTCCGAGTTTCCAAAGACACTAAACTATTACGATCCTTGTGCGTGTGTTTTTGTTATGTACTAAGTATTCTGAAAATGTAATGTAATGTCAATGTACGTTAAGCTTCGGGTCTCTACAGTTGGTATCAGAGGCAAAGAAGGTATGAATGTATCCGATCCTTGGGAACTCTCACATGTGAGCGTTGGACGAAGCATGGCTCTCCGCCCAAGGGCTTCATGAGGAAATGGCTGCCACTGGGGATGGTGGTGTGTCCCGCCCAGGGGGTGTAGCCGCCCATGGAGTGCCCTGATAGGTATCAACTATAGTCAACTGGAAGTTATTCCAGACCGCTACAGTTGTTATCAGAGGAAAGGTTTAGTCAACCTTTGGAAACTAGGATGCGAAAACGTTAGTGAGATCCCTAGAGATATTTCTAAGGTAGGTCTAGGGATGTCCCTAAGGATAAGTATACGTATAAGATACAGTCCTAGAACTACGGTAACGATCATAGAATTTATCCTAAGATGTTAGATATTGAGGATACTCCCTCTTTATTATGTTGTTTTCCCTAGCATGATTGTTGCCTCTCACACTATTCTTTTTGGGTTTTAGACGATGGCTGGAACCCGAAAGAACCAAGTTGATCAATGCAATGGACAATGCAATGATTGTCCTCCTGAACAAACAAATGTTTTGGGAGATGGAGTGAAAAATCTTATTGCTATAATTACACAAGCTATGAATCATTCAGGACTTCCAAATGAGCAGAGAAGGGAACAATATTCTATTGAGCCCTTCATGAGGAAACGTCGACCTTCTTTCAGTGGGACTTCCGATCCACTTGTTGCTAAACAATGGATCAGCACCACTGAAAAGATATTTTCAGTTCTTCAATGTTCTGAACATGATAAATTCATCTTAGCAGTATATCGTTTGGAAGGTGAAGCTGATCAATGGTGGAATCTTATCAAGAATACGAGGCCAAGAGATGAAATTGAGTCCATGGAATGGGATGAGTTCAAGAGCTTGTTTTTCAGTAAGTACTTCCATCGTATTCTTCGAACAAAGATGGAAAAGGAGTTTCTTGAGATGAAGTAGAAGGATGATGAATCTGTTGGTATATACGAAGCGAATTTTACAAGAATTGCAAGGTATGCATCTGGCATTATCATCCAACCTGAAAGTAAAGTTGATCGATTTTTCAGTGGCTTAAAACCAAGTCTTATAAGGGAATTAGCTATAAGAGACTTCAGTAGCTATAAAGAAATTGTGTGTTGTGCTATCAAGGTATAAATGGAAGTTGGTGTTACATATCCATCTCATGGTTTTGACAAGAAATGAAAGATGGAGTTTAAGGAGAAATCTCAGAATAATGGTGAAAAGAATATGAATGTTTCCTTATGCACAAAGTGTGGAAAGAATCATGGTGGAGATTGTCTTAAAGGGACTAGAAACTGTTTTAAGTGTGGAAAAGAAGGTCATCGAGCAGCTGAGTGTCGAAGTAATGGAAAAAGGGTTTCTAATGATGTGAATAAAGCAAACACTGTAGAGAACGCACTACCAACACTTCAATGCTTCAAGTGCAAGGAAATGGGGCATTATGCTAACAAATGCCCTAATCCAAGGGTTAGTGATGATCGACATGAGCAACCGCTTAAGGCAAAGGACAAAGGGAAGTCACATGCGATCACTATTGGCGATGTTGAATATGACAACGATGTGGTGGAATGATTAAGTGTTTATATAATGGGATTCCAAAATAATGTTGTATCATGGAGTATTGGAATATTTATGTATTGGTCTAACGTGGTATTCAAAGTGATTGAGATATTTTTGGAAATAAGATGATATGCGCATAATGATGGGAAATGAGAAAATGAAATGTATAACAGTATTCTTGAGCTCATGATTGATATAAGGACTATGTGATATCATGGTTTGAGTATATAGAATTTTGAGGATTTTGGTATGTGGAAAGTGTTAACTTTTAACTGCATTCATGTTTTCACTAAGGTTAAATGGGTATTCATTCTTAAAGATAATAAATGATTAAGGTATTCACATTTTTGTAATTTGACCAACAAGATATATCTTATGATATATGGGGGATAAATGATGGCATTCACGTGATTGTTCTGTGACATTTCAAGTAATCATTTTCATTATACTATGAGCTTGGACCGAAGAATTTTAGATAAGCCTAAATATTAGAATGGATTATGTTGGATATAAGTTAGGATAAAATGTTTTCGATATTATTTATGGGATTTTATAGTAATATAGATTTAGAAAAAGGACAACCTGCAGGACGGGCGACAACCCATCGCGTCGGACAAGGCTGTGGGAATCGAACCCACCACCGAAGTGCGACTGGCCTTTATCGCCTACCACTGGCCTACAGGAAGTCCCTCTTTAGTAGAAACAAGTTTTATTTTATTAAGCAGTATGATATATGAAGTATAAGTCCATTTTAGGAACCAATATGATTAATCTCACTATAGAATGACTTATGTATATTTAATAACTTTTGCTAACCTTTTGTTTGAGACAGATGGAATGACCCGTCATTCTATCACACGATCTGCTAACACTTCATGAATAACAAATTCAACTTCATTTATTTAAGAGATGAAGTGGAAATTGATCAAGGCATAAACAACAGTGAGATTGTACCAAAATAAAGTAAGTATTTATTCTAATTCAAATTCTTCAACTTTAGGGAAACGATCTTGAAAACCAAAAATGTTGTTCTAGTGCTCTTATATCTGATTAATCAGATGGTACCTTAGATCATCACAAATTTATGGATTTGTGATTGTTGGCTTTTCCATAGCCATGTTCTCTACCACTCTCCATCAGAACATGATGGTTAGATTTTTCTTCCATATCCATATTTTCACCTATGTGGAAACCCAGTGATTAGTTTATTTGGGTAACCGTAACGTTTCATACTTTTGTTTTTAAAGATTGGTTTTGGTATTCCTTTTTACGATGTGGGTTTCTATTAAAGAAACTTTAAAATAGTAAACCATTTATAACCCCGACCAGTTTCGAGGGTGAAATTCATTTTAAGGGGGGTAGAATGTAACACCCCGAGATTTTATGAAAAATATTCTTTTTAGTTTCATTAATGTCTTGTGTTATACGCTACACCAAAATGAGCTTTCACAAAACACATCTCTGACCTAGATTGAATTACACGCAATCGCGACCTTCCACGATAGCGTGTGTTGTACGCAACACCAAGTTTCGCTAAACAACGATATGTTATTAAAATATTATTAAAACTAGCCGTTATGAATAGTAATAACCACTTCTTTGAAATCTTGTAAATTTTATTTTTCAAAATGGACATCATTTTTTGATTCGGAATATCGAAATTAGCTTAGGGTAAAATTTTGGTGATTTTCGGATAACTTTCATATTTTGATGAATAGTGAAAATTACTAAATTTTAATTAAAAACAACTTTTTCAATCGAAATAATTAATTTTAGTGGTTTTAAATTATATTTAGAATATTTTTTTACAATTTAATACAATGTTGGTCATTGTATGTAATTTCACATTTAAACCAGTTATAAACAAGTGTCAATCTTTTGATAGTTATTATCTCTTAAAAACACGCCTTTTGTTTTGACGACGGGAATTAATTTTTAAATTAATTAATGCAATTTATATGTTTTGAATTTGGTAAAATAGAAATCATTTTTGAGTTTATAATATCAAATATAGCTTAGGCCTAATATTTGGTATTTTTCTGAAAACTTTCAATTTTTGATGAATAGTGAAACCACTAAGTGGTAGTTAAAAAAACTGAATTTTTCATAAAACATAATTTTACCGCTTCTGTGAGTGGAATTTCAAAAATCCGACAGACACGGTTGATATCAGTAAGTAAAATGTGGTTCAATGTGATAAAAATAAATTTTTGGTGAATAGTAACTTTTAACTTTTTTTACCGCGGTTAATAGTAAATAGGTTAACTAAGGGTGAATATGATATTACTATTACCCTAATACATGTCCTAATTCTATTGGATAATTTTAATTCGGCCAAAAACAACCTTAGTAATATAATATGACCATTTAGGTCCACTTGGATTAGATTATGACATTTAATATTATTGTATTTAATGAATAGTTAAAAGAGTTAAAATCAATGTTTATTTACTAAAACATTTTTAATATGGGGTTATAAATAAGATAAATTCGACTATAAATATTAATTAGAAATCTAAAAAGATTTCCTACATAATGGTATTTTATTTGTAATTTTTAATCATTAAATAATTTAATTTATTTATGACACAATGATGATGCAGTAATTATCTTAATAATGAAATATTGACATAATTGATGTTATAAATACCCAAATAAATATAATTTGAGACTTTTTATGAATTCAACTAATTTTCTAGGTTAATATGACATGTTAGGATTGATTTAATTAACTTTGTTCTAACTTATCATTCTGTTATGATTTTCACAAAAATCAATTACTAAATAGTTTCAAAATTGACATAAAATAGTTTTGAAAACAAATATTATATTATTAATTGATATTTTATTCCTAAAATTCTAAGGATCGGTCAAATGACTTAGATAAGGTTATATATATTAATAATAAACAATTTGGGGTTAGTTTGACTTCTTATAGTATGTTTATTAACCTTATAGTGTAAGAACACAAGAAGACATGGTAAAAGTAAAATTATTTAACTTAATGTTAAATCTAAATGATTAGGTTAAAATAGGAACCTAAACTTGTCTAAATTCTATTGGATAAGAGTATTTAGACCCATCCCCACCTTAGCCTCGAAATAAATCAATTTGAAGCTATTTAAATCCGAACTTGACTTTATAATAAAATAATATTTTTTGTTATTCCAATGGTGCCCCTCTCCTCCCTTATAAAAGGACACCTCCTCCCCCTCTTCCTCACACCACCTGGAGCCTTCAATCTCGGCCAAACCCTGCCAATTTCTCTTCTCCACTTCCCTAGAAACATCCTAGAGGTATGGGTATTCCTCAAAGACCAATCTTAGTGCCCTATGAGGAGGTCTCAAAGAGGCGATTCAAAGAAGAGGTTATTTCTGTTACCGATTCTTTCACCTTTATTTCTTCTTCCACTTCTTCTTCTTTAGTTGTTTCATTATGAAGTAATAAAATCAGTATCACTCATATACTGATATGTTATTATAATTATTAAACAACCCTATTTCACCATCTATCCATCCTACGGAAAAAGAAATCACCGCGCGTGCGTACGTACGGAATACCGTCTCCACGCCGTGGTATAATCTATTTTCCACCACCACCTTACTTGGATGGGTATAATTGTGTAAATAATGACCATATATGACTATTATAAAGTGATATTGATTCTGAAATAGTATACATATACTCCAATACAATTCCACGATCATAGGAACGATATCATCACTCGTGCGTGCGTACGGAATACCGTCTCCTCGATGTGATGCGACTCGTTCTACATGATCTTCATTTCATAATGAATATATAAATGAATTGAATGAATGAATATGATATATATTATACTAATACCATTCTGGAAATGAGGTATCTATAACTTAATGAGAAGAATAAGAATTTATTCGACAAAACACGCATAAGAACAAAAATTTATAAACACCCAAATAACAAGTAACAATGAAATATTACAACTAAGAATCTAAGAATATGACCATATATGATATCATAAAAATCAGTATGATTCTGGAATAAGTCAATACCATTATTTAAATTATTATACAGGAGGTTCAGACACTTACAAAGAAAGTCGGACCTAAGGTAAGGGAAAATCTCACAATCTCAATTTTTATCCGAGATTGTTTATATTTCAGAATTTACTGGGGAATATTTTATCATCCACATCCATGATCCCTCATTATGTAATATTGTTTCCATCCACCTACAATTGTTTAAATCCAATTTTACCCTTCGTTGAGTTTTTAGTAAAAGATATGAAGGGAATATTTTGTCATTTTTCGTACGAGGTTCTTTTTGACTTTTCTAACAAAAGTACGAAGAATGTTTTTTTTAACTTATACGGCATGAATGGATTTTTAAAACATTATTTCCAAGAAGCATCCTTTACAAGTTTTCAAGTTTATTTTTAATCAACTTCTTTTAGTTTAAAGTTGTATGACATGTTAAGAAAGGAAAAATGTTTTTGAAGAAGAAAGGATATTTTCCTCAAGAATGGAGTTCAAGTGTTTTATCAAAATTATTTTCCATCTAAGATAATAAAGGGTTCTGTTTTTATCCCTATTATTACATTGATTTGATTATGTTGTGATGGAATTATTTTTATGAATTCGTTTATCTTATATGAATTTTTTTATGATGTCATGATGTTTAAGATTCCCATTTGTATTACATGGGTTATGCAATGATGTATGATTTATGATTTTGTAGAACACATAAGAATGGTATCATTATGAGATGGGTGGGACCTATATCTCCCTCCAATGCATTGGGTAAAGATTTTATATCTCATGAGATAGACATGGTTGGAATGGTAGGTTATACCGGTTCAGTGAAACAGGACTGAAACGAGGGTGACTCGGTTCAGAAAGGGACTTTGTCCACGAAGATAGTCTTGGAAACGAGTCTTGACTAACAAGAAATGATTCTCTATGATTATGTGTGTATGACACAATGTTTCATGTTTTATGTTATGATTATTGTGATTACATTTCACTGCCATGATTTATCCCATGTTATGAAATTATGATCTCTTTTGCAGGTTAAGATTTCCAAAAGTTATGTGCTTATGTATACAATGTGATTGATATTTCTTTTGTTTACCCTTACAGAGCATTTGATCTCACCCTTTCATGTTTTCTTTTCCCAAGGATATAAGGAAAGGTTTTAGGTATAAAAAAAGGAAGATCATTATGGGAGATGTTGAGGATCTTTCACCAGGATTAGAAGATTATATTCTGAGTTTCCAAAGACACTAAACTATTATGATCCTTGTGTGTGTGTTTTTTTTATGTACTAAGTATTCCGCAAATGTAATGTAATGTCAATGTACGTTAAGCTTCGGGTCTCTACAATGCTGGTTGGAGAGATCTGACTAAAGACCCATTTCGAGGGCCTAGTTTACAACACTGAGTTCATGGTTCTCTAACATGACACCACTCAAAACACAATGATGGGTAGGCCATAGTTAAACATGCATGTGGTAGTCCCTTTCTTATATCATCAATTCCTTAGGGACTCCCTCAATGGTCGAGTGGGAAAGCTCCATTGTGATGTGTATCCATTTGATTCTTGTAGTACCTGCTACCTAGATGTTGGATGTTATAAGAGTAAGGATAATAAGTTCTAGGCCAATGATGTTTATTACACTAATGATATGACCGACCCATAAATAGACTTGGACAATGCCTTCATTCTCACAATCCATCAGTTGGAGGACACGACCCCATCATTGGGTCAATGCTTTGTCATTTCTAGAAGAATTGAAAAGTGTGTCCCCATGTATAAGGTACATAAGAAGTTATCTTCAAAATCATAGATGAATCAGGCTTGAGTGATCCCGAATCCTCTAACCCCCCCTGGGTCATCGGGATGCTCTCCCCATAGAAAATGCAATACATCATACTTTCTTATTCTGTCGGTCTAGGATGAACTGAAACAAGGTGAAATTCCACTACTACATTAATATTATCATTCGTGTCCCCTTGGGTTAATGTCCTGATGGAATCATATTGTCACTTTTTTTCACCATGGTTTCAGTAGCGTATGTGTCCCCCATGAAAGATACCACCATCACTCAAGCTGGCACCAGCATTCTATTAGGATAAGACAACCCAAAAGGATTCCACCTATAGATGATCTTCTCACCATGGATAATTAGGTGTATTTGGAAGACGATCCTCCCACATTTGAGGTAGTTTTCTCCACTACTGTTGATGAGTTGGTAGAATTGAACCTTAGTACGGAGATAGATCTAAGGTTGACACTCATTAGAACAACTTTTCCTATAGAGGAAAAAAATAGTAGGTAGATTTCTTAAAATGGAATCAATATGTATTTTACTAGAGCTAGGGTGAGATACTATTCCTAGATCCTTAGGTATTTTTCCACTACCTTGGTCTCCCGAAAAACCATCGTAGCTTTGAATAGCATCCTAGAAAGATGCAACCTTATCACAGTGACATGGTCGAGGCCTATTTTGATAAGATCTTTAAATACATCTTCATCATGAATTTCCAATTACCAAAATTAATATCCAACATGATTCCCGACAGAAAGAATAATAGAGAATTCATATTTTACATCAACTTTTGGGATCTCAACAATCACTGTGCCAAGAATGATTTTCCCTTTTCCTATGACAGAATTGTTGATCGATTCTACCACTAGATTTCAAGATATCTCTTTCATGGACATGTATTATGAATATAATCAGATCAAAATTGATCTATGGGATGAATATTATACCACCTTTATTACACCACCATGTACCTTTTAATATCAGTTAATTCATTTTAGTCTGAAAAATTTCAGGGCCACCTATCATCATTCCATGCACCCAATATTCAACAAGATTCTCGTTACATTATTCGAATGAAATTTGAAATATTTGGTGGTTAAATCCTTCCAGCATCATGACCACCTCAACGATGTTGTGAAATTTTTCTGCGTCCTCCGTTCCCACCATCTGAAGATGATCACCCATAAGTGTGCCTCCATGGATACTTCTAGATGGGTTTTGCGTTTTTTCATTAGATATAGTGGATTAAAGGTCGATATATAGAAGATCGAGGCCATCAGATAGATTTCTCATCTAAGAAACCTTTAGGATCTCTGATAATTTCAGGGCAAATTAGCATAAAAACGTCGAATCATTAAGAATCTAGATAGAAAGTGTAAACCTTTTTCCAAGCTCATGAAAAAAGGGGATCACTACTAGTGGGATAATGTTTGGTAGGCCTCATATGATATGATAAATTTGGACCTACTAACACTTTTAGTTCTGATACCACCAATCTCTAGAAATCCTCTAATCCTTTATGTGACCGGCTTGAAATGATACAATGGTTCACTTCTCACTCAGAAGAATATTGAGATGAAAAATAAAATTTTATATTGTCTCATCCATATGATACTCGGTATAGAGACAATATATTCTTCTATCGATAATAGCTTCCATGCAATTGTATTTACTGTCCTGAAGTTACAACATTGCATAGAGAACCATGAGATACATCTAGTGTCCTGGGTGGATACACCGACATATATTATACAAATCCCCATGTTGACAGGTTGTCTTGCTCGATGGGCAGTGATCCTTTACTAGTTTGACATCGGGTTCATTCCATAGAGAGCTATCAAAGGATATATGTTGGTTTAGATTGTAACTGCATTTCCATCCCCTTCAAAGAAGTGTCTAGACTATGATTTTATGAATGATTCAATCCTTTTTATTTATCATGTACTACCATGTCAGGAGATACATTTTTATGGAACATCGTGAAGACCAACCTACACTACACTCAAAAATCCAAAGATTAACAGGGTAGGGCTAGTTATTATTTTCACTATAACTACACATTCTATCTTTCCCTATTCATTCATGTTGTCATATGGTGTATGAAAAATGAGGCTAAGTATCAAGACTCCATTATAAGTCTCAAACTGGCCCTTTAGATTGATGTTCCCCACCTACATGTGAGAGGGGACGCTGAACTGGTCATCAACCTGATCAACAATGACTTTGTCGTTATAAAGATAGAGGTGGTTCCCCTACTAGAGAACACTCTCCATATGATGGCCCAAAATCCATTATCTACTAGAATATATTATTTTACCTCATTCGTAGAATGATAGAGCTGATTCCTTGGTCATCTGCAGCATCTCTTGCAGATCCTAACTAGGATAGTTGTATTTTCCATATGTCACATTGAAGATTCATCACTCATGTCACTACATATGATTATGATAGCTAGAAGGTAAGGAACCTTACAACCAATTCCTCCCCATCAGGACCACTAGAGTTCCAACCACAATATTAGAAGGTATCCCTTCAATGATACCTTCATTTATCGAGTATCTCCATAATGGTAATATCACGAACGATCGATCTGAACATGAGAAATCTGTCAACTTGCTATGCAGTTCAACCTCTCAGTCAATAATAGTCGTGAGAATATCCTCTAAATACATGGGTTCAATGATTTCTACATAGTTGAATCCATGGAGATGATATAACATAGGTTATGCTGGAAGTTCATACCGGTTCATGCAAAGACCATTACGCAAAGCCGAAACTCCCTCGTCAAATCTGAAGGTTGGGATACTTCTTTCCCCCCAAGGTCCATGACTATATCGAGTTCTCCAAAAGGATTAATACATATCATATCCCTCCAAATTTGGTGCATCAACCACTAGAGTCTCTCCAAACAACCATGTAGTCTTGAAATTTTGTGGAATGGGGGCTCGATGTCATATGACTGTATCCACCAATGATAGATCACTAGTTCATATTCATCTTGACTGCTATAGTGTTCTTTTCAAGTCAGAAGAGGGATGTCTGATCAAGGAGGTCAAGGCCCTTTCTATCATTGATTTTCTAAGCCAAAATATCATCCACAAATTTGGAGTCCATCACACCATCCCCACAAATAACAACACTAACTTATGTGCCGCTGAGCAAAATAAATTTTACGCCAGGTAAAATATCCATTCTAATCATATATATCACTATCATGAGAAATTAAATGAAAAATAATGAAATTAAATAAAAACTCCCTACCATCTTGTAGAATATGGTTGGATAAATTAAAAATAGTTTTCTAGATAGGCTTCACAATGCTTTATGGGCATACAAAAAAGTGACTCGTAATTCTACCCAGCTGACCCCATATTCCATAGTGTATGGAATAGAGGTAGTATTACCCATTGATATTCGGTTATCATCACTTTAAGGAGCCGTGTACGATCAACATATGTTAGAAAAAGCAGTATAATTTCTTTCGGATGAACTAGAATCCCTTGATGAGAACATTCTCCGTTCCTTACACAATCTGGAGAGGCATCATAACAAGATAGATAGATCGTTCAATAACAAATTTCTCTTTTGTTCCTTCCTTAATGGTGACATGGTATTTTCCCTTCAAACTTTGATGATACGTAGAAGGAATCCACTAATTCTAGAACCAAAATTGGAGGTGCATTATTTTATTCACAATGTTTACCCCAACAATGCATACTGACTAGTCACTATCGATGGTGAGTGAAATACTCCTCAAAGAAATACCTAACTCTTTATGACATACTTTGCAGGAGTGGTATATTTTATCCTTCACGGTGATTACCTACAAATAGTCCATGCTCATGGATATTAAACTAATATCCCCTCATCCTTCTTGATCATAAACTGCAAAAGGTGAATACACCTTACGTTCTGAGCTCTATGTCCTTAAACTATGATCTCTCTCATCCTTGCCGCAATACATTAAACTTCACAGGTACTGCCACACCTCACACATCTCATAATTTGAGCCATCATCATATTTCTCATCTTAAAGGAACCCCTAGAGGCTTGGCCTCATGCCACATTATCTCACCTACTATTTTGGGACAACATCACAAAGGATCTCGAACAAAATTTTGATACATGTCCAACATTATAAATATGGTAACCAGTTGATTCCCAATTTTTTCTTTCCATTCTAGGTCACACTACACTGATATCGTGTTGCAAACATGGTAAAAATTTATCCTCTATATTTATTTACATCCCCATGGTCTCTTAAATATCAGGTGTGGTGATTTACATTATTCTTCCCATCTATGCCACACACACAACATTAAATAGGTCATCTAAGGTCCATGATGTAAGACCATAAACTAAGATCCCCCCGTCCAAACCACATGACATTAAACTGCACAAATTTCCAAGAACTACAAATTTCTTGATTCTTAACCTCATGGGACACGTAAGAATGCCTGGCTATTTAATCTTTGGGTCCAGCCCGAGTTTTTAGAAACCTTCTTTTTCTCTTCGCGTCTTGGCTTATGTTCTCCCAGTAGTGTTTGTTGTAATTTGGTTTTATGACCCCATTCACATCAGGGTTGCAATAACTATTCCTTATGACTCTCTCAAGATCACTCTATTCTTATGTCTTCATCATATTACATTAAACTACATGGGCATGTCCCATTCACATAATATTAAACTGGGAATCTACAGTCTGAGCACTACGAACTTAAACTCATCTCTGAATGTACTTACAACATTACATGAAACTTCATAGAATTAAATAACTACATGTGTATTGATTTCTAAATATATTTTATGGGAAGAAACACTCATACAATTCAAATTTGGGTCCATCATGAGGTACCACCGATTGTGCCATCTTTATAGCCTCTCAGCCTAAGTATCTCAGGAGCACGTAGTGTGGTGTGGAATTTTTTCACCATTCACGTCGGAAACAACTACCATGTAATGTGTCCCCCTTTCTGGATCACCCCATTTAATTTTTAATATATGATTCTAAACTATACGACATTATAGAACTACATGTGGGATGATTCCTACCCTTGTAAGATATGTTGGAATGCCCAAATGTTTTTTCTTTTGCGAAAACCCAAAAAACATATCCATCTCCTTAGTTTACCCATTTGGGTTTGAGTTCTCTTAAAGAGAATAATTTTGTGTGGTGTGGACTTTTTTCTTTATTCACATCAGGGTTAAAACAATTTCAATATGTTCTCCTCCCTCCATAACATATCTTTTTACCTTTCTTCCTTACTACAAGATGTTAAACTGCACAAATTTAATGAACTACATATGTTTACAATCCCATACTAATGGGGTATGTAGGAACATACAGACATTTTTTCTTTGGTTCTAGCCCTAGATACTTCAATATTTCAGGCCCGGTGGCCTGAAGTTCTTAGTTGGTATTTCGCACAGGTAGGGTTGACTTCTTTGTCCATGTTCAGGTCAGATATGATTTATCACACTGTGGAAATTTCATTTAGAACCTCATTCCCCCTCCACGTCCTAGCCACATGATGTTAAACTGCACCAATTTCATGACCTCTGTATCTCTTGATTCCCATACTCATGGGATACATAGGAATGCCCATAATGTTTTTCCCTAAGTCCATCCCAGTCTCTGGGAATTATCTCTTAAATTAATCCCCTAGGTCACGATTCTTATGTGGATATGTGGTGTGACATATGGACTTGTTTTCTCTCATTCTTGTCAGGTTTGCAATATCAGTACCATGTAATATACATGTGTAATTTACCCCTTCATCTATGTCCTTACCCTATGAAGTTAAATTTCATGGAGTTCTAGAACTATGTATGCCTTCATTCTCATACTTATGGCATACATAGGAACACCTAGGAATTTTGCCTTTTGTCCATCCCCAGGTTCACTAATCCAAATTTTCCCTTTCTTCTGCTCATCGCCATGTGTCATCTTCCCCTATTTGTGAACATTGAACACTATCCTACCTCATCAACATTCTAATAGGGGTTATCATTTTGCACCTAGTGTTTTGGATTCTATGTGGACATGCTATCATTCCATTTCCATGCTTCACGCAACCCTGTGATTGGGTCTCCATCATCTTTCACATTTAGATGGACCCCAAGGTAGTATTAATGCTAAGACTTATGTATTGCCTATCATTTTGGCCCAACATCCTAAATTATTTAAAAATAAATTTGAGACAGGTCCCACATCGTGAATATGGTCAACAGTCGACCATCACTCATTTTTCCCATCCTAGGTCACATGATATGGATAATGTGCCTCAAATACGGTGAATGGTTATCCTCCATCTTTACAAAAACCCCATTATTATATTAATATTGTTTTCATTGTTTAATTGTCATTCCATTTCATCATGTTCATACAGAACTTCAACACCCTCAATGTTATCCCTCTATTCAACTTTGTGCGCTGAGAGGATGAAATAGTATCATGGGGCCATTTTTGATTATGCACCATCATCCCCTATAGAGTGATTCATTGCATGGTAATGATATTTTCCAACCTTTTTTGCCACATAGAGCATGGGTCGTCTGGGATTATGGTTTTGTGTAAGGTTTAAGACTACATGAAGAGTCACACATTCATTTGGTCTGAACACTCTGACCTTAAACTATGAGCTCTGGACCACATTTCCAGGAATTATGACATTAATGTATGAGAATTTTCATTGAAATTTTTGAGGTTGTTCGAACTAATTTTTCCCCATTCATATTGGTTTGCTTTATGAAACCGTGTCACATATTATTTCCTTTTTGGAATCATCCCATTAGGGTCCAAACTCTATGACCTTTAAACTAAGATATTCAGTGTCTAAGTTCAGATGACCTTAAACTAAAAAATTGCTATGGTTTTCCTCACTTGATGGGATATTGCTCCTTTTGGTACTGGCCATTTTCCATACTATCCTTAAGAACTATGTTTTGTATAATTCCTTCCATTTTAGGATATTTATAGATTCCCGATCACCTCACCTCAGGCCCATCCAAAAGTTTATTCACCCTTACACCACTTTTCCCCCAATTACAGTCTAAATCACATTACCCTAAATTAGGTATCCCTGGTCCACGTGACATGAAGATAAATTGTTAACTGTGGTCCATAAATTATAGCCTTAATCTATATACATCATCTGGGTCATATGACATTAAACTATTCTGTATATCATCCTCACCGTATGAGGATAAACTAGGCATCTATCATCCCCATTAAATGACGTAAAAATGAAATGCATTCTTTGAGTTCACCAAATAAGTCATATTTTGAGAAGATTTGATCTTTTTTCATACTGATACACTCACCCAACTTACTTTCACCCTGGTGGTTTAATTTCAAATGCATTTGAATTTATTCGAACATCACATCAATCCATCATCATGCTTTTTGTGCCCTATATTTTGGAATCGTATTCCGTTTTATATATGTTGGAACCCCTGACGGTTAGGATTCTCAGCCTTATAGCTCACCTACCATACTGGGTAAATATTCTGAAGGACATCAGAGGACACTTCGTGTTTGGCCCCATGGTTTGGAATATTGTCAGTGGTTGGCCCCCTTTTTCATGATCTTATTTCAGTGTAATGTGATGAAAATGTAATGTTTCAAATTTTAACAATATTTATCCTCTATCATTACTCCAACCTAATTGTGTTCCAAATTTTAGGTATCACAATACACACTTTTCATTCTTATTAAATTAAAAATTACTATAGTACCCCTTGAATTTTTTTATTTGTGTGCTAGAGAATGCTGAAAATGGGAAGTTTGGCTATTATAAGGACACTATTTTCTAACTAATGTTACCTTATTTTTTCATAGACAGTAGGAGGGGTCTTCCAGACCTTCAACTTCTGGTTATTGGTTTTCACTCTCGTATACAAGGTGAATGGTTATGTCGTCATCCCTTGTTTCAAAAATCGAGTATGACCCACATGATCATAGAGATTGATTGCTAGTTATTTCACAGATACAGTTGATATGTTGTAATAGAATTAGATAACAAGACTTGTTAATGAAACAACAATAAGAAAGAAATAATGAATGTATGTTAGTGAGTTTGGGTGAATTACAACCCCCATGCATTGGCCCCTCCAATATATGGTTTGACCTCTTTAATGGAGCGTCCCAGCTCCACCATTCTCTGGATTGTGGCCTCTAAGATTTGATGTCACTTTCTAAGACCCCACTCATCTTCAATGGTTATGGGGTGCAGTTCATTGGCCATGTTTCATGCCCAATCTTCATCAGCTTGTATGTAAGCCATCTATTGGGATGCTCGCCTCATCTTCTCCTCGACCTCTACAAATTGTGCCTTCAATCACTGATTGTGTGTCAATGAAAGAGAAGTGATCAATAACATTCACCCTCAAGTGTTGTATTTATTATTCATCCTCATAATGTTTCTTAATATTGACAGACTTTATCCACTTCTAGCTGACATAGAGGCTATGATTATATTCCTTCATTTTCCTCTCCATGTAATCTAGAATGAGCATATGAGGGCATCTTGAATCTAATCTTCCATTTCATAGTTAACACAGCTTGGAATTAAGTATCTCTATCTGAATTTCCCACTTTACTTTTTTGGGGTCCTTGATGAAGCTAAGGATCAGTTTGCATGACCAAAGACAGATATCCTTGATATCATCCTCCTCATATGTGGTCTCACCCTGCTCTTTTTGGTCTGCATGTTCATATTTTGGGAATATCTCCAAGAATTCCTCAGTAGGGTCTACCTATGGTTTCCCATTAGATAGGTAGGGATTCATATCATGTGATTGGACATCATTGTCAGATTCCACCTCAATAACTTCTAGTTCAATCCCACCGGTCACTCCACCTGTGGCCATAGATTCTGTGATTTGTTTAGATTGGGTCTCCATTTACATGATAATCAACGGTCCACTTAAGAGAGTAGATCTAGGTTCCCCATCCATTCTCCCTAGTATGGCCCACGACATTTGAAGAACTATTTAGATAGAAATACACTAATGTCAGTTGGACTGGTTTGGTGGAAAACATTACAGATTCTGTGAGAAAGAGGGATTAAAAAGATTGAATAATTGGTCTCACCCTTGAGTTTCTGTCATCGAAACCCCAGGATGTGACAACCCATATATGGTTAGAATAATCAAAGGTTTTGGAAGGGTCGCTATGGTTAACGCAAACCTTATGGATTATGTTCTCAACATCATCCCAGGCATAGAACCCAAAGCTAAATCTATAGTTGTGCGAGAATGAGATTTTATATAAGGTTATCCATCATAGGAGACATGTCCGTTGAGAAATCATAGATACCCTAAGTATGTGTCTTGTGGAATATTTTGAATTTTACCTCATGAGCCATAGAAAACGCATCCAACTCTGAGGTTGAAACCTCACATTTTCCCAATGTTCTCCCTCTGTTAGCCTCTTCTCCCTAGGAGGATCCCTCAAATTCTATATGCAATAGAAAACAGTCCCATAACTCAGTAGAAAACAGTTGGGGTGAGATTATTTGATTGAGCAATAACTTCACCCAGTCCCTCATTAGAGATGGATTACCCCAAGAATTCATTAAGACCTCCATATCTATGATATATTGCTCACTATCCTCATAAGACACCTATAATCTGTCCTTGTAAGGTCCAATATCTGAATGATCCATCCCATGGTGGATGAGTCGATCCCACAACTGGGGAATACTGAGAAATTGACTATTGATGTCTGAGGTGTCCCGTTCTATTTGAAAAATAGTATCCTCATGCATTTCTATGTGATGCAACCAATTCCTATGAACTTATGTGGATATTAGGTTTAACCTCCTTTGTTTCTTCCCTTCCTGACAGCTCTGCTCATCCGGGAACTCCGAGTCTTTCACTACTATTTTCCCCCCTCTTAGTGCAGGCCCAAGAGTTGTTTCACTTGTCACTTCCACAACCCCACCACTACAGAATTTTCCTGTTATTTTCTAACCCTGACCTCCAGGTTGAGGAGGAACCTCATCATCAGAATGACCGGTTTTTCACTTCAACATTTTACCCGGGTAGGCTGCCTCCCAGATCATGGCATATTCTTTGACTGTCTCATAGATAGCTGTGGGAATAGGTAGCTCATTCTACATTTTTCCATCCTCCCACAAGAAACATGTTCTACATATGACTCTTCATGCACTGATGATACTCATGGCATACCCCTAGGTAGACTTTAGGGTTCAATCCATGCATGCACTGGAAATTCCTCATAAATCGGTGTGGGATATATAGCACAGAGATGGGATTGCAGTTGACCTGTGCTATCAGAACTCCACCTTGGAAGGACAGAAGAAAGGAATAATGCTCCGCCGTTACCTGGATGTCATCAGTGAATACCCATGTCTGTAGCTGAAATAGATGGAAGTTGAATTCGTCTTCCTTCCAACTGTTGTTCAACACTACCAATGGAGTCAGTTTGGCTTGAAAGCTCCACATGGCATTCAAGATGGATGGTTGGAAGTCTGACCCAAGTGCAGAAATTGGGTTCAAATATTCATAAATGACCATGTGTTCCTCTATACATCCAACGAAAAAGTAGAGTGCTTTGTACACCCTTTGTGGCTTCTTCCCCTCACCGAGGTGCCACAACACCTTGTACATTTTCTCAAGCACCGAGATCCCAATGGTTGAAACATTCCGCCATCTTTAGCATGTATTCCATAAGAAATGTGATCGGTCATATTCTCATGTTGGTATCTATGAAAGGAATCATTCGTCCACAAATAAGTGGGTAGATAATTACATCCAGCATAACAACCAGTTTCTGATCAATGTTGACATTGTACCCCCATAGCTTCCGTTGGCTATCCCACACAATTATCCAGTAAGAATTTTCTTTTCTATGATCAGCTCCCCTGGTATAGGTGGGTGTCCTTATAGGTATCTTATATGGCTCCTCCTAACCTTCTACATCATGATTTTATATGATGTTTATGAAACATCATAACCACAACATGAAATGGACATCTAGCACCGATTGATTTTCAGTGCCCAACACCATGTCCATCTATGCCATTTCCTGTCATGGTATCTACTATAGATCCTCCTGTAGGGAGGAAATAATCTTATATCTCCCCTATAATGTGAATCCCTAAGACCTAATTGAGGTCCCATAGGCCGATACTGACCTCCTTGTGATGAAGATAAAAGGTGTTGGTCCTCAACGACCAACTACTTAACCACTATTGTATAATGTGTTTCGGCTGGTTGATATGAAATTTGGAAGACCACACAACTTTATACTAGCATACCAACCTCATCTGTTCCCAAAAATCCTCATAGGATGTGCAAACCCAATAGGCCCATCCCCAATAATCCATGACGTTGCCACCCTGTCCTAGGTCCCAATTATCGGCACACCCCTTCTTTGGGATATATAAGGCTTCCTTGAGGATGGTGTGGTAACTTGTGTGAGATACCTATAGATCCATCACCATCCCATCAACATTGATTACATTCCTGTATAGGCATCCAACATTTATAGGCATTTGTTCTGCCCTTGTATGACCATCGGCAGCCCAGAACCACGGGCGCTGACATGGCGTACTCTGGAACCAGTAAGCTGGTTCATCCTTACATTCTTTAGGGATTATAGATTAATCCCTAAGACTAAAACCATACATTTGTTGTATCTTGAAAATGAGTAAGTCCTTTTTCTATTTTGATAGTAATTCAACTAGGGAGTTGTGATTAGAAATGATTTTCACATATTCTATGATCCCTAGATAGTTCGCCATCTCTTACCTTTGACAAGCACCAACAAGGACATACCGAGAATATTCTTGGATTTATGTTCCATCCCAAAGACATTTGAATTTTTATTTCAGGGTCACAAATCATTATTGTAGTTCATGATTGTATAGACAAATTGTAGAGCTATCTCACAGAGCGCGTTTGCAAAATTGAGACTCATGGAGTGCAGGGTCATCCATCCTAAGGACTCATAGAGAATAATGACTCATAGAAAGAATTAACTGAGTGTTGGAGATTCAAAAATGAAGAGATAAAAACACATGATCACAAGGAGATATGAAGACAAATGATATTTCATCATGCGCTATTTTAAGGTGACAACACCATGGGCTTCGTGGCACTCTTTTCGGAACTGAGCATCATGGAGATCTTGGCCGCATCAAGATTCATGGCACTCCTGGTCGCAGAAATATTCACAGAGCACTCAACCCACGCTCCAGCTATCCGAATCATGACCCCACATCACAATCAGACTAATTTTGATGATATATACACATAATTCAACACTCATTTTCTCCTTGACTCTCATTCTCAGGGGGAATTTTTTTGGCGAAAAAATACAAGCTTTGAAATAAATCATCGAAGGAACACGAGAGGTTTCCAATAAGGGACACCCCATGCAGCTCATCTGCGAAGCCTTTGGCACTACGAAGCCATAATGCCGTCTGGATGATTCCTCTAAGACTACCATGGAGGAAGTGACATAATGCTATATGAGTGTGAGGAACTTGATGGGAGTCATGAGCCTCCTCAACCTCCATAGAGGATGTGACTAACTCCTCTATGAGTATGAGGAACATAACTAGAGTGGAGATACCTTTTGAACACCATAGAAGAAGTGAAGGACTCATTTATGAGTACAATGGACAAGGCGGATTGAACTCTAGTTTCTATGTCCATGTTTCTTCATGGAACACCCTCATCACATCGATCCCACTGACACCTATAAATAATCATCTCCCCACACTATAAGAGATCGTCCCCTAACCATTATCCTTATGAATTCCCAATTCACAAAGAATCAATTTCTCTTTGATTTGTTGAAAAAATGAATCTTCTTTGGTATTTGAGAATTGTGAAACAACTTTTCCTTTTCTCCATATTACATCCGATTTAATTGGGGATGCCTTTTGCAAATCCTTTTTCCATTGTGAAGGATGGAGATCCCTTTGGGTACTTGGAACATCATGAAGCACTCAATCATCGTGAAGAACCCTCCAGGAACAAGTAGACTTTACACCTAGGATGAGAAACTATGCTTGAGTAAGTACCATCCTTCACAAATCCCCTTCAATTCATGAAGAACCCAAGCTTCGGGAAGTCCCTCTAAGTGATATTTTTTTTCTTATCAATCCCTCTCTCGTTCAGCATGTTAGGCTTTTACAGCGTGATTTCAGGATCAACCAATCAGTGCTTCATGTTGTGTTGCCCTACAACATGATTCTTCTCATAGGAATGCTAATGAGTATTGCTTCTTCACATATCCAATCTAACATGGACCCTCCAATGGATCACTCCACATCCCCATTAACCCATAAAAATACTGGTGATTCCCCTTCACCAAGGGTTAAAACAAGTCATTTATTTATGTCCTTGGGGTGAGGAGTAATTCATCATCATTAGAGCTATAAGACAATAAATTTACAAGAAACCCTACTTCCAAAACACACGACATTAAAATATGATCACATCATCAGTGATAATCCCAAGAGAACTATGAAGAGGATAGGCACTAGTGCCCTCTCACTCCACATCTTCTACTGTGTTGTGTTTCCATGTGCACCTCAGGTGGCCATTGTGTAATCCTTAACACTCCTTCATTTGGTGATGCATGTATGATGGCCATATCCACCTCATACATCTAGACCCCAACTTGGTATTCCCTCATAGAGTAAGTCCCAATCTTTCTTTCCTTGGGCTTCCAACCACACATAAGCGCATGCCTCCTCTCTAGGTCACTAACCATGCATAATCACTTCCCCAAACCATGAGGACAACACTTTTTGTGATGTGATCATCATGTATTTTTTTCCTATTGATTCTTACACCAATATTGACACACATGGGATAAAAATAGGAATCGATCGCGACAACCTATTTGCGCCACTAACCATGCGTAAAACCTGATCCCCTCTCCACTGAACTACATGGACATTGACCCTTTCCTTTTTCTGAGCATGGTACGTATGAAGCTTCCTCGAGATTTAATCCCATTACCCATTGGGTTTGAATTCTTCACATTGTTTCACCCTCATCCTACATGACGTTAACGTATATTCCCCTTCCATCCTGCTTGACATAAAAAATATGATTTCGAACTACATGGGTTTTGATTCGTGCCTCCAAGACATGGTATGTAGGAAACCACCTGAATGTTCCACCCCAAACACTTGTAAGATTCATTGACCCATTTTATGGGCCCACATCCTTGGTCCACCCATTAGTAGTGTTAGAAAAGTTCATGGGCAACTAACCATACATAATTCCCAACATGTAATCAGGTTGTTTTCCTTTATGTACACCCTAACACTATGACCCTTTTTCCAAACTACGTGGACTTTGATCTTTTCCCTTTTTGAGAAAGGTATGTAGGAAGCCTCTCCGAGGTGAAATCCCAACACGCATCTCCAACATCCCATGCTGATCATTCTCTCAAGACTTTCGGTTTCCGGAAGATCATGCCATAACCTATTGGTTCCATTTCATTTCATGTGCCCTTTCATGCGTCCATTCTCACTGTCATGACTTTTCCCCCTTGTTTAGTGTCGTGACTAGCCCAATCCTGCCTCCCAAAAGTCCAGGTGATGGAGACTAGCACCAGAGGCATTATCACATGAGTGGGAAGAATTTTCTTGATTACAAGTATGCATGCACACATACACAACCATGTCCCAAAATACCTAGAAAGGAAAACATGCATGCCACTAAAAAACTACTGAGTAAAGGTACAAGATATAAATAAAATCAGCTATAATACAAGCCTTATAAAAGACAAAATAAAAATAGGAATTCCCAAATGGTCACTGGAAGACATACGCAGAAGAAACCCACCTGATGGGTAAGTATAGATAAGCTGTCGAATGCCTTAGAAGCATGTCACTTGCCAGATCTCACTAGGCACCACACGGTCCTACGACAAGAATTCCTTCATCAATTCACTAGTTTTATGTACTAGACACAACACATACAGAGAAATCCTGTGAAGGGTTGAGTAACAAAATACACAGTAGGGCCCAACCTATAACACCCTAAAATTTTATGAGAAATATTCGTTTTAATTTATTTTATGTCTTCTTTTGTATGCTACACCAAGATTAGATTGCGGTATAATCAACACCATACCAGATTTTATTATACGCAAACACAATTCTTGGCTTGTGTTGCACTCAAGAGTGACCTTCCTCGATAGCGTGTGTTGTAGGCAATACTGAGTTTCACTAAACAACAATATATTGTTATAATATTATTATGAACTAGCCATTATGAATAGTAGTAACTATATTTTAAATAATATGACATTATAATTCATGTTACACATATTGTAGAAATTGGTATGAGAACCAAATAAAATGTTCATGTAAAATAGGTATTTTTCAAAAAAATAGAGTTTTACCGCCTTTTGATGGCGCACCCACTTTATATCTAGTTTTTTAAATGTTTATATGTTCAATTTGACAAAATAAAATTCTTCTTTGGAATCATGATATAAAAATTCACTTTGGATAAATTTTTCATATTATTCTGATAACTTTTTTATTTTAATGAATAGTAAAAACACAATATATTTTAATTAAAAACAACTTTTTTCATCGTAATAATTTATATGGTTAAATTATAATATTGAATGGTTTCAAAATATAAATAGAATATTTTTTTTCCATTTTATATAATATAAGTAATTATAATTTATTTTACATTGAATTCATAGGTAAAATCATTTCAATTTGTTTGCAATGTTTTTACTTTTAAAACAAATTTTCTTAAGAATGGGATAAATTTTTATTTAATTTTTTCAACATCTGTGATTTTAATTTGGAGAAATTGATTCCATATTTGGAATCAATAGGTCCAGATTATGTTAATAGGATATTTTTTATTTTTGGGCAATATGAATAGTAACTACGGTAATTTTGTTTTACCATAGTTAAAGATAAATCTGGTAATTAAGGATAAATATAATATTATAAAATTACCCTAACACTTTTATTAATATAAATTGATGATTATATTTCGCCCTAAGGAATATTTGGGTCGAAATGGAATCCATTTAAACCCACATGGATTTGATTAAGACCTCTAATTTATTTTATTTTAAAGCTAGTGAAATATGTCTCACTAAAACATTAATAAGTAAAGTATTTTTAATATAACATTATACAGAATACAAATTCTATTATAAATACTCATTTGAAAGATAAAATGTTTATATTTTTTATGGTGACTTATTTGAAATTATTAAGAAATATTTAATTACCTTAATATCTTATACATTAATGATTCAGAAATTATTTACTTAGTGAAGAAACAATAATATAGTTTTTATTAATGTAATAATACCAGTCAAAATGAACAAAAAACTCGATCAAAACTTATTTATCGGTTATATCAATACCATAATCATCCATGGGTCTACCTGGGGACCATTTGGATCCATATAAATGATATTATGACATTTATATTATTTTATTTTAAATGATGTCAATGTTGTCACTTTCATAATTTAATAAATATAACAATTTATATGTTGTTATTTTAAGATGATAAATTAGAGTAAAAGTATTATTATGAAATATATTATATTTATATTCATAATAGTATTTTTTTTAATTTTTATGCAAAAAATAAGTATATTAAATAATTATACAAAAATGTTCTAATAATTATTTCATTAAGGGAAATATCAAAAAAAATCTTTTAAAAATAATAAAATAAATATTATATGAAATAATTAATGTTCCCCAAAAATTTTCTAGATTACTATGACATGTTTGGAGTCTATTATATAATTTTGTCTGAATATATCCTCGGTTTGGATTTTATTTAAATTCAAATAAATGTATAGTGTCAAAATTATCACTATTGTTATTTTATAGAAATATCATATTATTAAATTGTTCAAAAATCACAAAATTATTTAAAAATTATTAATTGAAATTTTTATTGTCCAAAATTTCATGAAATACCCAAATAAGGATAATTCAAAACACATAAGTAATTATTTATAATTTCCACATATAAAATTAACTAGATTAAATAAGGATAAATCATGTTGATAAGGTTTAAACTAAATTTCCAACATGTCTAAATTTTATTGGTTGATGAGATTAAAACCCTATATAATCTAATATTCTGATTTGAGTCATTTTTCATGTTTTTATGTGGGGTTTTAATTTATATTAAATTAATATTTTGAGGTTTCCAAAGCTGCCCCTCTCCTCCCTTATAAAAGGGAACATGCTCCCTCTCCTCTTCAGAAATATTTAACCCTACAAGCTCGGCCAACACCAGACCATTCCACTTATACACTTTCATAGAAACCTAATATAGGACCTGGTATTCTTCAAAGACCAACTTTAGTGACTTAAGAGGAGGTTAAGTGAAGGTGCGTCGAAAAAGAGGTGATCTCTTCTACCAATTATTCCAAGTTCCGTTATTCTTCTACTTCTTCTTCTTTAGTTGTTTCATTATAATGTAATAACATAAGTATAACTAATATAATTATATGTTATTATAAATATTAAACAACCCCATTTCACCTTCTTTCCATCCTATGGAAAATGAAATCACCGCGCGTGCGTATGTATGGAATACCGTCTCCACGCCGTGGTGTAATCTGTTTTCAACCACCACCTTACTTGGATGTGTGTAATTGTTTAAAGAATAAATATATATGGTTATTATAACATCATACTGATTCTGAGATATTATATTATCCACTCTAATTCATTAAATATTTATGGGAACAATATCATTGCTCATGCATACGTAAGGATTATCGTCTCCACGACGCGATGAGATTAATTCTCCATGTTAACCATTTAAGAATAATTATAAAGTATATATAATGAATAATAATGATATATATTACATAATAATGCTATTGGATTTATATATATATATATATATTTCATCTACTTACTTGCATTAAAGTCAATAAGGAAACAAAAACAGTGTTCATGCGTACGTACGGCCAACCGTCTCCCTGAACGGTGTGTTTCATTTCATTTATCTATCTATTATATATATATATACTGAATATATATGATATATATATATCATGTTTTACATTACGGAAGTAATTAAATCATGATATAATTAATAATAATATCAATAACAACAACTCCAAACACGTACGATAAATGAAACAATTTTCCCTAAAACGTTGTTTTAACATAGAATGGAAAAAAGAAGGGGAAATATAAAGTCATAAGTGAATCATATATGATATAATAAATGTTATTATGGTTCTATTACAAGTTAATTATATGTTTAAACCATCTATATAGGAGTCTCGGACACATACGGTCGAAATTGGACATAAGGTAAGGGATTATTATTCCAATCTCATTCTTATCCGGGATTGTTTATTCGTAAGTATTTACTGGGGTTATTGTTATCATTCGTGTCCAGGATTTCTAAAAATGTTTTCATTTATGTATAAAGTCTTTTTTAACCGTTTTTTATATTTCTCACATGGACGGATGGAATCTTTCTTTTTTTTACCATATGAGAAACTTTTTGAATTTTCCTGCAAAAGTACGAGGAGAATGTTTTTTTACTTATACGACATGAATTGATTTTTACAGTTTCATTACTACTAATTTTCATGAAGATTCCTCTAAATGATTCCGTGAATTTTTTCAAAAAATCCTTTTCTTTTAAAATTGAATAGAATTTTGTGAAATGAAAATGATTTTGATGAAGAAAGGATATTTTCCTCAAGAATTCATTTCAAGTGTTTTGTCAAAACTATTTTACATCTAGTATGAAATTATTTAGTATGATTATGTTCCAAGTATAATTTCTTTATTATTTCCATGTATTGATTATTCTTATGATGAAATGATATCCAATTTTTTTATATGGATTATGTTATGATGGGATGATGTTTAAGAAACCCATTTTATTCTTTAGGTTATGATGAATGATTTATGTTTATTTTGTGGTAAAAGTAAGAATGATTTCATTATGAGATGGGTGGGACCTATATCTCCCTCCAATTCATTGGGTAAAGATTTATATCTCTTGAGATAAACATGGATGGAACGACAAGTTAATCGAGTTCAGTGATACAGGACTAGAACGAGGAGTGAACTCGATTCGGTAAGGGACTTTGTCCACTATAATGGTCTTGGAAGCAATGCCTTGGCTACTATGGAAATAATATCACCTGCTTAATGGATTTCCATAATTAAATTTTTTATTCCCCATACTATTTTACCATGATAGATGTTTCATTATGATCTATGCCTTACATACTACCATGTTTTATTCAATTGCTCAAGATTTTGATGTTTAATCATTACGTTCATGTTTTTAAATTCAAATGTATATGGTTTGTTTTATTTTATCCATGATTAACCTTATTGAGAATTTGAGCTCACCCTTTAAATTTTTTCTTTTCCCTAGGATTTAAAGAAATTTTTTAGGTAAGAAAACTAAAAGGGGGAGATTTTTGAGGGAGATGTTGAAGATCTTTCACCATGATTAGAATATTATGTTCGGAGATTCAAAAGACACTAATCTAATACGGTCTTTGGGTTTATGTTTTTTTTCATGTATTAAGTATTCCACAAAAGTAATGTAATGTCTATGTACATCATGCTTTGGGTCCCTACAGTTGGTATCAGAGCGAATGTTTAGTCAACCTTTGGAAACTAGGATGCGAAAACGTTACTGAGATCCCTAGAGATATTTCTAAGGTATGTCTAGGGATTTCCCTAAGGATAAGTATAAGTATAGGTTATAGTCCTAGAATTATGGTAAAGATCATATCATTAAACCTAGGATCGCATATATTTAAGGTACACCCCCTTTACTATGTTGTTTTCCTAGAATGATGTTTTCCTCTCACACTATTCTTTTTAGGTTTTCAAAAATTTCTGGAAACAGGAAGATTCATTTTAATGTAGAATATGATGGGCAATGGAATTATATTATTCATGAGCTACCAAATGAAATGGTATTTGGAAGGAAAAACATCGTTATAATGATTAATAAGTACTCTCATAATATGATCGATAATCTCAACTCTGGTAAGATTCTTGACTCAACTAATAAAAGAAAGATGGAGTTTCATGATGATCATAGAGGAAAGAAAGTTAAATTTCCCTCATGTGGGTCATGTGGGAAGAGGAATCAAGTAGAATATTTAAATGGAACCGGAGGATGCTTTGGGTGTGGAAAAGACGGAAACAAAGCTATTAATTGCAATGGAAAAGGTTCAGTTAACAAAATGGACATGGATAATTGTAAGACATCAACAATGGTTAAATGTTTTAAATGTGGAATGTATGTGAATTATGAAAACCAATTCCCTAAGGGAAAATCTCATGAAGATAATCACCACAGTCGCATGGGTAGTATTTATGTTGATGATGATGAAGACACTAAAAATTATATATGAGATGAAAGAAGTGTTGAGGAATAAAATGATGAATCTTGGTAAGTGGTTTGAGAAGGTAGTGGAATGATTGCATGTTTATCAAGAATAATGTATGGTACTATGGAAAAAATAAGAATCTAAGGATTGTTACATTGTCTTCTTTCCATTAGTTTTTGAAAGTATATGATGAAAGGTACCGGTAACCATGAAAATTGAATGAAATATTTTTGGAAAGCAGATGATATGAGAATAATGAAGGGATAATGAGAAAATAATATGTTTGATAGTATAAATGATCTCATTACTGATAAAAGGACAACGTGATATCATGGTTTGAGTATATAGAAATTTTGGGATTTTGGTATGTGGAACGAGTTACCTTTTGACAGAATTCATGTTTTCACTAAGGTTCTATGGTAATTTATCTTTCAAGAGAATACATGATTAAAGAATTCACATATTTGGAATGTGATCCACAAGATTTATCTTATGATATATGGGCGATAAATGATGGTATTCGCGTTCTTGTTATGTGACCCTTCCAGTAATAGTTTTATTTATACTACGATATTGGACAAATGTATTTTGGATAAGTCTAATGATTGGAATGGATTATGTTGGAAATCATATAGTATTGTTTAAGGCTAGAACTTTTTTCGATATTATTTCTTTAATGTTATAATATTGTAGTTTTAGAAAAAGGAACACATGCAAGATAGGTGACAACCCATCGCGTCGGACAAGGTTATGGGAATAGAACCCTCAACCAAAGTGTTATAGGCCATTATCACCTACCACAAGCCTACAGGAAGTCCATGGTTATTATAAACTAGTTTTATTTTATTATGTAGGATGATAAATGAAGTATAAGTCCATTTTTGGAACCATATACGATTAATCTCACCATCGGTGGACTTATGTATATAACTTTTGCTAACCATATTTTTTAGAGAGAGGGAATTACCTATAATTCTATTGCATGATCAGCTCACACTTCACAGAAGACAAATTCAACTTCATTTCTTTAAGATATGAAGTGGAAACTGTTCAAGGCACAAAGAATAGTGAGATTGGACCAAAATCAAGTAATTATTTCTTTTAATTCAAAAATTCTTCAAAATTAGGGAAATGGTCTTTAAAACCAAAAATGTTGTCCTAGTGCCCTTATATCTGAAGAATCAGATGGTACCTCAGATCATCACAAATTTATGGCTTTGTGATTGTTGGCTTTTTCATAGACATGTACTCTACCACTCTCTATCAAAACTTGAGGGTTAGATTTCTCTTCCATATCCATATTTTAACCTATGTTCTCCAATGAGGAAACCCAGTGATGAGTTAATTTGGGTAACCATTATGTTTCATACTTTAGTTTTTAAAATTATGTTTTAGTATTCCTCTTTACAATGTGGGTTTCTATGAAAGAAACTTTCAAGTAGTAAACCATTTATAACCCCCGACAAATTTCGAGGGAAAAATTTTATGAGCAAGATTCTTTTTAATTTCGTTGATGTCTTGTGTTGTACACTACACCATGATTAGATTGCGCTATACACAACATCGTACTAGCTTATAGTATATGCAAACACTATTCTTGGATTGTGTTGTACGCAAGAGCGACCGTCCTCGATAGTGTGTGTTGTACGCAATACCGAGTTTAACTAAATAACGATATATTGTTATAATATTATTATGAACTAGACGTTATGAATAGTTGTAAAAACATTTTGAATTTTATTATATTATAATTTATCATACACATATTATTGAAATTGGTATGTGAAAAAAATAAATTTTTAATGTAAAATAAGTAGTTTTCAAAAAAAATACAGTTTTACAGCCTTTTGATGGTGCACCCACTTTAAATCTAGTTTTTGACATGATTATATGTTCAATTTGTAAAAATAAAATTCTTATTTGTATTTAGAATATAAAAATTTACATTGGATAAGGTTTTCATATTATTTTGATAGCTTTCATATTTTAATGAATAGTAAAAACATGCTACATTTTAATTAAATACAACTTTTTTTCATCATAATAATTTATATGGTTAAATTATAATATTGAATGGTTTAAAATAATAAATATAATAAATTTTTACCATTTAATATAATTTATGTAAATATCATTGATTTTACATTGAATTCATAGGTAAAATCATTACAATCTTTTGCAATGTTTTAACTATTAAAACTCGTTTTCTTAACAACAAGATTATTTTTAAATTAGTTTCTGAAGCTTCTGTGATTTGAATTTTGAAAAATGGATTCCATATTTAAAATTAGTAGGTCCTAATTTTGTTAATAAGATACTTTTTATTTTTGGGCACTATGAATAGTGACTACGGTAAATTTTATCTACAGTAGTTAAAGGTAAATCGGCTCATTAAGGGTAGATATAATATTATGAAACTACCCAAACACTAGTATTAATGTAATTGGATGACAATATTTATTCATAAGGAATATTTGGGTCGAAATGAAATCCATTGGAACCCACTTGGATCTGATTAAGACCTTTAATTTATTTTATTTTAAAGAAAGTGAAATATGTCCCACTAAAACTTCAATAAGTAAAGTATTTTTAATATAATGGTATACAGTATATGAATTCAATTATAAATAGTAATTTTAAAGAAATTTTTTTTATTTGTAATGGTAATTTATTTGAAATTATTAATAAATATTTCATTGCCTTGATAGCTTATACATTAATGATGTAGAAATTATTTACTCAGTGAAAAATCAATAATATAGTTTTTATTAAAGAAATAATCCCAATAAAATGGCCCCAAAACTTGGCCAAAAATTATTGGTCGAGTATATAGATACAATAAGCATCCAAGGGTCGACTTGGGGACTTTTTGGAGCCGTATAAAATAGATTAAGACATTTATATTATTTTATTTTAAAGGATGTCAAAGTTTTCACTTTTATAATTTAATAAATACAACAATTGTTAGGTTATAATTTTAAGATGATAAATTAGAGTAAAAGTATTATTATAAAATATATTATATTTATCTTCATCATAGTATTTTATTTTGAATTTTTATCCAAACAATAAGTATATTAAATAATTATACAAAAATGCTGTAGTAATTATTTCATTAAGAGAAATATCAAACAAATGGTTTTAAAAATATTAAAATAAATATTATATAAACTAATTAATGTTCTCCACAAATTTTCTAGATTAATAATACATGTTTGGAGTCTATTAAATATTTTGGTTTGAATATATCCTCTCTATTTTTTCATTTAAATTCGTATAATTGAATAGTGTCAAAATTAACAGTATTGTTATTTTATAAAAATAACATATTATTAAATTGTTTAAAAACCAAAAAAATATTTAAAAATTATAAATTGAAATTTATATGGTCAAAATGTCATAAGTTACCAAATTATGGATAATTCACAACACATAAGTAATTATATATAACAATTTAAAATTTAGAATATTATCAACACAAATAAAATTAAAAGGATTAAATAAGGATAAATCATGTTGATAAGGTTTAAAATAAATTTCAAACATGTCTAAATTTTATGGGTTGATTAGATTCCAATAGTATCTCATCTAATATTCGTATGTGATTCATTTTTGAAGTTTTTATGTGGGGGTTAAATTTATATTAAATTAATATTTTTGAGGTTCCGAAAGGTGCCCCTCTCCTCCCTTATAAAAGGGCACCTCCTCCCTCTCGTCTTCACAAAACTTTGAGCTATAAAACTCGGCCAAACCCTGCCCATTTCACTTCTACACTTTCATATAAACCTACTAGAGGTCATGTATTTCTTCAATGAACACATTTAGTTCCCTAAGAGGAGGTTAAGAGAAGGCGTGTCGAAGAAGAGGTAATCTCTTCTAACGATTCTTTCAAGTTTCATTATTCTTTAAATTTTTCTTAATTAGTTGTTTCATTATAAATTAAGTACATAATTATAACTAATATACTGATTTGTTATTATAAATATGAAACAACCCCAATTTAGCATCTATCCACCCAATAGAAAATGAAATCATCGCGTGTGCGTACGTACGGAATACCATCTCTACACTGTGGTGTAATCTGTTTTTCCACCACTATCATAATTGGATGGGTATAATGGTGTAAAAAATAAGTATATATGGTTATTATAACATCATACTTATTCTGAGACTTTATATCATCCACTCCAATTTCATTCAATAATTATGGGAACGATATCATCGCTCGTGCGTACGTACGGATTACCGTCTCCACAATGCGATGAGATTCATTCTCCATGTTAACCATTTAAAAATAATTATAAAGTATATATAATGAATAATAATTATATATATGACATAATAATGCAACTAGATTTATGTATATGTATATATATTCCATATAGTTACTTCCATTCAAGTAAATAAGGAAAGGAAAACAATGTTCATGCGTACGTACAACCTACCGTTTCCACGAACGGTGTGTTTCATTTCATTTATCTATATATTATATATATATATATATACAGAGTATATATCATATATAAATCATGTTTTACATTCTGGAATTATGTAAATCATTATATAAGTAATAATATTATCAAGAACAACAAGTCCAAACACGTACGATAAATGAAACAATTTTACCGAAAATGTTGTTTTAACAAGGAATGGACTAAATAACGTGTAATATAATGTCATAAGTGAATCATATATGATATCATAAATTTTATTTCGGTTCTGTTACAAGTTAATAATATGTTTAAACTCACAATATAGAAGTCTCAGACACATACGGAAGAAATTGGACATAAGGTAAGAGATAATTATTCCAATCTCGTTCTTATACAGGATTGTTTATTCGTAAGTATTTACAGGGGTTATTATTATCATCCATGTACATGTTTTCTAAAAATGTTTTCATGTATGTTTAAAGTCCTTTTTACCCATTTTTGACTTTTACCACATGTTATGGAAGTAATCTTTGTTTTTTTTACCATACGAGGTACTTTTGGACTTTTCCGGCAAAAGTACGAGGAGAATGTTTTTTAATTAAACGACATGAATGGATTTTTATGGTTTCATAATGCCTAATTTTCATGAATATTCCTCTAAAATATTTTATGATTATTTTCAACAAAATTCTTTCTTTAAAAATTGAATGGAATTTTATGAAAAGAAAATGATTTTGAAGAAGAAAGGATATTTTTCACAAGAATTCATTTTAAGTGTTTTTTCAAAACTATTTTATATCTAAGATGAAATTATTTAGTATGATTATGGTTCAAGTATAATTTATCTATTTTTTCCATGGTTTGATTCTTTTTATGATGAAATGATATCCCTTTGTTTTATATGGATTTTTTTATGATGGGATGATGTCTGTGAAACCCATTTTATTCTTTGGTTATGATGAATGATTTATGTTTATTTTATGTCACAAGTAAGATTAATTTAATTATGAGATGGGTGGGACCTATATCTCCCTCCAATTCATTGGGTAATGATTTATATCTCATGAGATAGACATGGCTGGAATGTCATGTTAATTCGGTTCAGTGATACAGGACTGGAACGTGGAGTGAACTCAATTCAGTAAGGGACTTTGTTCACAATGATGGCCTTGGACACAATGCCTTTGCTACTATGGAAATAATTTCATGTGCATAATAGATTTCCACAATTACATGTATTATTCCCCATACTATTTTATCATGATTGATGTTCCATTATGATATATTTCTTACATACTGCCATGTTTTATGTCATTGGTAATGATTTTGATGTTCAAACATTACGTTCTTGTTTTTAAATTCAAATGTATATGGTTTGTTTTATTTTATCCATACATACCCTACATGAGCATTTGAGCTCACCCTTTAAATGTTTTCTTTTCACCAGGATTTAAAGAAAGGTATTATGGTAGAAAACAAAAATGAGGAGTTTTTTATGGGAGATGTTGAAGATCTTTTCCGATGATTAGAATATTATGTTCCTAGTTTCCAAAGACACTAAACTAATACGGTCTTTGGGTGTATGTTTTTGTCATGTATTCAGTATTCCGAAAAAGTAATGTAATTTCTATGTACGTCATGCTTGGGGTCTCTACACAACCACATGGACAGACCACATGAAATACACAGAACAATCCATAAATAATGATCATGAAAAAAGATTTCTCACACAAATATAATCTAATGTAAAGAAATAACGACTGTCATTCGTAACACTGAACACCTTAGATGGTTGAGGTACATATCGAAGATATATATCATGGGTCAGCTATGGCTCATAGAGAAACTTGTAGTTGATCCACACACGGTCACATGGAGCTGATCCCCACAGGGTTTCCATGAGCATATAGACACATGGTTTCTAAGAGATGATCCACACAGGTTCACGTTGTGCTAATCCACAAAGGGCCTCTAGGTGATGATCCAAATAGGGATTCTAGTAGATGACCCCCAAATTTTATCTTGTCTTTGGGTCTTAGCCAGCCATAAGATTACAACACATAACATAATGTATTTTTAGATAATGTACTCCTCATTCCATCGGTCATATCGTGACTACCAAGAATACTTAATTAATTTATGCCTAAATCGTTATCTTGTTGCAAGGGATACAACATTGTAGATGGCTCATAAATAGGAAGACGAACCTCATAGATATTGTTATTTTAGTAAACATGGGATGGTTGTGTTTGGGCCCAGTCCGACTCGGTCAGACTGACCCGACCAAATAGGATTGAGGGGTCCCACAGGACTCGACCATATTTGACCAACAAAATGTAGCCTAGTTTCAATATGGGCCAGCTCAGTCTAACCTAGCAAGTGAGATAGGCCCATTGGTCCTTGCTACAATTGACCTTGTTTGGTTGTGGGTCCAACCTACCAAGTCAGCCAACGACCTGGACTTATCCAACATAGCCCGCATTGGTGGACATGTTTTCTTTCCCTGACTGGTCCGTCCAGCGGCCCTTCTTTTTCCCACTGACTCGGCCCACTATAGAAGGCCAATTTACTCCATCCTGGGCCGCTCAACATCCATGTTTGTGTGCCTCAGCCCAACCCAAAAGGCAGGCTGGTCTATTCTAGCCCAAACTCTATGATAGAATCTGATTCGACACTCGAAATCCTAGCTCGCAAGGCGGGCTTGTTTGGCTACACACGACAGGTAGGAGCTAACGAGCCCACCTAGTCCCGCCCATGGTCACTGTACTGCATGGCAGGGGAGCCACGGTCCATACGGTACATTCCACTCCACCTGAAAAAACTGGTTAGTCATTTCCCATCCCTGCAAGCAGTCAATCTGATAATTGGTGGCTCCTACTTCAATTCCACAACCAGCTAGGGTCACGGCTTTGTCCCCTGCAGTGTGCCCTTCGGGCATGTCGGCACACGACTGTAGCCACCGTCGCAGGCTACCTCTAGTCACTGCAGGCACCTTCCACAAATCACCATGTCTGCTATGATGGTCTGTTTCTTGTTTTTTCTATGCCTCCGGATTACCCGGGTTTCCACCATCTCTGTTATGGAGTCAAAAACTCATTGTCGTTGTTTTGAAGGTGCGACCATGAAGAAGGCACATGGGAAGAGGCGGTGAGGCCTTTTTCGTGTCATCATGCACCCTCCGCAGAAGAGGTTTTAAAAACATGGGAGTGGAGGTTTATGATTCAAACAATATTCTAATCCTGGTGTAATTAATGATATAGAATAATACCCTCTTTCATGAACAAGAGACCCAAGAATCAACATGTTCATGGGTTGATCCTCATTTGTTGTTTTAGAAATAAGTACGAGGAATTAAAACTTCAATAATTAAACTCGTGTTTGGAGAAGGTTCTTCATTATTTCCAATCCATTCGAATCCATTGGCATTCTTCGATCTCTAATCCTAGATCTATTCCCTAATGCATCATCACTGCTTTCTGATTCACTATTGTTCTTCATTGGAGAGAAATCCTATGAAAACCGTCAGAGAAATTCCATCTTGGATTCTCCAACCCGTTGTCTCATTAAAAGAGAAACATGTCTCATTTTTTCTGTTACACTATTTCATCACATCATTACATTGTTTTATTTATGAAATAGAGTATCCAGTGCACTCTAGTTAAAGATTCACTGTGTTGTTTCACTTGTGGAATGAAATAGTTGGCTCATAACAACATTGCAGTGAAAAAATTCATTGGAATAAAAAAATTTGTAAAAGTTTTTTTCGTAAAACATCTGAAAATTAATGTTTTCCCTCAAACCGCACTGCTGGTGGTTCGTTCCATTCTTAGATAATGTTGTCGTTCCAAATGTAACGATACCATAGGATTTTCAATTCGGGTACATGTTTAGATGCTTCCAAAATAGAACAATCTCTCCATTTTAACTCTCTTAGAAAAGTTCAAAAAACTATATTTCACTCTTGACCCTTTCTAGTCTAGGTTATGCTCCACCAAAGTTTATAACGTCCACAATATCTCAATATTACTCTCGGATTTCCAATCCCAGTTAAGATTTATGATTTATAAGGATTTGAAAAGAAAATAATTTTTTATTTCATTATTTTATTTACGGAAAAAAACTAAATTCTACTGTTAGCCCGCGCAGGCCAATTTTAGGATCAGCCTAATGAAAGACTACTATCACGAGCTCAAAATTTGGCCTCATATTTTCAATCAGATTCACCATTTTCGAGTTATAATAATTTGAAAAATAAAATAAATGTATTTAACTATTGTATTTGTGGATATTCCATTTTTAGGTTTTCTCAACAGAGGCCTCCACCAAATAAAATTAAGTCACGCCTAGAGAAAACCTGCCATCCTAAACGCAGTGATGCCCTCATATTTCTGATCTGGATACCCATTTACGAACTATTCTGGTATTTTAGGAAAACTTCTCACTTGTTCTATTTAAAACATTACATTTTTTTAAATTATTTAGGGCACCCTAGGCCTTGGAATCTCAAGTTGTATTAGATCATGGTCTTGAAATAATCCCACATAATTTTTAAAAAATTCATTAAAATCAAGGGTATTACATTAAGCCCCCCTTAGATATTTATGTCCTCGTAAGCTAAAACAAAGGCTCATAAAAAAAGGTCACTACGCATAAATACATGCTTCCCTCTTCTGTGTGCTCTCCTGGAAAATATTGTGTTGACAACAAACATGAACCGTAGGAATCAAGCATCCACAAAAGATCCACCCCTTTCGATCCTCAATATCTACTAGAAACATTGAAAAATTCTCCTTTTCATTAAAACTCTTGCATGTAGAGGCATCACGAGCCCTCTACATTAGTCTACTCTTGGGTAGTTAGGAAATGGTCTGACTCGATGAGTCGATCAATGATAACACATATTGTATTTTTTCTCTTGAATGTACATGGTAAACCTCTCATGAATTTCATTGATATTATATCCCACATCCACTCTAGAACCCCAAGGGGTTGTGTCAAACCTGCTAAAACATGGTGCCCAGCCTTCACTTGTTGACAAGTGAGGCATCTAGGAAAAAAACTCTTCACTACCTTCATCATCCCCACCCACCAGTACAGATGTCATAGATCCTAGTACATCTTCATCTCAATAGGATGCACTATTAATGGGGATGTATGTATCTCCTTAAAAATATCCTCCCACAACACCATTGGTATTGTGGGGCGTCATATTAAAAGGATGATGTGCTCCCTTCGTTTCAAATATCCATCACGAGCATTCCCTTTTGAGATCTGGGCATGTGTGGTCTCACATCTGGCATCTCTGAGTTGTGAATCCTCGACTCATTGTAAGAGTGGAGGGGAAACCACCATCGACTGAAGATAAGTAACCTCATTTCTATCCATAACAGATATCTGAAGTGAGTCCACCTGCTTTGGGTCCTCATTCCGTACTTGTGAACATGATCTCATACTGAGAGAATCTACCACCATGTTCACCTTCCCAGGAGTATAGACTACCATGAAGACATAGTCTTGGAAGAACACTAGACAAATTTTTTGTCTCTAATTCAGTTCCTTTTGATAAAATATATATTTGAGACTCTTGTTCATATTATACGATGAATAATTCACCCATAAGGTAGTATCACAACATTTTCAGTGCGAAAGCTACCATTTCCAACTCTAGGTCATGACTTTTATAGTTCTGCTCATGTGGTCTCAATTTTCATGAGCCATTAGCAATCACTACTTATCCTATGTTAGGATACAACCATTAATGGTTCATGATGAATCACAGAACACCATGTAGTCAATTCCCTCCTTAGGCATCTTCATGATATTATCATTTTTCAAGATCTACCTCAGCTGCTGAATGCTCTACTGGCATATTTCAATCTACATGAAAGTTTTTCCCTTCTTCTTCAATGATGTCATTGGTGAAAATACACTAGAGAAGTTGGGTACAATCCTCTAATGGTACCCAACCAACCCAAGGAAACTACGTACCTTAGTAGCTCTCTATGGTGGATCTCAAGATATCACCACCTCTATCTTTGCTGGATCCACTGTAACTATAACTTCTCAGGTGACTTTTCACAAGAAGTGGACCATTCCAATCCAGAAATCAAACTTTGAGACCTTACCTTAGAGCTAGTGATCTCAGAGTGTTCATATAACCATCCTTAGGGGTATCATGTGCTTGTCCTCTAACACTGAATACACAAAGTTTTCATCAATGAAGACCACTAAAACCTAGTCTATGTAAGAATGGAAGATCCAGTTCATAAATCCCATGAACATAGCTGGTGAGTTATTTATTCCAAAAAACATTACTATGTACACGTAGTGACCATAGAGATATCATAAAGCCGCCATCGAGATGTCCTAATCTCACAATCGAAGATGGTGGTAGCCTGATCTGGGCCTTATAAACCCCATCCTCTAAAAGTCCTCTAATTGCACCCTCAGCTCCCAAAACTCTATGGGATCCATCTGATATGCATGTGTAGATATCGATGTCATCTTGGGGTATAGATCAAAGAATAAATATACCTCTTTATGAGGAGGTAGTCTTGAACATCAAATGGAATGGGGTCCTTGTACTCATCTATGTCTCTAAGACTGATTTCGGTTTCCTTCTATTCCACTACTGAAATTCCTGATCTATATATTCCCATCCAAAGAAAATTCAACCACAAAAGTTCTCCCTAGTTCCTTAGCATCAGAAGGAATGTATAGAAAAACTGTGTTGTCTATGATTTCCACAAACAAGTCTAATTTGTAGGTCTTATCCTTGAAGAAATGATCGCATCATATTTATCATGTACCTGGAATAGTCGGTATGCCTCAATGAATACTCAGCTATCGACATGTCTTCCTGTTGAAGCTGCTAATGCTCTTGGGAACACATATCACATAGATTTTATGTATTGATAACCTTCTCAGATAGAGTTTATCAAGATATATCTAAATAAAATATACATCATCATAAGATCAGGTAATCTAAACCCCACTATCACCTTACTGGGCCACATAGAAGGCTCAATGAAAGGACCAACATACAATCGATGGTGCCCTGATTAGATGGAAAACATAGCCACCAACTCATGTATGTCCTTAGACACCTATTATTCAGACTCACCTCGGAACCTGAGGGGTCTCTATCACTGAAAAACATGTAATGAACTGAGCATAAATGAGTCCTTTACAGGTAGCTCTGGAAGCAACAGATGGCTAATGAGTAGTGTTATTGCTAGGACACTGCCCGAAATTACCATCATGGGAAACATTTCCTTTACTGAAGCCTTATCACTATGTCTGGAATCATGGCCGGTTGTCTGCGTGATGACACCTTGAAAGAGATCATGACGAAACATAGTCAATTTAAGATACCTTCTAAGATGACTCGGACTGAAAATATAAAGGGAAAAACACTCAAAGACACATGCAACATGTTCTTTCATTTTCTGAGTTAGAAAACATAAATTCAGGGTCCTGGTGTAAGGATACAGCAGCCGTCGTTCCAACACTAAACTCCATGTCGTGAAATCCAAACTTGAAACACATAACACTATTGCCCCATCAAAATTTACAAAATCTTAGTTCTTCAAGTAGAACTAAACTCAGATGATACCACATAGTCATGACCCACCCCCCAAGGCCCATGTCGTGATTACCCTAATCCAACCTCCTAAAGGCCAAGGGATGACAACTAGCACTGAAGGAATTTTCCCTTGACTGTGAGGAATTTTCCTAATTAAATATACACACACACACATAAAAAAGCACATCCCAAAATAGCAGGAAAGGTAAACAAGAATTCCACTAAACAACTATTGTGAAAAAGTTCAAGCTATAAGTCAAATGGGCCAGAATAAGAACACAAAAAATGACAAGAAAAAAAGGGAAATCACAAAAAATATCTATAAGATGTCCGCATAAGAACCCCACCTGATGGGTAAGTATATAGTAGCTATTAGAAGCTGTAGAAGAATACCCTTATGCATGATCTCAATGGGTACCACCTGTTCCATGGCCACAAAGTCCTCCAAAATGTCATCGGTCGTCTGCACCAAAAACAACACGTTTGTGAAAATCCCATGCATGGGTGAGTAAAAAAATACTCTGTAGGGACCCCAACCACAATTAAAGACCACAATAAATATATAATGAAAACCACAATGAATGATAAAAATTAATATTTCTCACACAGTTATAAAATAATGTAAGTAAAGACAGAATATTAGTCGTAACATTGAACACCTTGAAATGTCGAGGTACTCATCCCAGATTAGTATCGTGCATCTGGTGGGTCACAAAGAGCCACTTGTAGTTGATCCAAAATGGGTCTCTTGGAGATGATATACATAGGGTCTCCAGGCACTAATCCACATAGGGTCTCGTGGATCTCATCCATACAAGGTCACTTGGAGATGATCCACATAGGGTCTCTAGGAGATGATTAAAAAAGAGTTGAAAGGAGATGGTCCACACATGGTTGCTTGTCTTTGGGTCTCAGTCAGCTAACAGATTACCAGAATTAACACAATTGATTCCTGGAGAATATACTCCTCAATCAGTCGATAATATCATTAACACCACAAAAACTCACTTAAGGTATTCCCAATGGACTGTCTTTTCATAAGGGTGAAAATGTTGTAGACAATGCATCCATCAGAGGCCCGGTCTAAAAGATATTATTATTCTAGTAAAAAGTGGTCAGTTGTGTCCAGGACCAGTCTGACATGGTCAGAATGACCCGACCAACCTGGATCGACGGTCCCGTATGACCCACCCAGATTTGAAAAACATGACCTAACCTATTTTGGGACTAGTCCAGCCTAGTCTGACCTGGCCAGTGGGCCTGGACAATTGGGATTTTCTGGATCTGACCTAGTTTGGCCGTTGGTCCAATCCTTTGGGTCTCCCAGTGACCCGGATTTCTCAGACCCGACCCGAATGGGTGGGCCTATTTTTTTCCCCAATTGGGCTGACAGTTGGGAAACATTATCTCATCGGCCGAGCCCACAACAGTGGGCCGGTTTACTCTAGCCCAGGGGGATCAACAGCCCAGTATATGCGCCCTGCCCTAGCCAACACATGGGGTCGGGCATCTCCAAACCAGATTCAAAGAGGGTTTCTGGTTCGGATGTATGTGTCCGGTAGGAGCCATATACCCCACCTGGTCCAGCACACAATCGTTGGATAGAGTCCCCTCCTCACTAGCCACTGGCCCGAGAACTGGTGGATCATTTTGCCTCTCCATGATCTGAGCCAGCCACAATGCATCGTCGTGGCAAACCTCCACCAACCCACTATCCCCACAGCCGACGACACCATCCGCAGATCACCAGGCCTACTCCGGAGGTCCATTCCTCATGTCATCTATGCCTCCGGCTTCAATTGGATTCCACCATCCCTACTAAGGCCTCAAAATATTGTTTCCTCCATTTTGAATGTGCGCTCATGATTAATGTACATGGGTGGAGGGTCTCCGACCTTGTTCATGTCAACCTGCACCCTCCGTGTTAGAGGTTTTGAAAACATGTTAGGGAGGTTTTTGATTCAAACAACAGTATAATCCCGATGCAATCCTAATGGTAGAATAATACCCTAGGGAAATTAAATGTGGCCTTCTGATCAACCTATTCAGGGGTCGATCTGCGTTAGTTGTATTAGGAAGATAAATAGGGAATTCAATCTTAAAAAGTATACCCCTACATAGAGAAGGTTCATCATTGCTATTGATTCGTTGGAAGCCATTGACCTTCGTAGATCTTAGATCTGGAATATGTTCCACAAGGTGTCATCGCCGCCTTCCAATTCTATTCCATTCTTTATTAGAGAGAAATATTTTTCCATCGACCAGATAAATTCCAACTAATATTCTCCAACACATTGCCTAATTAAATGAGAAATGCATCGCAACATTTCTGTTAGGGCGTGTCATCGCATCGTTACATTGTTTAAATTTTGAAACAACATATTTGATATGATTTAGTTAAATACTTTCTATCCTATTTCATTTATGTAATTAAATAGTGGGCTCATCATTGTTTCATTGGGAAACACTTATTATGGTTAAGATGGCCTTTTTGTGTTTGTTTTATTTTTTTCTTAAAACGTCCAAATAATATCTTTTTCCATTAACATGCACTAGATGAGGTTATTTCCATTAAAAGGTAATTTTGATGTTCCATATGCAATGTTTCTGCTGAATTTTTAATCTGGTCACCTGTTAAAAAGTTGCCAAAATATTTCACGCACACAATTTGAATTCTTTTAAAAAATATCAAAAACTATCTTTCACCCTCGACCCATGTCGGTCGAATTTAATCTTCACCTATGTGTAATAATTCCTCATGAGAATAATAATACTCTTTTATTTCCAATTTCACATATCGTTTATGATTTATTATAATTTATAAATAAAATAATTATTACTTAATTATTTTATTTACTGCCAAAAACTAATTTCCACTATTATCCTGCACCTTCCAATGATAGGCTCTGCCTAAGGAAACAAAACTAACTTGAGCTCAACGGGGGTCTCAGATTTTCAATTTGAGTCACCATTTGTGAGTTATAACCATTTGAAAAATAAAATAATTCTATTTAATTATTTTATTTATTGTTATGTCATTTTTAGGTTTTCTCACTAGAGGCATGCACCGACTAAACTTATGTCGCTCCTAGTGTAACCCCACCATCTGAAATGCAACGGTTCCCTCATATTTCGGATCCGGGTACCCATTTAAGATTTTATCTACCTTTTTAGGAATGCCTTTCACATGATCTATTTAAAACATAACATTTTTTGATAGAACATTATGTGAACTATGGGCCTCATAATCGCACCCCGTCTCATTTCCTTAGCTCAAATTAATCCTATATAAATTTAAAAAAATTCAGGGAATTATGGGGTATTACAATCATGATCCACCTCTTCAAGTGACTTATCGATCCATTCTAAATGCATGTAGACTTTGTTTCCACAAATCATGGATACGTAGGAATCCACTTTTAGGATTAATAAAAATATCGACATGTTGACACCGATTCTCATTTCCACCCCTATTCATCACATTATTAGACACTTCATCCATATCCATCATTATATTACTATGGACACCAAATCCAAGTGAAATCAATCCATCCACATGTATAGCTAACCATGGGTAATCCTCTTACATCTCATTTCTCTTTGTGGCCCCAGGTCGTTAACCATACATAAACCCCAACTACCCGGTATAACTACATGATTTTTTATCCCTACCTTCGAACATGGTACGTAGGGAGACACTTTGTGGTTCAATCCCAGCAAATTGTAATCTTCAGTGTCCCCTTTGATGGGACCCACCATCCTTTTATCTGCCCTTTGATATGTCTAGATCAGCCTTCACGGTGTGAAACCTTCTACTTTTTGGACACACCATCCTGAGTCCATCCTTATTGGGTGTTCTGACACATCCATCTAGTAGAAATTCTTTGTTCTCCCATCTAGGAATATACCCATCTGACCCACTCCCATAAATTTTCTAATCATTGCAATTCATCTCTTATAGACATTAAACTCACGAAATACCCCATATTAAATATAGGAAGGTGAGGAAAACGTCAGAGACATGCCTATAAAAACCCATACATTACATACATTGTTATTAATTCAGAATTAAATAATAATTATTACAATATATAACAAAACCGTGATAGGAGCATATAGGCATAATGACTTTATAAACTGGGAAACATAAACAATTGGTTCATAAGTCATCTACATTGTCTCCCACTTATTTCATCATATATATAGTCCCTTTTGGCATATCATACTTAATACCCTTCTTTCTGACCTGGGGAAAATAAAACATACAAAAGGGTGAGCTCAAATTCTCAGTAAGGGTTACCAAAGGAAATTTCAATCATATCATATTCATAAGAACATAACATTTTGAAAATCATAACTTGCAAAAGAGATCATAATATCATGACATGGGATAAATCATAGTGGTGAAATGTAATCCCAATAATCATAACATAAAACATGAAACTTTGTGGCATACACACATAATCTTAAGAAATTCATTTCATACTAGTCAAGACTCATTTCCAAGACCATCATAGTGGACAAAGTATATTACTAAACCGAGTTCACTACTCGTTCCAGTCCTGTATCACTTAACCGGATTAAAATGTCATTCCATACATGTCTATCTCATTAGATATAAATCATTACCCAATTCATTGGAAGGAGATATAGGTCCCACCCATATCATAATGAATCCATTCTTATGTGTGCCAAAAAATTATAAGTCATACATCATAGCATAACCCATGTAATAAAAATGGGATTCCTAAACATCATGCCATCATAACATAATCCATGTAAGAAAAAAGAACATCACAAGAAATAATTCCCTCATAACATAATCAAATCAATGTAATAATAGGATAGAAACAGAACCCTATAGTATCTTAGCTGGAAAATTAATTTTGATAAAATACTTGAACTCCATTCTTGAGGAAAAAAATATCCTCTATGCTTCAAAAACATTTTTCTTTTCTCAACATGTCATAAAATTTTAAACTAAAAGAAGTTAATTGAAAATAAAATTTAAAACCTTTAATTTAATCTTCTTGGAAATAATGTTCTATGAAATCATAAAAATCCATTATTGTCGTATAAGATAAAAAACATACTTCTCATACTTTGGCCAGAAAAGTCAAAAAGTATCTCGTACTGAAAATGACAAAAGTTTCCCTTCATATCTTTTACTAAAAATTTAATAATATGTAAAATTGGATTTAAAAAATTTTATGGGGATATAAATTATATTAAATATTGAGGAAACATTGATGTGGATGATAAATATTCCCCAGTAAATTCTGTAGTATAAACAATGTCGGATAAAAATGAGATTGAGAGATTTTCCCTTACATTCGGTCTGATATGCTTTGTACGTATACGAACCTCATGTATAATGAATTAAATAATGTCATTTAATTATTCTAGAATCATACTCATTGTTATGATATCAAGTATTTTCATATTCTTATCTTCTTATTAGTAATACTTCATTGCTACTTGTTATTCGGGTGTTCATTGCTTTATGTTATTATGTGTGTTTTGTCGAATAAATTCTTATTCCTATTTTTAGGTTATAGATATATCATTTAAATAATGGTATTAGAATAATATATGTCAGATTTATTCATTAAATTCAATTATATAATCATTGTTTAATGAAGATCATGTAAAAAAATCGCATCGCATCGTGGAGATTGTAAGCCGTATGTACGCATGAGTGACGATATCATTCCAATAATTATTGAATGGAATTGGAGTTGATGATAGAATATCTAAGAATTATTATCATGATTTAATAATCATATATATTTATTCTTTACAAAATTAAACCCATCCATGTAATGTGGTGGTGGAAACAGATTACACCACGGCGTGGAGACGGTATCCCGTACGAATGCACGTGCAGTGATTTCATATTCCGTAGGATGGATAGAAGCTGAAATAGGTTTGTTTAATATTTATAATAACATATGATTATATATGTAATACTTATGTAGTTATGTTATAATGAAACAAATATACAAGAGTAAGTACAAGAAGAAATAAATTTGAAAGGATCGGTAAAAGATATTATCTCGTCTTCGACGCGACTCTTCTAAACCTCCTCTTAGGGAACTAAAGTTGGTCATTGAAGAATACCAGGACCTATATTATGTTTCTAGAGATGTGTAGATGAGAAATGGATAGGTTTTGGATGATCTTGAAGGATCAAAATTTTGTTAGGAGGAGAGGGAGGAGGTTCCCTTTTATAAGGGAGAAGAGGGGCACCTTGGGAAAGATAAAAAATATTAATTTATAATAAATTCAAAACCCAATTAAAAACTTCATAAAATTAATCAATTATAAGATAAGATGATATAGGGTTGTAAAATCATCATCCAATAAAATTTATACATGTTGGGAATTTATTTTAAACCTTATCAAATTGATTTATCCTTATTTAATCTATTTTATTTTATTTGTGGTAATAATGTTCTATATTTTAAATTATTATAAATAATTTATTATGTGTCTTGAATTGTCCATATTTGGATAGTTTATGAAATTGTAGACCATATAAATTTAAATTTATAATTTAAAATTATATTTTTGATTTTTGAACAATTTTATAATATGTTATTTTTATAAAATAAGAATAGTGTCAATTTTGACACTATTCATTTATTTTAATTTAAATAAAATCCACACAGAGAATATATTTGAACCAAAATATTCAATAGATTCATAATATGTCATATGAATATATAAAATTTGTGTAAAACATTAATTAGTTCATCTACTATTTATTTTAATATTTTTAAAACCATTTATTTGATAGTTTAATTAATAAAATAACTTCTATATCATTATTGTATCATCATTAATGATAACTATTTAATCCATAAAATTTCTAAATAAATTCACATGATGTAGATAATTTTATTATATTTTTGAAGAATATTTATATTCTTGGTTTTATGATGTTTATCACTAAATTATAATCCTTAAACTTATAAGATATAAGAGAGTGACATGTTGTCACTTTCTTTGGTTTTAATTATAAGTATATCATTTCCATGATCAATACTCCATTAAACGAATCTATTATGACCTTTATGTGATATCGGTCTACTTTTATTCTTCTAATAGAGTTTTTTCAGGTGGCAGGGTAAATTTATAATCTTATTTTTACCCTTAACTACCCAATTTAACTTAAACATTAGTAAATAAAAATTACCGTAGTTACTGTTCATAATTTCATAAAAATAATAGTAACATATTAACATTATTTGGACACACTGAATCCAAATATGGAATCCATTTTTCAAAATTAAAAACATAGATGTTGTAGTAATTAATTTAAAATTAATCCCATTGTTATGAAAACGGTGTTTAAAATTTAAAACACTGTCAAAGATTGAAATGATTTTACCAATGAATTCAATGTAAAATTAATGTTAATGAAATAAATAATATTAAATGGTAAAAAATTATTCTATTTAAACTTTAAAACAATTAAATTTTATCATTTAACCATATATATTATATTGAAGAAAAATGTTTTTTAAGATAAAATTAGCATATTTTTACTATTCATAAAAATATGAAAGTTATCAGAAAAGTATTAAAAATTTATCCACTATAAATTTTTATATTATGATTCAAAATAAGAATTTTATTTTTTAAAATTGAACTTATAAACTTGTAAAAAATTATATTTAAAATCGGTGTACCATAAAAAGGTGGTAATGCTACATTTTTTGGAAAATACTTCTTTTATCCGAAAAATTGATTTTGTTTTCATATCTTATTCTAAAAAATATGTAATATGAATTATAATTTTATAAATTTATAAATTTGGTTAATAATATTCATAACTTCTAGTTAATAATATTTTAATAATATATCATTGTTTAGTTAAACTCGGTATTGCATAAAACGCAAGCTATCAAGGAATGTTTCTCTTGCGTGTAACACAAGCCAAACCAGTGTTGTGTGTAGTGAAGGAATCCCTTGGTGTTGCATATAACATAAGTCATCAAAAAAATATTTCTCATAAAATCTCTGGGTGTTACATTATACCCCCTTAAAATGAATTTCTCCCTCGAAATTCATCACTTTATAACAAACAGATGAGGATAACTCTCCCTTATTATATCCTCAAGTTCCCATGTAGCTTCTTTTAATTGGTGGTTCCTTCATAAATCTTTAACCATGCGAGTGGTCTTCTTTCATAGAACCTTTTTCAATGATCGAGAATCTCTATCAGTTGTTCTTCATAAGAAATATCTTTCTCCAGCAGTACAAATTCTGAGCTTAGTACATGTGAAGGATCAAGTTTGTACTTTCTTAGGAGAGATACATGGAACACATCATGAACTTGAGAGAGATTTGGTGGAAGTTCCAATCGGTAATCTACCTTCCCAACATGATCATGTATTTCGAAGGTACCGATATACCTAGGGATCAACTTGCCCTTCTTTCTAAATCTCACTACTCTCTTCCAAGGAGATATTTGTAAGAACACTTTATAACCCACTTCAAAATATAGGTCTTTTATTCGGTTATCTGCATAACGTTTTTGTCAACTCTAAGCTGCACTTGTGTGTTGTTGAATAGATCAGAACTTTTTTTCCATCTCATCAACAAGATCAAGTCCTAATAGCTTTCTTTCCACAACCGCATCCCATCAAGATGGAGTTCTGCGTTTGATTCCATAGAGAGCTTCATAATGAGCCATCTGAATGCTGGAATGGAAGTTATTATTATAAGAAAATTCCACCAAATGTAGGTGTTGATCCCAACCACCTTTGGAATCCATAGAGATATCTCTAAACATGTCTTCCAATGTTTGAATCGTCCTCTCAGACTAACTATCTGTCTGAGGATGATAAGCAGTGCTGAAACTCAACTCTGTATCTAGAGTAAGCTAAAGACTTCGTCAAAACATCGAGGTAAACCTCAGATCCAGATCAGATATAATGGAAAGAGGTACTCCATGAAATCTTACCACATCCTTTACATATATCGTGGAAATTTGATCAAGATAGAAATCCTATCTAATATCAATGAAGTGTGTCGACTTCGTAAGATGATCAACTATAACCTAGATGACATTATTGTCTTTGGGTGTTTTAGGAATACCAGTGAAAAAGTCTATAGTGATGTTTTCCCATTTCCATTCTGGTATGGGTAATGGTTGTAACACCCCATTATACTTATGTCACTCAGCTTTAACTTGCTGAAAAAAATCATTGAGAGATATATTCGGCCACATCTCTTTTCATGTCATCCCACTAGAAGTACTCTTTCAAGTCCAAATACATCTTCGTCCTTCAAGGGTGAATAGAGAATGAATAACTATGAGCCTCATCAAATATTTCCTTCTTTAATTTTGGGATTTGAGGAACAAAAACCCGATTCCTGAACCTTATTATTTCATCACAATAAATGTGGAATTCAGGAACATTTCTCACCTTCTTTTGTAACTCTACATCTACTTTCCGTGCCTCTTTAATCTTCACATGTATAGATGGTTGAACATTCATTTGAGAAAGATAAGATTTTCCATATCCAATATAATTCCAAGATCCATCCTTTGTGAATCCATAAATATTGGATCTGTTGTGATCCTCATCATAGATAAGATAGCATGGTCTTCTTGACATAATGTGTCTACCAACTTGGTTGCTTTCCCATGGTGATAATGAATTGAGAAGTCATAATACTTAATCAGCTCCAACCATCTTCTTTTGTGCATCTTCAACTCCATTTGTGTGAAAATATACATTAAACTTTTATGATCAGTACAAATATCACACCTTTCCCCATAAACATACGCCTTTGAATCTTTAATGCAAATATTAACGCAGCTTACTCCAAATCATGATTTGGGTAATTTTGCTCATGTATTTTCAACTGTCGTGAGGCATAAACTATCACCATATCATTTTTCATGAGAACACACCCCAATCCCTTCTTGGATGTGTCATTGTAATTCACAAACCTTTCTCCACTACATAGCAGTGTGAGAACAGGGGCACTGGATAACCTTCTTTTTAACACCATGAAATTTTCTTCAAACTCTTCCATCTAAATAGACTTAACTCTTTTTCGAGTCAACCTGGTGAGTGGATTAGATAATTGCGAAAAAAACATTCACAAAATGTTCATAATATCCAGCCAATCCAAGAAAACTTCGGATCTTAGTTACTATTGTTGGTCTCAACCAACTTTCAATAACATCTTTTTTTCTGGATCCATAGATATCCCCTCTTTTGAGATTATGTGACCCAAAAATGAATCTTTTTGAATCCAAAATTTACACTTGGTAAATTTCGAATAAATTTTCTCTTTATTAGGGAATTTAATACAATTATCAAGTAATCTTTGTGTTCTTATTTGCTCTTTGAATAGACAAGAATATCATCTATAAAGAAGACACAGAACTGATCAAGATAGTCTCTAAAGACTCTATTCATTAGATCCATGAAAATAAAAGGGGCATTAGTAAGACCAAATGGAATCACTATAAATTCATAGTGTTCAGACATTGTACGAAAATCCATCTTCAGTATATCCTCCTTTTTGACCTTTAATTGATGAAATCCTAAATGATAATCAATCTTGGAAAAGTATTGAGCTCCATGTACCTTGTCAAATAAGTCATCCATGCGTGGGATAAGATATTTGTTCTTGATAATGATTTTTTTATGTTCTCGATAATCAGTAAAAAGTCGCATTGATCCATCATTCCTCTTAACAAACAGAACAGGTGCTCCCCATGGTAATGCACTAGGGCATATGAATCTCTTATCAAGATTCTCTTGGAGTTTTTCTTCAATTTTTGAAACTCAATTGGGTCCATTCTATAAGTTGTCTTTGCAATTGGCATAGCACCCTGTATGAGTTCTGTTGAAAACTCAACTTCAGGATTTGGTGGAAGACCTGGAAATTCCTATGGAAAATATCATCAAACTCTCGTACAATGGAATATTCTTAATCGTGAGTTTCTCTCCGACCATTTTATATAAATAACCTTCATTTATTCGAATCAAGACCCATAAGATGGAAGAAATTTCCATTGGATGGTTATTTTCATCCTTGCATTGATAGATGATCATAAGTTGATCATGAATATGAAATGTGACTTCAATTCTTTGGAAATTGATATGATCTCCATATAAAGAAATCCAATCCATGCTAAGAATCACAAAAAATTCGAATATAGGAAGGATCACAAGATTTTTAGGAAGCACATTCCCACAAACATCAATTGGAGAAGAATTGTGAACTTTTGATGCGACTATTATGCCATTAAGAGTTGTCACGGCTAACTCAACAGCTAATTGTTCGGGTAGTGCGACAATACCCTTAGAAAATTCATCAGAAATAAAAGAGTGGCTGGATCTAGAATCGAATAAAACATTTTCTACATTAGAGTGGATGGTAAGTGTACCTTTCACCACTTTGTTATCGCACTCCACATCGCTGATAGAAATTTCATGTTACATTCCTTTTTCTTTGGCCTTAAGAGTTTGTTGACGTCGATCATCATTAAAAAACCATGGATTAGGTCATTGATTATCATAATGCCCCATTTCCTGAACTTGTAACATTGAACTATAGGAGGTGAATTCTGTGTAGCGTTTTCTTTGTTTGCATCAGTATACATCTTTTTCCCATCACTACGGCATTCAATTGCCCGATGACCATCTTTTCGACACATAAAAAATTTACTTGTCCCTTTAAGACAATTCCCTCCATATTTCATTCCACAGTTTGAGCATAAGGGAAAACTCATCTTCTTTTCAGTGTGGTATTTAAATTTTCCTTCGAATTCCATTTTCCTCTTCATATCAAACCCATTTGACTGATGGGTTACTCCAATTTCCATCTCAAACTTGAGATCACATCGAACAATTTCCTCATAGATATTGAAGTCCTTTATAGATAATGCCCTTCTAGAACTCGGTTTTAAGACACTAAAGAATCGATAAATCTTACTCTCAGGTTAGATAATAATCCCAGAAGCATACCTTGCAAGCCTTGTAAAATTTTCTTTGTAGGTACCAACACATTCCTCATCCTTTTGCTTTAGCTGAAGAAACTCCTTCTCCATTTTGTTCAAATAATATGAGGGAAGTACTTGTGGAAAAATATGTTCTTGAACTCATCACATTCCATGGACTCAATTTCGTCACTTTGCCTCGTGTTCTTGATAAGTTACCACCATTGATTAGCTTCTCCTTCCAAATGATATACTGCTAAGATGACTTTATCATGTTCAGAACATTATAGAACAGAAAATATCTTTTCAGTGGTACTAATCCATTGTTCAGCCACTAATGTATCTAAAGACCCGCTAAATGAAGGTGGATGCTGCCTCATGAAGGATTCAACAGAATGTTTCTCCTTCCCTTTCTCCTTTGGAAGTACTTCATTATTCATACCTTGAGAATGTTGTGTGAGCATGGATACAAGTTTTTTCATTCCAACTCCCATAACTTTGGGTTGCTCAGGGGGACAATCATTGCATTGCCCGTCGCATTCAGTATTAACATGGTTCCATTTGGGTTCTATCCATTGACTAAAACCAAGAAAAATAGTGTTAGAAATAGTAATCATAATAGGAAAAGCACATAATCACGAAAACAAATTCACTCTTTATATATTATCATATGTTATTCATGGACATTTCAAAAACACTCATATTGTGTTCTATTCTTATACATATCCTTAGGATTCTTACTATGGCTTTCGAATCCTAGTTTCCAAAGGCTGACTATACCTTTCCTATGATACCAACTATAACGAACCATACATTACATACATTGTTATTACCTGAGTATTTATGCATACTTATTACAACATATAAAAAACCATGATAGGACAGTATAGGTATAGTGTCTTTATAAACTGGGAAACATAAACAAATGGTTCATAAATCATCTACATTGTCTCCCGCTTATTTCATTATATCAAGAGTCCCTTTTCCTGTATCCTACATAATACACATCTTCCTTACCTGGGGAAAAGAAAACATACAAAAGGGTGAGCTCAAATGCTCAGTAAGGGTAAACAAAGGAAATGTCAGTCATATCATATTCATAAAAACCTAACATTTTGAAAATCTTAACCAGCAAAAGAGATGATAATATCATGACATGGGATAAATCATAGTAGTGAAATGTAATCCCAATAATCATAACATTAAACATGAAACATTGTGGAATACACACATAATCATATAAAATCATTTCATATTAGTCATGACCCATTTCCATGACCATCATAGCGGAAAAAGTCCATTATTGAAACGAGTTCACTAGTCGTTCCAGTCATGTACCACTGAACCAGATTAACATTCCTTTCCAGCCATGTCTATCTCATGAGATATAAATCTTTACCCAATGCATTGGAGGGACATATAGGTCCCACCCATCTCATAATGAAACCCTTATAATGTGTTCCACAAAATAATGAATCATACATCATAGCATAACCCATGTAATAAAAATGGGATTCTTAAACATCATGCCATCATAACATAATCAATGTAAAATAAAAGGACTTCATAGAAATAATACCATCATAACATAATAAAATCAATGTAATAATAAGGATTTAAATAGAATACTATATTTTCGTAGAAGGAAAATTACTTTTGATAAAACACAAGAACTCCATTCTTAAGGAAAATATCCTTTCTACTTTAAAAACATTTTTCCTTTCTCAACATGTCATACAATTTTATAATAAAATATATTAATTGAATATAAACTTGAAAAATTATAAAGGAAGATTCATGTAAATATTGTTCTATGAAATCCTAAATATCCATTCCTGCTATATAGGTTTAAAAAACATTCTTCTCGTACATTGGCTGAAAAATTAAAAAAATATCTCATACTGAAAATGAAAAAAAATTCCTTTCATATCTTTTAATAAAAATTATCCAATAGTTAAAATTGGATTATAAAAATTTTATGAAGATATAAATAATATTACTTATTGAGGAAACATGTATGTGGATGATAAATATGCCCTAGTAAATTCTGAAGTATAAACAATATCAGATAAAAATGAGACTGATAGATTTTCCATTACCTTAGGTCTAATATGCTTTGTACATATCCAAAACTCATGTATAATGATTTAAATATTGACATTTACTTCTTCTAGAATCATAATCATTGTTATTATATCATATATGTCCATATTATTATCTTATTATTTGTAATATTTCATTGCTACTTATTATTCGGGTGTTCATTGCTCTGTGTTCTTATGCCTGTTTTGTCGAATAAATTATTATTCCTCTTTTTAGGTTATAGATACATCATTTACAGAATGGTAGTAGTATAATATATATCATATTTATTCATTCATGTATTTTATATAATAGTGGTTTATTTATGATCATGTAGAATGAATCACATCACATCGTGGAGACGGTAAGCCGTACGTACGCACGAGCGACGATATCATTCCCATAATTATTGAATGGTCCGGGAGTGGATGATATAATATACCAGAAATAGTATCATGTTATAATAATCAAATATTGTTATTATTTACACCATTATACCAATCAAATTATGGTGGTGGTGGAAAATAGATTACACCATGGCATGGAGATGGTATTTCGTACGTACGCACGCACGGTGATTTCATTTTTCGTAGGATGGATAGAAGGTGAAATAGGTTTGTTTAATATTTATAACAACTTATAATTAAATTATCGATACTGATTTTATTACTTTATAATGAAACAAATAAATAAGAGTAAGTATAAGAAGAAATAAATTTGAAAGGATCGGAAAAGGATATTACCTCTTCTTCGACGCGCCTCTTCTAAACCTCCTCTTAGGGCACTAAAGTTGGGCATTGAAGAAGACCAGGACCTCTAGTTTGTTTCTAGGGAAGTGTATAAGATAAATTAATAGGGTTTGGACAATCTTTAAGGATCAAAATGTTTTTAGGAGGATAGGGAGGAGGTGCCCTTTTATAAGGGAGGAGAGGGGCACCATTGGGAACACAATAAATATTACATTATAATAAACTAAAACCCCACCTAAAAACCTCAAAAAAAGACTCAATTTGATAATGATATGATATGGGGTTGTAATTTCATCATCCAATAAAATTTATAGATATAGGGAATTTATTTTAAACCTTGTCAAATTGATTTATCGTTATTTAGTCTATTTATTTTTATTTGTGGTAATAAAATTATAAATTATAAATTGCTATAAATAATTCATTATGTGTTTTTAATTTTCCATAATTGAATAATTTTTGACATTTTAGACTATATATATTTCAATTTATAATTTTTAAATATTTTTGTGATTTTTAAAAAATTTTATAATATGTTATTTTTATAAAATAACAATAGTGTCAATTTTGACACTATTCATTTATATGAATTTAAATAAAATCCACACATAGAATATATTTGAATAAAAATATTTAATAAATTCCTAATATTTCATATTCATCTATAAAATTTGTAGAGAACATTATTTAGTTCATATAATATTTATTTTAATATTTTTAAAACCATTTATTTGATATTTCAATTAATAAAATAACTTCAACATCACTATTGTGTCATCATTAATGATAGCTATTTAATCCATAATATTTATAAATAAATTTTCATGATGTAGATAATTTTATTATATTTCTCAATAATTTTTTTATTCAAGTATTTTTTATGTTTATAAAAAAATTATAATTATTACACTTATAAAATATAAGAGACTGACATGTTGTCACTTTCTTTGGTTTTAAAAATAATTATATCTTTTTCGTGGTCAATAGTCCATGAAACGATCTATTCTGACCCTTATGTGATATGGGTCTACTTTTATTCATCCAATAGCGTTTTGGCAGGTGTTAGGGTAATTTTATAATCTTACTTTTACCCTTAATTACCCGATTTACCTTTAACTATAGTAAATAAAAATTATTGTAGTTACTATTTATAATGTCATAAAAAAAGTAACCTATTAACATAATTTAGACCCACTTAATCCAGATATGGAATCCATTTTTCAAAATTCATAAAATAGAAGATGTAGTAATTAATTTAAAATTAATCCCATTGTTAATTAAACATGGTTTAAATGTTAAAACATTTTCAAAGATTGAAATGTTTTTACCTATTATTAAATGTCAAATTAATGGTAGTGATGTAAATTATATTAAATTCTAAAAATATATTCTATTTATACTTTAAAACCATTAAATTTTTTCATTTAACCATATAAATTATCTTGATAATAAAGTTGTTTTTACGAAAAAGTTAGCGTATTTTTATTATTCATAAAAATATGAAAGTTATTAGAAAAGTATCAAAAATATATCCAATGTAAATTCTTTATATCCGAATTCAAAATAAGAAGTTTATTTTGTAAAATTGAACTTATAAACTTTTCAAAAATAATAATTAAAATGGGTGCACCATCAAAAGACGGTAAAACTGCATTTTTTGAAAAATACATCTTTTATCTGAAAAATTGTTTTTGTTGTCATATCTCATTCAAAAAATGTGTAAGATGAATTATAATGTTATAAAATTAAAAATTAGGTTAATACTATTCATAACGACTAGTTAATAACATTATAATAATACATCATTGTCTAGTGAAACTCGGTATTGCGTACAACTCAAGCTATCAAGGAAGGTTGCTTTTGTGTGTAATGCAAGCCAAGAAAGTGTTGTGTGTAGTGAAAGATTCCCTTTGTGTTGCGTATAACATAAGTCATTAAAAAAATATTTCTCATAAAATATCAGGGTATTACAATGCCTACAGTATAAAATTCCCCATTTATACATTGGATTCCACGATGTAATGACCCGCCAATTCTCATTGTCTATAGAGTACCATGAGTCATTACTGGGCCTTAAGTGACATCCCCAAGGCACCAATGGCTGGAAATAAATACCAAAGGGTTTCTAGTACAAGTGGGGGATGATTCAACCTTTATGAAATAAACCCATAAACCGACCAATCTTAACCAAACATTCACTGTATGATGCATGAACAAATGAAAGACCAACAGACAACTTCAGTTATATCACACCACATCAAAGTACACAACATCAGAAGAAAAAAACTAAGCATCAATATATACAGTGGATGAAAAGCTCAAGACTCTCAAAATACACCACAACCCAACACTCCACCAACTCCCAGCTCCACAATATCTCCCAAGAATCATCACAAGCCTCTAGCAGTAAGATTCCTTACCTTTACATGTGTCCCAGAATACAACATCTATAAAAACAGCAATGTTCCAAAGTAGGGGTGAGTATAAAACTCAGTAGATTTTCCCACAATGACTTCCCTACTCACGCCACTAGGATAGAAGAGTTATAAACATTTATAAAAGAACAGTTTATATAAAACCTTATCTCAAAATTAGTTTATAACTAAATTTAAACAAGTTTACAAAACCATTCATAACCAATGGCATTCTAAGAGCAATTGAAACCAATTTTCCAGCAAGTTATTTTTTTCAGAAAAATAACAAAACAACCTTAAAAAAACCATTTCACAAACATTTATATTTGGCATACCTAAGCATTCCACAAACCCTTGCAACCAACCATGCATGCTACCTAGAAAAGGGGAGAAGCCCTAACACTTATCCATCCCAAACATAATGGGGGAGACTTCTTACACTTTTCCAGCCCAAATTCACATGAATTCTTGATGGGGGAGAGTTATAACCCTTATACATACCAACACTGATGGCGGATATCCCTAACACTTATCCGTCCCGAATGAAATATGAACACACACCTTCCCCATGTTTCATTATCCCTTTGGCACTGAGCACAAGGTCATATTTCAACCAATCCCCGTATTTCACATGTTCCATTAACCCTTTGAACTGATCACAAGGTCATATTTCAACCAATACCCATACATGCAATATAAACACACCCCAAATATTCCCATCAATCATTCCAAAACAGCCTTTCAATAAAAACACCTTTTTATTGAAAACCATTTCCATCCAAAACATTTCAATTCCAAACCATTTCAATAAAACTCCCTTTTTTATTGAAAACTGATTCCATCAAAAACATTTCAATCTCAAACCATTTCAATAAAACACCCATTTTATTGAAAACCCAATTTTCATCAACCATTTAAAATTTCAGCACTCATAATTTAAAATAATCATTTTAAATTCAAGAAGCTAACTCAATTTTTACCACAATTCACAATGATTCCACAGTTTCATCAAAACCATAAATCATCACTAAAGAAGATTTATTCCATGATTTTCACAATCAAATCCATTTAAGAAAACAAATTTGAAACTAACACAATCAATTCTAACATGAGGAGTTGATTGTGAAGCCACCTACCTCAATGTTTTTGAAGAAAACCACAATGGTTAAAGAATGCTCAAGACGACCGGGTCGCTCCTTCAACAACCCGCCTTATATCTCTCCTACTAGCATGATAAATACCAAATATCATCATATATGGAATCAAAAAACATAGATCTACCCATAATGGGTGTAGATCTATGAAACCGAGAGAAGATGAGAGGTAGATCTAAGTAGATCTAATAAATAAAACAAGAACGATCAAATACCTCAAGAATCTGGCTTTGATTCGCCAAGAGAAACCTCCGGATTTCCTTTGGAACAATCGGAGAATCCTCCTTGACCTTATGAGAACCAAAATCCCGATTTAGAGCGGCTTAGGAGGAAAAACAAGCTACATAGAGGCAAAAAAATGTGAGATCCCACATTATAGAATCTCGTTTAACTGGTCGCACGGTTTGTTCACACGGTTTGACAAACCGTGTTCAAACCGTGTGTTAGCTACTACCTCGACCGCCCTTCTCACATGGTTTGGTTGAACATTTAGACAAACTATTCGCCGGCTGTGCCGAAGCCACTGCCTCTAAGACCCACTGTGCATGGTTTGGCCTCAAAGTTTAGACAAACGTGCGCCGCTCGTGCGACTTCCCCTTTGCCTCACAACATCATTCCATGTTCTCGTGATTCTCCCATTAAACACCCTTAATTTTAAAACCATGAAAAGAATCAAGTAAGGGATACGTATCAGAAACCGAGGGTACTACATTCTTCCCACAATTGGTCTTTCTGTCCTTGTAATGTAGAAAACCTTCACCCAACTGAATGAGTTTCGGCCACTGCTCTTTCATTTCCTTTTCACGTTACCAAGTCTCTTCTTGAATCTGACCATGCTGCCATAAAACCCGCACTAGACTGATACTTTTTCCACAAAAGACTTTCCCTTGCCTATCCAAAAACCGTACCTGAATATGTATCAATGAAGCATCTAGATCTAGGTCAATGTGATCGCAACTGATCATATGGTCAGGATCAAGCTGATACTTTTTCAACTGAGATATAGTGAACACATTATGCCTTGAACTGAATGATGGTGGAAATTCCAAATGATATTCCACCACTCCAACTCATTCCAGTATCTCAAAAGGTCCAATGTATTTAGAATATAACTTTTCATGCTTCCCAAAACAATGATGTCCAAGCCTTGGAGAGATTCTCAAGAAGACATGATCACCCACATCGAATGACAACGGCCTTCGATGGTGATCTGCATATGATTTCTGATGACTCTGAGTTGTCTCCATCTTCTTTCTAATCAACTAAATATTCTCTATTGTTTCTTGGACAAGGCTCGGCCCATCTAGTGAAGTTTCACCAGTTTCCACCCAGAATAGTGTGGAACGAAAGGGACGCCCATACAATGCATCAAATAGAGCCTTGTGTATCGAGGATTGATTTCAATTATTGTATTAAACTCCAATAAGGGTATACTCTTCTTCCATGATCCACCAAAATCTATTACAAATTCCAGCAACATGTCTTCCATTTTTTGTATCGTCTGCTCAGATTTCCCATCCATCTGAGGATGATACGTCGTGATCATAGTCAACAGAGTCCCAAGGTCTTGTGTAATGATTTCTAGAAATGAGATGTGAACCTCAAGTCTCTATCTGAGAATTTAGACATGGGTACACCATGCCTTTTTACCAGATCTCGGATATAGATTTTTGAAAGATCTTCCACCATATGGGTTTCACGAATAGGGATGAAATGGGCCGATATGGTTAGAAAATCCACTACCACCCAAATGGAATCGTGTTTCCGGGCCGTTCATGGAAGAACTGTAAAAAATCCATTGCTATCAAATCCAATTTCCACACTGGGATAGGTAATGATTGTAACATACTAGATGGTCTCTGATGCTCTGCTTTAACCTGTTGACAAGTTAAGCACCATGAAATGAACTCGAAAACCTTCCTCTTCATGCTGCTCTATCAATAATGTGCCTTAACACCTTATACATCTTCTGTGTACCAGGATGTACAACCCATCTTGAATGGTGGTAAGTATGAAGGAGTTTTTCTTGACAAACCATAGCTACAATCATACGATCTTTGAAACATAAAAATGAACCCCCATTAAGTTTCCAAGCATCAATGTTCTCTCCACCATTGAGTTTTGAACATACAACTAATCATTCTGCATCAGATGTTTGCACTTCATTGATCATATTTACTAAATTAGGAACAAGTGTAGCTGAAAATAAAAGAGCAACATCACCTAGGTCATCATATTCCACATGCATGTCAGCTAAGACTGACATCAACTTCCATTCGTTTGAAGCTTCTTTAACCAACTGAGCATATGAATTTATACTCAATGCATCTGCCACCGAATTCCCTTTTCCCGGTGTGTACATCAAGTCAAAGTCAAACATTTGGAGATATTCCATCCATCTTCTTTTCCTAAGATTCAAATCTCGCTATGAGAAAATGTGTTTGAAGCATTTTTGATCTGTAAACAGAGTATATTTGTCACCAAAGAGATAATGTCTCCATTTTTTCAAAGCATGGACCACTACAGCCAAGTCCAAATCACGTGTTGGGTAATTTTTAACATGAAATCTCAATTTCCTTGAACCATAAGCAAACAATTGATCTCCTTGCATGATCACACAACCCAACCCTGATCCAGAAGCATCACAATACACCACATGCCCCTATCCTGATTCTGGAATGATCAAGATAGGTTCCAATGTAATCTGAAATTTTAGTTCCTAAAAGGATATCTGACATTCTTCCGTCCATTGTAATAGAGCAATCTTTTTAGTGAGAGATGTCATCGGTTAAGCTAGTTGTGTGAAATCATGCAAAAAGCGTTGGGAGTAACCAACTAGACCAAGAAAACCGCGTATCTCGAACACATTCTTCGGTGGTTTCAAAGAGATAATGTCTTCTATCATTTCAGGATCAACAGAAATGCCTTTCTCAGAAATGAGATGGCCAAGGAAATGTACTTCCTATATCTAAAAATCACACTTTGATACTTTGGAATACAAACGATGATCTCTCAATATTTGTAAAATGGTTTCCAAGTGAACCTCATCACAAGCCCTTGTCTTTGAATACACCAAGATATTGTCAAAAAAACACCACAACAATAGAATCTAGATATTGTTTAAATATCTGATTCATAAAATCCATGAAGACCGTTGGTGCATTCATTAGACCGAAAGGCATGACTACATATTCGTAGTGTCCACATCTTCTTATGAAAGCTGTCTTTGGAATATTATCCATCCGAACTCGCAATTGGTGATAACCTGATCAGAAGTCAATCTTGGAGAACCACTGAGTTCCCCAAAATTGATCAAACAAATCATCAATGCGTGGAAGTGGATATCTATTCTTTATCATAACTTGGTTAAGCTTACGATAATCAACACACAGCCGATGATTTTCATCTACCTTTTTCACATAAAAAACCGGTGCTACCCACAGAGATGTACATGGTCGAATGAAACCAGTTTCTTTCTAGCTCCTCTAACTACACTTTCAATTCCCATAACCTTTTTGGTTACATCCATTAAGATTGAAGGGAAATAGGACTGGTCCCCCGAAGAACATCAATCGCAAACTTCACTTATCTTAGAGGTGGTCACCCTGAGAAGTTATTGGGAATGACATCTAGAAATTGATCCACTACAGCTGGAAAACTATTTTCCTCAATCTCTTCCATTGATGCCAAATTCAATAATACCAATTGGTAATAGGTTGTTCCCACCATTGGTTCCAACATGCTCCTTGAACATTTCTTTTTCATCCTCTGTCCTCTAAAGAGATGGTCGATGTTGTCCCCAGTAGTGAAACTATGAGTTCTCTTATAATAGTTGATGTGAGCCGTAAACATTGTCAACCAATCCATACACAGGATTACATCATAGACATCCATGTCAAACATCAAGAATTACCATTTTAACTCAGTTCCATCAACAGTTATAGCACATTCTCTACACACAATGTCTTGACATTCTATTTCACCAAGAGGAGTTTTCAGTTTCAGAATAGAAGGCATCATTTACATCTTTAAACATATCAAATCAAAAACATGATAAGTAATGAAGGAATGGGGAGCACCCATATCAAAAAAATCTTGCATCAATGTGGAAATTAAATGATTCGTACCTCGCACTCTGGATGGTCCTGACTGATCATCCACTAAAATTTTCTCAGCTCCAAGAAGATGCATGCTTTCTATGCTCTGCTATTTATTTTCATACTAACACTTCAGTTTTTGAGAAGTTTCATGAACACCTGACCTCAAATAATTATGGAAAAAGCGCTAAATATTTCCCATCTTGTTACAATTATGACATTTTTGAGGTTGTGCCTTACAATCCTGCTTGATGTGGCTCATAGAGCCACACTGGCAACATCCCAGATTACACTTGGGTCTCTGAGGAAGTTTTAACAATATTTTTGCCCGATTATGATTTGTTCCTCCTCCTTGAGAAAAGGTGTCTGATCCATTCTTGCTCTTAGTGTTAGTGTTCTCAGCTCCTCTAGCAAAGATAACAATACTTCCTCTACATGTATTTTCAGTAGTGACGAATATAGTAAACAAAGTATTTGGTTTTAGTCCCAATTCAACGGTTTTAAAAGCCTGAGTGATGCTTTGGACCAACTGTCGGTTCACCTGTGGTTCAGGTGTAACCACATTTTCACTAGTCTCTTCTGACTGGTTTTTATGATGCCTACTAGGTTCCATTCCCTAAACCAACAACAAAACCCGTTAATCTCATTATCTAGCAACTAATGTCTTAGCATTTAAAAATTTATCACATCATCTATCACAAAATGGTTTTCCAAAACATCCAATTTCCTATATTCACTTTTTTTTGAAAACTTCCAGCATGTTTTTTAAAAATCAACCAATTTTTAAAATACACTGAATAACATGTTTTCAAAAACATTCACTTGAAAACAGTTTCTGCACTTTTCAAAAATTTGCTTCTTGCACAAAATCCTTACTCATTCCTCACAATGAGATACACAATCCATGTGGGAAGTCATTCCTCTATAATGCATGTCATCCTCATCTCATTCGCTAATCCCCTGAAAATCAGATTTCAAACATTCTAGAAGTGTATCCAAAACACTTCTACACCCAACACCCTAGTAATTTGAAGTTCAGCATAAATGGGTTAGCAACGTCCTTTTATGATATACGTTTCATGTTTCGACAATACAACTCTTGTCTAAGATTTCCCAAAGAATAGACTATAATGAATTTCAACTCCAAGACCAAGAACATCAATGAACACTTGTTAGGAAAGGACCGAACAAGATGATACCATTTGTAATGACCCACCAATTCTCATTGGCTTGAGAGTGCTATGAGTCATTATAAGTCCTTAAGTGGCATCCCCAAGGCGCCAAAGGATGGAAATAAATGCCGAAGGGTTTCAAGTAAAAGTGTCGGACGATTTTACCTTTATGAAATAAACCCATAAACCAACCGATCTTAACCAAAAATTTACTATAAGATGCATGAACAAATGAAATACCAACAAACAACTTCTGTTATATCAAACCACATCAAAGCACACAACAACGGAAGACCAAACTAAGCATCAAAGTACATAGTGGATGAACAACTCAAGACTCTCAAAAGACACCACAACTCCACACTCCACCAGTTCCCAGTTCCATAATAACTTTCAAGAATCACCACAAGCCTCTAGCAATAAGATGCCATACCTTTACCTGTGTCCTGGAATACGACATCTGAAAAAGCACCAATGTGACAAAGCAGGGGTGAGTATAAAAATCAGCAGGTTTTCTCCATTGACTTCCATACTCGCACAACAAGGATTGAATAGATAGCAATATTTATATAAAAATAGTTTATATAAACAATTTTACCAAAAGGAGTTTTTTACTAAATATAAAAATGTTTTCAAAACCATTCATAACCAAAGGCATTCCAAGATCATTTGAAACCAATTTTCTAGAAAGTTATTTTTTTCTGGAAAAATAACCAAAGAATCTTAAAAAAACCATTTCACAAACATCCCTTTTTGGCACACCCAACCATTCCACATACCCATGAAACCAACCATGCATGCTACCTGGAAGAGGGGAGAAGAGCTAACCCTTATCCTACCCAAACATGATGGGGGAGACTTCTTACCCTTATCCAATCCAAATGCACATGAATTCTTGACAGGGGGGATCCCTAACCCTTATCCATCCCAACACTGATGGGGGAGACCCCTAACCCTTATTTGTCCTGAATGCAATATGAACACACACCATCCCCATGTTCCATTATCCCTTTGGCACCGATCACAAGGTCATATTTCAACCAATCCTTGTATTTCCCATATGTCATTAACCCTTTGGAACCGAGAAAAAGGTAATATTACAACCATGTCTCGTACAAGCCATATGAACAGACACCAAATATTCCCATCAATCATGCCAAAACACCCTTTCAATAAAAACACCTTCTTATTGAAATCCATTTCCATCAAAACCATTTAATTTCCAAACCATTTCATTGGAAAACCATTTCAATTCCAAACCATTTCAATAAAAACCCCTTTTATTGAAAACCAATTCCATCAAAACCATTTCAATCTCAACCCATTTCAATAAAATGCCATTTTTATTGAAAACCCATTTTTCATCAACCATTTACAATTTCAGCACTCATAATTTAAAATCAACATTTTAAATTCAAGAATCCAACTCGCTTTTCTCAAAAATTCACCAGGATTTCACAGTTTCATAAAAACCATAAATCATCACTAAAGAAGATTTATTCCATGCTCACAATCAAATCCATTCAATCAAAACAATTTGAAACTAAGGCAAACAATTATAACATGAGGAGTCGAGAGTGAAGCCACCTACCACAATGGTTTTGACGAAAACCAAAACGGTCGAAGTACGCTCAAGAATACCAGGATGAATCTTCAAGAACATGCCTTAGATCTCTTATCCTAGAAAGATCAAGACAAAATATCATCATATTTGGAATCCAAACACTTATATCTACCCATAACGGGCGTAGATCTAAGAAACCGAGAGAAGATGAGAAGTAGATATACGTATATCTAAGATACCAAACAAGAAAGATCACATACCTCAAGAATCCAGCTTCGATTCGCCAAGAGAAGCCTTCTAGTCACCTTTTGAATGATGAGAGAACCCTCCTTGACATTAGTAGAACTAAAATTACATGTTAGGGCCGCTTAGGAGAAAAAACGAGCTACATAGAGGAAAAAATGTTTGAGATCCACCTTTATAGGATCTCATTTATGTGGCCGCATGGTTAATTCGCACGGTTTGACAAACCTCGCGCTAACCGTGCATTAGCTACTACCTCGATCGCCCTTCTCGCAAGGTTGGGCCACAAGATTATAAAAACTGTGCACCAACCGTGTGGAATCCACTACCTCCAAGACCCACTATGTAGAGTTTGGCCGCACGGTTTAGACAAACCGTACGCCGCTCGTACGACTTCCCCTTTGCCTCACAACATCATTCCATGTTCTCCCGACTCTCCCATTCAACACCCATATCATTAAAACCATGAAAAGCATCATGTAAGGGTTACATACAAGAAATAGGGGGTACTAAATTCTCCCCACCATTGGTCTTTTTTTCCTCATAAACTAGAAAACCTTCACCCAACTGAAAGAGTTCCGACCACTGCTCTTTCATTTCTTTTTCATGTTCCCAAGTCTCTTCTTGAATCTGACCATGCTACCAAAAACCCCACATTAGACCGATGCTTTTTCCACGCAAGACTTTCTATTTCCTATCCACAATCTTTACCGAGATATGTATCAATGAAGTATCTTGCTCTAGTTTAACATGATCTCATCTGATCACATGGTCAGGATCATGCTAATACTTTTTCAACTGAGATACATGCATCACATTATGTGTAACGACCCAACTCTTTTTCAAAGGTACATATCATTAGTGTTTCTTTCAAATAATTCCTTAAGGCGTTTTTAATGTGTGTGACATACTAATGAAGGTCTGGGGAGTGTATGAGGTTTTTTTGGAGCCCGGGATTTTGAGAAATGGGCTTGCAGACAGTGGTGCACGGCCTGCGCATGGCCTACGCATGGTTTCAAACAAACCGGGTGGCCTTTGGTCTGGAGGTAGTGATGTTTGAACGGTTTGCACACGGTTTGGGAAACCGTGCGCCTAAACCATGCGACCCTATTCTGGGTGATTTTACTATTTTTCCCTTACTTTTTTTAAAAGCCTAATGGCCTTCTTTCTTCTTCCTTCCCGCAGAATGAATAAAGGGGATCCCTCGTTTGAGCTCCAAAACCCTTCTCCCTCTCTTTTCTTGGTGGAGTCTTCCCCCGGTGTCTGAATCATAATTTGAAGGAAGCATTGGATTTCCCTTGGCAAGGCTTATCTCACGAACCCTTCTTTCCTCGGTGAATCTTGCCTACTATCTTCTTATTTTAATGCAGGCTCATATACCCTATTTTCAGGGCATTAGACTGGAACTCAGATCTCTTCCAACCTACTGTTAATCTGAGGTCGATATAAAGAGAGCCTATATATATATATCTCTAATGTTGGTGGTCACATGGTTTCCATTTTGGGTTTCTCTTTTTTGAGTTATTTTCTCCATGTCATGGTTTGTCTTTCGCCAAAATCCTTATTTGTAATGGATTTTTTGTATCTAAATGACATGTGTGGTATGAGATTGATGAATCTAATATTGTTAGGGTTTTAGTTGAGGTGTGGACCAGGAGTGGTCAACCATACGTGATATTTCTTGATATTTGGCCCTTTTTCTCCTTTGGACCTTAATGATATGCCTCGAATGGCATTTTCCATGTTAGGAAAATGAGATGACTTGGTTAGAGATTGGCTATGATGAGATAGCATGAACACCTTGAATGAATTGAAATGTATGTTTCCTTGATATGTGATTATGTGATGTCATAAGATAGATTGCCTTATATATTGTGACATGATATAAGATGTATTTCCTTATATATTGTGATTTGAATGGTTATTCTATACTTTGTTGACATGCTTGTGATAACCCGTGTGTGGGCGGGAGGCATTCGTACCTCGTGCCAGATGAATCTCTGTGTTTGGTCAAGAAGCATTCTTACCCTGTGCCAGATGAATCAATGTGTGTGTACGGGAGGCATTCTTACCCCGTGCTTGATGAACCTCTGTGTAATAGGACGATAGGAATTCATACCTTGTGCTTATATAACCTTTATTGGTGGGAGGCATTCTTCCCAACACCAGCTACAGTTCTTGTGGATGAGAGACATTCATACCTTGTGCGAGTGATGATTATTTGTTATGTGAGAAGCATGGACGAGAGGCATGCTTACCTCATGCCAGTGATAACATATATCTATGTACGTATACTCTAGTGATTTTTTTAGACTACCAGCTATGAGATGAAGCAGGTAGACCTGCCAGGTGTCCTTGCAGAACCTGAGCGGGAGGGTTGTTTATTAATTTTCATTACTTACATGCAGTTTGCTACACAGTGTTTATTTTATGAACACCTATTTGGATTACACTTAGACACTGTTGGTGGTGGCCTACTAGGACTTGTCTCACACCCTACCTGGGCAGCCTCCTTGGAACCTGTGTAGAGTTTACTGATGTAGGTACTAGTAGGGGTAAAGGCCCAACATCAGATTATTGATACAAGTATGTTCTAGATGGAGATCTAGAGCAGAGGACCGAGCTTGGCTAGGGATGCTCGTGGACTACTTTTGTTCACTTTTTTCACTACTGTATAGCATTATTTCCAACTATTTCAACTGTATCAGCATTCCATGCATCCATTTTGTATCAAACACTTCCTATGTGGCTTTTTTATATTTATTAGGGGTTTCCTTACTTTTATTGTATGGTTTTTATGTTTCCCTTTTTCTTCTATTTACCTTTGGTTGTGCTTCCGCTATTTTTATTACTTTGCTACTATACTGTTGTGTACTCTGACATGGGGGTACAGTCTCCTCACTAACTTACCATTACACCCCCACTCCTAGTCGGCAGCCCCTGACCTATGGGGATATGATCCATGAGTCATGTGCATAACTGGGCTTGGGGCTCATGTTGAGGGGCAGCCAGGTCCAGGACGTCACAAAGTGGTATCAGAGGTTTTCTTTCTTTCTTGCATTACTATTTGCTGATGATAGACTTCGAGACTGGGAACACCTAGGAACTTAGCCATGAGATGTGCTTGGGGATCGCGAACCCATGTACGGGGTATGGGCCATGTTTTCTGTTTTATGTTGTTATTGATTCTGATATTTACTGTTGATACCATTTCACCGTTGGGTGCTTCATATGTTGTGTGATGTTATTGAGATTTGAAATGTTGGAATATGGATTCAGGGTTCCACCTGATGAAATGAGGGTTATGCATTAGAACATGCATCACGGTAGGCACAATATGATTAGGTCATGCATCTTGCCATGCCATGTTTACATTTTCAGCATGCATGGATTGTAATTTATTTCCATTCCTTGTTATATGTGTGAAAATGTGCTAAACCTTCTTGAAGGTTGTGAATTGAGGAATGATGTGGTTTTTGTGGGTGTCACTCATTGGTTCATAAGGTGTATGGGACCTTATGGATCGTAAAATGACATTCCAACTAAACCAATCATTTTCTTTAAATTAAATTCAAATACGAAATTAGCACAAGTAAATAGGAACTGACATTTATGTGTGTGTCATATTTTTGTTCATGTGGATTATGGCCCCTTATGGGATGGGGAATTCCATACCACTGGATTATGTTAAAGTTGAACAGTTGCAGGTTTTACTAAGAATTTTTATGGTTGTGGATAGGTGATATTATAGGTAGGAGTGATTAGTATCTATCCTAGATTCTAGAGTTCGACATTTAAATTTGATTGTTTCTTCTTTTGAGACGTTCATTTGGAATTGTAGCACTATGCCTCTAAGATGTCCTCGAGTCGTGCATGCTCAAGGTGGCAATGTTCACATTCCTGAGGTGGCGGGCCTTGAGCCGCCAGCTGATCTTCCTGTTGAGCCACCAGTGGATCCTCTTGCTATTCCTGAGATGGGCGACGATTCCCAGTTCCATGAGAGATTCTTGCGTATGATGCAGAGTATGAAAGGTGGGGTGCGACCTGCCCCGAGTATGGTAGAGTTGACCCGCGAGTTTCAGTCACATCATCCTTCTACATTTACAGGAGATGGAGGACCACTTGCTTCGGAGTCCTGGTTGGAGGCTATTCTCACCATCTTCGAGCACCTCAAAAAGCCTCCAAAGTAGAGGGTCATGCTCGCAGCTTATATGCTACGTGGTTTATCCAGGAGGTGGTGGAATTTCATCACCCAGTCGAGATAGCAGAGAGATATGATATGGACTGATTTCCAGACCGTCTTCTACAATTATTTCTTTCCCCAGACTTCGAGGGCTGACAGAGCTAGGGAGTTTATGAATCTGTAGTAAGGGACCATGACAGTCATGGAATATTCGTCCCGTTTCACTGAGTTACAACATTTTTATCCTACACTATATGCTGATGATCTCACGGATGCTAGGTGTTTTCAGGATTGGTTGTGTTACTACATCCAGTCGTAGGTTAACGTGTTCAGGTTGACGACCGTTTCAGAGATTTTCAATAGGGCTTTGATCAAAGAGAGGAATTTTAGAGATGCAGAAAGTGCGAACCAGGGCAGTTTGGCACCTAAGGGTTCTAGTGGATCTGCTTCTATGAAGAAGTAGCGTTTTGAGGACTCTCGTGGTGTCAGTGGTGGTCAGGCCCTTTTATCAGGTGGTACTCCTATCTATCACCAATGTGGGGTGCCAGGACATATTAGGAGGCAGTGTATGTGAAATCCAGTGGAGTGCAAGAGGTTGTGGTAGGTTGGGCCATCTCCAACATTTCGGTAGGTCTTTTCCCCCATGTCCCAGTGAGCAGGGATCTATACCTACTCCACGATCTAGTGTCAGATTGGTAGGATCACGTCAGTCAGGCGGCTGGAATTCCGCCGACCGATTAGGCCATGGCGGCAGTCGATGTAGAGGTGATCAGGTGTATGACTCTCAGCGCCAGCAGGGCAGGTCTGCTCAGGGTATCCAGGCTATGAATTTGGCCCATGGTACCGGCCAATTGTATGAAGTTGAGCCTACGCCATATGAGCAGTATGCATGGCCATCTACTATACATGGTATGATTCTAGTTGCCTCTACATTAGTATCTTCTTTATTCGACCCATGATCTTCTCACTCTTTTATATCAGAGGCGATTATTGGAAGTTTGGGCCATGATATTGAGTCATATCATGGTATGATCACAATAGATACCCCATTAGGTATCCGTTAAGAGGGAATTTTTCGTTTTCAGAATTTTCCTCTCGAGGTGGATGACTACCTTTTAATGTGTAACTTGTATGTTCTTTATCTGATAGGTTTTGATGTAATAATCGGGATGTACTGCTTAGTTCCCTATAGAGCCCAGATTAATTGCTTTCGTCGGAGGGTGGTGTTTATGTCACCAGAGGGTGACACATATGTGAAAAAGGGAGAATGTGATCTTAGTGTGACACGAGCGGAATAGGAACACTAGAGTTTAGGTGGTCTCATGAAACATGTTACCAGTCTTTATCTCAATAACCAAGGGTTAAAACACTCTGTTTATCCTCCTGTGGTGGATAATTTTAGTGATTTCTTTCCTGATTATATCTCTGGACTACCTCTAGTGCGAGAGGTGGAATTTAATATTGAGCTTATACTAGGAGCACCACTAGTGACCATTCCTCCTTATAGGATGGCACCTAAGGAACTTCTGGAGCTCAAGAGTCATCTGGAGGACCTGGAAGAAAAAGGATTTATATGTCCCAGTACATCTCCATGGGGATCACCGGTCATCTTTTCCATGAAGGAAGATGGTACCCTTCGTCTTTGCGTGGATTGTCGTAAGTTAAATCAGGTGACTATTAATAATCGGTATCATTTACCTCGAATTGACGACCTCTTCGATCATCTCTGAGGGGAGAAATTGTTTTCAAAGATAGATTTGAGGTCAGGCTATCACAAGGTGTGTGTTAGGACTTCAGACATACCTCACACGACATTCAGGAGTAGGTATGGTCTGTATGAGTACCTAGTCTTGTCGTTTGGGCTTACGAATGGACCTTCAGTGTTTATGGCCCTTATGAATCGAATTTTTCTCCCTTACCTTGATTCTTTTGGGGTTGTATTTGTGGATGATATCTTAGTCTATTAAATCTCGAGACACGACCATGAAACCCATCTTGAGATCGTGCTGAATTCACTAAGAGATAATCATCTTTATGCTAAGCTTAGTAAATTCCACTTTTGGATAAATAAGGCTCACTTCTTAGGTCACATAATTTCTGATTCTGGACTTTCAGTTGACCCTGAGATGGTGAGTGCTGTAATTTATTGGGAGAAGTCCAAGAATGTCTTTGATAAAAGGAGTCTCTTAGGGCTTTCTGGATATTATAGGAGGTTCATTCAGGACTTTTCATGCCTAGCAGCACCACTTACAACATTGGCCAAAAAGGGGGAGAGATTCGATTGTTCAAAACCTTTTGAAGTATCATTTTAGGAACTAAAGAGAATACTAACTTCATCACCAATACTGATCTTTCTGGAGACAGGAAGAGCATATACGGTCTATTGTGACATGTCAGGTGTCGGTCTTGGAGCTGTCTTGATGCAGGACTAGTGAGTCGTTGCATATGGTTCTTGTTAGTTAAAGGCTCATGAATGGAAATATCTGATACACGACCTCAAGCTCGCAACGGTTGAACATTCCTTATACTGTAGGAGACACTATATGTTGTGACATCATTTTGAGGTATTCACTAGCCACAAAATCCTAAAATATATCTTCACTCAACAGGATCTGAATCAAAGGCAACACAGGTGGGTCGATTACCTGCAATCCTTTGATTTCGAATTGTCCTACACTCATGGGAAAGGAAATTCAGAAACTGATGCGCTGAGTTGGAAAAATCAGTCAAAATTGGTTCATGAATCTAATGAGGAGTGGAAGCTGATGGCCATATTTTCAGAGATATATGTTGTGGTTCATGAGGGATAGGGTCAGACTGTTCTCTCAGCCTTAGCAGTGACATATACTCTTTTGTAATGGGTGAGGGCAAGATAGTTGTCAAATCTGGATGGCCTTGTTCTACTAGAAATTGTCACTAATGATGCCTCTAAAGATTTTACCATGGATGAGGTTATACTTTATAGTTTTGTGGGCGTTTATGGGTCCCAGCAGACACCAGAGAGGAGCTGATGGGGGATTTCCATGCCTTAGAAGGGGCGGTTCACCCAGGCATCACCAAAATGTATCGTGATTTGAAAATGAAAGTATTAGTGGCCTAACATAAAGTGGGAGATAGCCTGTTTTATCACGCTTTTTTCACCTGTTAGTAGGTGAAGGTGGAACATCACCGTCCGACGGGGATTTTGCAGTCGTTGTCCATTCCGGATTGGAAGTGGGATGATGTTTCTATGGACTTTGAAACCAGTTTACCCATGTCACATCATGGCAATGATGCAGTATGGGTTGTTGTCAACCATCTGACGAAGGTCAGGCATTTCTTACATGTGCAGGAGACCTTCACGGTTGATGACTTGGAAAGACTGTATGTCAATGAAATAGTGTGCCTTCATGGAGCATATCGTTCTATTATCTCGGACAGAGATCCTCATTCTACATCTCATTTATGGAAGGGTTTATAGAAGGCCTTGGGTATGTAGGTACTTTGGAGCATGACCTATCACCTCCATAGTGGCGGACAGACCGAGCGGACTATACAGGTACTAGGGGATATGTTATGTGTATGTGTTCTTGATTTTTGAGGTTCATGGGAGAAACACATTCCTCTTGTCGAGTTCAGTTATAACAATAGCTTATAGTCTACCATTGAGATGGCTCCCTATATAGCCTTATATAGTAGTCCTTTTCGCTCACCTTTGTGTTGGATTGAAGTAGGGGAGGCAGCTATTCTAGGACCATGTCTTTTGCAGGAGACTATATAGCAGATACAGCCTATTAGGAAGCGTATGCAGACAGATCAGTCAAGATAGCAGTTCTATGCTAACAAGCACAGGAGACCTCTTTAGTTTGAGGTTGGGAACCAGGTTTTCTTGATGGTCTCACCCAGGTTGGGGAAAATACGCATACAGAAGCAATGTAAGCTTTCACTGAGGTTCGTAGGACCCTTTGAGGTGAGGAAGCAGATCATACCAGTTGCTTACCAGCTTGCACATACTTAGAGATATCAAGTCATACACGATGTTTTTCATGTATCTTAGCTACGCCGGTACTTTTCAGATCTGACTCATATTTTTTAGCCTGATGAGGTTGAACTGGATATGGATGGTACCTTCGAGGAGTATCCAATGCGAATTGTTGATCGGAGCGTGAAGAAACTTTGTGGAAGGTATGTTCCTCTTGTACGGGTGCTATGGATGCACGGCCAGGAACATGATGAGACCTCGGAGCGGGAGGCTGATATATGTTCTCAATGTCTAGAGGTTTTCAATGATGACACCTCTGTACCCTCGGAAGGCCAACTCGAGGACGAGTTTCTTTAAGGAGGGGATGTTGTAACGACCCAAATCTTTGGTGAAGTTACGGATCGTTAGTTTTTCATTAAAATATTTCTTTAAAGTGTTTGTAATGTGTGTAACATCCTAAGGAAGTTCCGGGGAGTATCCGGGGTTTTTTCGGAGCTCGGGAGTTTGAGAAATGGGCTTGCAGACAGTGGCACACGGCCTGCGCATTACATGCGCATGGTTTCAGACAAACCATGCTGCCTTTGGTATAGTGGTTGTGAGATATGCAAGGTTTGTGCACAGTTTGGTAAACGGTACGGCTAAACCGTGCGACCCTGTTCTGGGTGACTTTACCATTTTTACCTTACTTGTTTTAAAATCCTAAAGGCCTTCTTTCTTCCTCCTTCCCATGTAAATAACATAGGGGAGCCCTCTTTTGGGCTCCAAAACCCTCCTCCCTCTCTTTTCAGGGTGGATTCTTCCCCCGATGTCCGAATCTTAATTCGATGGAATCATTGTTTTGCTTGTGGTGCGGATTACCTCACGCACCATTATTTCCTCAGTGAATCTTGCCTACCGTCTTGTTATTTTGATGTAGTCTCATATTCCCTATTTTCAGGGCATTGGACTGGAACTCAGATATCTTCAAACCTACTACGAATCTGAGGTCGATATCAAGAGAGCCTACATCTATAGCTCTAACGTAGGTGGTCACGTGGTTTCCATTTTGGGTTTTCACCTTTTTGAGCCATTTTCGTCATGCCGTGGTCTATCTTTTGACAAACCCCTTATTTGTAATGGCTTCTTCATTTATAAATGACCTATGTGGTATTAGTGTGATGAATCTAACCTTGTTAGGGTGTTTAGATGAGGTGTGGACTAGGAGTGGTCAACCATAGGTGATATTTTCTGAGATTTGGTCCTTTTCCCCTTTGGACCATAACGATATGTCTCAAAAGGCATTTTCCACGCTAGGAAAATGAGATGACTTGGTTAGAGGTTCGCTAGGATGAGATATCCTGAAACCCTTGAATAAATTGAAATGTATCTTTCCTTGAGATGTGATTATGTGATGTCATAATATGGATTTCCTTATATATTGTGACAGATATAAGATGTATAGCCTTATATATTGTGATGTGAATGGTTATGCCATACTATGTTGATGTTCTTGTGATAACCTGTGTGTGGGCGGGAGGCATTCTTACCCTCTGCCAGATGAATCTCCGTGTGTGGGAGGGAAGCATTCTTACCCCATGCCAGATGAATCTTCGTGTGTGGGCGTGAGCCGTTCTTACCCCGTGCTAGATGAACCTCTCTTTAATAGGATGAGAGGCATTCATACCTTGTGCCTATATAACCATTATGAGTTTGAGGCATTCTCCCCCACACTAGCTATAATGCTTTTTTACAAGAGGAATTCATACCTCATGCAAGTGATGATTATTACTTATGTGAGAGGCATGGACGAGGGGCATGCTTACCTCGTTCCAGTGATAACCTATATCTATGTACTTATACTCTCGTGATTTTTTTAGACTACCAGCTATGAGCTGAAGCAGGTAGACCTTCCAGGTGTCCTTCCAGAACCTGAGTAGGAGGGTTGTTTATTACTTTTCTTTACATACTTGAAGTTTTCTACACACTGTTTATTTTAAGAACACCTATTTGGATTACACGTAGACACCGTTAGTGGTGGCCTACTGAGACGTGTCTTACACCATACCTGTGTGGCCTCTTTGGCACCCGTGTAGACTTTACCGCTGTAGGTACTAGTAGGGGAAAAGGCCCAACTTTAGATTGTTGATACATGTATGTTCTAGTTGGAGATCCAGAGCAGAGGAATGAGCTTGGCAAGGGATGCTCGTGGACTTCTTTTGTTATCCTTTTGTACTAATGTATATCATGCTTGTTAGATATTTATACTATATCAGCATGCCATTTATCCATTTTGTATTAGACACTGCCTATGTGTCTTTAGTATATTTATGAGGGTTTTCATTACTTCTGTTGTTTAGTTTGTATGTTTCTATTTTTTTCTTATTTACTATTGGTTGTGCTTCTGCTGTTATTATTACTTTGTTTCTATAGCTATTTGTACTCTGAAAAGGGGGTATAGTCTCCCCACGGACATACCATTACACCCCCGCTACTAGTCGGAAGCCCCTGGACTATGGGGAGATGAGCCATTGGTCATGTGGCCAACCGGAATCGGGGCTCGGGTTGAGGGGCAACCGGGTTAGGGACGTCACATTATTCACCAAACTAAATAGTGGTGGTAATTCCAACTGATATTCCACCTGTCCAACCCATTCAAGTATCTCAAAATGGCTAATGTATCTTGGATATAACATTCCCTGCTTCTCGAAATGATGATGTCCAAGACATGGATAGATCCTATAGAAGACATGATCACCCACAACGAATGACAACAGACTTCGATGGAGATCTGCGTAAGATTTCTGATGACTCTGAGCCGTCTACATCCTCTTTCTAATTAACTGAATCTTTTTCATTGTTTCTTGGACAAGGCTCGACCCAACTAGTGATGTTTCACTAGTTTCCACCCAGCATAGTGGATAACGACAAGGACGCACATACAATGCTTTAAAGAGAGCCATGTGTATTGAGGATTGATAGCTATTATTGTATGAGAACTCCACTAAGGGTATATGATCCTCCCATGAGCCACCAAAATCCGTTACACAAGCCCGCATCATTTCTTCCAATGTTTGTATCGTCTACTCGGATTGCCCATCCATTTGAGGATGATACGTTGTGCTCATAGTCAACTCAGTCTCAAGGGATAGCTGTAATAACTTCCAAAAACAAGATGTGAACCTCGTATCTCTATCTGAGACTATAGAAACAGGGACACCATGCCTCTTTACCACTTCTCGGATATAGATTTTTGAAATATCTTCTACCATATGGGTTTCACGAATAGGGATGACATGGGTCGACTTGGTTAGACGATCCACTGTTTCCCAAATGGAATCCTGTTTCTGGACTATTCTTTGAAGTCTTGTAGCAAAATACTTTGTTATCTGATCCCATTTAGACACTGGTATAGGTAATGATTGTAAAATACAAGCTAGTCAAAAATTATCTGCTTTAACCTGCTAACATGTTAATCACCATGAAACGAACATGTCCACCTTCATCTTCATGACGCTCCACCAAAACTACGCCTTCCACGCCTTATACATCTCTTGTGTACCTAGATGTACATCCCATCTTGAATTGTGGTAAGAATGAAGGAGTTGTTCTTGATAAAACATAGGTACAATCATTTGATCTCTGAAACACAATATTGAACCCCCATTATGTTTCCAACCATCATGGTCTCCCCACCATTGAGCTTTAAACATAGAACCAATCATTCTACATCAGATGTTTGTGCTTCTTTGATCATATTTAATAAATCACGAACAAGTGTAGCTAAAAAGAAAAAAGCAACATCACCTCGGTCTTCACATTCCACATGCATGTCGGCTAAGACAGATAGAAACTGCCATTTGTCTGAAGCTTAATTCGCCAACTGAGCATATGAATTTTTACTCAATGAATCCACCACTGAATTCCCTTTTTCGGGTGTGTACATCAAGTCAAACTCATACATTTGGAGATACTCCATCCATCTCCTTTTCCTGAGATTCAAATATCTCTATGAGAAAATGTGTTTCAAGCTTTTGTGATCCGTAAACATAATAAAATTCTCACTAAAGAGATAATATCTCTATGTTTTCAAAGCATGGACGACTATAGCCAACTCCAAATAATGTGTTGGGAAATTATTCTCTTGCACTTTCATCTTCCTTGAACCATAAGAAACCACATGATCTATTTTCATGAGAAAACAACCCAACCCTGATCCTAAAGCATCACAATACACCACATACCCCAGTCCTGATTCTGGAATGATCAAGATAGGTGCCGATGTAAGCTGAACTTTTAGTTCCTGATAGGATCTCTGACCTTCTTCCGTCAATTTGAAGAGAACATTATTTTTAGTCAGATCTGTCATTGGTGAAGCTGGTCATGAGAAATCACGCAAAAAGCGTCGGTAGTAACTAGCTAGACCAAGAAAACTGCGTACCTCGAACACATTCTTCAGTGGTTTCTAAGAGATAACAACTTCTATCTTTTCAGGATCAACAGAAACACCTTTCTCAGAAATAAATTGGCTAAGGAAATGTACTTCCTTTATCCAAAAATCACAATTTGATAATTTGCCATAAATATGATGATCTCTCAAGATTTGTAAAACTATTTCCAAGTGCACCTCATGATCAACCCTTGTCTGTGAATACATCAAGATATCATCGAAAAACACCACAACAAAAAAATCCATATATCGTTGAAATATTGGATTCATCAAAGCCATGAAGACCGCTGGTGCATTTGTTAGACCTAAAGGCATGACTACATGTTTTTAGTGTCTATATCTTCTTCTGAAAGCTATCTTTGGAATATCCTCCTTCCAAACTTGCAATTGGTGATATCCTGATCGCAAGTCAATATTGGAGAACCACCGATCTCCCCTTAATTGATCAAATATATCATCAATGTGTGGAAGTGGATATCTATTCTTTATCGTAACATGGTTAAGATTACGATAATCAACACAGGGCCGAAGAGTTCCATCTGGATTTTGGAATATAGGTTTACCAGTGTTTCTGCATCCAGACACCCCAATGATGCCCCAATGTGACTACTCTTTTAACCGAATTTTTCTGTCTTGACTTTACCCCTCTTGGGAATGTCCTGATAGAAACATCATAATTAACCAGCATACACAAATATATTTCAACAAGAATATTTTCACGAACATCATCTTAATCATGAAGGGAGACCCAGACTAGGCGACAAATTTCGAAGAGGATTCCCTGGAAGGAGTGACCGACATCCCATCATCAAGTTTCAAACAAGAAGAAATCATCTCTAAAGATGTGATAAATATAACCCACCTATGGAAAGCTATAATAATTGGAAACAGTTATCGCATCACCACAGAGAATGTGCACCCCCACAGAAGTGTCAAAACCAATGTTATTAAAGTAAAACGTTCCAATGTTCACAATGTTTTTATATCCAATTTCAATTCCAAATTGATTCCCATGATCTTAAATATGGTAAATAATAAAACATTGATCTAATTATTCATTATTACCATATGAAAGTATAATTAATAATATAAATATATTTTATGATAATGTTGTTTTAAATTTAAATAATTTTTTTTTTCAATAATCATCAAAACCTAAAACTTATCAGAAAATTACAAAAAAAATCAACCAAAGTAAATTTTTATACTCTTATTTTTTTAAAAAAATTATTTCACTAAAATAGAACATATAAATTTTTGAAAAACAAAATTTAATGTATGTTCACCATAAAAATCCGATAAAACTACTTTTTTTAAAATACTTCATTTATTTTTCAAATTGAATTTTTTATTAAGTCATGTACATGAAACACATAAGTTGAATGTTAAAAATTAAAATACATATATTCTATATATTTCATTAATATAATACAAAATGTATGATTTATAATTGATTTGTATAACACATAGTTATTCATAGTAAATTGTTTTTTAGAAAAAAGTTCCTTTTAATTTAAAAATTTGTTTTATATTGATTTATAACTAATTATTTAACATAGAGTTAATTACATATAAATGTGTATATATATATTCATTATCTTGCTAATCCTTTTTATTCCCTCCAATCTAACGACTATGAAATAATTTCCATATTAAAAAATAATATTTACTTGTTCATTTAAGATCTATGTGGTGTATCATGTATCTTATCCTACATAGTGATTACTTCAAAAAAATAACATTGTTACATTATCCCACTTTAATAAGTTGTTTCCTCGTAATTTGAAATCGGTATCAGATACTCGTGGTTTTATTTTTCAAAAAATAAATTTATCGGAATCCCATATTTGGAAATTGATTATTGAATGTTTCACTTTTAAAACAATGAATAGAAAGTACGAAGGTTAATTAATATAACACATTCTAAGGTTCCATGTAATAAAACATGAATATGGAAGTGAGAAGTAACTATCAGTTTCTGATGGAGAGTGAAAAAAAATTTTCAAGAGAAAGTTAAAAATCGAAAAAACATTAATCCCTGATGGGTTAAAAGTTCATTGATTCCTTAGTAATAAAAGCAAGTGGATAATTCTTTTAATTCATAATTATTTTCCTATGGTTGTGTAATTCATTAAATTTCTAACTTCATTACTAAAAAATGCATATAAGGCATATTTATATTCTATATACACAATTTCATCCTGATAACATTCCAATAATTATGATGTGCATCCCTAAAAAAATCATAATTATAAAAGAATAAAAAATCATAAATTTAATTAATATCTTAAAATCTTGTTAAAAATTAAATTCATAATTATAATTAATATAAAACCACAATTAAATAAAAACACAACAAAAGGTATCCTAGAAAGGTCCTTAATCACTTATGATCACATCACTTAAATCCTCAGACGGAGTATCAAAATCCACAAAAATAAGGATAACCATTAAAACATTCAAAGGTCCATAGGGATTCCATCACTTGAAGAGATGTATCAAAAACAAAATCAGTATTAGTAAATTATTTTCCCACATCTTTTTGTTTATGATCATGATGATTTCCATCATGAGTATGTAGCTTCAACAACAGGTTAGCATATGTCATTACTGATTGCAACTAAAACATCTTAATATTGGCTTCTCTTCTCTTTCCTGATCATCTCCCTTACTGTCACAAGAAATATGACCAAACATACCAAATTTGAATCACATCCCCATATTTTTAATACATTTTACAAGAATTTTTTACCACACTTTTCACTAGATGGAAATTTAGTTTTCATACATTCAATTTTCCTTAATAAGTCTTTTACCATTGCCTACCAACTAGACCTCTTATTTTTCTAGTATTCATTGGACACAAAATAATAAGAACATTCATTTCAAACATCTCATAACATAGTAGAATAATCTCATATATTTTAGACTCAGAATAATCTAATTCCCTTCAATATCCTTGCATCAATCCTAAGTAAAACCACCTTTTCTTACTATCAAGATCCTTGATAATATTTGGTACGTCACTTTCCAACTAGGTGATGTTTTCTTCATATGTAGGCATCAAATACTCCTAGTTTTTTTTAAATTAAATGATGTTTTTACAATAATATGTTTCATATCCTTAAGAAGATATTTCTCATGAAAAATATAATTAGATTAATCCCTTTCCAAAGCATCAATCCATTCACATTCTCTGATATTTTTAATCATTGACAAGAACTAGTCATCTTCACCTTCAAAATTATAAATTGAATGAGTTTCCTATTGGTGATCTAAACAACCCATGGAATTAAATATCATTCCTATGGATTTAATATATCCTTATTTTATCAAGGGGTATTAGGATCCTATGAATGATAAGGGATGTTTCTTCATGAAATGTCCTACTGCAGAAATGTTCTTTAGTGGTACATCACATTCCTCTATAGCATACATTCCACCACCATTTATATATTGTGTAAACTGACCAATAAATTCTAAAAACTATTATTTTATGATTAAAACCATCTTAGGATGCTGAATTAGAAGGTTTGTTTCCTCTTGATGCCTTACCACTACATCTTCCATGTTTCCTCTATTGAAAACCATTCTGAAAATGCATATTTCAGATGTAGAAACAAGCTAAACATAAAATGACACATAATTTCAACTAATCCATAATTTATAATATTATAATGAAATTATATTAACATTTTCACAACCTCTAATGGTGTATAAACCATCATTTTGATAGAATATATAAGGACGTGACCACGAACATTAAATAATTTTGAGTTAGGTTAAGAATTTAACATTATTTCTGATCGGTGATCTTTTTTAGGATATATCATTCGTGAATATGAAAATACTCATTCATAACAAAACCATAACAATACCAAGTTTACACTTCCAAATAGTATCCATCTTCCCCATATTCTAGAATAATTAAAATAATCATAATTTTTTATAAAAAATACTCACGGCATTAAACAAGACATATCCGAATCAATAATAATATATAAGTATTATGAATAACATTAAAATCCTTAGATAAGAATAAAAATATCAGTAAGGGTTATAAAAAAAGTAATATGTTACCCTACTGATGAACATTAAAACCCATGAAAACATTATCATAAAGTAATGAATTTATAACTTAATATGTAGTAAATGAATTCCTTTATAAATAAGATCATATTTCCCTATTTTTAATGAAAAATATCAATAGAAAACCAATAAAAATCATAGAAAATAAATAACGATATCATAGGACATATTTATACTTAACCAGAATAATTTTGTGACTAACTTCAATAAATATAACTCTTACAAAATGGAATAATCATATACTTTACTTCCATACCTATTGAATTAGAGGTTATAACATAACAATACATCATTAATATATCACAAAACCAACCGTCGTTTTTTTCCACATAAAAACCTATAAAGTGTCCAATTACCATTATATATTCTTAAAATATTTCAATTTCAAGCATTTCACAGATAAAATTTCATTTAATTGACAAGAAATAATTTCAAGTTGTTGAAATGAACAATCCATTTTCAAAAAAAGAATCAACAAAAAAATACCCACATAATGTAATGATGGTATTTATTTTTCATTAAATTAATTTATTTATTTTTGAGGAATCCAAATAATAAATAATGGGAATGGAGGTGTATAATTGTTTGTCGCCATAATTGTTAAAAAGAACCCACCTTTGATCATTTGAAAAAAAATTCCTTATAAAGCTTTAAAAAAGAATAATTTTTAAACCATTGAATGAAATTAAAAATATAGATTAATTTTCAATTAAAATATTTTTATATTTATATAATATATATGTGAAATAATATCAATATCTTTGACATTGATAAAATAATTTGACAATTAAAAATTTAAACATTCAAATAATCTCATACAAATTTGAACATTAAAATATTAAACCCCATGAAAAATAAAAATTGAAAAATACATTAAATAACACGATCATTGAATAAATAAGTAAATTTAATGTAAAAGTGGTTGTATATACACATTATAAAGTAATATAGGTACATATCATGAATAAATTACTCAATGAAAGGAGATTGAGAATGAATCCCTTACACTGAGTCTGATTCACCACGTATGTTTCATATAATAATGAAGAGTAAATTAATGATAATTTATTTATTTCGTAATAAACATTTTATATTTTTTTATTCCTTTTATGTAACTTTTTATAATGTTATAAATATTACTTAATTATTTATGTTTATTATATTCGTTTGGTCTGTATTCTGGGCATGAGTCCAAAATGCCTTCGCTACGATGTCAATAGTAATAGTTAGTCATAAGTCCATCATCTCCAGAAGAATATTCATGATATAATAGTAAAATCTATAAATCAATTATACTTTTAAATAAAAAATATTATTTATGTATATGAAAATTGATCAATGTTATAATCATGAAGATGATAGGGTGTACATTTTCATAAACAACATTTCCATTTTTCAATGATCATCGTCGAACAAGGTATGCATTATTTTATCATTACATAATAATAATAATATCATTAATATAATATTAATCATTTAAATATACTTATATATTTTATTCATGAGATGCGGTGATTGAAAATGAATCTCATCTCTTCATGGAGGTGATATTTCACACATATACACGAACGTCGTTATCATTTTTATGTTCATGGATGGTAACAACCTAACTACTATAATATTGTCTTATAATGATAAATATTTATGAATATAATATATAAACAGTATTCCCATCATTATAACACGTCTTGACAAACAATAATGTGAAACTAATTATATCAAACGGTGAAGGTGATAATTCAAACATACAAAAAATCGACTAATTCATTTCCTATTTTATGGATTTGGATATTGATTTTTGGGTTGATATTAACATAATAAAATATTATTAATATTAGGATACTTAATTCATTATTTTATCAGGGTTGAATAATGATTTATGTTAGTGGGAGATGAAATTAAATAAAAACACATAAATAAAAACAATACCTCTTCTTTTTTCAATTTCCATTGATTATCCCTTTAACACCTCTAAAGAGGAATTTATGACAAAAATTAGGACTCTATAATATTGATATGGATTATAGAAATCCATTTAAGTTTATAATAGCTGATACAAATAGTTTTTGAGGTGTGAATATTATAGAAAAATGGGTGTCCATTTATAAGAAAGGGGAGAGCCAGTCATTAAAATTTTAAGATTATTAAACTAGTAGAAATTATTTTTCTAAAAACAATGGATCCAAAATTATAATTTTTAATGTTTTGATTTTTTTTTCAAATAAACTTCATGAATTAAAATTTACTTTATTTTTTTTAATTTTTTTAATCCTTTTTTTCTATTTTAACCATTATCTTACCGTTTCAACTCTTACTATGTTATCATGTAAATTACACGTTGAGGGTTAATATAATTACAATAACATAAAAAAAGACCAATAAAAATTCATTTTTAAAATTTTATGACTTATCCCAATTAGTGGGATGAATATTAGATTGATATAAATTTTATATCTTTTAAAAATATATATTTTTTAAATACCATTACTGTCAATTTTGACAATATTCATTTCGAGATTTTTTAGAAATATAATAACGAAATTAAATATTAAAAAAAATTAAATAACCCATAAAAGATGTATATAATCCATAAAATTTATTAATGAAATTAGTTATATAAAATAATATTTATTTGAATATTTTTATTATCATTTTTTTGATTCTCCTAGAAAGTATATAATTATTGCATCATCATTATTTCATAATATCATCCATGTTTCATCAAAAGGTAATTATTTTTTTTACAAGGATGATTTTTGTTGAAAAAAACTCATTCAATGACATTATTAAAATCATTAGAGTAATTTTATAATATTTATAATTTTTTTTTGGGCTAAATTTTCTTGATTTACCTTAACCGTGATAACAAATATTACTAAATTTAATATTAATATAGTCAAAAAAATAGAAGAAAAATATTTAAATAAATATTATTTTCTGATTGAAGATGTGGAATCCATTTTTTCAAATTGGAAACAAATAATTTTCTTAAATTAAATACAAAATATCCCATTGATTGTAGGACAAAACATTTTTTTAATGTAAAATGTCCAAAAGTTCAGAATGTTTTTATATTCGCTTTCAATGTGAAACTGATACCAATAACCTTAATTGGGTTAAATGAAAAAACATGATATAATTATAATTAAATCCAAATAAAATATCTAATTTAACACTATAAATAAATTTTATGATGTTATTTTTTTGAACTAAAATACATTATTTTTTCTCTATTCATCGAAACAAAATACCTATTTAAAAAATAACAAAATAATCCAAAGTAAATTTTCATAACATGATTTAAAGTAATAAAATTTATTTCCCAACTACATCTTATGAAAGAGTCAAATACAATATTTTAAATAGTTTTTCCATGAAATGTTGAGAAACTACAATTTTAGAAAATTACTTCTTATATTTGTGAAAATAGATATAGTATTATATCACGTATAGAAAACACATAATATCAATTTAAATAATAAAATGTAATTTTAAATATATATTAATATATATTTATATTTAGTTAATATAATACGACAAGGGTTATTTATTAATATCATGGTATAAAATACCATTATTCCGATTGATGTTTTTTTAGAAAATATTTCCTTTTAGAAAAAAGTGTTTTACATTCATTTATAATTAATTATTTAGGAAAGAATTAATTATATATAGATTTGTAAACCATATATTAATAATTAATTTAATCACAATCATTAGTTCAATTCTAAAGACTATGTGATAACTACTATATAAAATAATTAATTTTTTTGGTTATTAATGCATGTTGTGGCATATCATGTATGCTATAGAACATAGTATTTCCTTTTAAAAACACAGGATGTTACACCCCATGTCCTTTAAATCATATCAAAATTTTATTATATTATAATTCTAGTGTATTCAATACATTGGTATGTTTTTATTTTATGGTAATTTCATATGAAAATCTCATCCTCCATAAAATGGAAAAAGAAACCATTAATTGTGTGTATAGTGGACTATCACCTCATGAAGGACGTAATTCATTTTTCATCACCACTTCTCACAGGTACATATAATGCTGTATCTAATGTTTAGATGTGAAATTTATCATATAGTTATAATTTTTAACAATTATATCATATATACATTCATATATTTCATTATATATCAAATATGATAATGTTACTCATTTGTACGTCAGACTACCAAATCATGAAGTGATATAATTAATTTTTTAATTATGATTTAAATTTAACATATTATGTATTATTATGATTTTTAATATTAAATTCGTGAAATATTAATAATTATTTAAAATAAATATTACATATAATTTATTACATTAACATATATTGAATAGATGATAGTTGCATTCGTGTATATGGTGGACTACAACCTCACGATGTGATGAGATTCTTTTTTATTATTGCATCACATGGATTCTATGTGAATGGATATTGAAATAAATAAAATTATGTTTTTGGTATAATTTGCATCTCATAAATATAAAATTACACTGACAATATTTCCATCACGGTCATCAAAAAATGGAAATGATATACATTCGTACATATGACCTACTAACTCCATCATTGAAATATAGTTTATCTTTCATATCCATATTTCTTAAATGGTTTAAAATGTCTAATTTGTTTATTAAAATGTCACTAATTTAATTTTTACCTTTAAAAATATGAATAATTAATAATCTATTTTATCTTAGTCAACTTAACAATTTGATTTTGGATATATTATACATTTATTATTAAAACATTCAATGTGAAATTATTTTGTTAAGTAATTGATTAAAAAATGTGAAAATTAAAATAAATAAATTAAGAAAACTAAAAAATATTCTTTATCAATTAAATAATTTACTTATTATTATTATTTATATATATAAAGAACACATGTGACAAACTGGGCTCAAGGTAAGGGCAATTAATAACCCATCATTTTTCTTCTTGTTATGACCCTTCTCTCTCTAACTCACATTCTCTATCATTAATGTTTTGAAATGCTTCTAAATTCTGTACATATGTCTCTAACATATACTCGAAGATTATTATCCATTAATTTTTTGGAATAATAAATTCCTTAATATAATCTCTAAAATGTATCATTTTTATAATCTCTATTAATTGTGTTTTGTGACAACAATATGTTGCCTAATTATTCAAATTGGAAATTACTATGTTTATACATAATGATTGATATTCTTTTGGGGAAAAAATAGGAATGTATATCAAATTATTGTGATGTGTGGGGATAAAGTTATATATCACTATAATTCAATTCGTAATTTCATTGTCTCTTGATACATCATGTATAATATTAGTGATTGAACCTAATCCATTATGGGACTCTGTCCACCATGTGTTATCGTCCTGTTTGTTACTCTCAATTTATTTTTATTCTATGTTGTATATCTTTTTAAATCTACTTTATTTCCGTTTTCCAAGTATTCCATTCACTTTATGACATTCTTAAATTTTTCTACTCATGTGCAATATATTATACAAGGGAATGATATATGTTTGAATCACATGTTATGATTCATTATCATGCAAATTCCCTTAAGGAGTTACTTAGATCAAACATTTCTTTATGTATTTCTTGGTATATTCTATGATATTATTGGAGGTAAAATGTATTTTATGATTTAACAATTGTGATTAAATTATTGATTTAATGTTATAGGTTCATTTGATATATTTTGAACCTACTCTCTTATATACACTAGACTGTTATGATCCGTATGTAGAATGTGTTGGATATTTATGTTTAACAATCATTTAAAATATGTATAAAATGAATTGTGTCTATATATTTGGTATATAATTAGACAATATATACATAGATATAAATTAAATTTCTTTTTAGAATAATTTATACATGACACAGAGAGACACCCAAAGACCGTATTAGTTCAGTGTCTTTGGAAACTCAGAATATAAACTTCTAATCGTGGTGAAAGATCTTTAATATCTACCATAATTATATTCCACTTTTTTCCTACGTAAAACATTTATTTATATATTGGGGAAAATAAAACATGAAAATTATGAGATCAAATGCTCAATAAAGGTAAATATGGAGAATATAAAAAAAAATAATCATTTTAATGAAAAGCATGAACATAATTTTTAAATAAAAAAATATTGAGTCACAAAATAAAACTTGGTAGTACATAAGGAATATATCATAAAGAAACATTAAACATGATATAATTAAATTTCAATTAAACATGTAATTTTGTGATACTAATAAAAACAAAATATTATATTCATAGTATCCAACGAATTGCTTCCAAGACCATCATAGTTGAAAATCCCATTACTGAACCAGGTTTACTTGACGTTCCATCCATGTATTACTAAACAATATTTACATGTCATTCTTTTCATGTATATATCTCATGATATATAAATAATTACCTAATGAATTGGATGGAGATATAGGCCACACCCATCTCATAATAATATCATTTATACATGTTCCACAAAAACATAAATCATCCACCATAAAAAACCCATGAAATAAAATGGGATTCTTAATCTTCATGTAATCAAAACATAATCTATATAAGATAAATGGAATTAAAAAAATAATAATTCCATCATAAAATCAATAAAATAAAAATAAAAAAATGTATATAAACATAACCCTATGTCATCTAATATGGAAAATAATTTTGATAAAACAGATTAACTTAATTCTTGAGGAATATATCCTTTCTATTTCAAAATAATTTTTTCTTCTCAAAATGCCAAGTAATTTTAAATGAATAGAATTTTGTCTAGAATAAACACAAAAACATGCATAGGATTCTTCATGGAAATAAGTTGTCCTGAAACTGTAAAAATTCATTCAATCTATATAAGTTTAAAAATAAATATTCTCCCCATACTTTTTCTTGAAAAGTCAAAAAGTAACTCATATGGTAAACAAAATAATGATTCATTCCATACCATATAGTAAACAAAATTGATAAAAATGACACTAAACATTCATATAAAAATAGGAAATATTTTATGGAAACATTTTTAGAGAACATGGACATGTATGATTAATATACCCCCAGTAAATACATACTTATAAAACATCTCAGATAATAATTAGATTGAAAAATTATCTATTACCTTGTACTATTCATTTTTAAAGGGTTCTGATACCTTATGTATAATGGTTAAATCATTTTATTAAATTATACCAAGACCATATCCATATATATGATATCATATATGATACTATTATATCATTTAGTTAAAAATATTTAGATATTACAATTATTTCGGGTGTTAAGTGATTCGTTCTTTCCTTCCCTTTTTTTCTATGTAAGTAATGATTTGTATTTATAAGAATTATTTTATTCTTGGTATTATTTTAAAAATTATTATTTTCAATCATAATATTAATTTTATAATCATTCTGGAATTGTTAATCTGGTGAATGAATCTCACCGCGTCGTGGAGACTATTGGTCATACATATGCACGAGCAGTGATATTATTCTATTGATGGTTAAATGGTATGTAATTTGATTGTATATTAATTGTACATATTCATGTATCATGTTATATTCAATATTTAAATCCATTTTACTCATCATTATACCTATCCTAATAATGTATTTTTGAATAACAAATTACACCACAACGTGGAGACGGTAAGTCGTACATACACATGTATGGTGATATTGTTATTCTTAGGATGAGTAAAAAGTGGTATAAGGTTGTCCCATAATTAAAATAAAATCACATTCTATATAATACACTATATTTATTACTTTAGTATTGAATAAACATATAAGGAGTATGTATAAGAAGAAAATAAATTTAATTGATTTGGTAAAGCAATTACCTCTTCTTCGTTGGACTTCCTTTGGATCCTTTCGTAGGGACACTAGGGATGGGATTTTTGGAAAACCATGACCTCAATATGTCAAATATGAATGTTTATAAGTGAATTGGTCATGGTTTGGTCGAGCCTAAAATATCAAGGTGGTGAGAGGAAATGTGGGAGTAGATGCCTTTTTATTAGAGAGGAGGAGGGACACATTAGGAGGGTATCAAAATAATACTTTATAATAAAATTAATACTTGTTTAAAAAGTTCCATAAATATTTTAAATATTGGATAATTTTAGGATAATTGTAAATCCTCTCAACAAATAGGTTTTAGACAAGTTTAGGTCACGAATTTTACCTTATATTTCAGTTTTAACCCTTAGTTATCTAATTATCTATTACCATGTATTCTTGTATATTAATATTATATGGTTAATATAGTTACTATAACAAGACAATATAACCTAAAGTGGTTATTTATGGACTTTTTCATAATTATCATTGTTATATGGCCGAATCTTATATTTATAGGACTATTATATCATTAAATAAAATAGTATTTATTTTAAAAACTCATTTCGGTCATTTTTTATACTATTCATATGATGACTTTTTAAAAATCCATAAAAACATGATTATCTAAATAAAAAATCATTAATTAAAATATTAGAAGCCATAATAATCCATAAAATTCCTGGATGGTATAAAAAATTCAAAATATATTTATTTTAATATTTATAATCTTGTTTATTTTAATCATTCATTAATATTGGTAATAACTACAACAACACTGTGTCATAAATAAATTTATATATTTGGTGTCTAAAAATAATAAACAAAATACAATGATGTAGTAAATGTTTTTAAATTTCCAATTACTATTTATAGTTGAATTTTCTTATATAAAACCAGAAATTAATTTTTTTTACTACAAAGATACATGTTTGTGCCATAATTCTCTTTACTTTAAATTATTTATTATAAAATGTCATTTTCAAACCCATGTGGTTATATGGGGACCCAAAATTGACCCAAGGATGCTCGTGGTCTGAAATATCTCATCAGATGGAATTAAGACATGAGTTAGGGTTTTTTATGTTATTATAATATTACTTTTTACCCTTGTTTACCAGATTTACCCTTTAACAATGGTAAATAAAATAATTACTAAAGTTACTATTACTAATGTGAAAAAAATAATGGTACATATTTATAGAATTTGAACCATATCATTCCAAATATGGAATCTATATTTCCAAATTCATAACATATTTGTTTTAGTAATTAAGATAAAATTAATTTCTGCTGTCAAAACAAAAAAGCGGGTTTTTTATGAAATAATAACTATCAACATATTGACACGTGTATTTATCCAATTTTAAAGTTAAATTTAAGGAACTGGAAATTTTATGTATATTTATTTCCTAAATTTGTGTTTTACTTTATAATCAAAAAAACTATATCCTTTAATTAATGATTTGAGTATAATTAAATGAGACCGTTAGGTTCTGACTGTTATATGATTGTTGGCCAATATGAGCTTTGGAAATTAAACTCATTATGTTATAATTATTGTTTATAAATATATGTGATATTGGTCAATTAGTACAGAAATAAGAGTTTAATTCCTTATCTAGTAGACTCGGGTTGTACGAATCCCATCTTTCAGATCATGGGAAGGAGGTAGAATCTCTGAGATTTTCTCTTGACCAAGCCCAAGACGAGCTTCAACATGTTAAGCTTGAACGAAATCTCATAAGGGAGAATTTCAAGGTGATAGAAATCACAAATTAGGAATTATTTTCTGAGCCGCTCCGAGATTCTATCATAATAGCACATCATACACTAAGGTCATATGCAGGTGTAATAAGGGGCTATGTAATGGGGCCTCAAAATAATTTTTCGTAATCCTTTGGTATAAATAAAATTGTTATTTCTTCTTATGGTAACATTTAAAAATTTAAAGCATCCGAATAAATGTAGGATGTATTTATTGAAGTTCCATATTACTAATGAATTTGGGAAGAAATGGTTCATTAAAATATATATGTAAACGTTAAATAATTAAAAATATAAAATGATTTTCAAAAAATGTTCTTCTACAGTTATGAAAAGAAAATAATTAGAGTCTAATAAAATCATCATAATTTTTAGTGAATATAAATGTTTGAATAGTAACATAAACTTATTAATATTAATGAATTGTAATGAATAGTAAATCAGTGAAAAAAATAGAAACATCACCCTTGAATGTATAAATACGATTTAGACATCTTAAAAGAGAAAAAACGATCATTGTATAAGTTTTTGTATTTTTGTATGTCATAAATAAATTATTTACAATTTAATAATTTATTTAGTAATTTAAAATGAAAATATATTTTCATAAAATTTAATCATAAATTGTTACTTTATTTTTTTATGGTAATACGATAATTTTGTTAGACTTTGATTACTTTTTCAAGGTGCTACAAAACAATTTATTGATTTAATGTTGCTTATTTGAAATAATTTATGATTTAACATAAAAAATAAATTATAATTATTTTTAAAATTATTTTCCTAAAATGGAGTTTATTTTAGAATTCATAACATCAATATTAGGTAAGGGTAAATTTTTTGGATTTTTTTGAGACAATTGAATTTTCGGTGAATAATAAAAATATGGTTTTGAGTTTCGAATGTTTAATGACATAATTGTTGATGTAATCATGTTGTATTAAATCATGAAGACTTGTGAGTAGTAATATATGTTATGAATAATACCAATTGGCCAATACAATGGGAAAATACAATGGGAAATCTCATGGTTTTGCAAATACCACCGATGAGGAGTTCCTTGGAGATTAATTAAATATTCCCTCACTTTTCTTATAGATTCCAAGCCATTACCTCATTAATTTAATTCCAAAATCCCCCTCAATAATTTTCTTGTCTTTTTACCTCCCAATGATTTATCCCAAGGTGTCCTCAAGGCCCCCAAGGTCACATACTCCATGCTTTTAAAGTTACTTTTCAAGGTAAGGGAACCTTTCACCCCCCCTTATTTTAGTCATGACTTCCATTATGTTATGTATTATAGTTTCCATTTTATTATATGGGGTTTTGTTATTATATATCCATAATACTTTCCATTTAATTTTAAATTGATGTGAGTCCCTTTCCACTCTCATCAACAAGTTTTTTGGATTTTTAAGAGACACCATTTGGCTACCAAAAGTTTCGTAAATGAAATATTATTTTCTCTTTTCTTTCATGTTTCCTTTTCATGTGGTATGTCGTTAAAATAACCACACCATGATCTTATTTATATTTTATTCCATCCCTCTACTATAAAATGCTTCATCTATGGATTGAAGACCATTTTACCCTTTTTTATATATTTCTAAAACCATTTAATATAGCCATTATACTGTAGAAATTTCACCGTAAAATTTCACTCTCTTTATGTCCATAAATAAACAAATATTATTTATCTAAATACCCAGACCTACATCATTTCTATGTGTGTTCATAAAAACATAAAAATTTTATTCTTTATTCTGGAATTGACATATATATTACCCCCATTCCAATTCCATGGGTTATAAATGACATAATGATTTTATTTTTAAGCACTTTTAAAAAACGATGATTTTGAAATGAAACCCATTTCTTTTATTATCATTGGGTTATTTGTGAAATGTTTGATTATTATCTATGTGGATCAAATGAATGTAAATACATATTAATGGAGTTCCCTGATATCACTCCAATTCATTGGGTAAAGAATTTAATCTCTAGAGAAGACATGTTTCATGATACCTTGGTAGATAACCTTGGTAATTTTTATGACACCTTATGGATGAACATTGTTGATATGTTGATGAATGTTTAAATTAAATTTTGTAGTCACATATTCTTTTTATTGTTCAATTTAATTTAATAATTAAATTCCTCAACATCTATTTCTCATCCCTTTATGTTTTTATCTTGTTCTTATTGATATAACAAGTAAATTGATTCCATTGTTTAACCTTATTGGGCCTTCAGCTCACCCATTCCTTTGATGTATGTCTCCAAGTTATGAGATGCATTAATTTTACATAGGATAAACACTTCAAAAGGTTTTTAATGGGATTTAGAAGAGTATTTTATGTTTTCATGTTTCATTTTTCCCGATTTCCAAGACACAAGACTTTGAAGATCCTCTCTTTGTAAAATGTAATGCAAAAGGTATGTAATAAAAAGACGGTATGGTATAATTGGTATCAAAGTAAAGATATGTTATTTATCAAAATTAGGATAAGAAAACATTAGGAATAACCCAATTTAAAAGTTTAAATATATGAATAATTCCTGGTATTTATGTGAGTATTGAGAAAGTGGTTTATCAGGAAAAAGACATCCATGTCTGCATACGAGTAGGTAGAGGCGGCTCTGGAACAACTGTACCAAGGAGTTAAATATCGGACAAAGAGTTTTGTACTTGACCTGGGGTATCTTAGTACATGACAATGGGCCTTGCTGCACTCTTGGTTAGGACACTCCCAAGAGATATTATTGGTTAATCATAAGTTTTTTTGAATCATCATGAAGGATTTATAGAGAAATTTAATTGTTTAAATCATGAAGTTTTAAGAAATAAAATTCTTTATAGTTAAAAGATTCATAAATGAAATAATATTCTCACTCAGTTTTATTCTTTTAGAAAAATGGAAGGCTATAGGAGGACCCGTGTAAATGGTGACCGCAATGGACCATGTGTTGATGGCCCTCCGATGGAATCCAGAATGAAAACATTCTTGTGAATGATTAACCAACAGACTCAACTTATAGAAAATAACAAGAATTAATTGGAGATACCGATCTTGCTGCGAAGTGAACAACTTTTTTTTGAATACTTTATGTGTTATCGGGCATCAAACATCAGTGGATCTACCAACCCATTGATTGTTGAATAGTGTAACATCATTATCGAGAAGATATTTTATGTGATCCACTGTTCTAAACATGATAAGGTTACCTTGGCTATTTATCTCTTATATGGAGAAACTGATCAGTGGTGGGAACTGATTAAAACACAAGGCTAAGATTGGAATTTGAAGCTATGGAGTGAGAAGTGTTCATAGGGATATTAAACAACAATTCATTCCCTCGATCGATGAGAAAAATAATAGAGAAGGAGTTTCTTAAGCTGAAGTTAAAGGAGAATGAATCATTGGGAAGCTACGAGATGATATTCACAAGGCTTTTAAATTACACCGCTAGCTTTGTCATTAATCCAAATGGTATGGTTGATAGATTCCTCAGTGGATTAAGACATCATCTTCAGAAAAATATAGTCAATTGAGGTTATTATAAATATGAGAAGATCATGAAAAGCGCCATAAAATTCATACTCGAGTTTGGTGATACCCAATGGTCTTATAAATCTAATGACAATAAAAGATCGATGGATCCAAGATTATTGAGGAACTTCAATAAAGTACAAGGAGGAAAGAAAGTAAAATTTTTCAACGTGTAATGAATATGGGAAAAAAGCATTTGGGAAATTGCCTGCTCGAGAGTAGGAAGTGATACAATTATGGTATAGATGGACACATTTCACAGAATTTTCATAGTGAGGTGAATCCACAACATCCCAAGACTAACGAAAAAGGGAAGATGTTGTGGGCCCTACCTGATGTCCAATGCTATAAGTATGGACAACTTTGGAACATTACCAATCACTATCCAAATATGAGGGTAGTGGATGAGAATCACTATCAGCCTTAGCAATGGTCAAGGGAACAAGGTCACACTTTTTCAATCACTATAGATGATGTTGAAGCAACAAATGATGTGGTGGAAGGTAATAATTTTGTTCCCTCAAATCTAACAAGTACATTGTTTTATTTTAGTTCTACTAATTCATTTATTTCCTCCATGTTTGCAAATAATTTAAAATCAACCATTGATTTTCTAATAGTAGAGTTATCATTCGAGACTTATGGTGGGATTATCCAAGCATCATCTGTGTTTAGAAACTATAGAATTTTCATTAGTGAGCACAATCTTATATCAAATCTAGTATTCATTCCCAAGATAGAATTCGTCATTATACTAGGGATGTACTGGCTCTCAAAGTATAGTGCTAAGATAAAATGCAGATGCAAGGAAATCATAGAAGTCTTGAATAGAAAAAAGTACAGTTATCTTACAAGGAGAGATATCTCAACCTAATCATTGTATAAAGAACCACCTATATCTTTATTTATGGATTTGATCGATTCGTAAGGATAAGGAAATAAGAGTTGAATGATAGAGAATGTCTTCATCGTCCAAGAATATGTAAATGTATTTCCTGGGGAGTTACCCGGATCTCCCCCAAAAAGAGAGGTTGAGTTCATCATTGAACTCATACCTAGATCCCATACGATATCAAATACCCCATATAGGATGACAAATGTATATTTGGAGGAGTTAAAGAAAAAACTCCAAGATTTTTTAGAGAAGGGTTTTATCCGACCGAGTGTGTCTCCTTGACGAGAACATGTTCTCTTTGTGAAGAAGAAGGATGGATCTATGTGGATATGAATTGATTATAGAGAACTGATCAAGATCATAGTGAATAACAAATACACTCTTCCAAGAATTTATGAATTATTTGGCCAACTTCATGGGGATCAATTATTCACTAAGATTGATCTTTGGTCTAGTTATCATCAATGAGGGTGAAGAGACAAGATATTCCAAAAAAACATCTTCCAAAAATGATATGGTCATTATGAGTTTGTTTTTATGCCAATAGGAATGACCAATGAACCTTCTATTTTTATGGATTTAATGAATGGTGTATTTAAGGACAAACATGATAACTTTGTGGAAGTTTTTTTTTTGATGATATTATGATATAATATAGTAGTCGCGAGGAGCATGAGGATTATCTAAGGGTTATCTTACAAACACTACAGAAGGATGGGATTTTTGGGAAGTTAAAAAAAATGAAAATTCTCTTTACAGAAAGTTTTGTTATTTGGGAACATTTTAACTAGTGACGGAATCATGGCTGGCCTTGCAAAGAAAAAAGTTATAGAAGAGAGGCCTTATCCTACATAAATAATTGGGATTTTTAGTATCCTTGGATTAGCAAGATATTATAGGAGGTTTGTGAAAAAAAATTCATGAATTTATAATCATGTAACCATGAAAACTCAAAAAGGGTTCAAGTTCATCTGGACAATGGAGTGTGAAGAATGTTTCCAATAGTTGAATAAGAGATTAGTTACTGCACACATGTTAACATTTCCTTCAAGTGAATAAGGATTCTTTTTTAAGTGATGAATCTATAAAAGGGATTGGGTGAGTCCTAATGAGAAATAAAAAGGTTATTGCTTATGCATCTTGATAGTTGAAGACTCATGAGTAGAACTATCCTACAAATGATCTAGAGTTGGCTGTAGTTGTCTTTTCTCTAAAGATATTGAGGCACTATTTATTTGGTGAGAAATGTGATATATACACAGACCATTTATTTTTGATATATATTTTCAAACAAAATAAATTGAACATAAGACAAAGGATATGGTTGGAACTTCTCAAAGACTATGATTGTTCAATTCATTATCATATTGGAATAGCAAACAAGGTCATTGATGCATTAAGAAGGAACGACCTAGTTGTTCGTTCCATGATGAGGATTCAGAGAGATCCTTTGACAAATGATATAGTAAATCTATACATGGGAACTATAAATTAAGGGATATCATCAACCCAAACCCAAATGATTTCTCCACCATATTTACTAGAGAAGATACAGAAAGCTCAAAATGAAGATCCTTTGTTGCAGAAGAAGTTTGAGGCTGTAAAGGATGAGAAGTTTCATGAGTTCAATATAGATCAAGAAGGTGAACTAAAATTTCATACAAGAGTACATGTTCCATCTATTATATAAATTAAGAAGGAACTGATGGATAAAGCTGATAGCTCTACTTTCTATATACATCGTAGATGCAAAAAAATGTATAGGGACCTTCATAATCATTATTGGTTGGATAATATGAAAAGGGAGATTTCTATGTACACTTAAAGGTGCCAAGTATGTTAGAAAGTGAAGGAATAGTGAAAAATTCCTAAAGGGGTATCGCAACCACTACCCATACCGAAATGAATGTGGGATAATATCATTTTGGACTTCCTCATTAGTCTTCCGAAAACTTTCAAAGTAAATAGTGTGATATGGGTTATTGTGGACCGTCTCACTAAGACTTCCCATTTTATATCTATTATGGAATATTTCTTTCTTGATCAACATTCAAGGATTTAGTTGAAGGAAGTGGTAAGGTTGTATGGTGTTCCACTTTCTATCATATATGATCATGATCCCTGGTTCCCATCAAAATTCTGGAGAAGTCTTCAACATGCTCTGAGTACCAAATTGAATTTCAGTACAACCTATCACCACAATACAAATGTCTAATCTGAAAAGACTATTAAAACACTCGAGGACATGATAAGATCATGCTCAATTAAATTTAAGGGTATATGGGATTAACATCTCCCATTAGCTGAGTTCTCTTACAACAACATCTTCCACTCGAGTAAACAAATGAAACCCTATGAAGCACTATATGGTAAGTGGTGTATAACTTCTAGTTGTTGTCAGGAAGATTGTGAGAGAAAGATTTTTGGGCCTGATATTGCCTAAGAGATGAAAGAAATGGTCCATGCCATCTAGAGTCACATTAAGGCTACTCAGAGTCGGCCAAAGAGATATGATGACAACCATCAAAGGGACTTGGAGTTTTATGTTGGTGACAAGTTTTTTCTTCAAATTTCACTTTGTAAGAGATTCATGAGGTTTGGGAGGAAAGGGAAGATCATCCCTAGGTACATTGGCCCCTATGAAATAATTGATCATGTGGGAGCAGTGGCCTGTCATCCTGTACTACCTTCAAATCTATCAGAAATTCATGATGTCTTCCATGTATCCCTCTTGAGGAAGTATATACCTGACCTTTAACATGTACTAAATCCAAAAGTGGTAAAACTAAAAAATGAACTCTCTTATGAGGAGTAGCCGGTGGAGATCTTGGATCGTAGAGACAAGGTTCTAATAAAATAGACTACCCACCTTGTTAAGGTGTTGTGGGGAAACCACAAATGTGAAGAAGCCATGTGGGAAAAAGAAGAGTCTACAAGGCAGAAGTACCCACACATTTCCACTTTATATGGTATGAGTTAAAATTTCAGGGAAGAAATTTCTTAGGGGGGAAAGAATGTAACGATTCGAATATTTTAATAATACTTATTTCCAAAATTTGTGTGTTATTTTATAATGAACAATACTATATCCATTAATTAATGAAGTGAGTAAAATTAAATGAGATCAATGGGTTTCGACTGTTATTTGACTTGTTGGTCAATATGACCGTCGGAAACTAAACTCTCTATGTTACAATTATTATTTATAAATACAAGTTATCATGGTTAATTAATATAGAAAGAAGAGCCGATGCCCTTATCCAGTAGACTCGGGATGTACAAAGCCCATCTTTCAGAGCTTGGGAAGGAGGTATCATCTCTGGGCTTTTATCTTCACCAAAACCAAGTTGAGATTCAACATGTAAAGCTTGAATGAAATAATCTATCGGAAAAGTTCAAGCTGAAAGAAATCACCACTTGGGAAATGTTGTCTGAGCCTCCCCAAGATTCTATCACCACAACACACCTTACACATAGGTCCTATGCAAATATTATAAGGGGCAATGTAATGAGGCCACAGATATGTTTTTGTAATCCCTTGGTATAAATAAAATTTTTATTTCTTCATAGGGTAACATTTTTTAATTTCAAATGTCCGTATAAATGTATGATGAATTTATATAATTTCTATATTACTAATTAATTTGGAAAAAGTGTATTTCAAAATATTTATGTGAACATTAAATTAAAAAAATGTAAAAATATTTTAAAAAAATTGTATTCTATAGTTATGACCATAAAAAAATTTAAACTATAATAAGATTAACATAATTTTTACTGAATTGTAAATCATGAATATTAACATATCATTATGAATATTAATTAATAGTAAATTGGACGAAAAAATTAGTAACTTCACCCATGAATTTATAAATAAAATTTAGATATCTTAAACGTTAACAAATGATCATAGAATAAGTTTTTGTATATTTGTATGTCATAAATACTTTATTTACAATTTTATAATTAATTTAATGATTTAAAATAGAAATTTAATATCATAAAATTTAATCATAAATTTTTACTTTATTTTCATATGGTTATACGATAATTTTTTAGGACCTTGATTACGTTTTCAAGGTGTTACAAAATAAGTTATATATTTAATGTAATTTACACAAAAAATTAATGATTTTATTATAAAAATTAAATTAAAAAAAATTAGAAATTTATTTTCATAAAATGGAGATAATTTTTAAATTCAGAGCATCAATATTAGGTTAGGGTAAATTTTTGGGATTTTTCTAAAACAGTTGAATTTTCAATGAATAGTAAAAATACAATTTTGAGTTTGGGTTGTTTAATGACATCATTGATGATGTAATCATGATGTAATAAATCTGGTCGACTTGTGAATAGTATGATATATTATGAGGTGTCCCATGTGGGCAATACCTTGGGAAAATACAATGGGCAAGCCCAGGTTTTTCAAATACAACAGATGAGGTGTCCCTTGGAAATTAATTAAATATTCCATCACTTTTCCTAGAAATACCAAGCCATTACCTCATTAATTTTATTCCAAATTTCATATCTATAAAGTTATAGTGTTATACCTCCAAAGGAGTCCTTCCAAGGTGTCTTTAATCCTCCCATGGTCCCAACCTTCAATCTTTCAAAGTCACTCTTCAAGGTATGGGAACCTTTCACCCTCCTCTTTTAAATCATGGATTCTTTTATGTTATGCCTTATATTTTCCATTTTATTATGTGGGATTTTGTTCTTATATATCCCTAATACTTTACATTTCATTTTAATTTTATGATATACCCTTTACACTCTCATCATCTTGTTTTTTTAATTTTTATGTAACACCACGAGATTTTATGAAAAATATTATTTTTAATTTCATTAATGTCTTGTGTTGTAAGCTACACCAAAAGGAGCTTTCACAACATGCATACTTGACTTGGCTTGCATTACACGCAATCACAACCTTCCTCGATAGCATGTGTAGTACGCAATATCGAGTTTCACTAAACGATATATTATTATAATATTATTATGAACTAGCCGTTAGGAATAGTAATAACTACTTTTTGAATTTTTTTAAATTTTACCTTTTAAAATGGACTTCATTTTTGGATTCGGAATATCGAAATTAGGTTAGGGTGAAATTTTTGTACTTTTCGGATAACTTTCATTTTCTGATGAATAGTGAACATTTCTAAAAACAAACTTTTTAATAGAAATAATTGATAGTGATAAATTTTTAATTTGACTGGTTTTAAAGTATATTTAGAATATATTTTTACAATTTAATACAATTTTGGTCATTGGATGTAATTTCACATTTAAACCAGACATAAACAAGTGTCAATCTTTTAATAGTTATTATCTCTTAAGAACACGCTATTTGTTTCGACGACAGGAATTAATTATTAAATTAATTAATGAAACTGATATGTTTTGAATTTGGTAAAATAGACATCATTTTGGAGTTCATAATATCAAATATATCTTAGGCCTAATTTTTGGTATTTTTCTGGAAACTTTCATTTTTTGATTAATAGTGAAACCACTAAGTGGTAGTTAAAAAAAATGAATTTTTCATAAAACTTAATTTTACCGCTTCTGTGAGTGGAATTTCAGAAATCCGAGAGACATGGTTGATTTTAGTAAGTAAAATGTGGTTCAATGAGATGAAAATAATTTTTGGTGAATAGTAACCTTTTACTTTTTTTTACCACGGTTAAAAGAAAATAGGGTAATTAAGGTTAAAAATGATATTATTATTACCCTAAAACATGTCCTAATTCTATTGGATAAGTTTAATTCGACCAAAAAAAACCTTAGGAATAAAATATGACCATTTAGGCCCACTTGGATTAGATGAGAACATTTATTATTAATTTATTTAAAGAAGGGTTAAAATAGTTAAAATCAAAGTTTAATTAGTAAATCATTTTTAATATAGGGTTATACATAATATAAATTCGACTATAAATATTCATTAGAAAGATAAACATATTTACTACATAATTATATTTAATTTTTAATTTTTAGACATTAAATAATTTAATTTATTTATGACACAATGATGATGGAGTAATTATTTTATTAATGAAATATTGACATAATTAGTGTCATAAATATCCAAATAAATGTAATTTGAGACTTGTTATGAATTCCAATAATTTTATATGTTAATATGACATGTTAGTAATGATTTAATTCACTTTTCTAGAACTAATATTTCTGTTATGAGTTTCACAAAAATCAATTACAAATACTATCAAAATTGACATAAAATTGTTTTTAAAACAATAATTATATTATTAATTGTTATATTATTCCTCAAAATATAAGGTTTGACCAAATTACATTGATAATGTTATATATATTAATAATAAACAACTTGGGGTTCGTTTGTCTTGTTATAGTATGTTTATTAACCTTATATTGTAAGAAAACAAGAAGACTCGGTAAATGTAAAATTATTTAACTTAAAGTTAAATCTAAATGATAAGGTTAAAATAAGAACCTAAACTTGTATAAATTCTATTGGATGAGAGGATTTAGACCCATCCCCACCTTATCTTCGAAATAAATCAATTAGGAGCTATTTATAACTGAATATGACTTTATAATAAAATAATATTTTTAGTTTTCCAAAGGTGCCCCTCTCCTCCCTTATAAAAGGGAACCTCCTCCCTCTCTTCCTCACACCACTTTGAGCATTCAACCTCGGCCAACCCCTGCCAATTTCTCCTCTCCACTTCCCTAGAAACATCCTAGAGGTCCTGGTCTTCTTCAAAGACCAATTTTAGTTCCGTAAAAGGAGGTCTCAAATAGGCGCTTCAAAGAAGAGGAGGTTCAGACACTTACGAAGCAAATCGAGCCTAATATAAGGGACAATCTCGCAATCTCAAATTTTATCCAAGAATTTTTATACTTCATAATTTATTGAGGAATATTTATCATCCACATCCATGTTTCCTCAATATTTAATATTATTTATATCCTCCTACAATTGTTTAAATCCTATTTTACCCTTCGGTGAGTTTTGAGTGAAAGATAAGAAAGAAATCTTTTGTCGTTTTTTCGTACAAGGTACTTTTTGACTTTTCTGAAAAAAGTATGAGAAAAAATGTTTTTTTATCTTATACGGAAAGAATGGATTTTTCAAAAATTATTTCCAAGAAGCTTCCTTTACAAGTTTTCAAGTTTATTTTTAATCAACTTCCTTTAGATTAGAGTTGTTGACATGTTAAGAAAGGAAAGGTGTTTTTCAAGTAGAAAGGATATTTTCCTCAAAAATGGAGTTAAAGTGTTTTATCAAAATTATTTTCCATATAAAATAATAAAGGGTTCTGTTTCTATCCCTATTATTACATTTATTTGATTATGTTGTGATGTAATTATTTTTATGAATTCCTTTATCTTATATGAATTTCTTTATGATGTCACGATGTTTAAGAATCCCATTTTTATTACATGGGTTATGATGTGATGTATGGTTTATGGTTTTTTGGCACACGTAAGAATGGTATCATTATGAGATGGGTGGGACCTATATCTCCCTCCATTTCATTGGGTAAAGATTTTATATCTCATGAGATAGACATGGCTGGAACGGCAAGTTAAACTGGTTCAGTGAAACATGACTGAAACGAGGAATGAACTCGGTTCAGAAATGGACTTTGTCCACTAAGATAGTCTTGGAAATGAGTATTGACTAATAAAAATGATTCTCCATGATTATGTGTGTATTCCCCAATGTTTCATGTTTTATGTTATGATTATTGGGATTACATGTCACTACTATGATTTATCTCATGTTATGAAATTATGATCTCTTTTGCAGGTTAAGAGTTCCAAAATGTTATGTTCTTATGAATATGATGTGATTGATATTTATTTTTTTTACCCTTACTGAGCATTTTATCTCACCCTTTTTATGTTTTATTTTCCCCCAGGATTAAAATAATGGTTTTAGGTAAGGAAACAAAAAGTGGAAGATCTTTATAGGAGATGTTGAAGATCTTTCACCACGATTAGAAGATTACGTTCCAAGTTTCCAAAGACACTAAACTATTACGGTCCTTGTGTGTCTGTTTTTGTTATGTATTATGTATTCTGAAAAATTAATTTGATATCTATGTACGTCAAGCTTCGGGTATCTACATTTATGTGATGTCGTTATGTTGCAAATTGTTTCATAAAAGAAATTGAATTTTCACTATTCATTCATGTTTTCTTTTCATGTGGTATGTCATTAAAATATCCACACCAAGATCTTATTTATATATTATTATATAACTATTCTACAAAATGATTCATTTATGGATGGGATACCCTTTTCCCCTATTATTTAGTTCTAAAACCATGTTATATTGTCGTTAGGCTACAGAAAGTTCATAGAAAAATTTCTCTATCTTTATCTCAAGAAATTATCTTATGTTATTTATGAGAATACCTATACCTATTTAATTTTTATGGGTCTTAATAAAGACATAAAAATTTTATTCTTGATTCTGGAATTGATATATATATAACCCTCATTCCCTTTCCAGGGGTAATAATTGACATAATGATCTTATTTTTAAGAAATTTTAAAACGTCACGATTTTCAAATGAAACCAATTTATTTTATTATCATTGGGTTATTTATGAATTTTTTGATTAATATATATGTGGATCACATGAATTTAAATACATATTAAGGGTTCAACAAAATAGTGCTCCAATGCATTGGGTAAAGAATTTAATCTCTACAGATGACAAGTTTGACGATACCTTGGTAAATAACCTTGGTAATTTTTTTTGACACATTAGAGATGAACCATGGTGATATGTTCATGAATGTATGAATTAAATGTTTTATCCACATATTTATTTTCTGATTCATGTTATTTTCATTATAAAATTTCTCTACTTCCATTGATCATGTCTTTATGTTTTTATCATGTTCTTATTGATATCACAAGTAAATTGATTCCCTTGATTACCCTTTTGGGCCTTCAGCTCACCCTTTCCTTTGATGTGTGTCTTCAGGTTATGAGATATAGTAATTGTACATAGGATGAAATTTTCAAAAATATTTTCAAGGATATTTAAAAGTGTGTCTTATGTTTTCTTGTTTTATTGTTCCGGATTTCCAAGACACTAGACTTTAAAGATCCTCGGTTTGTAAAATGCAATGAAAAGTTATGTAATAAAAGGGTGGGATGCTTTATGAAATTACATAAAATGTCTAATATTGGATTAAATGATAAAAATATAATCCTATTACAATTTAAAACCAATTAAATGTAAAATATAATAATATAAATAAATTAGATGAAAATTGATTTTTGACTTAAAATGTAGTATTTTTCACTATTTATTAAAAAATGACCTTTAATAGAAAATTTTAAAAAATATTTAAGTCCCACTTCCAAAAAAGAAGTTTATTTTTTCAAATTTTACTTATTAAAGAGTCAAAAACTAGATTTAAATTGGGTGTTCCATCAAAATTTGGTAAAACCACATTTTTTTGAAAGATACTTCTTTTATCCAAAAAATTGATTTTGTTCTTATATCATGGTCTAGAAAATATATAAGATGAATTTGAAAATTCAAAATATTGTCAATATTATTCATAATTTCTAGTTTATATACCTTTAAATAATAATATGTTATCATTATATCATTGTTAAGTGAAACTCTGTATTGTGTACCACGCATGATATTAAGGAATGTCGCTCTTATGTGTCATGCAATCCAATTCAGGGTTACGTGTAGTGCATGATTCCTTTGTTGTTTTCTAAAAAATAATCCAAACACAATTATTTTATACATTGAACAAAATCTATACACAATGTTGCGTGAAATGAATTCTATCAGAAGAACATGAAATTGTGTGTTACACAAACCAACAATTGTGTTTCATATACTTAAATCTAATATAGTGTTGCGTATAGAGAAATCTATTTTTGGTTTTTTGTAAAACAGAATACATCAAATAAATTAAAAAATATATATCTCATAAAATAACAAGGTGTCACATTTTACCCCCTATAAAATGAATTTAACCCCTGAAATTCATCGAATTTATAAATGGTTTACTACATAAAAGTATCTTTCATGGAAACCAACATCTAAAAAGGGACACAAACACATTATTTTAAAAAAGAAAGTCAGAAACATAACGGTTCTCCAATAAAACTCATCATTGGGTTTCCACAAAAGAGAATATTGGTGGGAAGAAAAAACATGGATATGAAAGATAAATCTAACCATCAGGTTCTGATGGGCAGTGGAAGATAATAATATTTGAATAAAGTTAACTTCAAAAAGACATAAATCTGTGATGATTTAATATACCATATGATTCATTAGATAAGAACTTACTAGGATAACATTTTTTGTTTCAATATCTTTTTCCTAAAGTTAATGATATTTTTCGAGAGGATAAATACATACTTGATTTCCATATAATCTCACCACTGGTCATTCCCTAAACAATTCGTACATCATCTATTATTTATATAAATGATGTTGAATTTTCTATTCATGATGTGTTTGCAGATCATGCGATAGAATTATTGGTCATTCCATCTGTCTTAACAAAAAGGATAGATCAAGTTATAATATATGGATAAGTTCATCAATATTGATATACTACATTAATCTAACAAACACCAATTAGAATATATTTTATACTATCTACAAACAGATAATATTATAATTCTTCAAAAAACTAAAAATATAAAACTTTAGAAATAGGTTAACTAAATCAACATAACATTAGTCTCCCATATCTTATTTGGCATTCCATGGTTGTCCCATTCCATACTTTTGACTCATGTAATCTATTGAAACCTGATAATAAAATTAATTACTATAGAACCATAGAAAAAACATGAATTTTATCAATATTTACACTTTCTACACACCAAAATACCAAAAATTCAAACCACCATGTCACTTTGTCCTCATATTAGTCATGATCTCATTAATACTATCAAAATATTTCATTATCTCTTTATCCCTTCATTATGAACATGTCACGGCCAGTCCTCGAGACCCATGCCATGACTATCCCAAGACCGCCTTCCAAAGGCCAGTGGTTGGCGAATAGCACCAAATGTGTAAATCTCAAAAGAAGGGAAGGAATTGCCTTTATAAAGTAACAAACACAATAGAGTACGCATGTGAAGAAAGCACTAAGAAAAACTGGGTACAAGTAACTACTAAAAAGTAAATGGGATAGTATACAAACCCAACTGAAAGTACAATACAACTAAATTGAAATTACAACAACAGTAAGTAAAAATAGAAGCACCGAGTCATCCTTCGGAAATCCCACATGAAGGGTGGGTACAGATAGTCTCCTCATCTCCTCGGGTCCGACCGTCCGCTCAGTGTATGTCCCACCAAGTGGTCAACCTCGGGGTACCATACAGCTCCACAAGCCTCCACCTCGATCAGTGTTGTCCATCGTCTGCATCCAACACACGTAGTGCAGGCATAGCCCATGCAAGGGTGAGTATACAATGCTCAGTAGGGACCCCGAGACCCCTGAAGGTCTCTCAGAATCCATGAAGGATTGACCATGAAGGAAAGATACAATCACGAAGTATCAGCAACCCTACTTAGGTATATGACCATACATATACCTAAGTCATCAGTTACAGTTCGTCTCCAGCTCCCGAGCCCAAGAACAACCCATTCCTCCTAGGAAAGAAAAACTCAGTCCACACAGGAAAGCACAACCCAATCCACACCGGAAAGTAAGTCAACCACATCAATGATAATGACTGAAAATCAAGACTCAGCTCACACAGGTATACACATCATAAGGCTATGAAGATGGTTAGATGTAGACACTGATTCATCAAAGCTGCCGGACCCACACAGGATACAAGACTAGCTAAGCTATCGGACCCACAAAGGATACAAGACTAGCTATTCTGCCAGACCCACACAGGATACAAGTACAATGGTCAATACTGTCGGACCCACATAGGATACCAGAACAGTATTCATCGCTGTCGAACCCACGAAGGATTCTATTTTGGTCGTCTTCAATACCGAACCCATGGAGAGTCCAAGTATAGTCATCCTCGCTGCCGAACCCACGGAGGATCCAAGTGCAGCCGTCATCGTCGCAGTCGCAACGAGTTCTAGGGTTCCCGCACACAGCATGCTCGATTCCGGTAGGGTCTACTACTCGAGAAAAAGAGATCCGATACATAAACTGTCACGAATTTCAGAGTTTATGTATCCCAAAGTTCTACCTCGTCAAAATAAACCCAACTCAACAGACGGTGCGTCAATCAGACGCTCGGTCTGAGAGTTATTGGCTTTTCCGTCCTAGGGGCCCAGTTGGTTCTTAAGATAAAACCAACCCGACCATACTCCAGCTGTGTCCAAACCTCAAGCGGAGTAATCCAAAAGGACCATATCAACAACAGGATCCCAACGTAATTGACGACACATCAATCGGATGACCGGTCCTTAAGATATACAAGTTTCTGCTCCAAGGGCCCGGTTGGTTTCGGGTTTGAACCAAAATGGCCATTCCAAAACATTTCCAAAACCTAAAATGTAATATAAAGAAACGACCGTAACGATCCAAGTATTCCTAAGAAACTTACGGTGCATCGATTGGATATCTGTAGCACATGTTATGGGAAAAATACTGAAAACGGTCTGAAGTGGGGGTTTGGGCCCGGTCCGACCCAGCCCACCCTGTAACAACCCGAGATTTTATGAAAAATATTCTTTTTAATTTTATTAATGTCTTGTGTTATACGCTACACCAAAAGGAGCTTTCACAATACACATCTCTGACCTGGCTTGAATTATATGCAATCACGACCTTCCACGATAGCGTGTGTTGTACCCAACACCGAGTTTCGCTATACAACGATATGCTATTAAGATATTATTAAAACTAGCCATTATGAATAGTAATAACCACTTTTTGAAATTTTGTAAATTTTATGTTTCAAAATGGAATTCATTTTTGGATTCGTAATATCGAAATTAGCTTAGGGTGAAATTTTGGTACTTTTCGGATAACTTTCATATTCTGATGAATAGTGAAAATTACTAAATTTTAATTAAAAACAACTTTTGACACCGAAATAATTAATAGTGATAAATTATTAATTTTAGTGGTTTTAAAGTATATTTAGAATATATTTTTACAATTTAATACAATTTTGGTCATTGGATGTAATTTCACATTTAAACCAGTTATAAACTAGTGTCAATCTTTTGATAGTTATTATCTCTTAAAAACACGCTATTTGTTTTGACGATGAGAATTAATTTTTAAATTAGTTATTGCAACTGATATGTTTTGAATTTGGTAAAATATACATCATTTTTGAGTTCATAATATCAAATATAGCTTAGGCCTAATTTTTGGTATTTTTCTGAAAACTTTCAATTTTCGATGAATAGTGAAACCACTAAGTGGTAGGTTAAAAACTGAATTTTGCATAAAACTTAATTTTACCGCTTCTGTGAATGGAATTTCAAAAATCCGAGAGACACGGTTAATATCAAGGACTAAAATGTGGTTCAATGGGATGAAAATAATTTTTGGGGAATAGTAACTTTTTACTTTTTTTTACCACGGTTAATAGTAAATAGGGTAACTAAGGGTAAATATGATATTACTATTACCCTAACACATGTCCTAATTCTATTGGATAAGTGTAATTCGACCAAAAACAACCTTATGAATATAATATGACCATTTAGGTCCACTTGGATTAGATTATGATATTTAATATTATTTTATTTAATGAATAGTTAAAATAGTTAAAATCAAAGTTTAATAACTAATACATTTTTAATATGGGGTTATACATAAGATAAATTCGACTATAAATATTCATTAGAAAGCTAAAACGATTTCCTACATAATGATATTTTATTTATAATTTTTAGACTTTAAATAAATTAATTTATTTTTGACACAACGATGATGCAGTAATTACCCTTTTAAGGAAATATTAACATAATTGATGCTCAAATAAATGTAATTTGAGACTTTTTATGAATTCCACTAATTTTCTAGGTTACTATGATATATTAGTGTTGATTTAATCAATTTGGTTCGAACATATAATTATGTTATAACTTTCAAAAAAATCATATATCAAATAGTGTCAAAATTGACACAAAATAGTTTTTAAATCAAATATTATATTATTAATTGTTATTTTATTCCTAAAAATCTAGGGTTCGGCCAAATGACTTAGATAAGGATATATGTATTAATAATGTACAATTTGGGGTTCGTTTGGCATGTTATAGTAAGTGTATTAACCATATAGTGAAAGAAAACAAAAAGACACGGTGAAAGTTAAATTATTTAACTTGGAGTTAAATCTAACTGATAAGGTTAAAATAATACCCTAAACTTGTCTAAATCCTATTGGTTGATAGTATTTCGACCCATCCCCACTTTAGCTTCGAAATAAGACCCTTTGGAACCATTATAAACCGATTTTGACTTTAATATAAAATAATATTTTGAGATATTCCTAAGGTGCCCCTCTCCTCCCTTATAAAAGGGAACCTCCTCCCCCTTCCTCCTCACACCAATTTGAGCACTCAAGCTCGGCCAACCCCTGCCCAAATATCTTCTCCACTTCCCTAGAAACATCCTAGAGGTTCTGGTCTTCCTCAAAGACCAATTTTAGTGCCCTAAGAGGAGGTCTCAAAGAGGCGCTTCAAAGAAGAGGTAATTACCGTTACCAATTCTTTCATCTTTATTTCTTCTTCCACTTCTTCTTCTTAGGTTGTTTCATTATGAAGTAATAACATCAGTATCACTCATATACTGATATGTTATTATAGGTATGAAACAACCCTATTTCACCATCTATCCATCCTACGGAAAAAGAAATCACCGCGCGTGCGTACGTACGGAATACCGTCTCCACGTCGTGGTGTAATCTATTTTCCACCACCACCATACATGGATGGGTATAATGGTGTAAAGAATAACTATACATAGTTATTAAAAAATCATATTGATTCTGATATATTTTATAATACACTCCAATTCAATTTAATATTTATTGAAATGATATCATCGCTCGTGCGTACGTACGGACTACCGTCTCCACGACGCGATGAGATTCATTCTTCATGTTCACCATTTAAGAATGATTATAAAGTATATATAAGAAATAATAATGAAATATATGACATTATAAAGCTACTGGATTTATGTATATATATATATATATGTCATCTACTTACTTCCATTCAATACAATAAGGAAAGGAAAACAGCGTTCATGCTTACGTACGGACTACCGTCTCCATGAACGGTGTTTTTCATTTCATTTATCTATCTATTATGTATATATATATACTGAATATATATGATATATAAATCATATTTTATATTCTGGAAGTAAGTAAATCATGATATAAGTAATAATAATGTCAAGAACAACAAGTCAAAACACCTACGATAAATGAAACGATTTTACCCAAAACGCTTCTTTAACATGGAATTTACAAAAGAACGGGTAATATAATGTCATAAATGAACCATATATGATATCCTAACAATGAATATGATTCTGTAATAAGTCAATGACATTATTTAAATCATTATACAGGAGGTTCGGACACATACGAAGCAAATCGGACCTAAGGTAAGGGAAATATCACAATCTCATTTTTATCCGAGATTGTTTATTCGTAAGTATTTAATGGGGTGTATTTTATCATCCACATCCATGTTTCATCAATATTTAATATTATTTCCATCCACCTACAATTGTTTAAATCCATTTTTACCCTTATTTGAGTTTTTAGTAATATGTATGAAAGGAATCTTTTGTCGTACGAGGTACTTTTTGACTTTTCCGACAAACGTACGAAGAATGTTTTTTTTAACTTATACGGAAAGAATGGATTTTTAAAACATTATTTCCAAGAATATTCACTTATAAGTTTTCAATTTTATTTTTAATCAACTTCTTTTAGTTTATAATTTTATGACATGTTAAGAAAAGAAAAGTGTTTTTGAAGTAGAAATGATATTTTCCTCAAGAATGGAGTTCAAATGTTTATCAAAATTATTTTCCATCTAAGATAATATAGGGTTCTGTTTTTATACCTATTATTACATTGATTTGATTATGTTTTGAGGAAATTATTTTTATGAAGTCATTTACCTTATATGATTTGTTTTATGATGTCATGATGTTTCAAGAATCCCATTTTTGTTACATGTGTTATGCGATGATGTATGATTTATGATTATGTGGCACACATAAGAAAGGATTAATTATAAGATGGGTTGGACCTATATCTCCCTCCAATGCATTGGGTAAAGATTTTTTATCTCATGAGATAGACAGGGCTGGAATGGTAGGTTATACCAGTTCAGTGAAATAGGACTGAAACGAGGGTTACTCGATTCAGAAAGGGACTTTGTCCACTAAGATAGTCTTGACAATGAGTCTTGACAAACAATTAATGATTCTCTATGATTATGTGTGAATGCCACAAAGTTTCATGTTTTAAGTTATGATTATTGTGATTACATTTCACTGCCATGAATTACCCCATGTTATGAAATTATGATCTCTTTTGTAGGTTAAGATTTTCAAAAGTTATGTGCTTATGTATATGATGTGATTGATATTTCTTTTGTTTACCCTTACTGAGCATTTGAGATCACCCTTTTATGCTTTCTTTTCCCCAGGATATAAAGAAAGGTTTTAGGTAAAAAAAAGGAAGATCTTTATGGGAGATTTTGAAGATCTTTCACCACGATTAGAAGATTATATTTCGAGTTTCCAAAGACACTAAACTATTACGATCCTTGTGTGTGTGTTTTTTGTTATGTACTAAGTATTCCGCAAATGTAATGTAATTTCCATGTACGTCAAGCTTCGGGCCTCTACAGTTGGTATCAGAGGAAAGGTTTAGTCAACCTTTGGAAACTAGGATGTGAGAACTTTAGTGAGATCCCTAGAGATATTTATAAGGTATGTCTAGGGATGTCCCTAAGGATAAGTATACGTATAGGATACAGTCCTAGAACTACGGTAACGATCATAGAATTTAACCTAAGATGTTAGATATCGAGGATACTCCACCTTTATTATGTTGTTTTCCCAAGCATGATTTTTGCCTCTCACACTATTCTTTTTTTGGGTTTTAGAAAATGGCTGGAAACAAGATGTTTCACGATAATGGAGGATATGATGGACAATGGAATGATATTCTTCATAATGAAATGGGATTTGGAAGTAAAAACATCATTATTATGCCGAATAAGCAATCTCATAATATGATCAATAATGTAAAATTTGGTAAGTTTCCTGACTCGGCTAATAAGAGAAAGATGGAGTTTCATGATGATCATAGAGGAAAGAAAGTTCAATTTCCCCTATGTAAATCATGTGGGAAGAGGCATCAAGGAGAATGTTTCAAAGGAACTGGAAGATGCTTTGGGTGTGGAAAAGAAGGACACAAAGCAAGTAAGTGCAAAGGAAAAGGTTCAGTTAACACCATGGATGAGGATAATGGTATTGCTACGACATCAACAATGGTTAAATGTTTTAAATGTGGAATGTACGGGCATTATGAAAACCAATGCGCTAAGGGAAAGTCTCATGAAGATAATCAGTATGGTCGTATGGGAAGTATTTATGTTGATGATGATGAAGATACTACAAATGATATGTGAGATGAAAGAATTTTTGAAGCTCGGTCAATGGTTTAAGAATGTAGTGGAATGATTACATGTTTATCATGTGTAATGTTGTATAAGAAATCTCATGGTACTATGGAATAAAGAGACATCTAAGGATTTTTATACTGTTGTCTTTCCTTGAGTTATGAAAGTGTATGATTAATGGTACCACTATCCATGAAAGTTTATTCAGATATTTTTGGAATTTAGATGATATGCGCAAAATGAAGGAATAATAAGATAATTAGGTGTTTGATTGTATTCATGATCTCATGACTGATATAAGGAGAAGGTTATATCATGGTTTGAGTATATAGAATTTTTGGATTTTGGTATGTGGAAAGAGTTAACTTTTAACTGCATTCATGTTTTTACTAAGGTTCAATGGGTATTCAAGAGAATACATGATTAAGGCCTTTGAATGTTTGGAATGTGACCAACAAGACATATCTTATGGTATATGGGGATTAACGACAGTATTAAATCTCTGGTAATCGTTTTCACTATATTATGAGAGTGGACTGTAGTATTATGGATAAGCCTAAAGATTAGATTGGATTATGTTGGACATAAGTTAGTTTAGGGATAGAAGATTTTCGATATTATTGATGGGATGTTATAGTAATGTAGTTTTAGAAAAAGGACAACCTGCAGGACGGGCGACATCCCATCGCTTCGGACAAGGCTGTGGGAATCGAACCAACAACCAAAGTGCGACTGGCCTTTATCGCCTACCACTGGCCTACAGGAAGTCCATGTTTAGTAGAAACTAGTTTTATTATATTAAGCAGTATGATATATGAAGTATAAGTCAATTTTAGGAACCATATATGATTAATCTCACTGTAGATCGACTTATGTATATAATTTTTGCTAACCTTTTGTTTGAGACAGATGGAATGACCCGTCATTCTATCACATGATCTGCTAAAACTTCACGAATAACAAATTCAACTTCATTTATTTAAGAGATGAAGTGGAAATTGTTCAAGGCAAAAACAATAGTGCGACTGTACCAAAATAAAGTAAGTATTTATTCTAATTCAAATTCTTCACCTTTAGGGAAACGATCTTGAAAACCAAAAAAATGTTGTCCTAGTGATCTTATATCTGATTAATCAGATGGTACCTTATATCGTCACAAATTTATGGATTTGTGATTGTTGGATTTTTCCATAGCCATGTTCTCTACCACTCTCCATCAGAACATGATGGTTAGATTTCTCTTCCATATCCATATTTTCACCTATGTGGAAACCCAGTGATTAGTTTATTTGGGTAACCGTTACGTTTCATACTTTTGTTTTTAAAGATTGGTTTTGATATTCCTTTTTATGATGAGGGTTTCTATTAAAGAAACTTTTGAATAGTAAAGCATTTATAACCCCGACGAATTTCGAGGGCGAAATTCATTTTAAGGGGGGTAGAATGTAACAGCCCGAGATTTTATGAAAAATATTCTTTTTAATTTTATTAATGTCTTGTGTTATACGCTACACCAAAAGGAGCTTTCACAATACACATATCTGACCTGGCTTGAATTATATGCAATCACGACATTCCACGATAGCGTGTGTTGTACCCAACACCGAGTTTCGCTAAACAACGATATGCTATTAAGATATTATTAAAACAAGCCATTATGAATAGTAATAACAACTTTTTGAAATTTTGTAAATTTTATGTTTCAAAATGGAATTCATTTTTGGATTCGTAATATCGAAATTAGCTTAGGGTGAAATTTTGGTACTTTTCGGATAACTTTCATATTCTGATGAATAGTGAAAATTACTAAATTTTAATTAAAAACAACTTTTTTAATCGAAATAATTAATAGTGATAAATTATTAATTTTAGTGGTTTTAAAGTATATTTAGAATATATTTTTACAATTTAATACAATTTTGGTCTTTGGATGTAATTTCACATTTAAACCAGTTATAAACTAGTGTCAATCTTTTGATAGTTATTATCTCTTAAAAACACGCTATTTGTTTTGACGACGAGAATTAATTTTTAAATTAGTTAATGCAACTGATATGTTTTGAATTTGGTAAAATATACATCATTTTTGAGTTCATAATATCAAATATATCTTAGGCCTAATTTTTGGTATTTTTCTGAAAACTTTCAATTTTCGATGAATAGTGAAACCACTAAGTGGTAGGTTAAAAACTGAATTTTGCATAAAACTTAATTTTACCGCTTCTGTGAATGGAATTTCGAAAATCCGAGAGACACGGTTAATATCAAGGACTAAAATGTGGTTCAATGGGATGAAAATAATTTTTGGTGAATAGTAACTTTTTACTTTTTTTTACCACGGTTAATAGTAAATAGGGTAACTAAGGGTAAATATGATATTACTATTACCCAAACACATGTCCTAATTCTATTGGATAAGTGTAATTCGACCAAAAACAACTTTATGAATATAATATGACCATTTAGGTCCACTTGGATTAGATTATGACATTTAATATTATTTTATTTAATGAATAGTTAAAATAGTTAAAATCAAAGTTTAATAACTAAAACATTTTTAATATGGGGTTATACATAAGATAAATTCGACTATAAATATTTATTAGAAAGCTAAAACGATTTCCTACATAATGATATTTTATTTATAATTTTTAGACTTTAAATAAATTAATTTATTTATGACACAACGATGATGCAGTAATTACCCTTTTAAGGAAATATTAACATAATTGATGCTCAAATAAATGTAATTTGAGACTTTTTATGAATTCCACTAATTTTCTAGGTTACTATGATATATTAGTGTTGATTTAATCAATTTGGTTCGAACATATAATTCTGTTATGACTTTCAAAAAAATCATATATCAAATAGTGTCAAAATTGACACAAAATAGTTTTTAAATCAAATATTATATTATTAATTTTTATTTTATTCCTAAAAATCTAAGGTTCGGCCAAATGACTTAGATAAGGATATATGTATTAATAATATACAATTTGGGGTTCGTTTGTAATGTTATAGTAAGTGTATTAACCATATAGTGAAAGAAAACAAAAAGACACTGTAAAAGTTAAATTATTTAACTTAGAGTTAAATCTAACTGATAAGGTTAAAATAATACCCTAAACTTGTCTAAATCCTATTGGTTGATAGGATTTCGACCCATCCCCACTTTATCTTCGAAATAAGACCCTTTGGAAATATTATAAACCGATTTTGACTTTAATATAAAATAATATTTTGGGATATTCCTAAGGTGCCCCTCTCCTCCCTTATAAAAGGGCACCTCCTCCCCCTTCCTCCTCACACCAATTTGAGCACTCAAGCTCGTCCAACCCCTGCCCAAATCTCTTATCCACTTCCCTAGCAACATCCTAGAGGTTCTGGTCTTCCTCAAAGACCAATTTTAGTGCCCTAAGAGGAGGTCTCAAAGAGGCGTTTCAAAGAAGAGGTAATTACCGTTACCAATTCTTTCATCTTTATTTCTTCTTCCACTTTTTCTTCTTAGGTTGTTTCATTATGAAGTAATAACATCAGTATCACTCATATACTGATATGTTATTATAGGTATTAAACAACCCTATTTCACCATCTATCCATCCTACGGAAAAAGAAATCACCGCGCGTGCGTACGTACGGAATACCGTCTCCACGCCGTGGTGTAATCTATTTTCCACCACCACCTTACATGGATGGGTATAAGGGTGTAAAGAATAACTATACATAGTTATTACAACATCATATTGATTCTGATATATTGTATAATACACTCCAATTCAATTCAATATTTATGGAAATGATATCATCGCTCGTGCGTACGTACGGACTACCGTCTCCACGACGCGATGAGATTCATTCTTCATGTTAACCATTTAAGAATGATTATAAAGTATATATAAGAAATAATAATGAAATATATGACATTATAAAGCTACTGGATTTATGTATATATATATATATATGTCATATACTTACTTCCATTCAATACAATAAGGAAAGGAAAACAGCATTCATGCGTACGTACGGACTACCGTCTCCATGAACGGTGTTTTTCATTTCATTTATATATCTATTATGTATATATATATACTGAATATATATGATATATAAATCATATTTTATATTCTGGAAGTAAGTAAATCATGATATAAGTAATAATAATGTCAAGAACAACAAGTCAAAACACTTACGATAAATGAAACGATTTTACCCAAAACGCTTCTTTAACATGGAATTTACAAAAGAACGGGTAATATAATGTCATAAGTGAACCATATATGATATCCTAACAATGAATATGATTCTGTAATAAGTCAATGACATTATTTAAATCATTATACAGGAGGTTCGGACACATTCGAAGCAAATCGGACCTAAGGTAAGGGAAATATCACAATCTCATTTTTATCAGAGATTGTTTATTCGTAAGTATTTAATGGGGTGTATTTTATCATCCAAATCCATGTTTCATAAATATTTAATATTATTTCCATCCACCTACAATTTTTTAAATCTATTTTTACCCTTCTTTGAGTTTTTAGTAATATGTATGAAAGGAATCTTTTGCCGTACGAGGTACTTTTTGACTTTTCCGACAAACATACGAAGAATGTTTTTTTTAACTTATACGGAAAGAATGGATTTTTAAAACATTATTTCCAAGAATATTCACTTATAAGTTTTCATGTTTATTTTTAATCAACTTATTTTAGTTTATAATTGTATGACATGTTAAGAAAAGAAAAGTGTTTTTGAAGTAGAAAGGATATTTTCCTCAAGAATGGAGTTCAAATGTTTTATCAAAATTATTTTCCATCTAAGATAATATAGGGTTCTGTTTTTATACCTATTATTACATTGATTTGATTATGTTTTGAGAAAATTATTTTTATGAAGTCATTTACCTTATATGATTTGTTTTATGATGTCATGATGTTTCAAGAATCCCATTTTTGTTATATGTGTTATGCGATGATGTATGATTTATGATTATGTGGCACACATAAGAAAGGATTAATTATAAGATGGTTGGGACCTATATCTCCCTCCAATGCATTGGGTAAAGATTTTATATCTCATTAGATAGACAGGGATGGAATGGTAGGTTGTACCGGTTCAGTGAAATAGGACTGAAACGAGGGTTACTCGATTCAGAAAGGGACTTTGTCCACTAAGATAGTCTTGACAATGAGTCTTGACAAACAATAAATGATTCTCTATGATTATGTGTGAATGCCACAAAGTTTCATGTTTTAAGTTATGATTATTGTGATTACATTTCACTGCCATGAATTACCCCATGTTATGAAATTATGATCTCTTTTGTAGGTTAAGATTTCCAAAAGTTATGTGCTTATGTATATGATGTGATTGATATTTCTTTTGTTTACCCTTAATGAGCATTTGAGCTCACCCTTTTATGTTTTCTTTTCCCCAGGATATAAAGAAATGTTTTAGGTAAAAAAAAGGAAGATCTTTATGGGAGATTTTGAAGATCTTTCACCACGATTAGAAGATTATATTTCGAGTTTCCAAAGACACTAAACTATTACGATCCTTGTGTGTGTGTTTTTTGTTGTGTACTAAGTATTCAGCAAATGTAATGTAATGTCCATGTACGTCAAGCTTCGGGCCTCTACACACCCCCCCCCCAGGACGACTCGACCCGGTCCGGGTGCGGCCCGTTAGGGCGTGGCCTGACCTGGTAGGGCACGGCCTGGCCCAGAACGCGTGACCTGCCCCGGCCCTGCCGGGGGGTGGGCTGGCTCAGCCAGCGGGCCGAGCAGGGGGTACGCGGTCCCCCATTTGTTCCGCGAACGCGGCGACCGACGTCGCATCTCCCCCGGATGTCGCGTGGCCGCGGGATCTGATTCCCCACCGCCACGCTGGAGCGGTGTGCCAAATGTATCTTTCGTGGGCAATCAGACGAACTCTGGTGGTCCGATTTTCCCACCGTCTGCACCTATGGCTCTCCCGGGACCTGTTTATTACTACGACGACCTCCAATCACCAAATGGTCATGTTTCATTGTCACCAAGGATTCCGCACATCAAGAACAAAACAGAGATGGGATCAGACTTGTTCGCTAGTCCTCACCCACCACGTTAGTGGTTCTAAACATCACCAATAATAAATCACGCCATGCCGATGGTATAAAAATCACATGAAGAAAATTATACAAAGAACCCTACCTCCACAGTTGATGTCGGACGTCGGTGTTGCGGTGGATGGCATCACAGAGAAGAGGATCGTAGGCATCGTCGGTGCGTGCCGAGGAGGAAGTGGCGTCTTCTCTCTTTTCACAGAGAAGAGAACAGGTGGGGCATCGTCGATCTTTGAGGAACCGGCGTTCTTAGCCATTATTCGTTGAAGAATGGTTCACCTCAATTATTAATTCTTTCTAGATCCTTTCACAAAAGTGATTTTCCAACCCCAAAAGATTTAGGTGGCTCATAAATTAACAGAATTGTTATGAAATTCTTAATACTTTGACGTGGTTCCAAATTTATTTACTCTGACATAAATTAATTGGTTGGCATGTTTAAAAGGATGAGGGAGGTAGGATGACTCTACATAATCAATATGTGGAGTTACCAAAGAACTAGACAAGGAGTATTAGTGGGGGAAATGTCCAAGGAAACAACAGGGGAATAAATGAGGCCAGAGGAAATAAAATGGTGGGGCTCCTGTGGGCCCCACCTCTCTAACATTATTTAGAAATAAAAATTGTTCTGAAATTTTTTATTTATTTCTTAAACAAAACCCCAAAAATTATTTTCTCTTCTTTTGCAAACGCAACTACGGTAAGTGTCCCCTTAAGAAATTATCGGTCCTTCGAGTTCATCGGTGCCCTCGGATTTTAATTCCGGGAACTGGTTCAAAATTTAGGAAAACCCACTCGTTCGTTCACTAAACGTACCCAAGCTGAACTCGAAAATTGTTCATGGGCACACCGGTCCTCGGAATCAAGCTTTGTCAGAATCCACATACTCGAAAAATTCCAAAAAAATTTAAAAAAAAATCCTTGCAATTTCCAGGTCTTTACATTACACCCACCTCAGGGATTTGCGTCCCCATAAAGCTACAATGAAAACTAGGGGAACAAATGAGGGTACTGAGCACGCATCTGAGCCTCCCGCTCCCATGTGCTCTCCTAGAGGTTCCAGTGCTACCAACGAATGCTCACAAGAGGAATTGACCTCCAATGTAGGACCCACTCTTGTTGATCCTCAATCTCCACCGGGACCTCCGAAAAAGTTTCCCTGTCATCAATATCCCGCTCCTCGTGGCCGATGATATGCATTGGGTCATGCACATATCTCCTTAGCTGAGACACGTGGAAGACATTGTGCACCCGGTGCAACTGAGGTGGAAGGGATAGGCGGTAAGCCACCTCACCTACCTTGGTGAGGACTAGGAAAGGTCCGATGAAGCACGAAGATAACTTGTCGTTGTGGCTGAGTCTCCATAATCCACGTCGATGTGAGACCCGTAAGAAAATGTGGCCTCCATCCTCGAACTCCATTGGTCTCCGCCTCCTATCAGCATAGGACTTCTGTCTACTCTGTGCAGTCCTCATCCGCTCCTGGATGATATGTAGCTTCTTCATCGTATTCTGAACCATCTCTAGTCCTACGAGTGCTGACTCCCCAAGGTTAGTCAAGCACAAAGATGATATGCATGGTAGGATGTACAGTTCCTCGTAAGGTTCCATCCCGATGGTGGAGTGGTAGCGTTTGTTGTACGCAAACTCCACCAAGGGTAGGTGATCCTCCCAACTATGATAAAAGTCAAGGACACATGCACAGAGCATGTCCTCGAGTGTCTAAATGGTATTCTCCGTCTGGCCATCCGTCTGAGGGTGAAAGGCAGTGATCAGGCGTAGCTACGTCCCAAAGGCCTCCTGAAACCCATTCAAAAGCTAGGAAGTAAAGAGAGCATCTCGATTGGAGATGATAGATAATGGAACCCCATGAAGCCATATGATATCCTGAACGTAGTGGCGTCCCAAGATCTCTTATGAGCCCTTCTCTCTGATCGGTACAAAGTGGGCCGACATGGTGAGTTGGTCTACGATCACCCATATGGTTTCGTGTACTCTGGAAGTACATGGAAGCCCCGTCACAAAATACCTAGATATCCTGTCCCACTTCCACTCTGGGAACTCTATGGGATGTACCAAGCCTGCAGGTACCTGGTGTTCTGCCTTTACTTCCAGACAAGTTAGGCATCGAGAAAAGAACACTGCCACAACCTTCTTGACACCCGGCCACCAGTTCTGTCGTCTGAGGTCCTGATACATATTCGCTACTCCGGAATTTACCGCTAGAGGGGATGTGTGAAACTACCTCAAAACCTCCTCCTATAGTGCAACTGGTACCATGGTACGTCCCCTGAAGAGGATGACGTGCTCACCACCTTCAAAAAATACATCAGGTGCTAGCCCTAAGGATATCTGAGCACGTCGCGCCTCATAGTCAATGTCCCCACGCTGTGCCTATCTGACCCGCTGAAGAAGTGGAGGAGTGACTATGAGGGACTATAGATAGTATACCCTATCTCTATCCACGAAGGATATTTGAAAAGCAGCTAACTGCTTTGTCGCCTCTCCATGTAGCTGAATGCCCAATCTACTGGTGAGAGCATCAGCCACAATGTTCCCCTTCCCAGGATTATCGACAATCTCAAAGTCATAATCCTGGAGGAACTCAACCCATCACCATTTTTTGAGGTTCATGTCCTTTTGTGAGAAAATTTACATGAGACTCTGGTGGTCATAGTAGACTGTAAATTTATCGACCATAAGATAGCGCCGCCACATCTTCAGGGCGAAGACCAATGCTACTAACTCCAGTTCATGGGCATCGTATGTTTTCTCGTGCTGCCTCAACTGAAATGAACTGTAAGAGATCACAGATTGATCCTAAATCAGGACACACACGAGCCCAGTCCCTGATGCATCGCAGTAAACTACGTACACTACGCACTCCTATGGTAGCCTCAAGATGGCTGCACTAGTCAATCCCCGCCTCAGCTCCTGGAAGCTCTAGTGACATCTGTCTGGGCACAAGAAGCGTTTCCCCTTCTTCGTCAATGCTGTAAGTGGTGTTGTAACTCTCGAGAAGTCTGGCACAAATCTTTGATAGTATCCAGCCATTCCTAGGAAACTCCACACCTCTGTCACACTCTTGGGTGGCTCCCATGCAAGTACCGCCTCGACCATCGCGGGATCCACTACAACTCCCACCTCAGATATGACGTTCCCCATGGAGTGATACTCTCAAAGCTATAACTACTACTTCGAGATCTTACCATAAATCTGGTGCTCTCAGAGTGTATCCAGTGCAACCCGTAGGTGGTAGGCATCCTCCTCCTCAGTCATCGGGTAAATCAGTATGTCATCAATAAGGACTACGACAAATCGATCGAGATAGGGTTGGAAGATCCTATTCATGAGACACATGAACACTCAAGGAGCATTGGTAACACCGAAGGGAATGACCAAGAACTCTTATTGGCCATACCGAAACCTGAAGGTCGTCTTCTGCACATCCTCATCCTGAACTCGGAGCTGATGATAGCCTGACCTAAGGTCTATCTTCAAGAACCAACATGCTCCCTTGAGCTGATCAAAGAAATCGTCAATCCTCAGAAGTGGATACTTGTTCCTCATGGTAACCTGGTTCAGACGACGGTAATTGACACACAGTCACAATCCCCCATCTTCCTTCTTGGCGAATAGTACCGGAGAAGCCCAGGGTGAAACATTAGGCCGGATGAACCCATTCCCCTGTATGTCCTCCAGCTATACCCACATCTCACGAAGCTCGGCGGGAGCCATCCGATAAGATGGAGTGGATATAAGTGATGTCCCGTGGTAAATGTCTATATATAAATCTACCTCCCTATGAGGAGGTAGTCCTGGAACATCATCAGGAAAACTGTCCGCATACTGGTCCACCACTACAAGAAAACTCGGACTCCGCACGTCAACTGCTCCGAGGATGAGACTAGCCAACTGATGTGTGATCGGCTGCCCTCTCCTCTACGTGAGTCCATCCTATTCTGCGAAGGTTCTCTTCTTTTAGGTGAAGGGGAACATAGTCCCATCCATGTGGACACACCACACCTTGCGCCTAATATAGTAGATCTGAGCATGGAATGTAGATAACCATTCCATACACAAGATAACGTCGTAAGGCCTCGACGCTGCTATAAGAAGATCCCAGCCAAAGTTCTCGCCTCCTATAGTAAGCTCACACTACCGGAACCCGTGCGTAATAATTGAGTCTGCTCTCGTAGGTGTCTCTAGCCGCAACGATCTAGCCAACGGCTCCGTCGGAATCTCCAAGCTTCGAACAAGGCCATCGGCAATAATATAATGACTCACACCTGTGTTTATAAGAACTGTAGAAAAGGTGGAGTAGACGCAAATAGTACCTCGAATCATCTCGGGTGCGTCGTGGTCATAAACCTTCGTTGCCTAGAGCTGAGCTTGCCTCTGCCCGCCAGGTCCTTGTGGTCGGGGTGGACCTCCTGGGGGTGGTGGTGGTAGATCCTCGAAGCGTCGTCCACCACCAGCTGCTCGGCCAGCTCCTCTCCCTCATCCGCCTGCTCCTTGTGGACTGCCATGGTCCATCCTCTGCCTCTGCCTGGGAGGTCCCTCCACTGTCTGCTGCTCGTCTACATGGTGGGTCGGGCAGTCATGAGCCATATCGCCAAACCCGACCCATGCATAACACTGTCTGCTCCACTTAAGGTTGGATCTGCGTCGTGTGTCCCGCACAGCCGAAACCGTGTCCTATGGTCGCCCGCCAGACGGCCTGGTCCTCATGGACCCCTGCGTCATTAGTCAACTGTCAACTGCAGAAGACCTCTCTTTGTGCCATCCTGTGGTGGGTATCGCTGCTGATGTTTTCTTGGCGAGAAAGCTCTCCACTAACAGGGCTCTCTCCAGCACCACTGCCAACATAGGGTTGCTGAGTGGAATCGTCGAAGATCTGATTTCATGCCTCAGCCCCTGCTCAAAGGTTTGGTCCCGGAAGAATGGGTCTCGTACCATGTCCGTGGAGTAGCACGAGAGATCGGTAAATCTCGCCGAGTACTGGGCTACTGACATGTTGCCCTACCGCAGTTGTAGTAACTCCTGGATACGCATCGCACGGAGAGTGGACGGAACAAACTCCGACCGGAAGAGGCTCTCGAAATCCGTCCAAATTATAGATGCCTCGTCATGCACCTGGAGCATTAGGCTCCACCATCTACCTACTGATGCGTGCATGAGACTCGCGACAAGAATCACCATGATGTCTGCTGGTGTCCCTACCAATGTGAAGACTCTGACGATAGCCTCCATCCAATCATTGGATGCCTGAGGATCCATCTCTCCATGGAACCTGGCCGGCCTCTGCCTCGGAAACATGTGAAACGCGCTTAGGCGGCGTGCACTCTCCGACGCTGGGGCTGGTAACATTGGTGGCTAGGCGGGTAGAGGTACCGTCGGTGCCTCCGCTGTAATGGGGCCCTACACCGAGGCCTCGTCACTCGGAGGGCTTCCACCTCGCACAAAGCTCAGAACCCTAGATGGCTGCCATCGTGGGGTCATCCTGAAAAGAAACAGGTGCGCCAAGGTTAATACAATATACCTGGTGAGCTGACACAATGTAATCACAAGGAAATTTTTTGAAACACACAAGCAATCAATGTTTTCGTGCACTGAGTCGGAAATCAGAAGTTAGGGACCTCGTGTATGGATACGTCTGCCGCCACACCAACACTGGACTCCCTGGATTGATGACCACACTCATTACTCTAAACATTATTTCTTCACAGATAAGAAATTATGGGAGTCCTGAGTTCGGTAGTAGAACTGACTCATCTGATACCAATTTGCCACGAACCTTCCTTGGGGCCCATGCCCTGTCTACCTCAAGCCCGACCTCCAAATTCCAGGGGCTGGAAACTAGCACCAACAGCGTAAATCCCAAAAGAAGGGAAGGATTTGTCTTTATGAAGTAAAAAACACAATAGAGTACACAAGTGAAGTAAGCAGTAAGTAAAACATGGTGAAAGTAAGTGTTGAAAAGTAAATGGGTCAGTATACAAACCCAACTGAAAGTATAGTACAACTGAAAGGAATGTACAATAGCAGTAAGTAAAAACAGCAGCACCGAGTCGTCCTTTGGAAATCCCACCTGAAGGGTTGGTACAGAAAGTCTCCTCAGCTCCTCGGGTCTGACCATCCGCTCCTTGTATGTCCCGACAAGTGGTCCAACTTCAGGTACTATCCAGCTCCACAAGCCTCCACCTCGATCAGTATTGTCCATCGTCTTCATCCAACACATGTAGTGCGGGCATTGCCCATGGATGGGTGAGTATAGGATACTCAATAGGGACCCCTAGACCCTCAAAAGTCTCTCAGAATCCATGAAGGGTAAACCATGAAGGAAATATACAATCACGAAGTATCAACAACCCAACATAGGTATATGCCCATACATATACCTAAGTCATTAGTTAAAGTTCGGCTCTAGCTCCCAAGCCCAAGCACAACCCAGTCCTCATAAGAAAGCACTACCCAGTCTACACAGGAAAGCACAACCCAATCAACATAGGAAAACAAGTCAACCTAATCAATGATACTGATTGAAAATCAAGACTCATATCACATAGGTATACACTTCGTAAGGCCATGGAGATGATCAGATGTTTCCACTGATTCATCAAATCTGTTGGACCCACACTAGATACAAGACCAGCTAATCTGTCGGACCCACAAAGGATACAAGACCAGCTACTCTGTCGGACCCACACACGATACAAGTACAGAGATCAATACTGCCAGACCCACATAGGATACAAGAACAATAGTCATCATCGTCAAACCCATGGAGGATTCTAGTAAGGTCGTCGTCTCTTCTGAACCCAGGGAGGATCCAAGTACAGTCGTCCTCGTTGCCGAACCCACGTAGGATCCAAGTGCAGTCATCATCGTTGTAGTCACAGCCAGCTCTAGGGTTCTCGCACACAGCATTCTCGATTCCTAGGAGGGTCTGCTCCTCGAGAAAAATAGATCTAATACATCAACTTTCATGAAGCCCAGAGTTGATGTATTCCAATGTTTCGTCTCATCAAAATAAACCCAACGCAATAGACAGTGTGTCAATCGGACGCCCGGTCTGGGAGTTATTGGTTTTTCCGTCCCAGGGGCCCGGTTGGTTTTTAAGATAAAACCAACCCGACTGTACTGTAGTTGTGTCCAGACCTCAATCAGAGTAAGCCAAAAGGACCGTCTCAACAAAAGGATTCCAACGCAATTGACATCACATCAATTAGATGTCCGGTCTTTAAGATATACGTGTTTCCGCTCCAACGGCCTCGGTTGTTTCGGGTTCGAACCAACCCTTCCATGCCCAAACTTTTCTGAAACCTCGAGTGTATTATACAAAAATGACCCTCTCGATCGAAGGATTCCTACACAGCAGATGGTGCACCGATCAGAGGTCTGTAGATCAAGTTATTGGAAAAATACCGAAAATGGTCAGTCGTGGTGGTCTGGCCCCGGTCCGACCCAGCCCAACCCCCCCCCCCCCCCCCCCCCTGGGTCGGCCCGGCTGGGTGCGGATCATCCTAGCCCCAGTCCGCGCATCTCGCCTCGGATTGGTCGGGGGGTGCACTGGCTCGTCCAGCTGGCCGAGCAGGGGGGATGCAGTCCCCCCTTTGTTCCGCGGACGTGGCGACCGACGTCGTGTCTCCCCCGGATTCTGCGCAGCGGCGGGATCTGATTCACTGTCCCCGTGGCTGAAGCCAAGGTGGTTCCTACTGGCAGCATGCCGGGGCGCCTCCGCGCCGGTAGTATCTTCCACGGACCACCGGACGCACTCCGGTGGTCCCTGTTTCCTGCTGTCTACGCCTATGGCTTTCCCGGGACAAGTACATTACTACGACGGCATATAATCGCCAAAACGTTCTCCTTTCATTGTCGCCAAGGATTCCGCGGATCAATAACAAAACAGCGTTGGCTTTAGACTTGTTCTTTGGTCCACACCCACCGCGTTAGTGGTTCTAAACATCACCAACAATAAAGCACGCCATGCCGAGGGTATAAAAAAATCACATGAAGAAAATTATAAAAAAACCCCTACCTCAACAGTTGATGTCGGACATCACTGTCACGGTGGACGACATCACAGAGAAGAGGATCATAGGCATCGTCGGAGAATTCCCAGGAGGAAGCGGCGTCTCCTCTCTTATGACGGAGAAGCGAAAGGTTGGGGCGTCTTCGATCTTCTAGGAACCTGCGTTCTATGTCGTTCTTCGTTGAAGAACGGTTCGCCTCCCTTTTTAATTATTTCTATAGCCTTTCTCAAAAGTGCATCTCCAACCCCAAAAGATTTAGGTGGATCAAAAATTAATAGAATTGTTATGAAATTATTATTAATTTGATGTGGTTCTAAATTAATTTACGCTGACATAAATTAATTGGTTGGTATGTTTAAAAGGATGAGGGAGGTAGGAAGGGTTCACGTAATCAAAATGTAGAGTTACCAAAGAATTAAACAAGGAGTATTAATGGGGGAAAAGTCCAAGGAAGCAGCAGGGGGATAAATGAGGTCAGAGGAAATTAAATGGTGGGGATCGTGTGGGCCCCACCTCTCTAACCTCATTTAGAAATTAAAATTGTTCCGACAATTTTTATTTATTTCATAAACAAACCCCCAAAAATTATTTTCTCCTCTTTTGCGAATTCAACTATGGAAACTGTCTCCTTAAGCAGTTACCAGCACTGTGAGTTCATTGGTTCCCTCATATTTTAATTCCGGGAACTGGTTCAAAAGTTAAAAAAACCCGCTCATTCGTTCATTGAACGTACCCGAGCTAAACTTTGAAAATTGATTCCGGGCACACCGGGCCTCGGAATCAAGCGCCGTCAGAAGCCACAGACACGTAAAATTATAAAGTATTTTTAAAAAATTCCTTGAAATTTATGGGTCTCTACAGCACATATCATATGCTTTCCAAAAATATTTCATTCACCTTTGTTGGTTACTGGTACCATATAATTATGGAAAACCAAAATAGATCAATACATAGAGATTCAAATATATGATAATACTATATATGATATTCCACAACACTATATTAGAATAAAATTACATAAATACTTAATCATTCCTCCACCTCTTTGTCATAGTCAACATCTCCAATAGTGATCGCATTTGACTTCCCTTTTTATTTTGACAAAAGTGGTTGCTGACATCGATCGTCATTAACCCTTGGATTAGGGAATTGGTAATCATAATGCCTTATTTTCTTGCACTTGTATCATTGAAGTGTTGGTGGTGCATTATCTTTATTATTTTGTCTATTCAAATCATTAACAATATTTTTCCCATTACGTTGGCACTCAACTGCTCAATGACCTTATTTTCCACATGTCAATCAGTTTCTACTTCCTTTTAATCAATCTCCTCCATGCTTATTTTCAGACATTTAAGATAAGGAAACATTCATCTTCTTTTCACCATTGTTTTGATATTTTCCCTTGAACTACATATTTGGTTTCTTGTCAAAACCATGAGAGTATATGTAACAAAAAAATCTAGTTCTACCATGAGAGATCAATAGGTGATCTCTTTATATCAACTTAAGACTTCTATAGATAATTCCCTTCGAAGACTTGGTTTTAAACCTAGTAAGAATCGATCAAATTTACTTCCAGTTTGGATGATAAATATAGATGCATACCTTGCATGTCTTTTCATGTTCCCCTCGTATGTACCAACAAATTCATAATAATTTTTCATAAGATAAAGTAACTCATTTTATATCATTTTAAAAGAATAATGGGGAAGTAATTATTAAAAAATATGTTCATGAACTTGTCCCATTCCATGGATTAAATTTTCATTTTATTGACATGTATTCATAATTAGAGTCCACCATTAGTCGGCTTCAACTTCTCAATGATAAAAAGATACATGACGTTTTCATGTTCCAAATATATAATGATGGAAAATATCTTTTCAATTGTACTAATCTATTGTTCAGCAACAAGTGGATCAGAAGACCCACTAAACGAAGATGGACATTGCCTCATGATGGACTCAATATAATGGTGTTCCATTCTATTCTCATTCGGATGTCCATAATGATTCATATCTTCTGTACGTATAGAAATAAAAAATTTCATTCAATCTCCTATAACAATTGGTTGTTCATGAGGACAATAATCGTATTTCCTAGTGCATTGATCATTAACACATTTCCTTCAGTTTCCAAGCATTGTCTAAAACCCAAAAAAATAGTGTGAGAGGAAAAAATCATACTAGGAAAATAACAGAATCAAGGTGGAGTACATTAAATCTCTAACATATTAGGTTTAATCCTAGGTTATTTGTTATAATTATCATAATTATAGTATTGTAACCAATACTTATACTTAATCTTAGGGACATCCCTAGACATACCATAGAAATCTCTCTAGGGATCTCACTAATGTTTTCGCATCTTAGTTTCCAAAAGTTAAGTAAACCTTATCTATGATACAAAATCTACAAACCAATATTTACATACATAGAAACTACAATTATTTTTTGTAATACTTAATATGCGACATAGATAGAAGCATGAGGACTGTATTAGTTTGGTGTCTTTGGAAACTCGGAACATAAAATTCTAATCATGGTGAATGATCTTCAACATCTCCCACAATGATCATCCCATTTTGTTTTCCAACCTAAAACAATTATATATATTTTAGGGAAAAAAATTAAAAAGGGTGATCTCAAATTATATGTAAAGGTAAACATATATAACATAAAACAAACTATAAACATTTGAACGAAAAGCGTGAACATTATGTTTAAACATTAAAATCGTGTGTCAGGAAATAAATCATTGTTGTACTTATGGATTAGATCATAAATGAACATTAACCATGATAGAATAGGATTGGGATAAAACATTTAATTGTGGGAAACTAATAAAAACATATTATTATTTCTATGGTAGTCAATGCATTTTCTCCAGGACCATCATAGTTGAAAAATTCCATTACTGAACTGTGTTTACTTGCTGTTCCTACCAAGTATTACTAAACTAGATTTACTTTTTGTTCTATTCATTTTAGTCTCATGAGGTATAAATCGTTACCCAATGCATTGAAGGGACATATAGGTACCACCTATCTCATAATGAAATCAATTTAACATGTTCCAAAAAACTATAAATCATTCATCATAGCATAACCCATGAAATAATATGGGATTCTTAAACATAATGTCATCATAACATAATCTATATAAGATAAATGGACTTCATAAAATTAATTATATACTAAAATAAATCAAATAAAAGTAAAAATAGGGACCTAAACCTTACCTTATTTTATTATATGTTGAAAATAATTTTGATAAAACACTTAAACTTAATTCCTGAGGAAAATATTCTTTCTTTTTCAAAAATTATTTTCCTTATCAATATTCCTTGAAATTTTACAATAAATATTTTTTTAAAAAATAAATATGAAAACAGGTATAATTTTATTCATTTAAATAATGTTTTATAAAATCGTAATAATTAATTCATGTCGTATATGTTAAAAAAAACAGTCTCCTCATACTTTGGCAGAGAAGTCAAAAAGAACCTTGTATGGTAAAAAAAGAAAGATTCCTTCCATACCATGTAGTAAAAGAAAAAAATTGGTAAAAAGGACTCTAAATATACATAGAATAATAGTAAACATTTTATGAAATCATTTTTGAAAAATGGACATGGATGATAAATATAAATGCAGTAAATACTTACTTATAAACAATCTCATATAAAAATGATATTGAAAAATTATATCTTACCATGTACTTTTCCGTTGTCGAGGTTGTGGTGACCTCCTGTATTATGTTTAAATCATTTTTTGAATTTTACAAATACTATATCCATATTTATGATATCACATATGACTCTATTATATCATTTTGTTAATATTATTTCAATATTACCATTGTTTTGGGTGTTAACTACTTTATTTTTCCATTCATGTTTTGTCGTTTAGGTCATGTTTTTATGTAAAGGATTTATTTTTTTCATGACATTGAGTTCATAATTATTATTTTCACTCATCATAAAAATATTATATTCATTCATGAATTGTTAATGTGGAGAACGAATCTCACCGCATTGTGAAGATGATAGGCTTTACGTACACGCGAGCGACAAAATCACTCTATTTATTATCAAATGGTATGTAATTGGGTTATAAATTAATTATACCGAATAATATATCATGTTATATTAATTATTTTACTCCATTATAGTCAACAATATACCCATTCTAATAATTTTTTTTTGAATAACAAATTACACCACAAAGTGGATATGGTATGTCATATGCATACACACATGGTGATATTTTTATTCATATGATAGATAAACAGAGGTATAATGTTGACCCATAATTATAATAACACCTCATAATGTATAATATATTATAGTTATTACATTAGTATGGAATAAACATAGAATGAAGGAGTAGAAGAAGAAAAGAAATTGAGTTGAATTTGTAAAGATATTACCTCTTATTCATTGGACATCCTTTGGATCCCCTATTAATGACACTAGGGCTAGAATATCTATAAAATAGGGTCCTTCAAAGGTTAACAAATATTGTTGATACAAGAATTGGGTAGTGTTTTTTCAATCTAGAATGCTCATTGTGGTGTGAGTAAATGTGGGAGGAGATTCCTTTTATAAGAGACCAGGAGGGGAACTTCAAATAGGTATTGGAATATTATTTTATTATAAAATGATTTTCGGTTTTATAAGGTCCTAAAATAATTTCTTTTTATGATATGTTTAGGATTTTTTAAATACTCTCAACTAATAGGATTTAGAAAATTTTAGGTCTCAAATTTAACTGTATCTTTTAGCATTAATCCTTAGTTAACTAATTTATCTCTTACCATGTTTTCTTGTTTATTCATAATATCTGGTTAATATAGTTACTATAAAATTCCAACAGAACCTAGTGGTTCATTAATGTCAATTTAAAAATTATCTAATTCATTTGGATGAATATTATATTTTTAGGAATATTTAATCATTTAATAAAATAGTGTTTGTTTTAAAAACTCATTTATGTGAATTTTTGCACAATTCACATCATGACTTTATCAAAATCCATAACAACATGATTATTTAGAAAACAATTAAATAATTAAAATAATACATGTCATATGATTTAATAAAATTCATGTATGTCTTAAAAAGATTCAAAATACATTTATTTTAATATTTATAATCTCATTTATTTAATTCATTCATTAGTAAGGTAATCAGTACATCAACATTTTTTCATAAATAAATTTATTTATGTGCGTCTAAAAATTATAAATAAAATACCATGACGAAGGAAATAATTTTATTATTAAGATTACTATTTATAGTCTAATATTTCTTATGTATAACCCTATATTAATTTTTTTAAGAAGGTACATGTTTATTCCATATTTCTCTTTACTTTAAATTAATTCTTATAAAATATCATTTTCACATACATGTGGTTTAATGGGGTCCCAATATCTACACAAGGATGTCCATGATTGTAAATATTTCATCCAATATGATTAAGACGCCTGTTAGTGTAATTTAATATTTTTAAAATATTATATTTTACCTTTTTTACCAGATTTACCCTTTAAAAATTTTAAATAAAATAATTAATGAAGCTACTATTCATAATATCCAAAAATAAAAGCTACCTATTTATAAAATTTGAACCTTTTTATGACTTCTTTTGATGATCATTTTATATTAAAATATTTTCTGAACAAGGTAATTAAATTTCACATTTTTGAGTTACTTTTTTCTCAGGACTATAAAAAATATTACTGGGGGTGTGATTGGCCATTGAAAAAGCTAATATTAATTTATTATATTTTAATATTCATTTTTTAAATGTCTATTAACACCAATTTTAGTACATTTTATAAATTGAACATTATTTTCCATCATTGTGTAGTTGATATCTAAAGTGTGTCAATTTGGGCCCAATGAAACATATTGTTATGGAAATTGTTATTTTTATTTTTTTAATTTGATATATTGGTCTCTTATTGATTAATTGTTTCTGGAATATTTTACTTTTTAGGATCAATGGATTAATCACAAGGGAATATGTGCAGTTATGTCCATAGATAATGAATGTTCTGATCAAAGTGCAATGGGCTTTAGGCCCATGAAGTAAATGTTGATCTTACAAATAAATCCAAATGAAGCTAAAATTTTCATCATAGATATATAAAATTATGGGGATAATTTGATTAAAAAAATTAATATTTACTTATGAATTTTTATGGAGATCTAGAGAGCCCATGTTGACATTTAATTTGTGGGCCAGATATGGGGGACCATAAAAACATTCCACCATTTTGATCATAAAATATGAATGAATAATCTAATTTGCATGAAATTTTTAAATATATTATATGAACCTAGGAATGAAATAATTCTCTCTTTGGACCACTCTTTATTCATCAATATTAAATTTAAAATTCACACATTATCAAGGGATGAATCTGGATGAATTTTTTGGTCAACATTGAAAAGTAAATTTACCTTTTATTACTCACCCATCATTGATTATCATAACTAATGATGAATGAATTTGTTGATGTTGGATCAATACATGGATCCTAATATACCTATTTAATGTGGTTTTGGTATTGAAATTGGGGAATCCTTGTATTTGTTTCAATTGTATTGTTATGAGGCCATTTTGTATTCACTCATTTATTTATCACATGTAATCTATTTAAATAACATTTTGTTTCTTAAAGTCATTAATATTCTGTTTCTTCCAAATTTAGTACCACATTTACTCTATTTCCTTTATAAGTGAATATATTAACATAATATCTAATGAAATTGTCCACTCAATGGTGGATTGATTTTTATTTTACTATTTTTCTTCAAATCTTCAATCCGGAGTCCACTACCTGCTTCCACTGATATAATAAAATAAATGGAGGGATAAACCTATAATGTGTTGATCCATGGGAGTGTAAAGGGTATGTATTGGATTTAATTTATCATTTTAAAAATTATAAGTCAATTCTATTTTTTAGATTTTTTTCCTATGATATTCATCAATCCTATTCCTTTTGAAATTTTATTACAAGAAATCTAGCATGCTAATAGGACCCTTTACCTTGTAATTCTCTCGAAATGTTCCTAAAAGTGTGTAGGTAATTAACATGTGTATGTGAAAATGTCAAACCATTAATTAATGATGTTATATTTATTTCATTAAAGAAATTCTACTCAATTTAATGAAATTGAAATAATTTAAACTGGAATTCATCCAATCCACCCCAAGCAATATACAAGGATCTAATCAACAATTTTAAATATAAATAACTTAAATCTATCAAAATAATTAATAATAAAAACAATTGTAAGCCATTTTTTCCACTTTATATTGAAATTAACCCCATATAATGTATTATATTTATCATTCTTTTTATGTCTTAGAAGATTCAACAACCCATGTTGTCTACAAGCTATCTCTTTCACCATAAATCTTGCAAAAATTTGTGCTTCAACAACAACCCTAAAATCCATGAAAAATTATCATCCTTTAGCTAATATTTAAAATATTATTCTTCCAAATTAAAATCATACCCCCACCCAACATGACTAGTACGAAAATATCAACATGAAATTTCATAGGAAGGAACAAATATTACATTATATAGTTTTCAAATGATTATCATAATCAATAATCAAAACATCACTAGATAAATAATTAAAATAGATAGATAAAAAAAATCAACCCAATAAAAACGTATTTGGAATATAATTTATATCAAAACACAACCACTATACAAGAAGTTTCAAAAAAGGATAAAAATTTACATAAAAACTTGTTAATTAAAGAGATACATTATCAAAGTGGAAAAAATTAAAAAATGTTCAAAAAAACATAGTGTACTAACAATCTGTATGGGACTCACAATCCTAAGTACTCTCTTATAGAAAAAAATCCCCCACATAAAATTAAATAAATGATTTACTCCAACCAATAAAAATTTTTCCAAATTATATTGGATATCAATGGTTCACTATAAAAATGATGTGTAATTTTTGATACCAACTCTACATATTCAGTTTCATGAGGTTTATCATGAAGATAATTTTGAGAATGTAATATATTTAATTGTTTTTAATCTATTTCATTTATCATTTAAGTTAAAAAGCTATGTTGCCTCATTAATAAATGAAAACAATTTAAATTCCCTGATAAAATAATGAGAGAGCCAAATACTAGAAAATATCATATTCAACTCTTAATGTTTGGAAACAACCAATATAACATGGTATATATTTTGAAACCCATATGTGTTTTTCCAATGATTATATTATGAATTGTAGAGGTATATCATAGCCTTAATCTATCACAAACCCATCTAAATCTTTTACATTTTCATATTCACAAAATATGAAAAAATAATTAACTACCCCCTAACCTCAGTCCAAAATAATTTAGATTGATAATGTATTCAATAAAGCACCATAAAAATATCCATATATATGGATGAAGGATAACAATTTTTGTAATCATACTAATACAATGGTTAGTAATATATACATGGTCTAACAAAGTCTAAATCATAATATTATAGAATATATTAATGTTTTTATATTTTCAACTTTATCTAACATTATATCTAGAGATGGAAAGTGTCGCTGTTGAATCAGCAAGATCCAATAGCAATATATAATAGCCTCTAGGTCTATGAGGTAAAATATGGACCTCGATTAGATAAGATTTCCATTTTTACCCTATAGAGTCTCACTACTCCATCTATAAACCAACATTATAGAATATCCATGGTACTCAACCCCTAAATTTCAAACCAATTTCCAACTTCCTTATTTTATCGACAATCCACCCAATCGTATCACATCCTCCGAAGGTGTGAGGTGACCTAGTGTTAAAATCCAACAAGATATCCTACCACTTCCACTCAGGTACATATAGATGCTATAAACATTATCTGATAATAAGGTGCCCCACATTAACCAACATGAAGACCACACATCACGTCATAACACAGACACTATAAGCTTTATCTAAAGAAAAAAAATTCTCTTTAATCCATGATATATCATATAAATCCTTGAATTTACTAGAAAGGGATATTTATGATACTCAAATAAAACATAATCAGATATGTATGTCAAAACACCTATCCTAACCTTAAAAAACATATGATTATGTACGTACTCTTAACAAACCTATGAAGCATCACCTTGTCTGACATAGTACCTCATCCCCTCTGCATCTGATTTATCCCACTATAAATCCTCATCCTTCTACCAAAAATATTATTCCACTATGAGATGAAAAATATACCCTAGGCCATTATCCTTCACAAATCAAAAATACAGAGCTTCTATCTCCTCCATTTCTGTCTTAACTTCTGTAGAATCATGCTTATTATTTTTTATATTCCAAAAGATATAAATAATTATTTTAAATAAATTATATCTAAATAGTTTTGTTACAAATAATGTTGATGGCCTAATATGAAAGAATAAAAAATTGGTTATGTTAGAGATATTATCATTTAAATACTTGGGAATTTTATAGATATTTTCCACAATCTCTAAAACATAAAGCCTATACAGGCCTTGAGGGTATATGTGATCCAAAATTTTCTTATTGAGGTTTTTCATTTTGTTTATAATTTTATATTTCACATTCATCATTATCAAATATATAAATGTAATAATTATGTTTTTAGCACCAAATGAGGGATTACGGGTTCGAGGTTATTATATCTCAACTCAATGGTAAATAAAAAAACAAAACAAAATAAAAATTTATATAAATAATCTTAAAAAAGATTCATAAACTATAATTAAATAATAAATATCATTTGTTGACATCATAAGTTGTTATTAAAACACTAATAGGCATAGATTATACAATATGAAATCTTGTTATATTCTATTCATAGCTATTAATATGGTATAAATCGATGATAAATTCGATACAAGGATCCTATACTATGATGAAAGAACATTGTATTTTTAAAACTATAACAAATTAATGGGAGTCATCCAGATATAAAATGATCAATTTTTTTTAGTTCAATATATACACCCATCTCAAAATTTCATGTCCAATGAGATAAACCTCCCTTATATTTATCTTTTACTTGGAAATATTTGTATACAAAAAATTTCATATATGTATTTACATCTCTATATTTGCAGTTTGATAATGAACCCCTTATAACTAATTACATAAGTATAACATTGATAAAAAGAAACACAATTTGACCATAAAACTAAAATATTCATGGTTCATCAAGAATATAAAAACAATTTTAGGAGTAGAAATTTATCAGTATGTAAAAAACTAAATTAATCTATTTTAACACCTAAATGAATTTACAAAATTTCCTTTCAAATTTTCCACCATCTAATGATATCGAGAGAAAAAATTAGTATGGATATGTAGATATCTTCACTCAATTAATTGATAAAATAATTAATCCATGGTATGGGATAATGGTTCTTCACTATCAAATAGGCCAACTATTCAATGTTTAAAAAAATCTCTACACTAATATTAATATTCATCATGACAACACTAAATCACCCTAATGTAACATACTATGTGGGTTGGAACCCATATATATTTGTCAATCGATTAAAATATATAACTATAAAAAAAGTCTTCACATTATAAGAAGATATAGATCTGAATGATATTATAGAATATAACTCTACTAAATTTAAGATCACATCATGGGGGAATCTTTAGAACATATTCAACAGATTCATCAACGAACTAAACTACTGTAAAATAATATATTTATAGTGTTTTATATATCAAAAAATAACCTCCATTAACTATGATGGTTAAGGAAATAGACATAAAAACTATCATAAATGATCAATGTAATAAACTATAAATTAAAAATAATCATTCACACGGTTAGAAAAAAATATAGACTAAAATATATATATATCATCACACACAGAATATAAAAAAGATCATTTCCAAAGGTGTAATTCTGTATTTTTACATATAATGTTTATATTTAACAATAGGAATGATACTACTACATAAATATTTTTAATATAAAACACACCTTAATAAATCATTTCTATCCTATAACTATAGTATTTTACTCAATTGCTATAAAAATATCCAACATTATATCAAAAATTTTAGAATAATGAAATATTTATGAAGTAATTTTTATTCCCCAAGTCATATAATGCATAAAACATCCTAGAAATAATTTAAATGGTTCTTTGAATGGAATCTATCAAATAATTAGTTTATAAGACATGAGTATGTACCAAATTAATCACTAATCTTATATAATTACACCAAAAATGATTTATACCACCAGAACCATTTAAAACTGGGGTCCTAGTGGATAAAGAACATATTGTATCCATCCTTTAACTATCAAAAAAATCCAAAAAATAATATTTAACTATGATAATAATGATATGTCTTCATGGGAAACATTTTTTTGTATAAACATAAAATTTAATTATATACAATATAAAACATTAGGAACAATCAAACATATGAACTACTATTTTTACAAATATACAAACTAATTGAAAACCACTCAATAAATAATTGAAGAGGATAATAAAATATTATAGATTACTGAACAAGAATGTTGGAATGAATTTTCCACAAATCAAAAACTCGAATTGCTAGATAAATGAGAATCGTTATCCATATATATATTGAATTTATATTGATATCACAATAAGTATGGAACCAACCTTTATATATTATTATTTATCACTATATTAATTTTTAACACCTCTAAATATTCTATTATTTTTTAAGGAGAGATATGAAATATGATTATCCAATGAAAATAATACACAAAATATACCACACTGACTTCCTTAATTTCATGAATATTAAGATCATACTAAAGCAAATTCCACTCCTACACACAAAAATAATCCAATATTACTGTTTTAAACTCTCATCATTCCATCAACTACAATGTTACATAATTAAAATATATTAAAAAACATCCATTATATAACTTCCCTGAAAAACTCAATTCTGTAATGATTACATAGAAACTAATACTGCCATTGATAAAGAATAACTTGTAAAAATAAAAATCTAATAATAATAAATCACTCATACATATTTAGTATAATAAATTAAATTTCAAGCCCATACAACCAATAATATATCAATTTTTCCACAAAAATCCTTTCATTCATTGAAAAGAATTTGTGTTGAGAACCACAAAACGACTTCTTCCATGTTTCATTCTTCCCATAATCAACAATCATCCCATTAACCAAGAGAAACCATACAACCTATCCATCCTTAACCATGCAAGCATGTTTTCAAGAAACCATATTTTCATCATACAACAATTTTCCTATGGTCATAATATTTAAATTTTTGATTATTATTTATCTGAATTGATTTTTATTTTTTAGAATCACCCAAACTTGAAATAAATAAAAAATAAGAATTATACATGTATCATGAATAATTTTATTCCCTTGTAGTCATAATTTAATCACTTTCGAACATTTATCACATTATTATCGAATTTGAATCAAATAATTCAGGATTTTCAACATCCTAAATGGCCTCCTCATCATACATCAAATGTTATGTTCATGTGACCACTTTCTATATTATCTATAATGTAATCTATATAATTTATTAATGGAAAAATAAATCCTTATTATCATCCAAATTCCATGATACTAATCCATCATGATCCAATAATAATAGAACCCCTCTCGAGTAGTTAGGGAAACAAAATAAAATTATAATTCTTCTCGATAGCTTTCCACATTGGAGTGACTAGAAAATCTGTGGTTAATATAAAATATATGGAAATTACAATCTAAATCCCTAGTATTAAAATTTAAATAAAAAATAAACTAAATTATATAATATTAAATAAGTGATAATCCTATAATTCATTTTCAGTAATGAAATTAAATAACCATAAATATAATAAGTAAATCGTAATAATCCAACAGAAATGAAAATAAAAATAACAACTCACTTAACAGACCACTAGTGTCCCTCCTAGTCCACTACCCCATCTTATAATCATGTAAAAAAATTATTATGAAAACTTGGATAATTATATATGTATATTAATATAGTTTATCTCAAAAATTAAATGATAAAATGTGAACAAGACATTCCAAAGTCACTATTAATAAGAAGGGAAACCAAATTATCACCCATTAGAGATAAAAATGAATGAATCTTAATATGTAACACATAATATATTGTTATAAAATTATATTAATATATATATTCAAAGGAATATATCAATAAAGGTAGTCCATAACCACTTCCCCATTTAATTATTCACCCTTACACAATAACGAAATCTTACTTTGTACTCATATCCCTTTTAAATTAACAATGCCACATAAATATACCACATTACATATAAATAAAATCAGATATATGTTAAAAAATTATTAAAAAAAATTATTCTATGATAAAAAGCATCAAAAATATAATAAACGCTATTTCTATGTATCATATCATTAATACACCTAAACACATCATGAATAATGCATATTCACAAAAGCACAACCATATACCACCAATATATGTACAAACACTATAAGGATGAGTGAGTAAGGGGAGTAATAAATCATCTATTTGATCCACAATATTTATTTTAGTTGAATACCCATATCATAAAAAATAATTTGGGAATTAGTTTCATTACCAGACATGAATTATAATGTCTAGGATTTTCCATATACTTTTCTTTAATTATATGGAATTATTTGAAGACTGAAAAATCTTGCGCATCATGATTTCGAGGCCTGGTGTTCCTAGAATGATCCATTGAAAAATGTTTAGTTTAAAATAGCTCGCATGAGTGGTTTTTCTGAAAAATTTGAATAACTAGTAAATGGGTACCCAGATCAGAAATCGGAGGGAACCACTGTGTTTAAGATATCGGGTTTACACTAGGAATGACTTATGTTTAGTCGGTGTATGCTTCTGGTGTGAAAATCTGAAAATGGAATAACAATAATTAAATAATTAAATAAAGTTTGTTTTTTTCAAATGCTTATAAATCATGAACAGTGACTCAGATCAAAAAAATCTAAGACCACTGATGAACTTGTAAGTGTATGATTTCCTTAAGAAGACCCTATCATTGGATGACATGGACCAAAAGTTTATTTTGGGTCTTGTTCGTAAATCAAATAATTTACTGACAATTATTTTATTGTTAAAATACATAAATTCTAAATGGTAACTTGGATTGAAAATTTGACAGCACCGTTGATTTTTTTTTGCGGCGTATTCCCGATAGGCTGAGCCTAAACTTGGCCGACGTAGGTCGATGGTGAATGTTAATAATTTATTAAACTATTTTTAAGGCACATTCAGTAAACCTATGGGCGACGTTTTCAATCTTTTAAACAGGTGCTCAGATAAAAAAATCTGAGGTCACAGTTGAATTTGAAGTGCCGGGATTCTATTAAGGGAGGCTTCACTTCGACCGATGTTGGTTGGGTTAAAAAGTTAATTTTGTAGAATTTTGAATGATTAATAAAATAACATTTTATGTTATTTTATTAATTTCCATTTTCCTTAATGGACGAGAGGTGGGGGCGGTACCGACAACACGCCAAGCCATTAATGACATGACTTTCCCTTATTTGTATTCATAGCGTTGGGAATTTGGGATGTTCATTAATTAAATGAACCACATTAATTATTCATGCGGGACACACTCTTTATCCTCTCCAATTTAAATGTTGCTCGGGGAAGGGTGTTTTAATGGTTTCACCAAGCGATGAAGCACTAGAAAAGTACTGTGACACTAACCACAGAAAGAATGATGCCAGATTTATGGAGCGGTGACAAGCACCACTGAATTTTGAACTGACAACAACGATATGGGAGGTTCCATAAATGAACGTTAGCAGACGTCTTATCCAGGTAGGGCTTTATATGTTGTCTTTCATGAATTAAATCCTTTACCTATTTCTATTACATTAACGTGGAGGGAATGGGCCAAGAAAACAAGGCACAGATCCTCCGCCGCTTTGCTCCAGCTCTATTCTTCAGTGAAGGTTTCCTCAGATTGATGGCAATTCCAAATAGTTGGTCATGCTATGACGGAGATATCATGGGAGAGATGTAGGTGCAGATGAAATCATGAATGGACAGGATATCATGTCTAGTGACCCGCAGAAGAAACTATCGGTGCTCCATATTGGCGGCGGCTGGAGAAGACCCACCGCAATCGGACAGGGGTGGTGAAAGAAGGATTGCGACGACGCGTCATGGTGACAAAAGGAAGTCGACCTGAGCTAGTCACACGGGACAAGGGTGGCACCCGCATGCACCGCCAGCAGCGCAAAGTGGCCACAGGACAATAAGCAGTGGCAGAAGGGGGTGGTGCATGGTAGCCGCGACCAGTAGCCCATGGCAGGAAGGAGCAGTTCAGCCCCACACCACACTAAGCTGGAGAAACCCGTCTGGACAAAAGGCCAACCATCTAATACGGTGGGGCAGTTCCCCATCGCCTGGTAGAAATGGAACCACAGTTGCGAGGCCAACAGAGAAGGAGGTCCACCTTCTAGTTGTCCCGTCTGGATGTGCGCTGGCTGAGCGGACCGGACCCACGGCCCAGCGGTCCAGCACGGGTGGGTCGGTCCAACCATGTCCTAGGCCCAAGAACCAAATCAGGCCATCCAAAGCGAGCTGGACCATGTGAACTAGGCCGAACCTTAAGGGGCCAGACCCGAGTGAGGACAGGTAGACCCTAGGACCAGTTATGTGTGGCCGGTCTGACCATGTCAGACCGGGCCCAGACCCAACCGGTATTGAAATAACAAAACATCATAACTAAAAATATATATTCTATCAATGCTCATTTAGTTTCATTGGGACCCTTTTTGGGAAGCGGTCCCTTTGGCATATTCTAGCAGGGCCGACCGAGGAAGGCCGTAACGAGGTGTGATCACCCATGTTTCATGAAAAGAGGTGTAACTAACAAACTGGGCGTCCGATCGACGCATCATCTATGGAATAATCACCCCTGTGACAAGGCAGTCCTTTCAAGTTACTATAACTGAGTTTTGATGTATTTTGATGTGCGTCCTAGGTTGGATTAGACTTGAATCCAACCGGGGCCTTTTTTAAAAAGTTCCCATAACTCATAGGTCGGGCATCTGATCGACGCGCCCTCTATCACGTTGGGATTCCTATGATAGGGCATTCCCTTGGGAATAATTTTATTTGGACTTCGTACCAGTTGAAATATGACTGGTGGCTTGAGGAGTGGTTCTTCCAAAATCAAGCGTGCTATGAGCGGGATTCCAGTGGCTGGTTGTGACATTAAACTGAAGAGAGACCAATACCGGTCTGCACAAGTGACCAATGCGGGTATTCACTAGCAACCAATACGAGTCTGCACTAGGGACCAATATGGGTCCACACCAGAAACCAATACTGGTCTGCACCAGCAACCATTACATGTCTGGACTATCGAAAAATATGGGTCAGCAGTAGAGTTTCTATGGATAGAATGATCTGGTTGTACGATTAGTCATCCCTATCCTAGTAACCTTGAAGATTTACCTCTAGAGTGAGATTTCTTTTTTTATTTGTGCATCTTAATTTAGATCATGTATTTGATGTTACCTTTGAGGTATATCTTGTGATGTTTTCCATTGTTAATTCCAGAGAGACCTTCGGGGGTTTCAGAGTCCCCTATATGGTATTGTTATACTCACCCCTGCACGGGTTTCACTGACACCTTATTTTGTCTTGTGCAGACGACACGGAATTGGGATAAGACATGAGGGGGATAGGACTGCGTGGTACACGGGGGTGATAGGTTGACATGGAGGGTTGTGTATATGTGTTGTACCTACCCTTCAGGTAGGATCCTCAATGGACGATCCATGAGTTGTTTTCTCTTTTCAGTTGTACTTGTACATTTCAGGTTGGCTTTTATTCCAACACCATTAATTTCATAACACTTTTTACTATATCATTTACTTATTGGTTTCTTCTTATTGTGTTCTTGGTTTGTATGTTTGTACAGATTTAAAGGCAACGCCTTCCTATTTTTTGGATACTCCGTTTTGGTGCTAAATGCCATCCTTGGTTCTATGGAAGGTGGGGTTGGTGATGTCATGGAATGGGCCCCAGGGGATGGTTCTTGACAATGTATTATCATAGGATTCAGGTCTACTAAATAAATAAAACTATAATCTTTTCAATTGAGGAAGAGTGTTTAGTTTTTTTATAGTGGTTTTTTAGTTCGGGGATTCTAGTGTTAGTAAGGCAAACGACGTATCCATACCCCAGGATCCGAAATTACGATTTCCGACTCAATGCATGAAAACACTGATTTTGTGTGTTTTGGAAATTTTTTTCCTTGGTTTCATTGGATATATATCAACATGTATAACTTAATGACCATGGCACACCTATTTATTATCAGGATTCCACCCTATAGACAACCATCTAGGATTCTAGATAGAGTACACGATGACGGCCCACCAAGCAATCATGGGTGGATCAGCATTCTAGAGATCCTGTGTGGATCATCATTCTAGAGACCATGTGTGGATTAGGGTTCTAGAGACCCCGTGTGGATCAAAATTCAAGAGACCCTGTGGGTATAAGAATTCTTGAAACCCTGTGAGGATTAGCATTCTAACGCCCTTGTGTGGATCAGAAGTGCACGAACCATTGAGTATTGGCCTTAGAGAATCCTGTCGTCGATAAGCGACATACCGATCTTGTGTGGGTCAGATCCTGTGTGGGTCCTGCGGGGGGTTAGTACCTCCCAATATTTTTTGGATCTGAACTGAGTGATCCTGTGTGTATCAGTGTGAAGCTATCCTATGTGGATCAGCAACAGATGATTCCAGTGGACCACGCACACAAACTGAATGTGTTTGACGTGTTCCAACTACAGAGGCCGCCAAGGATTCGTGGAGAGGAAGATTCCCAAGAAGTCGAGGACTAGCTGGAGGCTGTGGCTATTATTTTATGCCTATTTGGGACACCATAAGATCAGTTGGTGATCCTATTTTCTAGACATTATCAGTGCAAGACCATGAGGATGGTCTGCATGGTTATGAGGCCTTGGTACATGGACTGTTTCCCGACATGGTACCTACGTGTAGTGTTCTAGCTATATAACATCTCGTTGGCCAGCAGTTACAAATGGTGGTACAAGTAGAGGACACATGTAGGATTAGTGCCTTACATGTGTTTCAGCATCAGATACCCCTCACGTTTTGAGGTGATCTAGACTCACAGGAAGCTAAGGACTGGATTGAGGATGTGGTCAAGTTTCCATCTAGATATGGAATCATTCGCTTAGATGGAGGTCCGGTTTGAGAGCATTTTATGTGGATCTGCAAGATGATGATAGGGTTTAGATTACGATGATCATGCGAAGAGGTGACTTTTCTGTGGACATGCTTGAGAACCTTCCTCGAAGTAGGGTGTATCTTTCCATAAAAATATAAGGGCTTAGTGTTCCCAAGAGCTTCAAGAGCTTTAGACGGATGACATGTCGATAGATGAGTATTCATCATGGAGTACCGACTATCCCAAGTACTCGATGAATAATGTAAGTTCAGTGCTTCAGGGCTCAGACCACCGAGTGAGGTGTTTTTATGGACATCTGAGCCAGCACTATTACTCTATGCATTCCTACTTATGTTAGGTTTCTAGAGAGAATCATTGTGGTTGAATTTTCTTTGGATGAGCCGATACAGCTAGTAAATGTTTGTAGTTGTAAATCAAGAAACTAACATGAGTATTAGATAATTGGGCATGTAAAATGTTTCATGAAGAGGATGGTATAGGGACAATTGAATTTGTATGGCACAAGATGTGTAAGTGGAGCTAGGAGAGCAGCATGAGGTGGTATACTTTTTGACAAGTTAAAACCACACCCCAATGTGGTCCCTACCTGGATCAGGGAGCTAGAGGATAGGGGAAGGGGGTAGCTGAATGTGGTCAAGGAGTGTAACCTAAGGGCTTCAGGAACGATTTTAGGTATAGCCTGTGTCAACTACTAGCTGTTGTATTAACAGACGTAGGTACCTATCACGACCCGTCCTCGGGGCCCGTGCCGTGACTACCCCAAGCCCGCCTTCCATAGGCCAGGGGCTGGCGACTAGCACCAAGGCGTAAATCCTAGTAAAAAGGGAAGGCACTGCCTTTGTAAAGTAAAAAAACACCACAGAGTAAGCAAGCGGAAAAGTAAACACTACGTAAGAACAGAGTACAACTGAAGTGCGGAAAAGTAAATGGGCCAGTATACAAACCCAAACTGAAAGTAAAGTACAACTCAAAAGGGAAAACAACAACAGTAAAGTAAAAGTCGCTACACAGAGCTGCCCACTGGAAATCCCACCTGAAGGGTGGGTACAGATATCTAGACTGCTCCTCGTGTCCCGCCGTCCGCTCCGGGCACGTCCTGCCCAGTGGTCGACCTCCAGGTATCGTTCTGCTCTGCAAGCCTCAGCCACGATCAACGCTGTCCGTCGTCTGCAACCAACACAACGTAGTGTGGGCATAGCCCGTGCAGGGGTTAGGAAAAGCTACTCAGTAGGGACCCTGATACCCCTGAAGGTCTCCCAAAATCCACAAAGGATAAACCACAAAGGTAGATACAAACATGAAGTAACAACCGACACTGCTTAGGTATATGCCCATACATATACCTAAGTCATCAATTCCAATACGCTCCAACCTCTGAGACCAAGTACAACTCAGTCCACACTAGAAAGTAAACGTATTCCACATAGGATGCAAAACGTAATCCACACAGGATAGCAAAACACAATCCACACAGGAAAGCAACGGGATTCAGCTCACATAGGTATACTTTTTCGAAAGACGATAAAGATGATCTCTGATCCATCTAAGTCGTCGGACCCACGAAGGATCGATAGGTAACTAACCCCCGCAAAGACCCACACAGGATCGGGCCCACATAGGACCAGTAGGCGCTAGTTCACACAGGACCGCTGAGCGCAAAGACCCACACAGGATCAGACCCACACAGGATCGGGCCCACACAAGACCTGTAGCACTGATCCACGTAGGATCGCTGAGTGTTGTAGTCGTCATCGTCAAATCCACTAAGGATCTCTGTACTGTCGTCGTCGCAGTCATAGTAGCAGTAGCAGAAGCAGTAGCAGTCACAGTCGCAGCCAGCACTAGGGTTCTCGCACACAGCAAGCTCGTTCGGGAGGGTCCGCTCCACGATCAGAGAGGCTGATACATCAACTGTCACAAATTCCAGAGTTCAGGTATCCAAAAGTTCCGTATCATCAACAGGAACTCAACGCAACAGACGGCGCGTCGATCGGACGCCCGATCTGAGAGTTATTGACTTTTTCGTCCTAGGGGCCTGGTTGGTTTTTAAGGAAAAACCAACCCGAACGTACTCCACCTGCGTCCAAACCTTAGGCGGAGTATGCCAAAAGATCCGTCTCACTAAGAGGAACACAAAAAAGCTGACGACACGTCAATCGGACGTCCGTAGCTCAAGATATGAGCGTTTCCGCTCCGAGGGCCCGGTTGGTTTCGTGTACGAACCAACCCGGCCGAACTCAAAGTATTCCGAAACTTTGAGTGCAATATACCGAATAGACCGCCTCGATCCAAGTATCGCATTGCCGCTGACGGTTCGTCAATCGGAGGTCTGTAGCTCATGTTATGGCCAAAAGACCGAAGTCGATTCGAAAACGGGGGGTCCGGGTCCGGGCCGACCCGGGCCGAACCCCCCCTTGGGTCGGCCCGAACCGGGTCGACCCGACCCGGGTCCGACCCGGCCCGGCTGGCGGCGCGGCCCGGCGCGGAGGCGCGGTCCGGCGCGGCGGCGCGGCCCGGCCTGGGTGCCGCTCGGGTGCCACGTGCGGGGGGCAAGGCCCCCACCCCTCTTTGCTGGCGGCGCGGCTGAAGGCCGCGCCTTGGAGAAACTGCCCCCCCTCGTGGGGGCCTACCTTTGAGAAAAACGTGGGGCCGCCTGCCCCCCTTTATGAAACCGGAACCCCTCTTAAATGGGGGGGGGGCATTCATGTTGGCCGGGGGAATTAAATTCCCCCGGTTTTTCCCCTTCCGGCCCGCCCGACCTAGCCGGCCGGTTCTTCTTCAACGGGACCGGAAAAGCCGGTCCCCTTCTGGCTTCCGACACCGGCGGCCCTGCGAGGCGCCGGTCCTCTCGTCCCGCCGCAGCCCGGAACCGGCCTCGGTGTTCGTCGTCCGGCGCGGTGCGACGGCACCGCGCCCCTTCGCCGCGGCCCCGCTCCGGCCGCGGCGCCTTCGGTTTTCTTCGACGCGGCGCGACGGTGTCGCGTTCATGCTGATCCATCCACGGCACGGCGCGACGGGGTCACTCAATATAACCGTGCGAATTTCCGCGTGGTGCGATGTCACCACGCCATCTCGTTCATCCACAAGAAAATCATAATCAAGAACAAAGGAGGGGGAATTCGACCGTGTTTGTGCAGTCCGACCCCCCTCTCGTTAGACGATAACACATAAATAATTATCCTCACGTTTTTCATGCTAGAACCAAGAACGAGAATAAATAAATAATCAACAACAAACCCCTACCTCGGTTTCAAGACTAATTTTGGATATTTAAGTCGAGGTCGAGGCGTGGGCCCCACGAGGCCCGGTTCGCGCATGATGCGGTGAAATGCAACTTTTTCACCGGCTATCCGTTTGGGACCAATGGGTAGTCTATCTCGTGTTTTTTTCGTATGGATTGCAATGGTGTGATCGGTTTGGTTAACCGGTGTCACTTGAAGTATGGCCGGGTTGGTTCGAACCTGAAACCAACCGGGCCCTCAGAACAGAAACACTTTTATCTTGAGCTCCGGACGTTCGACTGATGTGTCGTTGACTTTGTTGGATTCCTCTTGATGAGACGGATCTTTTGGCATACTTCGCCTGAGATTTGGACGCAGTTGGAGTATGGCCTGGTTGGATTGTACCTGAAATCCAACCAGGCCCCTGGAACGGAAAAGATGATAACTTTCATACCGGACGTCCGTTTGACGAACCGTCAGCGGCGTTGGTGATCACGTTGAGAAACGGTCCCTATGGGAATACCCTATGAGAGTTTGGGGTACAGTTGAGATATGGTCTGGTTGGTTCCCACACAAAACCAACCGGGCCCCTAGGACGAAAAGGCTAGTAACTCATAGACCGGGCGTCCGATTGACGCGCTGTCTGTTGCATTGGGACCCCTATGACGAGGTGGTCCTTTGAGATACTTCTTCGTGGGACTTTGAGATACTTGGAGTATCGACCTGTAGCTCGTGGAGCGGACCCTCCCGGAGACGAGCGTGCAGAGTACGAAGACCGTGTAGCCGACTGAGACCTAACGACTGCTTGACCGAATCGACTTGGAGTGAGTCGACTAGCCCAGTGGACGGAGCACTACTTTGTGAGGTGCATACCCATGGCGGACGGAGCACTACCTATGTGAAAGTGCATACCCGCGGTACTCGTCCGGAGAGTACCTCAGCATGCTAATAGGGGGGTGTGCACTACTATGTTTGGGTGACATACCTCGGTGGGAAGCACTACTGTGTTTGGGTGGCTAACCCGCGGTACTCGACAGGAGGAGTACCTCAGCAGTCTTAGGTTAGTGAGCAGTACCTCGGAGTCGTGACAGGACCACTATACACTCCAGAGACGGAGCTCTTCAGCAGTTACGGTTTCGATAATGAAAATACTGGTTTGAGCGGAGTCTATAATCTTTGTGTTTCCTCATGATTGAGATGGGTTACTTTATAACTTGGGTATATGTATGGGCATATACCTAGGTAGAGGTTATTTGTTGAGATCTTCTTTGCTGTTATCTTTGTTGGATTTAGTGAGACCTTGAGGGTCTCAGGGTCCCTACTGAGTATCGTTATACTCACCCCTACACGGGCTATGCCCGCACCTCATTGTGTTGGTTGCAGACGACGGACAGTGCTGACGAAGGACGAGTGTTCGAGGACTGGACGGTACCCGGAGGTGGAATACATGACGAGTCAGTACCCGGAGGTGGAATTCACGGTGAGACGACACTCGGAGGAGGTTGACGGACGAGAGCGTTGTGAAGGCTATCTATACCTACCCTTCAGGTAGGATCCGTGGTGGATGATCTAGGAGCTGCGCCATCTGTACCTACCTTTCAGGTAGGATCTGAGGAGGATGACCTAGGAGCCATTTCCGTTCTTCCAGCTGTTGTACTTTGTTTAGTTGTAGTTGTACTTTCATTTGGGTTTGTATTCTGGCCCACTTACTTTCAGCACAGCTTGTTTCAGTTTTACCGAGTGTTTTTCTTCCGCATGTACTCTATGGTGTTTTTTTTACGTTTATAAAGGCAATTCCTTCCCAGTTATCTGGATTTACGCCTTTGGTGCTAGTCTCCAGCCCCTGGCCTATGGATGGCGGGCTTGGGGTAGTCACGGCACGGGCCCCGAGGACGGGTCGTGACAGTACCAATAATTCTTTCTTACCACAATTATTTTTCAACACCTAGAGTATCTAGTTAAACTGATGACTTTAACCTTAAATCATGAGATACCTTTAGTAGGGGACTTGATAAACACACTTATGCCAATGGTGTGATCTGACCCTTGAGGTGAGAGTTTCACTTGGAAGCTCTTTGTGGCATCGTTGAGGAATTACAATGTTAGTTTGGTAATGGAATGAGCATCCACAATTCAAACTAATATTGACTATTTAAGTCAAAAATGATGTTGTATATCTACAACACTGGAATGAGGATTTCATTGGTCAGAAAAAAAAAACGGAACCCTGGTAGCACAAGATAAACTCATGAATTGGAGGGTGCAGCCGATGACTCTTGAGTCGGAAAACCTTACCCTTGTGGAAGCATGAGTTTTGAGTTTTCTGTTTCAAGTATAATGGCGGAGTGTGGGGAAAACATTTCAAAAGTTGTTTCTAGGATTACCTCCCTGAATGGAGAGTGACTTCTTCTTTGGATGGGTACTACCAGATATTTTTACGTTTCTTCTCCAGGGTAGTGACACCTTTGTCAGATTTGATGAAGAAGGGGGGGGGGGCTTTCTTGTGGATAAAGAAGTGTCAATAGAACTTTCCAGAGCTTAGATAGAGAATGACTCGTGCCCCCATATTGAGGATAACATAAGAGGGAGTTCGGTATGTAGTCTATTGTGATGCATCAGGAACCATAAAAGGTTGTTTTGTAATGCATAAGAGGGTAGTGATCACCTACAGCTCACAGAAGTTGAGACAGCATGAGCAGAACTAAGCTACCCATGACCTAGAGATGACAATAATGGTCTTTACATTGAAGATGTGGCAACACAAGTTGATGGGTGAACAGTTTACTGTTTACTCTAATCATAATATTCTCATGTATATATTCCCACAAAAGGACCTGAACCCGAGAGAGCGAAAATGGATAGAGTCTCTACAGGACTATGACTTTGAGATAGTCTATACTCATAGGAAGATAAACGTGGTAGCAGACGTACTCTACAGGAGGTCTGGTATAAAGATAATGAGTGAGGCATCAGAGTAGCTAGTCGCATTGTGAATATCCTTCATGGATAAATATGGAGCAGTTACCTCCAATATATGACTGTCACACCCCCGATTATTTATCATGTTTGGGAGTCATAGCTTTGGGACATTGACTTCGATACCCAACATGCTCAGATATCCTCAGGACTATCTCTATAAGAATTATATGAAGGTGGGGAGCATGTTGTTCTCTTTAGAGGATGCACCATGGTACCAATGACTCTTAGGAAGGAGGTGTTGAGGGAGTTCCATGCATCCCCTTTAATGGTACATCCTAGAGTGGTGAAGATGTACCAGGACCTCTGGCGTTAGTACTGGTGGCCAGGTATGAAGGATGCAGTGGCAGAGTTTGTATCACAATGCCTCACTTGTCAATAATTGAAGACTGCACAGTGCTGTATGAAGACTTATTCCAACAAATGACGGAGTCCCTTGGGGTCTGGGGAAAAAGACCTTGTCTTCCTATGGGTCTCACCCTGACGTGGATTGCAGATGTTTTATAGGGGATACAAATGTTCTCTGAGGTTCATTAGAACATTCTAGATTTTCATCACAGTGGGAGAGGTGGCGTATTGGCTATCTCTTCCCCATATATTCCCCAGGTGCATAATGTTTTCTAGGTTTCGTAGTTGAGGAGATGCGTGCATGATCTGTTGCTCGTTATCGATTAGTGCGATTTGGACATTAATGATAGGGTGACTTTTCGAAGTTCTCGGTAGAGATAGGGGATTGTTAGAACAGAGTCCTTTGTGGATGGTCGATCACTCTGGTGCAAGTTAGGTGGTCGCACAAGAACCTCTAGGAGAGAACATGGGAGTGGGAGGCTCATATTCATGCCCATTACCCTTATTTGTTTGGTTTTCACTGGTTTTGTCATTTGGGGATGTAAATTCTTAATGTGGGGAGAATGTGATGTCCCAAAATTTCCGTATAATGTTTTTTAATTATATGGAATTATTTAGAGACTGCGAAATCGGATGGCATGTGATGCTGAAGCCCAGAGTGCCAAGAACGATCCGTCAAAAAACGATATGTTTAAAATAGATCTCATGAGTGGTTTTCCTAAAAATGTGGAGTAATTGATAAAAGGATTCTCCAATTAAAAAATATGAGGGCACCATTGTATTCATGATAGCGGGTTTACACTAGGCGTGACTTATGTTTAGTCGACATAGGCCTCTGGTGAGAAAACCCAAAAATGGAATAACCGTAAATAAAATTATTAAATAAAATTATTTTTTTTCAAATGATTATAACACTCGAGAATTGAATCAGATTAAAAAAAATATGACACCACCACTGAACTCGTGAGGGTACTCAGTCTTTAGGCAGACCCCAACATTGGCCAACACGGGCCAACAATTGAAATTAGTTTTTGGATGTAAATAAAATAATTTTTTAACAATTATTTTATTGTTAAAATCCATAACTATTAAATGGTAAATTGGATTGAAATCCGAGAGTATTTTTGAGTTCGTTGGGGCGTGTTCCCCATAGGTAGAGCCTAACCATGACAATCACGGATTAAGGGTTAATGTTAATAATTTATTGATCTTTTTTATGGTAAATCTAGTAAACATACGGGAGGAAGTTTCTATATTTTGAACTGGTGCGTGGATTAAAAATATGAGGGCACCATTGAACGCAAAACATTGAGATTCGCTTAAGGGAGAATTCACTTCGACCATAGTAGGTCAGGCGAAAAAGTTAATTTGGTAGATTTTTGAAAGATTTATAAAATAACATGTTATGTTATTTTTTTATTTTTTCCCACATAGGAGAAATGTCGGCAGGACAGATGACCTATAAATCGATTAATGACTTGAATCTCCCATGTTTTTAACTGCAGTGTTGGAAATTTTGGAGGTTTATTAAATAAATGAACCTAATTAATTTTTCGTGTGGGACACACTGTTTATCCCCCCTAATTTATTTGGAGCTCGGGGAGGGGTGTTTGAATGGATTCACAAAGAGATAATGCTCTTGCAATGTACCATGACTTTAACCACATGGAGGATGAGTTCGGATTCTGTGATTGGTGATGAGCATCACTGAATCACGAATCGACAACAACGATGAGGGAGGTTTTGTTGATCGTCGTCATCAGACATCATATCCTGGTAGGGGTGATTTTCTAAGTTCTCTTTGATGAGTTTAATATTCTCCTGCTTTCTATAGATTAAATTGGAGGGCATGGGACAAATGAACAAGGTTCTGACCCCGCCTCTTAACTCATGCTTGGTTCTTTAGGGAAGGTTCCTCAGATTGATGGTAATGCGAAATAGCGGGTCACGCTATGAAAGCGGTTGTGAGGGGGAGTCGTAGGCCCAGATGACACCAAGAAGGGACACCTGAGAATTTCTAGTGACCCGTGGAAGAAACCACTAGTGCGCCATATTGGCGGCGTCTGGCGGTGTTCAGAGAAGACCGGCGGTAACCAGCTGCAGGTGGTGGAAGGAAGCGCGTGACGAAGAGCCGTGGTGGTCAAAGGCAGCCGACCCAAGGTGGCCGCACGGGACATGGGCGGCGCCTGCATACACCGCCTACAGTGCAAAGAGGTCGCGGCCAGCCAGCTGTGGCATAATGGGGGAAGCTCAGAACCGTCATGGCCAGCGGGACGAGGCAGAAAGGAGGGGTGCGGCACCGCGCCACGCTGCGTTGGCAGAACCCGGTCGGACAAATAGCCCACCATTTAATGTTGTGGGGAATATCCCCTCTTGCTAGGTGAAACGACCCCACAACCATGGGGTTAACAGAGAAGGGGGACCACCTTCGGGAAGACCAGTCTGAATGAGGGATGGTCGAAAGGTCGGACCCACCCAGCGGGCCAATGGGGGTAAGCCGAGCCCCACCCGCGCGGGCCGAGCCAATCCCTACCTGAGCCCGCAATCCAAACCGGGCCGAACTCAATGAACCATCCTGACCCTTAACAAGCCAGACCTGGGCGAGGTCAGTCATACCCCAGGACCCGTTACGTCGGGCCGGTCTAACAGAGTCAGACCTGGCCTAGACCCAACCTGTACCATCATAAAGAAACACCGTAACTGACAAACCAAGCATCTGATCAACATATAGTATGTGGTGTTAGGACCCCTTTTGGGAAGAAGTCTGTTTGGCATATTTCAGTGGGCTTGACCGAGTCAGGCTCGAATGAGGTGTGATCACCCCCGTTTCGTGGAAAGGGGTGTAACTAAAAGGTCGGGCGTCTGATCAACGCATTGTCTGTGGCATAAGGACACTTGTGACAAGGCGGTCCTTTGGAGTTACTCTAAGAGATTTTTGACGGTGTTTGACATGCAGATTAGGTTGTATCAGACTTGAATCCAACTAGGCCTTTTTTACAAATGGGCCCATATCTCATAGACAGGGCATCCGATCTATGCATCGTCTATCATATTAGGACCCCTATGATGGGGTGGTCCCTTGGATATACTTTTTTTTGCATGATATTGTACCAGTTGAAATATGACTAATGGCTTGAGAAGCGGTTCTCCCAGAATCAACCATTATATGATTGGGAATCTAGTGTCTGGTTGGGACATGAAAAAGAAGAGTGACCAATACGGGTATGCACAAGACACCAATACAGGTTTGTAGCAGCAACCAATACAGGTCTCCACCAGTGACCAATATGGGTCTGCACGAGTGACCAATACGGGTCTATACCAACGACCAGTATGGGTTTGTACTAGCAACCAATACGGGGCAACAGTAAAGTTAATAGGGATAGGATGGTTATGATGTATGAAAAGTCATCCCTATCCAAGTAACCATGAAGTTTTACTATTAGAGTGAGCTATCTATTTTGTTTTTTTCTTCATGATTTAGATCATGTTAGTGATATTACCATTGAGGTATATCTTGTGATGTTTTCCATTTTGGATTACAAATAGTTTTTCATGGTTTTGGGGTCCCCTTCCGAGTATTGTTATAATCACCCATGCTCAGGCTACGCACACACATTGTTGTGGCTCGTACAAATGACGAGAAGATTTGATGATTCTTGAGGGAGCTAGGACTGGGTGGTACACAGAGGTTCCAGGATGATGTTGAGAACATTTGAGATGATATGTATCTACCCTTCATGTAATATACCTAATGGACGATCCATTATTTTTTTCTCTTTTCGGTTGTACTTGTACATTTCAGTTGGGATTGTATTCTGGCCCCTTCACATTTAGAACACTTTTTACAGCAACAGTTTACCTCGTGGTTTCTTCCTGTATAATTCTTGGTTTGTGTGTTTGTACCGGTATAAAGTTTACACCATCCCATTTTAGGGATAAAACATTTTGGTGCTAGTCTGTTACCCCTTTCCTATGAAAGGTAGGCTTCAGGTAGTCACGACACGGGTCTAGGGGGATGGGTCGTGACAGTAATCGTGATTCTTAAGAAATAATAAGACTTTAGTGAATACATATAACACATAATAAAAAATAATTAATGAATTTTTTAAAAATTAATTGTACTACATCATTATATTTTTTCATTTTTCTTCACCACAGATCCATCACTACTTCTAGATCTAGTCTATAAAACTAGCCACCAAAAATAGAATAATATCTATATACACTCATCACACTTATAATATATTCACAATTAAATATTAGATATTTACAATAAACTTTATTATATTAATCATATTTATTTTAACCATCTTGTATTTCATTAAAAACGTAATATTTATCAAATATAAATTAATAACCTCATGTCATTAATAGCAAATATAATTCAAAATATATAGAGGATCAATTATATCATTTAACATAATTAAACTAAATTTAATTTTATCATATAAAAACCAATTTTTATTAATTGAAAAATACCATATAAACCAAAAAACATAAATATACCACTGAAAAAATAAAAAATACATAATCCCCCTGTCATTAATCATTTTATTTTATGCAGAAAATGGAGACAATTAGGACCAAAATTAAATTCTGAGAAACGTATGTACAATAAAAAACATCATTCTAGAACTAAAAAATATTTCTATTTCACTATTTTTGCTTAAAATTATTAGAAATGTTTTCCCACCAGAGTAATTAAATGTTACAAAATTAGTTTTTACATTTCACATTATTATATATAATATATCTTGGTTTTGAAGAAATTAATCATTATTGAATATATTAAATAGAATAAGAAATCATGACATGATATATTACTATAAATTAATTCATGGTAATGAAAAAAGAATCATGTAAACAAAAATTAGCTCACTCTCATTTCCTGATTAATTAAATTTATACTTCTCCATTAAGAAATTCTTTGTTGTACACCAAAAAAATAAAAATAGAGAAATTATTCCCTATAAACGTATAAATAAAAATAAAACTTTTAAAATAAAATTATAATAAAATATATTATAGGTTTCTAAACTAAAATTTCCTAAAAATAGTGATCAAACAACATTTGAAACTCCTCAGTAATCCACCATAACACGAACACATCAATCCTCTATGAAACCCATGCCTAATAATCAACAAAAATTATAAAATCATACTACCATATATAATAATGGTTAAATAAATTATAATTATATAACTTAAGAAGATAAAAATAAATTTGTATTTTAATTAATTTGATCTCTTGGTTCTAAATGATTATTATTCACTCTGAACGACAAATAAAACTAACTCATAGCTAAATGATGATGAATGTTTGAGTGGGGAAAATAAATCAATCCCTAGGATTGATGTAACTTTTAATTATTGTTAATAAACATTAGGATGAAAAAATAATAAATGTGTTTCCTAGCATAATGATTGAAGAACATCAGGTCAATTAAAATAATAAAACTCATGACTCAACCTTCCCATATTCTCCCCCTTTTATAATGGTAAATTAATATTATAGATTGGTGATATCAAATCCTTTCACCAACAAACATGTGTCACCATGCTGTAAAACAATGATTAAATAATCATATAAATATCATTAAAAAGATTTCTTATTTTGTAAAACTCTTCATTCCATAATTTCTCAAATCATAGAAAAACTAATAGGATAAATCAAATATTAATACCTTCAACAGGAGGCATATGAATCATGGACAAATGGTGAGGAATCTGGATATGATATATTTTTCAAAAGAGTAGTATATTTATTATCAATTCCCCTTCAAATGTAAAAATATAAAATCATAATTAACACTAATTAGTAATAAAAATAAAATTTTAGAGATAATTTAATTTTATATTATTTACAATAATAATTTTAAATTTAAAAAAATGGTAAATTTTAGAAAATTATATATAAAAAATATATCTAAATACTATCTTATGTTTTGAAAATTTAATTAATCCATGTTTTTTTTTGAATTAATTCCTCTAAGATCATAACTATCAAATATATTTTTTTCAAGAATATATGAACTCTAATCAATTAAATTAACTTCAATATAAGATTTTCATCATTTATTTATAATTCATAATAAAATAATTCATGTATAAAACAACCCAATCAGGGTTAAAAATATAAATTTTCTAAACATATGTTATTGAATGACATGAAGTATATTAAAATCATCATCAACCATGGTTCCGAAAATAATGTATTAGTATCCAAGGATACATGACACAAAAGATAAGAATACTATTAGTTCTAAATTATGTGATCTATCTTAGGGATTCTCCTTTGTCACAATAAATTATTGATCACCTCAACTGATAAAAACCATAATAATAGAATGTCTATTCCAATATTTTTATAAATAATATTACTGTTAAGTTAAAATATATATCTAATGATTTAATTAAGAATGTGAATGCCGATACCATTCACTAATTCCACTATTACATGATTCCAACTCATTTTTCTATTAATCTTCATCAATATATCGTATTATATAAAAATGTAAATCAAATATCAAGATGGAAAAAAAATTCCAACAAATCGATTGTCTAAAAAACATAAACCAATTAGAAAACCAATATTTTCATGACAATAAATTTATAAATATTTTTTTATTATTTTGGTATCTGATGTAATTTTACAAAATAACATTGTTAATTTATTATTAATATATGATGTATTTAAATATATTTATTGGGTTTTATTCATTTATTTTCTATGATTCCTTTGTCTTCCACTCTCAGATCTTGGGATTTACGTTCAAAAAGTTATTACAATACCATAAATATTATTACACTTAAACACATCCATAAACCATTGTGTTAATTTTATATTGGATAATAGAAATAAAAATAAGAAAAATGTTGCATGTGTAATTATATTTATCATTTCGTGGGAAATTTTTCTTATATAATGGATATTTCCTATCAAATATAAATTATTTATTTGTGAATATAAAATAATTAGAAAATAAAAAATACTAGATGATTTTTTATGGTTGATAATATTAATTGGGTAATTTTAGGGAACATAAATCCAAAATTCATTGTATAATTGCATTGAAAACATGATATATAAAGAAAAAAGATATATAAGGAAATAATGAAACATTAGTAATACATATAACCTTGAATAAAATAAATTAGTGTTTATGAAACAATAAAGAAAATGTTAAAAAAATCATGGTATATGAATGGATATGATTTAAAGGCCACTATTTATTATAGTTATATTTTAATTCCTATTATAGAATGAATAAAATTCAAAAAATAATTTTATGATAGCCAAATACATGTACTCCTCGATTTATTTTTAAAAACATATATCTACATTTATGTATTTTAAAGAAATAGTCATTACCAAATTATAGAAATCAATGTGTGTAACATTATATGAAAATATGGGATCACATACATGTTAATAGTATTTTTGGATTATTATTTAAAAGAAGGATGAAAAAATATTATATAACAATACACATGTCAAAAAATATCCCAAAATGATTTGGGTTCACTCGATAGTATTTCATTAATCATCAATTTCTATATAACATATCATGAAACAAAACAAATGGATTCTTGAATAAAAATAAATCTTTCATTTCATGATTTATATATGAAAAATAAACAGGGTTCCTAAAAATTTCTATGAAATATAATATTAAACAATTCAAAGAAGTAATTTTAATGGTATCATAGTATCATATAACTAATCAAGAATATGAACTATTAAAGGGTGTTAGAGTAGAATAAAATACTTTTAAATAAACATTTAAAACATTCCTTGTAAAATTTTCTGAAATACACTTTTATTTGTGTTCCATTAAAAAAATTCACAAAATATTTTGAAGTTAAATTACATTCAATATAATGAATGAAACACATATAGAATGAATCAATGAATATAGTTGTAATTATTTTTGGAAAATATGTTCATTTAGTAAACATTATAATTAAATATTCATATCAAACCCTTATAAAGATAGTCAAATGTGACATGTGTTGTAAATGTTAAGGAATTTTATTTCAAAAAATTTTAAAATGAGTTCAAATATCATGGAAATTTTATTTATTAAATTATTTTTTCTGAAATAATAAAATTCATTAAGTAATATAAATAACATCAAGGACTATTTATTAAAAATATATAAAACTTATAATTAATCATTTGAATAGAAAATCCATTTACGAAATTTTTTAACCAGAAACTATGTTAAAGGAAGAGAATATAACGAAACATAAAATAAAAAGTGTATGAAAAAATTTGAAATATTGTATGTATTTATTTAATATATAAACCATATAAATAAATATTTGTTCATAAATTTAAAACATTTTTCATTATAATGATGTTTTAGAATAAAAACTATTGAAACTAAGTTAATTTTTAAATAATAAATCCATTTAATGGAGGAATATAACATTATTATATTAAAAAACTAACATTAAGTAATTTAACATTCCTCATTCATTGGGAACTAAGTAAACCATAAAAAATAAATAAGCATCCATAAAATGTATTATTTCATAAAATTTAAATTGGTTCCATGGAAACCCTTACAATGTTTTATAAAATGTCATTAATTATCTTATGTAAGAGGCACCTCCTCATAATCATTAAATACCAAGATAGAAGATTCATTAATGATATAATATATCAATTGGATGTCTAGAAATTATACAATATAAATAAGGATAATAGAATAATATATGACTCTATGATATCATAGTTAGTTGAATAATCCTTACAAAGATCATGTCATCGATTTTAGAGTTAATAAATGAAGTGATTATGTGTAACTATTGAAAAAATAAAAGAATGAAATTGAAAAACTAAAATCAAGGGTTTTATGACACATAATCATTGTATAAATATATAATGATTTACAAGTATAAATGTATTAATGAAAATTATGTTACAAAACTTCTTAATTCATGTCCATACATTCTACATACATCTATTAAATTTCAATATATTAAAAATTATTAATCATTTCAATATTTATTCTAATTATAAAGCTCCATTACCTTATCATTTAACCATTTATTTCATTTATTATATCTAATTATATAACTAAATTATTTTTTAAGTCCACGTCATGATTTTTTAGGATGATCGATTCAAAATTTCAATTTGACTATAGTAGGGTGATCATGGTTTGAGGGATAATTATTCTATCATTACTCGAATAATAATAGTGAAGTAATTATAATTTTTATATATCAAAAATAATTATATAATTACACATGAAATGGATACATGAATTAAATCATATTTCTTTATGGATGTGGTATTCAACACATACGCATGTGTGATATAAGCACACGACGTTATTCTTACCTAACATAGTAAGTCCAATTTATAATTCACTTGCTTACATTGCCAAAATATTTTTGGTTAAGTGTTTTGGAGAATTAGACTATAATTCTTACATAACAACATAAATATTACAATGTAGAAATTTCTACTCACTATATATTTTATTATAAAAAATCAATTAAAATGAAACATGGTTTCCTTTCATTTTCAATCATAACAACTATTCCCTCGATTCCATCCTTGTCTCTATTCTCCATTATATCCTAATAAAAACATTTTAAAACATGGGGTGATAATAAAATTCTTATTAAGGGATACATAGAGAAGGAAAAATTCAAGTCATTAAAAAACATCTAAAACATGAAAACATAATATAATTGTAAAAATTTTAACCTTTAAGAAAACATAAATTTTTTCCATTGAATATAATATCATTTCCTACCATTTTGTTATCAAAAGATTACTATATTGAACATAGAAATAACATATAAAATATAAAGGTAACTTGGGGGAAAATCCTAGTCATATAGATTAACAGTAGAGTTAACTTCCTTACATACCACTCTTACAAATGGAATATCCATACAAAGAACTTCTATACCCAATGCACTGGACATTATAATGTAACGTATAACATCCTGGTTTCTGGTGCCGCCCAACGGTGCCATGTACCCAGTTGGTTACAAAATCACAACTATATTTCCCCAAATTCCAGAGGCTGTCGACTAGAAATGAGGGTCAAGGTAAGATATTTGGGAAACTATTCCCTCACTAGAAGAGAATATATAGATGAATATAAATATAAAACAATAGAGGAATCAGTAATACCATACAAAAAAATTAAACAATGTAAGACTAATTATAATATAACAACTTGAGTTTATATAAATGGTGCATTTCACATGTGTTTAGAAAAAAATCTAGTCAAGTGACAATGATAGAAATACAATATTAAAACCAATGTACAAGAAATCAGTAAACTCCAACAGTAACGTAAACCTCAACTTGGTCCCATGATCTCCATCTCCAACAACAATCAAGTACCTTATGAATAAGGGAACTTTCCCGTATCTATACCAAAAACCATATAATCAATTTGGGTCAAAAGGCATGACCCAAACTTTTATTGAGATGAATCCCAATAGGAATCCATCAAAATATATGTGCCTAACTGTTAGTGAAAATATATATAGTAAGAAATATGAAAAATGAAGCAATAAACTAGAAAGTACTCAATAGTAAACAATCCTACAATTTCAAATATCATTCATTTACTTTTATTAATTAATCAATCCATTTAATAATGTGTCCTTGGGATATAGCCTAAGCTCTGTATCCCCATGTGTAATAAAAGAAAAACAGAAGTCTTCAAAGACCTCCTAAACAATCAAGTAAGACTAAGTCTAATATTTTGATTTCTCCTGGAATACTCGACACGATCATTAAATCATTCAAAAGAAAACATCTAGGAATGTTCTCTTAGTCTAACCCCTCAGGTTTAACATATTATCAATTCAATAAATAGTTTCCCTCTGGGAAATCTCACACAATCTAAACCCTTTGGTCCCACGTAGCATTAATCTTTAATTAATTACTACCAGAGCATCTCTCAAGGTCAATACCCCATTGGTCTTTATTGAAAAAAAAAAACTATAATGACCACCTGGAAGCTCCCATATACAATTCTCATGGGTCCAACATTCATTTAATAACGACCCTCTGGGTAGATATCATAGTCTAACCTGTCGGGTCTATGACCACCCAGTAGCTCTCATAGTCAATTCCTATGGGTCAATATAACAAAAATTCATACATAAATGACCATACTTCGAGAAGATATTGAATTCAGATTCCCCTTGATCAGACATTCACAATGTGAAACACATGAATCTCAGATAATCATCATCTCTATCATAATAAGGAAGTCATATTAAAAAAATAATAACATGCATTCTAGACCAAACAACCATAATCAAACATTCAAGTGAACACACCCTTGTGGTGTCCCATAACAAGGTATTTATCCTTGTGAATAAGTGATAACCCCTTTATCAATCAAACAAATCATATCAGGTACTAAACATGGTTAAATTAAAAAACACTCAGTACCCTAAGCATGGGTATTTGAAAAAATATGCACATATTTTTCAGATAAAATAATCAAAAGAAACACAGCCCCTACCTTGATGTCCTACAATCTACACTCATGAATGTAGGCCCATGAATCAGCCTAGAATGATGTAGATATAAAAAAGGGTAAAAACAATAATCCTTGAAATACCCATGAGAGAGGGGGAATCAGGAAGAAAGGCTATGGGAAAAGAGAGAACTCACTGATCGAAATCAAACACACCTGATGACATCTCAATCTGTGGTCAGATGGAGAATCGGGAGGAGCTCGATGTTCTTTGTCCGTTAGTCACTCTCTTATAACAAATGAGTGGAGAAGATGTGTGTTCTAGACATGATATGTGACTTCGATCTGATTCATCAATTAAAAGGAAAAAGTATACAGTGTGTTTACTTAATGTACATGTCACGTACTAGCCTCAATACGCCCCCACATTAGGTGGTCAACCAGGTCACCTACACAGCCATGCATTCAGCAGTCACACATCTAGTACAAAGGTATACGAGGCAACTAGTTACACGAAGTGTACTAATAAATACATGATGTGTACATAGAAAAATCGCATTTAATCAATTTTTAATAAAAACATCCCGATATAAATATCCATACCTAAAATGAAGATCTAGGTTTTAACAAAATTCTCCCTTAAGTGAATTCTTCCCCAAATTTCTCTTCCATGGGAGGTTAAGAAGAAGCATCAAACAAATCTAGACACAATGTTGTACGTTGGCCTCCCTCCCCCAAGTCTCGTCATGTACTCACCCATGCTGCCATAATAATATTACCATAGGAACAGACCATCCATGGAGAACCATCAGGATGTGATCTAAAATCTAAATAAGGTTGTCTTTGAAGGATGAAACCACCTCAAAATCAACTTCCTCATGTTGAAAAACGTGGTACGGGTATGAGAAGTAACACCATAGCTGTGAAACATGAATTCCATCATGTATATCATGGTACCTATGAGGTAACAAAAACCAATAAGAAACCATCCAAAATATCTCTGAAATCTCAAACGGCCCAACATATCTTGGTGAATGATTCTTCTATCTCCTAATCCTCATATGTCCCAACCTCGATGTGACACATAAAAAAACAGATCTCCGACCTCAAACTCTATAGTATGTCTCTGCTGACAGACATACAATTTTTTTAGAGACTGCACAACATCTATCCTCTTCTGAATCAACCCCCCTTCTCCGTGGTTTTTTGGAAAAGATGAGGTCTCATTATAGTTGCATCTTCTACCTACAAAAAACATAGCAGTGATCGGCATGGCTGACCATACGACGCTTCATAAGGTGCTATATGAATCATTGCATGAAAATTGTTATTGTAGGAAAGCAGCACTTGGGGTATGTTTCTCTCCCAAGAGACTCTAAAATCTAGGATGCATGCTCATAGTATGTCCTCCAAAACAAGACTCGTGCACTCAGACTAGCCATATGTCTGGGGTCGGTAGCACATACTCGAAATTACATGTGTACCCAAAGCCCTCGGTAGTCCCTTCTGTATATTCTAAGTAAACCAGGCGTCTCTGTCCAAAAGGATTAGGTGTAGAACCCCTTGAAACTATAAAATATATCAGATGTAAAACCTTCCCAGCTCATCAACACTAAATTCTTCCTTAATCGACATGAAATGTGAACCCTCCGTGAGTCTGTCAACAAAAAACAAAACCAAATCATTCCCTCGAGGCCATCTTGGTAAACTATCACAAAATCCATCATGACATTATTCCACTTCCACTCAGGAATGGATAAATTCTGTAAAATCCCTTCTAGTCACTGATGATCTACCTTCACCTACTGACAGGAGGTCATCTCATGAAAAAAATAGCTACATACATCTTCATACCTGGCCACCAATACTGATAGTGTAGATCCCGATACATCTTGGTAAAACCAGGATGAAATTCCCAAACTCAATAATGAAAAACATAAAAATCACCTCATGTATATCTGCTGACACCCATACATGTCCATGAAAATGCAAAACCTCATCCACTCCAGTGGTTCACCCAGTTGTAGGGTCCTCTCCTGACACACTCTCCAATATAACTAGGCCATTAGAATCTGATAGCTGCCTCATTTTCACTCGATGAATATGATTAGAGGTAACAACTATAGAAGAAATAATTTTCTACCCCCTCTATATTGTGAACCTATAAATACATCTCAGATAACTGATCCATAAGTTACAACTCACTAATAGCCTCATGATCTTCCTATATCTGAGCCCTCATTCTAAATACCTCATCCACCGTGTCACCTTACTTGGGTTTGTAGGAAATCTCAATGTCAAAATAATAAAGGTACTCAACTGACCTTTGATATCTAAAATTTAGATCACACAGAGTAAAGATATACTAGAGTTTTATTTGGTCAATATATTCCACAAAATTATCTCCAAAAATATAATGTCTTTAATAGCACAAATCATGCACAACTGCAGCTAACTCGAGATTATGTGTCAGGTAATTCCTCTCATTTGGCCTCAACATCCGAGACCCGTACCCAATGACTACTCCACCTTGAAAAATCCTCACTCCCCACCTAATACCTGATTCATCACAGTAAATGGTGTATCTCGTCTCTTCCTTAAAAACATCATCGATGTTGAAGTAAATCTCCCTTTTCATCTCATGAAAGGATGATTCTCAAGAATCTATCTATATGTACTTTGAATCCACCTTAGTCAGGCCATTCAGTTGCACTAATAATTGTGAAAAGTCCTCAATAAATCTTCTATAGTTACTAGATATCCCCAAAAAACTCCATACCTCAATGATTTTCTTCATATTCTTCTTGGAAAATACCACTCTCACTTTCTCTGGATCCACTGTTACTCTTATCATAGTGATGCCATGAACCATTAAGTGAATCTGCTCCATTCAAATGTGGCATTCTGAGAGCTTACCATATGACTAATTCTCTCTCAGTGTACACAATACTATCTTAAAATAGGTATCATGGTCATGTAAAGTGTGAGAGTACACAAAGATATCATCCATGAAATATACCACAAAAGAATCCAAATTGGATGGATCACCCAGTTCATCAGTGACATGAAAACTACCAGTGCATTCGTGAGACCAAACAACGTAACCAGATAATCATATAGACCATACCTTATCTAAATGTTTTTAAGTTGAATATATTGTTTTCTAACATGCAATTGATGATTACCAGATCTCATGTCAATCATCGAGAACACTCGGGCTCTTCGAAGATGGTAAAAGAGATCATTAATTCTCAGCAAGTGATATCGTTTATTGATTATCAACTTGTATAGCCTCCGATATTCCCCACAATATCTGAATGTACTGTTCAACTTATTCTCAAAAATGATAGGTGAACCCCCAGGAGAAGTACTGGGTCAGATAAAACCCTTCACCTATAACTACACGGAATGATTCTTGAGCTCACGTACCTTTGGTGTGGCCATCCTATAAGGAGGAATGGACACCATTTCCACTCCTAAAAAAATATCAATAGAGAAATCAACCTCCCTCTTTGTAGGTAAAACTTAAATTCCTCTCGAAGGACATCTCTGAAATATTCCACCACTGGAGGTAAGTCCATCTATGATGTCCCTCGGCCATCCAGATATAAACTAGAAATTTGGGCTGTAATTCCTCCCAACCCATGATGATCAGGTCCATCTCTTATCACCTAGACATTTCATTTGTCATTTTGTATAATTGACCCACCCTCTGGTGATGTGAAACTCACCCTGTGGTGATAACAGTCAACAATGTCCAACAAACAGGCTAACTAGTCCATTAAGAGAATGAAATCAAAAACTGTCATCTCTAATACATAGATGTCCCATATGAGGTGACACCCAAAAACCACAAGAGGGAACTCCTTACACTAGAATACAGTAGCCATTGTAATCCCCCACAGAGTTTCTAGCATCATAAAATCCTCATAAGTAAAGATACAGAGCCCATGGATCTCCAAAATGGTAAAAAAATATGAGACTACGGGAATCCCCTATATCCGAAAGAGAAAAACATAAACTAATGAAACAAGAATTGTACATATAACTATAGAGGGTCCAAGATCCTACTCATGTTTGGTCTACACCATTGAAACATTCTGACCTCTACTACAGCGTTCGGACCCTGCCTGACTACCATGAGTTGATTGACCCTGTTGTCACTAAAACCCTGTAGCCTGACTACCACGACCACAACCACCTCCTCGGCCTGAAGGGTCCCAGTTTCCTAACTGATGTGAAACTAGTGGTCTTTGTATTTAATGTGGAGTCATAACATAACCCATATCATCCTCTTCTTGTGTGGAAATTTGACAGAAACGCTAAAGATGGCCCATATTGTTGCATGATCATCACTCTACTCAGTCCTTCGAGCAATGCGGTCTTGTATTACCACTCTCCTCATACTAGTAGCACACCATGAGGATATCTGAAAAACATCGCATGAATGTAGTGCTTCCAACTATCTGTTGAAGGATTACTAGCCCTAGATTCTAAACTACCCTAACTCAAAATTCCAAACTCCCCTACAGTGTTCTTGGTATTTATCACATGGTTCACTATAGCTATCACCAAAATCAGCTTGAAAAAAATCATTCAATAACAACCCTCTAGGTAGCTCTCACTGTCTAACCCCTCTGGTCTATGACCACCCGGTAGCACTCACAGTCAATACCTCTGGGTTAACATGACAAAATGTATATAGAAATGAACCTACATTAGTAATCTCTCACATTAAAATTCCCCTTTGTCAATAATTCACAATGAAAAACACACACATCTCAGATAATCATCATCTCCATACTAATAGGCAAGGAATGGGAAAAAAGAATGCATAGTAGGAATTCTATCGCAAACGACCAAAGTCAACCAATTAAGGTAATACACGCATGGGGTGTCTTGTAATAAGGTATTTAACCATACACATAAGAAATAACCCCTTTCTCAATAAAAAAAATCAGATAAAGTATTAAATAATGTTAAATTCCAGAACACTCAATACCCTAAATAATGGTATTCAGAACAATAAGCATATAATTCAAATACAATCATCAAAATGCACACACAGCCTACCTTGATGTCGTATGATCAACACTATTGAACATCGAACCTTTAATTGGCCTATAATTATGTAAATATAAAATAGGGTAAAAAAGATAATCCTTGAAATACCCATGAGAGAGGAGGAATCAAGAAGAATGGCTCTAGGGAAAGAGGGAAATCAACAGTGGGAAGCCAACACAATTGATGGCGCATAAATCTGTGGTCGGAAAAAGAATTAGGAGGATCTTGAAGTTCTTCATCCATTTATCGCTCTCCTTTATGAACCGAGGGTAGAAGAAGTGTGTTCTGAAGGTGAGACGTGACCCCTCTATGATTCATAAATTAAAAATAAAAGTACACAGATTGTTCATTTAATATACAAGTCATGTACTAGCCTCAACCATCCCCACATTAGAAAGTCTGTGTAGAGACCCGTATCTTGACGTACATTAACATTACATTACTTTTTCGGAATAAATATTACATAACAAAAACACACACAAGAACCGTAATAGTTTAGTGTCTTTGGAAACTCGGAATATAATCTTCTAAATGTGGTGAACGATCTTCAACATCTCCCATAAAGATCTTCCATTTTTTTTACATAAAACCTTTCCTTATATCCTGGGGAAAAGAAAACATAAAAGGGTGAGCTCAAATGCTCAGTAAGGGTAAACAAAAGGAATATCAATCACGTCATATTCATAAGAACATAACATTTTGGAAATCTTAACCTGCAAAAGAAAGCATAATTTCATAACATGGTATAAATCATAGTAGTGAAATGTAATCCCAATAATCATAACATAAAACATGAAACTTTTTGGCATACACACAAAATCATAGAGAATCATATTTTATTAGTCAATACTTATTGCCAAGAATATGTTAGTGGAAAAAGTCACTTTCTGAACCGAGTCACCCTCGTTTCAGTCCTGTTTCACTGAACCGGTATAACCTACCATTCCAGCCATGTCTATCTCATGAGGTATAAAATATTTACCCAATGCATTTGAGGGAGATATAGGTCCTACCCATCTCATAATTATACCATTCTTATGTGTGCCACAAAATCATAAATCATACATCATTGCATAACCCATGTAAAACAAAAGGGAATCTTAAACATCATGACATCATAAAACAATTCATATAAGATAAAGGAATTCATAAAAATAATTCCATCACAACATAATCAAATAAATGTAATAATAGGGATAAAAATAGAACCCTTTATTATCTTAGATGGAAAATAATTTTGATAAAACACTTGAACTTCATTCTTGAGGAAAATATTCTTTCTTCTTAAAAAACATTTTTCCTTTCATAACATGTAATACAACTTTAAACTAAAAGAAGTTGATTAAAAATAAACTTGAAAACATGTAAAGGAAGCTTCTTGAAAATAATGTTTTAAAAATCCATTCATGCCGTATAAGTTAAAAAAACATTCTTCTCGTACTTTTGTCAGAAAAGTCAAAAAAGTACCTCATACGAAAAATGTCAAAAGATTCCTTTCATATATTTTACTAAAAACTCACCGAAGGGTAAAATAGGATTTAAACAATTGTAGGTGGATGGAAATATTATTACATATTGAGGAAACATGGATGTGGATGATAAAATACACCCCAGTAAATACCAAAGTATAAACAATCTCGGATAAAAATGTGATTGTGATATTCCCCTAACCATAGGTCAGATTTGCTTCGTAAGTGTCTGAACCTCCTGTATAATGATTTAAATAATGTCATTGACTTATTAAAGAATCATATTCATTGTTATTATATCATATATAGTTCACTTATGACTTTAGATTACCCGTTCTTTTGTAAATACATGTTAAAGTAGCGTTTTGGGTAAAATCGTCTCATTTGTCGTTCGTGTTTTAACTTGTAATTATTCGTATGATTACAAGGATCATTATTACTTAATTATATAATATAAAACATGATTTATATATAATATATATTCAGAATATACATATATATAATGAATAGATAAATGGAAAGAAATACACCGTTCATGGAGATGGTAGGCCGTACGTACGCATGAATGTTGTTTTCGTTTCCTTATCGAATTGAGTGGAATTAAGTAGATGACATACATATATATACACATAAATCCAGTAGCTTTATAATTTCATATATTTCATTATTATTTCTTATATATACTTTATAATCATTCTTAAATGGTTAACATGGAGAATGAATCTCATCGCGTCGTGGAGACGGTAGTCCGTACGTATGCACGAGCGATGATATCATTTCCATAATTATTGAATTGAATTGGAGTGTATGATACAATATATAAGAATCATTATGATTTTATAATAAATATGTATAGTTATTCTTTACACCATAATACCCATCCATGTATGGTGTTGGTGGGAAACAGATTACACCACGACGTGGAGACGGTATTCCGTACGTACGCACGCACGGTGATTTTGTTTTCCGTAGGATGGATAGATGGTGAAATAGGTTTGTTTCATACATATAATAGAATATCAGTATATTAGTGATACTGATGCTATTACTTCATAATGAAACAACCTAAGAATAAGAAGTGGAAGAAGAAATAAAATTGAAAGAATCGGTAACGGAAATTACCTCTTCTTTGAAGAGCCTCTTTGAGACCTCCTCTTAGGGCACTAAAATTTGTCTTTGAGGAAGACCAGAACCTCTAGGATGTTTCTAGAGAAGTGGAGAGGAGAATTGGGAAGGGGTTGGCCGAGATTGAAAGCTCAAAGTTGTGTGAGGAAGGGAGGGAGGAGGTGCCCTTTTATAAGGGAGGAGAGGGGCACCTTTGGAATAACAAAAAATATTATTTTATTATAAAGTCAAGTTCGGTTTTAAATAGCTCCAAATTGATTTATTTAGAGGCTAAGGTGGGTAGGGGTCGAAACCCTCTCATCCAATAGAATTTATACAATTTTATGTTCCTATTTTAACCTTATCATTTAGATTTAACATTAAGTTAAATAATTTTACTTTTGCCGTGTCTTCTTGTGTTCTTACACTATAAGGTTAATAAACTTAATATAAGAAGACGAACCCCAATTTGTTTATTATTAATATATATATCCTTATCTAAGTCATTTGGCCGAACATTAGATTTTTAGGAATAAAATAAAAATTAATAATATAATATTTGTTTTAAAAACTATTTTATGTCAATTTTGACACTATTTAGTAATTGATTTTTGTGAAAATCATAATAGAATGATAAGTTCGAAAAAAGTTAATTAAATCAATAATAACATGTCATATTAACCTAGAAAATTAGTGTAATTCATAAAAAGTCTTAAATTACATTTATTTTGGTATTTATAACATCAATTATGTCAATATTTCATTAATAAGATAATTACAGCATCATCATTGTGTCATAAATAAATTAAATTATATGATGTCTAAAAATTACAAATAAAATACAATTACGTAGGAAATCTTTTTAGCTTTCTAATGAATGTTTAAAATCGAATTTATCTTATGTATAAACCTATATTAAAAATGTTTTAGTAAATAAACATTGATATTAACTCTTTTAACCCTTCTTTAAATAAATTAATAATAAATTTCCTAATCTAATCCATGTGGGCCTAAATGGTCATATTTTATTTCTAAGTTTTTTTGGTCTAATTACACTTTTCCAATAGAATTATGACATGTGTTAGGGTAATAATAATATCATTTCTACCCTTAATTACCCTATTTACTTTTAACCGTTGTAAAAAAAAGTAAAAAGTTACTATTTACCAAAAAATTATTTTCATCTCATTGAACCAAATTTTACATACTGACATCAACCGTGTCTCTCTGATTTTTGAAATTCCACTCACAGAAGCGGTAAAATTATGTTTTATGAAAGATTCAGTTTTTTAACTACCACTTAGTGGTTTCACTATTCATCAAAAATTGAAAGTTTTCAGAAAAATGCCAAAAATTAGGCCTAAGCTATATTTGATATTATGAACTCAAAAATGATTTCTATTTTACCAAATTCAAAACATATTAGTTGCATTAATTAATTTAAAAATTAATTCCCATCGTCAAAACAAATAGCGTGTTCTTAAGAGATAATAACTATCAAAAAATTGACACTTGTATATGTCTGGTTTAAATGTGAAATTACATCCAATGACCAACATTGTATTAAATTGTAAAAATATATTCTAAATATACTTTAAAACCACTCAAATTAATAAGTTATCACTATTAATTATTTCGATTGAAAAATTTGTTTTTAATTAAAATTTAATAATTTTCACTATTCATCAAAATATGAAAGTTATCCGAAAATAACCAAAATTTCACCCTAATCTAATTTCGATATTACAAATCCAAAAATAAATTCCATTTTGAAAAATAAAATTTACAAAATTTCAAAAAGTGGTTATTACTATTCTTAACGGCTAGTTTTAATAATATTTTAATAGCATATTGTTGTTTAGTGAAACTCGTTATTGCGTACTACACACGCTATCGAGGAAGGTCGTGATTGCGTGTAATGCAAGGCAAGTCAAGGATGCGTGTTGTGCAAGCTCCTTTTGGTGTAGCATATAACACAAGACATTAATGAAATTAAAATAATATTTTTCATAAAATCTCGGGGTTTTACATTCTACCCCCCTAAAAATGAATTTCGCCCTCGAAATTCGTCAGGGATATAAATGGTTTACTACTTGAAAGTTTCTTTAATAGAAACCCACATCGTAAAAAGGAATACCAAAACCAATATTTAAAAACAAAAGTATGAAGCGTAACGGTTAGCCAAATAAACTAATCACTGGGTTTCCACATAGGTGAAAATATGTATATGGAAGAAAAATCTAAACATCATGTTCTGAGGGAGAGTGGTAGAGAACATGGCTATGGAAAATCCAACAATCACAAATCCATAAATTTGTGGCGATCTAATGTACCATCTTATTAATCAGATATAAGAGCACTAGGACAACATTTTTGGTTTTCAAGATCGTTTCCCTAAAGTTGAAGAATTTGAATTAGAATAAATACATACTTTATTTTGGTACAATCTCACTGTTGTTCGTGCCTTGAAAAATTTCTATTTCATCTCTTAAATAAATGAAGTTGAATTTTTTATTCGTGAAGTGTTAGCAGATCATGTGATAGAATGACGGGTCATTCCATCTGTCTCAAAAAAAAGGTTAGCAAAAGTTACTAAATATACATAAGTTATTCTATAGTGAGATTAATCATATATGGTTCCTAAAATGGACTTATACTTCATATATCATACTGCTTAATATAATAAAACTAGTTTCTACTAAACATGGACTTCCTGTAGGCCAGTGGTACGCGATAAAGGCTAGTCGCACTTCGGTTGTGGGTTCGATTCCCACAGCCTTGTCTGACGCGATGGGCTGTCGCCCGTCCTGCAGGTTTTCCTTTTTCTAAAGCTATATTACTATAACATCCCATCAATAATATAGAAAAACGTTTTATCCTAACTTATGTCCAACATAATCCATTCTAATCTTTAGGCTTATCTAAAATACTTCGGTCCAAGCACATAGTATAAAGAAAATGATTACTTGAAATGTCACTGAACAATCACCTGAATGCCATCATTTATCCCCCATATATCATAAGATATATTTTGTTGGTTAAATTACAAACATGTGAATACCTTAATCATGTATTCTCTTGAAGAATGAATACCCATTGAACATTAGTGAAAACATGAATGCTGAAAAAAGTTAACTCTTTCCACATACCAAAATCCAAAAATTTTATAAACTCAAACCATGATATAACCTTCTCCTTATATCAGTCATGAGCTCATGAATACTATCAAAAATTTAATTTTTTCCTTATCCCTTCATTATGCGCATATCATCTACATTCCATGAATATCTGAATATCCTTTCATGGATACTGGTAACATTAATCATACACTTTCAAAACTCAAGGAAAGACAATAGTGTAACAATCCATAGATTTCTCTTTATTCCATAGTAGCATGAGATTACTTATACAACATTACACATGATAAACATGTAATCATTCCACTACATTATTAAACCATTGACAGAGCTTCAACAATTCTTTCATCTCACATATCATTTGTAGTGTCTTCATCATCATCCACATAAATACTACCCATACGACCATACTGATTCTCTTCATGAGACATTCCTTTAGGGAATTGGTTTGCATAATGCCCATACATTCCACATTTAAAACATTTAACCATTATTGATGTTGTAGCAATACCATTATCCACATCCATGGTGTTAACTGAACCTTTTACTTTGCACTTACTGGCTTTCTTTCCTTCCTTTCCACACCCAAAGCATCTTCCAGTTCCATTGAAACATTCTCCTTGATGCCTCTTCCCACATGATTTACATAGGGGAAATTTAACTTTCTTCCCTCTATGATCATCATGAAACTCCATCATTCTCTTATTAGCCGAGTCAGGAAACTTACCAAATTTTACTTTATTGATCATATTTTGAGATTTCTGATTTGGCATAAAAATGATGTTTGGACTTCCAAATCCCATTTCATTTGGTTGCTCATGAAGAATATCATTCCATTGTCCATCATATCCTCCATTATCATGAATCATCTTGTTTCCAGCCATTTTCTAAAACCCAAAAAGAATAGTGTGAGAGGAAAAAATCATAATAAAGGGGGAGTAACTTCAATATCTAACATCTTCGGTTTAATCTAATATCGTTACCATAGTTCTAGGACTATATCCTATATGTATACTTATCCTTAGGGACATTTCTAGATATACCTTAGAAATATCTCTAGGGATTCACTAACATTTTCGCAACCTAGTTTCCAAAGTTTGAATAAACTTTTCCTCGGATACCAACTGTAGAGACCCGTATCTTTACGTACATTGACATTACATTACTTTTGCGGAATACTTAGTACATAACAAAAACACACACACAAGGACCGTAATAGTTTAGTGTCTTTGGAAACTCAGAATATAATCTTCTAAATGTGGTGAAAGATCTTCAACATCTCCCATAAAGATCTTCCCTTTTTTTACCTAAAACCTTTCTTTATATCCCGGGGAAAAGAAAACATAAAACGGTGAGCTCAAATTCGCAGTAAGGGTAAACAAAAGGAATATCAATCACATCATATTCATAAGAACATAACATTTTGGAAATCTTAACCTGCAAAAGAAAGCATAATTTCATAACATGGTATAAATCATAGTAGTGAAATGTAATCCCAATAATCATAACATAAAACATGAATCTTTGTGGCATACACACATAATCATATAGAATCTTTTCTTATTAGTCAAGACTTATTGCCAAGACTATATTAGTGGACAAAGTCCCTTTCTGAACAGAGTCACCCTCATTTCAGTCCTGTTTCACTGAACCGGTATAACCTACCATTCCATCCATGTCTATCTCATGAGATATAAAATCTTTACCCAATGCATTGGAGGGAGATATAGGTCCCACCCATCTCATAATGATACCATTCTTATGTGTTCCACAAAATCAAAAATCATACATCATTGCATAACCCATATAATACAAATGGGAATCTTAAACATAATGACATCATAAAAAAATTCATATAAGATAAAGGAATTCATAAAAATAATTCCATCACAACATAATCAAATCAATGTAATAATAGGGATAAAAATAGAACCCTTTATTATCTTAGATGGAAAATAATTTTGATAAAACACTTGAACTCCATTCTTGAGGAAAATATCCTTTCTTCTTAAAAAACATTTTTCCTTTCTTAACATGTCATACAACTTTAAACTAAAAGAATTTGATTAAAAATAATCATGAAAACTTTTAAAGGAAGATTCTTGGAAATAATGTTTTAAAAATCCATTCATGCCGTATAATTTAAAAAAAACATTTTTCTCGTACTTTTGTCAGAAAAGTCAAAAAAGTACCTCGTACGAAAAACTGTCAAAAGATTCCTTTCATATCTTTTACTAAAAACTCACCGAAGGGTAAAATAGGATTTAAAAAATTTTAGTTGGATGTAAATAATAACACATATTGAGGAAACATGGATGTGGATGATAAAATACACCCAAGTAAATACCAAAGTATAAACAATCTCAGATAAAAATGAGATTGTGATATTTCCCTTACCTTAGTTCTGATTTGCTTCGTAAGCGTCTGAACCTCCTGTATAATTATTTAAATAATGTCATTGACATATTACAGAATCATATTCAATTTTATTATATCATATATGGTTCACTTATGACTTTATATTACCCGTTCTTTTGTAAATTCACGTTAAAGTAGCGTTTTGGGTAAAATCGTCTCATTTGTCGTTCGTGTTTTAACTTGTAATTATTCATATGATTACACAGATCATTATTACTTAATTATATAATATAAAACATGATTTATATAAAATATATATTCAGAATATACATATATATAATGGATCGATAAATGGAATGAAATACACCGTTCATGGAGACGGTAGGTCATACGTACGCATGAACGCTGTTTTCGTTTCCTTATTGAATTGAGTGGAATTAAGTAGATGACATACATATATATACACATAAATCCAATAGATTTATAATGTCATATATTTCATTATTATTTCTTATATATACTTTATAATCATTCTTAAATGGTTAACATGGAGAATGAATCTCATCAGGTCGTGGAGACGGTAGTCCGTACGTACGCACGAGCGATGATATCATTTACATAATTATTGAATTGAATTGGAGTGGATGATAAAATATATCAGAATCATTATTATGTTATAGTAACTATTTATAGTTATTCTTTACACCATAATAACCATCCATGTAAGGTGTTGGTGGAAAAATAGATTACACCACGACGTGGAGACTGTATTCTGTACGTACGCACGCGTGTTGATATTGTTTTCCGTAGGATGGATAGATGGTGAAATAGAGTTGTTTCGTACTTATAATAACATATCAGTATATGAGTGATACTGATGTTATTACTTCATAATTAAACAACCTAAGAAGAAGAAGTGGAAGAAGAAATAAAGTTGAAAGAATCGGTAACGGAAATTACCTCTTCTTTGAAGCGCCTCTTTGAGACCTCCTCTTAGGACACTAAAATTGGTCTTTGAGGAAGACCAGAACCTCTAGGATGTTTCTAGGGAAGTGGAGAGGAGAATTTGGCAGGGTTTGGCCGAGATTTAAGGCTCAATGTTTTGTGAGGAAGAGAGGGAGGAGGTGCCCTTTTATAAGGGAGGAGAGGGGCACCTTTGGAATAACTAAAAATATTATTTTATTATAAAGTCAAGATCAGTTTTAAATAGATCCAAATTGATATATTTCGAGGCTAAGGTGGGGATGGGTCGAAATCCTCTCATCCAATGGAATTTATACAATTTTAAGTTCCTATTTTAACCTTATCATTTAGATTTAACATTAAGTTAAATAATTTTACTTTTACCGTGTCATCTTGTGTTCTTACACTATAAGGTTAATAAACTTACTATAAGAAGCCGAACCCCAAGTTGTTTATTATTAATATATATAACCTTATCTAAGTCATTTGGCTGAACCTTAGATTTTTAGGAATAAAATAACAATTAATAATATAATATTTGTTTTAAAAACTATTTTATGTCAATTTTGACACTATTTAGTAATTGATTTTTGTGAAAATCATAACAGAATTATGAGTTCAAAAAAAGTTAATTAAATCAATAATACCATTTCATATTAACCTATATAATTAGTGTAATTCATAAAAAGTCTTAAATTACATTTATTTTGGTATTTATAACATCAATTATGTCAATATTTCATTAATAAGATAATTACTACATCATCTTTGTGTCATAAATAAATTAACTTATTTGATGTCTAAAAATTAAAAATAAAATACCATTATGTAGGAAATCTGTTTAGATTTCTAATGAATATTTAAAATCGAATTTATCTTATGTATAAACCTATATTAAAAAGGTTTTAGTAAATAACCTTTGATATTAACTCTTTTAACTCTTCTTTAAATAAATTAATAATAAATGTCTTATTCTAATCCAAGTGGGCCTAAATGGTCATATTTTATACCTAAGATTGTTTTTTGTCAAATTACACTTGTCCAATAGAATTAAGACATGTGTTAGGGTAATAATAATATCATTTCTACCATTAATTACCCTATTTTCTTTTAACCGTGGTAAAAAAAAGTAAAAAGTTACTATTCACCAAAAAAATTATTTTCATCTCATTGAACCACATTTTACTTACGGACTTCAACCGTGTCTCTCGGATTTTTGAAATTCCACTCGCAGAAGCGGTAAAATTAAGTTTTATGGAAGATTCAGTTTTTTAACTACCACTTAGTGGTTTCACTATTCATCAAAAATTAAAAGTTTTCAGAAAAATGCCAAAAATTAGGCCTAAGCTATATTTGATATTATGAACTCAAAAATGATTTCTATTTTACCAAATTCAAAACATATCAGTTGCATTAATTATTTTAAAAATTAATTCCCGTCATCAAAACAAATAGCGTGTTCTTAAGAGATAATAATATTCAAAAGATTGACAATTGTTTATGTCTGGTTTAAATGTGAAATTACATCCAATGACAAACATTGTATTAAATTGTAAAAATATATTCTAAATATACTTTAAAACCACTCAAATTAATAAGTTATCACTATTAATTATTTCGATTGAAAAAGTTGTTTTTAATTAAAATTTAATAATTTTCACTATTCATCAAAATATGAAAGTTATCCGAAAATCACCAAAATTTTACCCTAAGCTAATTTTGATATTACGAATCCAAAAATAAATTCCATTTTGAAAAATAAAATTTACAAAATTTCAAAAAGTGGATATTACTATTCATAATGGCTAGTTTTAATAATATTTTAATAGCATATTGTTGTTTAGTGAAACTCGTTATTGCGTACTACACACGCTATCGAGGAAGGTCGTGATTGCGTGTAATGCAAGTCAAGTCAAGGATGCCTGTTGTGCAAGCTCCTTTTGGTGTAGCATATAACACAAGACATTAATGAAATTAAAATAATATTTTTCATAAAATCTCGGGGTGTTACATTCTACCCCCCTTAAAATGAATTTTTCCCTCGATATTCGTCGGGGTTATAAATGGTTTACTACTTGAAAGTTTTGTTAATAGAAATCCACATCGTAAAAAGGAATACCAAAACCAATCTTTAAAAACAATAGTATGAAAGGTAACTGTTACCCAAATAAACTAATCACTGGGTTTCCACATAGGTGAAAATAGGGATATGGAAGAAAAATCTAACCATATTGTTCTGAGGGAGAGTGGTAAAGAACATGGCTATAGAAAAGCCAACAATCACAAATCCATAAATTTGTGACGATCTAAGGTACCATCTGATTAATTAGATATAAGAGCACTAGGACAACATTTTTGGTTTTCAAGATCATTTCCCTAAAGTTGAAGAATTTGAATTAGAATAAATACTTACTTTATTTTGGTACAATCTCACTGTTGTTCGTGCCTTGAACAATTTCTATTTCATATCTTAAATAAATGAAGTTGAATTTGTTATTCGTGAAGTGTTAGCAGATCATGTGATAGAATGACAGGTCATTCCATCTATCTCAAACAAAAGGTTAGCAAAAGTTATTAAATATACATAAGTCATTCTATAGTGAGACTAATCATATATGGTTCCTAAAATAGACTTATACTTCATATATCATACTGCTTAATATAATAAAACTAGTTTCTACTAAACAGGGACTTCCTGTAGGCCAGTGGTAGGCGATAAAGGCCAGTCGCACTTCGGTTGTGGGTTCGATTCCCACAGCCTTGTCCGACGCGATGGGATGTCGCCCGTCCTGCAGGTTGTCCTTTTTCTAAAGCTATATTACTATAACATCCCATTAATAATATCGAAAAACGTTTTATCCTAACTTATGTCCATCATAATCCATTCTATTCTTTAGGCTTATCTAAAATACTTCGGTCCAAGCTCATAGTATAAAGAAAATGATTACTTGAAATGTCACAGAACAATCACGTGAATGCCATCATTTATCCCCCATATATCATAAGATATATCTTGTTGGTCATATTACAAACATGTGAATACATTAATCATGTATTTTCTTGAAGAATGAATACCCATTGAACCTTAGTGAAAACATGAATGCTGACAAAAGTTAACTCTTTCCACATACCAAAATCCAAAAATTCTATATACTCAAACCATGATATAACCTTCTCCTTATATCAATCATGAGCTCATGAATACTATCAAACATTTAATTTTTTCCTTATCCCTTCATTATGCGCATATCATCTACATTCCAAAAATATCTGAATAACCTTTCATGGATACAGGTAACATTAATCATACACTTCCAAAACTCAAGGAAAGACAACAGTGTAACAATCCATAGATGTCTCTTTATTCCACAGTAGCATGAGATTACTTATACAACATTACACATGATAAACATGTAATCATTCCACTACATTCTTAAACCATTGACCGAGCTTCAATAATTCTTTCATCTCACATATCAATTGTAGTTTCTTCATCATCATCCACATAAATACTACCCATACGACCATACTGATTCTCTTCATGAGACTTTCCTTTAGGGCATTGGTTTGCATAATGCCCGTATATTCCACATATAAAACATTTAACCATTATTGATGTTGTAGCAATACCATTATCCTCATCCATGGGGTTAACTGAACCTTTTGCTTTGCACTTACTGGCTTTATGTCCTTATTTTCCACACCCAAAGCATCTTCCAATTCCTTTGAAACATTCTCCTTGATGCCTCTTCCCACATGATTTACATAGGGGAAATTGAACTTTCTTTCCTCTATGATCATCATGAAATTCAATCTTTCTCTTATTAGCCGAGTCAGGAAACATACCAAATTTTACTTTATTGATCATATTATGAGATTGCTGATTCGGCATAATAATGATGATTGGACTTCCAAATCCCATTTCATTTGGTTTCTCATGAATAATATCATTCCATTGTCCATCATATCCTCCATTATCATGAATCATCTTGTTTCCAGCCATTTTCTAAAACCCAAAAAGAATTGTGTGAGAAGCAAAAATCATAATAAAGGGGGAGTAAATTCAATATCTAACATCTTTGGTTTAATCTAATATCGTTACCATAGTTCTAGGACTATATCCTATACGTATACTTATCCTTAGGGACATCCCTAGACATACCTTAGAAATATCTCTGGGGATCTCACTAACATTTTCGCATCCTAGTTTCCAAAGGTTGACTAAACTTTTCCTCTAATACCAACTGTAGAGACCCGTATGTTGACTTACATTGACATTACATTACTTTTGCGGAATACTTAGTACATAACAAAAACACACACACAAGGACCGCAATAGCTTAGTGTCTTTGGAAACTCGGAATATAATCTTCTAAACGTGTTGAAATATATTCAACATCTCCCATAAAGATCTTCCCTTTTTTTACCTAAAACCTTTATTTATATCCTAGGGAAAAGAAAACATAAAAGGGTGAGCTCAAATGCTTAGTAAGGGTAAACAAAAGGAATATCAATCACATCATATTCATAAGAACATAACATTTTGGAAATCTTAACCTGTAAAAGAAAGCGTAATTTCATAACATGGTATAAATCATAGTAGTGAAATGTAATCCCAATAATCATAACTTAAAACATGAAACTTTGTGGCATACACACATAATCATATAGAATCATATCTTATTAGTCAAGACTCATTTCCAAGACTATCTTAGTGGACAAAGTCCCTTTCTGAACCGAGTCACCCTCGTTTCAGTCCTGTTTCACTGAACCGGTATAACCTACCATTCCAGCCATGTCTATCTCATGAGATATAAAATCTTTACCCAATTCATTGGAGGGAGATATAGGTCCCACCTATCTCATAATGATACCATTCTTTTGTGTGCCACAAAATCATAAATCATACATCATTGAATAACCCATGTAATATAAATGGGAATCTTAAACATCATGACATCATAAAACAATTCATATAAGATAAAGGAATTCATAAAAATAATTCCAACACAACATAATCAAATCAATGTAATAATAGGGATAAAAACAGAACCCTTTATTATCTTAGATGGAAAATAATTTTGATAAACCACTTGAACTCCATTCTTGAGGAAAATATCCTTTCTTCTTAAAAAACATTTTTCCTTTCTTAACATGTCATACAAGTTTAAACTAAAAGATGTTAATTAAAAATAAACATGAAAACTTGTAAAGGAAGCTTCTTGGAAATAAGGTTTTAAAAATCCATTCATGCCGTATAAGTTAAAAAAACATTGTTCTCGTACTTTTGTCGGAAAAGTCAAAATAGTACCTCGTACGAAAAACGTCAAAAGATTCCTTTCATATCTTTTACTAAAAACTCACCGAAGGGTAAAATAGGATTTAAAAAATTGTAGGTGGATGGAAATAATATTACATATTGACTAAACATGTATGTGGATGATAAAATACACCCCAGTAAATACCAAAGTATAAACAATCTCGGATAAAAATGAGATTGTGATATTTCCCTTACCTTAGGTCCGATTTGCTTCGTAGGTGTCCGAACCTCCTGTATAATGATTTAAATAATGTCATTTACTTATTACAGAATCATATTAATTGTTATTATATCATATATGGTTCACTTATGACTTTATATTACCCGTTCTTTTGTAAATTCATGTTAAAGTAGCGTTTTGGGTAAAATCATCTCATTTGTTGTTCGTGTTTTATCTTGTAATTATTCATATGATTACATAGTTCATTATTACTTAATTATAGAATATAAAACATGATTTATATATAATATATATTCAGAATATACATATATATAATGGATCGATAAATGGAAAGAAATACACCGTTCATGGAGACGGTAGGCCGTACGTACGCATGAACGCTGTTTTCGTTTCCTTATTGAATTGAGTGGAATTAAGTAGATGAAATACATATATATACACATAAATCCAGTAGATTTATAATGTCATATATTTCAATATTATTTCTTATATATACTTTATAATCATTCTTAAATGGTTAACATGGAGAATGAATCTCATCGCGTTGTGGAGACGGTAGTCCGTACGTACGCACGAGCGATGATATCATTTCCATAATTATTGAATTGAATTGGAGTGGATGATACAATATATCAAAATCATTATGAATTTATAATAACTATGTATAGTTATTCTTTACACCATAATACCCATCCATGTAAGGTGTTGGTGGAAAAATAGATTACAGCACGGCGTGGAGACGGTATTCCGTACGTACGCACGCGCGGTGATTTTGTTTTCCGTAGGATGGATAGATGGTGAAATAGGGTTGTTTCATACTTATAATAACATGTCGGTATATGAGTGATACTGATGTTATTACTTCATAATGAAACAACCTAAGAAGAAGAAGTGGAAGAAGAAATAAAGTTGAAAGAATCGGTAACTGAAATTACATCTTCTTTGAAGCGCCTCTTTGAGACCTCCTCTTAAGGCACTAAAAGTGGTCTTTGAGGAAGACCAGAACCTCTAGTATGTTCCTAGGGAAGTGGAGAGGAGAATTTGGCAGGGGTTCGCCGATCTTGAAGGCACAAAGTTGTGTGAGGAAGAGAGGGAGGAGGTGCCCTTTTATAAGGGAGGAGAGGGGCACCTTTGGAATAACAAAAAATATTATTTTATTATAAAGTCATGTTCGGTTTTAAATAGCTCCAAATTGATTTATTTCTAGGCTAAGGTGGGGATTGGTAGAAATCCTCTAATCAAATAGAATTTAGACAAGTTTAAGTTCCTATTTTAACCTTATCATTTAGACTTAACATTAAGTTAAATAATTTTACTTTTACCGTGTCTTCTTGTGTTCTTACACTATAAGGTTAATAAACTTACTATAAGAAGACGAACCCAAAGTTGTTTATTATTAATATATATAACCTTATCTAATTCATTTGGCCTAACCTTAGATTTCTAGGAATAAAATAACAATTAATAATATAATATTTGTTTTAAAAACGATTTTATGTCAATTTTGACACTATTTAGTAATTGATTTTTGTGAAAATCATAACAGAATGATAAGTTCAAAAAAAAGTTAATTAAATCAATAATAACATGTCATATTAACCTAGAAAATTAATTTAATTCATAAAAAGTCTTAAATTACATTTATTTTGGAATTTATAACATCAATTATGTCAATATTTCATTAATAAGATAATTACTGCATCATCTTTGTGTCATAAATAAATTAAATTATTTGATGTCTAAAAATTACAAATAAAATACCATTATGTAGGAAATATTTTTATATTTATAATGAATATTTAAAATTGAATTTATCTAATTTATAAACCTATATTAAAAATGTTTTAGTAAATAAACTTTGATTTTAACTCTTTTAACCCATCTTTATATAAATTAATAATAAATGTCCTAATCTAATCCAAGTGGGCCTAAATGGTCATATTTTATTCCTAAGTTTGTTTTTGGTCGAATTACACTTTTCCAATAGAATTAGGACATGTTTTAGGGTAATAATAATATCATTTCTACCCTTAATTACCCTATTTACTTTTAACCGTGGTAAAAAAAGTAAAAAGTTACTATTCACCAAAAAATTATTTTCATCTCATTGAACCACATTTTACATACTGACATCAACTGTGTCTCTCGGATTTTTGAAATCCCACTCATAGGAGAGGTAAAATTACGTTTTATGAATGTTTCAGTTTTTTAACTACAACTTAGTGGTTTCACTATTCATCAAAAATTGAATGTTTTCATAAAAATGCCAAAAATTAGGCCTAAGCTATATTTGATATTATGAACTCAAAAATGATTTCTATTTTACCAAATTGAAAACATATCAGTTGAATTGATTAATTTAAAAATTAATTCCCGTCTTCAAAACAAATAGCGTGTTTTTAAGAGATAATAACTATCAAAAGATTGACACTTGTTTATGTCTGTTTTAAATGTGAAATTACATCCAATGACCAACATTGTATTAAATTGTAAAAATATATATTTTTAATATACTTTAAAACCACTCAAATTAATAAGTTATCACTAATAATTATTTCGATTGAAAAAATTGTTTTTAATTAGAATTTAATAATTTTCACTATTCATCAAAATATGAAAGTTATCTGAAAATCACCAAAATTTCACCCTAAGCTAATTTCGATATTACGAAACCAAAAATAAATTCAATTTTGAAAAATAAAATTTCAAAAATTTCAAAAAGTGGTTATTACTATTCATAACGGCTAGTTTTAATAATATTTTAATAGCATATTGTTGTTTAGTGAAACTCGTTATTGCGTACTACACACGCTATCAAGGAAGGTCGCGATTGCGTGTAATTCAAGGCAAGTCAAGGATGCGTGTTGTGCAAGCTCCTTTTGGTGTAGCATATAACACAAGACATTAATGAAATTAAAATAATATTTTTCACAAAAGCTCGGGGTGTTACAGTCTGTTAGGTCACCTACTCTTCCATGTACTTAGCCATCACACGGCTAGTACATGGATGTATTCGAAAACTGGTTCCATGTTGTGTAATCAAAAGTACACGACATGTACTCAAAAGTACAAGTCATGTACTTAGAAAATTCTCATTACTTCTTTTTCCCCAAAATCAGCCCAAAATAAAGATACATACTAGAAATGATGATATGGGTTTTTACATAGCAACCTATCCTTGGATTATCATGGAACCACAAGTCTTTTCATTATAACATATCCACCGATTAAATGTGAAATTTACATGATATAATCATAACACATAAGAGATTAAAATTATCAATATTTCACTCATAAAATCTCATTTTCAATTACCAGAATTCATTTCAAGATATTAAAATAATAAATCAATTTTCATGATTAGTTTCAACACAAAATTACCAAGAAATGGATTTATTTATACCCCTCGAAATAGATGGTGGTATATAACATCAAAATATGCCTCAATAAAAGGACATTGAGACGAAGTTCTTTTCAAAGATCATTTTGTTAATAAAAATAGATTTATTATCTGTTTCCAGTAAAAATACACATAAAAAGTATAAATAAATGATAATATATTCAAAATTCATTTTATACATATGATTTGAGTGATATAATCATGTAATATATGGTTTACCATTTAAAATGAAATTGGGTTAGAAAATTCCCTTAAATTGAGCATGACTCTTCAAATAATATAATTATATTAATGACTAATAAACATATATTAATTTTTAAATTCTTGAGAAACTTTTTCAAGATTATAACTCCCTTTTATATAAATTATTACCATTTTATAAAAATTCTATAATTATTTATGTTCATGTCGGACAATTTGTAGTAATTCAGTACAAGAGTTGAAAATTAACATGACGAAATGATAATAGTCAATGTGGTCATAATTCCATCATATCTAGAATATAATAAATGATATTAATTTGTTATATAATCATTACATAGGTATTTATAATAATATTCAATGAAAAAAATAAAAACATCATTCTTTGAGACGGTAGGTCGTACGTATACATGAAGGATATTTTTATTTTTCCTATCATATTGAATGAATAAAATTAAAATAAATATATCTATATATATAATATAAATATTGTAAAATTATTATTTAATTTACAAAATATATTTTCAATAAAAACATTCATAAACAAATTCCATGTCTTGTGTGAATGAATCACATCATTTTGAGGATGTCATAGTCCACACGTCCCCAAACGAAGTCATCGTGTGACCACAAAATGAAAACCATAAAAGTAGTTTAATATAATATTTAAAAAATATTAAATAGGTTAAAATATACATATGAAAATATTATTTTACTAGATTAATTTTTTTAAGGCCATCCCTGGAATCGGTAATGGAAAAGGAACAAGAACATTATTCAAGGAGATGATTAGCCGACATAACATGAACACCAAATTCGTTACATTCAATAAGAGGATGTGAGAAATAAAATGGATAGAAGACATTCAATTATAAATATAAAAAGTTATTATATAAAAAATTATATGTTTATCATGAATCTATGGATGATGGAGGAGATGGGAATGTAGAGAAATAAAATAAATTAAGAGGGGTACTTTGAGAAATTACCTCTTGAATATCTCATCCTTAATAACCCCTTGACGTCCTTAGATTTGGTCTTTTTGAGAAACTATAAGCACTTTAACATCAAGATATTGAGTAGGAGAAGTTTTTTAATGATTTATGAGTTAAAATTATTTTTGGGTCAAAATGGCTAGGTAAGGGGTGGTATCTATACTTGAGGAGTGGTTGGTTCAAGTGATTATTTTTTTGATTATTTTATATTCAAAGAAAACCACATTACGGTGGATTTAAATTAAATTAAAAAGAAATTAATTTTCTCTAGTATGGTAAAGGTTGTTACATAGATCAACCAACTATTAAATGTTTTAGTTTTTTTTTTATTTTAAGCTTTTACCCTTTTATATTTAACAAGTTTTATTTTTACCTATAGAGCGGTAAATAATTTTTCTACCATGGTAACTTTTTAATGCCCAAAAAATAAATTGTATCTAAAACCTAATTTAGACCATTTAATTTCAAATATATAATCTATTTTAACTAATTATATTCATATCATTTTAATAAATATATTTAAAATTATTTCCATGGAGAAAACGACAAGTGAGTTTTTAAAGTAAAGCATTGAAATGTTTGAAATGCATTTTTATCTAATATAAATTTGAAATTGATTCAAATGAAAAAAAATTGAATTAAATTATAAAAACATACGTGAAATATTTTTTAAAATATATTTAAATGTTATTTTTTCAATATATATTAATTAGATAAAAAAATAGTTTTGAATTAAAATGGTGTATTCTTCATTATTCATTAGAATATGAGTGTGTTCCTAGAAATACAAAATTTTTACCCAAATTAAATTTTTATGTAATTATTAAAATAAATATGATTATATTTCCCAATAAAACCTATTAATGTGATAAAAACTAGATTTAAAATGGGTTTTCCATTAATAATTGGTGAAATTACTTTTTTTGAAAAAATCATTTTTTAGTACAAAGAAAAATTTATAGTTATAGTATTCTCATAGAATATATTAAATGAATGTAAAATAATTTATAAATAAACATATAATTATTTTATCATTACATGGGTTTTTACATTCATTATTCATTTTTGAAATTCAGTTGTCTCAATTTTTTACACTTAATAAATAGGTGGGGAAGTTTTTTCCTTATAAAATTTTCGGATTTCCATGTTGCCTCTTTCGTCAGATTGGTTTTCCAAAAAACCATAAACTGGTGAATCACCTTATTCTACAACACCTTATCTTTGTTGTTAACAATCTATACCATTTTATTAATTATATTAAATATTATTTTTTTCTGAACTACTTCAGGACTCAAAACATGATATGTACCTACCATGTAAATTATTAACATTAAAACATTACAACACAGTGTTCCTGGGATAAAATCGGAGGTAAATACTCTCTGTAGGAAATTGATCAATCTTTTTCTATGATTTCGTAGGGTATAATGAACCCTGGAATCAACTTCCCATTCTTACCAAAATGCATCACATCATTTCATAGAGAAACATTGAGAAAAACATGATCACATACCACGAATTAAAAATCCTTCCTCTGGTTATCCGTATATGTTTTCTACCTACTCCGGGATGTCCTCATGTGTCTTTGAATCAACTGAAAATCCTCTGCCATTTCCTCTACCAATGCTGGTTTCATATACTTTATTTCCCTGTTGTCATCCCAAAAATATGCAGATCCACAACACTTTCCATATAATTTCTCATATGGTGCTATCTTTATACAGGAATTAAAACTATTATTGTTAGAAAACTCAACCAAAGAATAATTTTGATCCCGAATTACCCTGTAATAAATTGAAAAATCACATAGAATATCCTTTAATGATTGAATTGTTAGTTCTGACTCTTCATCTGATTGGGGATGAAAAGTTATGTGAATGTTTAATTTTGTACTCAATGAATTCTATAGTAATTTACAAAATTTAGAAGTGAAATTTGGTTCATGATCAGATATAATAGAGATGATAACACAATGTAATCTGAAAATCAATTTAACATACTACTGTCAATATTGATCTAGATTTATAGTATATCAAATAGGAAGAAAATTGGTAGATTTGGTCCATCGATCAATAATAACCCATATCACATTGTTATATTGATAAGTCTTTGGTAATCCAATTATGTAGTCCATAGATATATTTTCCAATTTCTACTATGGAATTGGTAAAAGATGAATCATCCATTTCTGTAACTACCTCTCTACGTTAACCTGTTTACACATCAAAATCCCAAGGTAATATTTTCAATATCACTTTTCATAACATCACCCCATTAATACTCATGAAGGCCCCTATACATCATAGTGTTTCCCGGATAAACTAAAACAAAGAACTATTATCTTCATTTAACAAATTTTTCTTCAAATGTGAATAATAAGGAACACATAATCTCTTCCAAATCCTCAAAACACAATCATTATCAATGTCAAATTCAAGTGAAATACCCTTCTAATCCAATTATACATTTTTTTGCAACTCATTATCTTTATTTTGTTCTTGATTTATTCTTCTTGATAGAGATAATTTCTCTAATATCTAACAAAATAGAGTGATTTCCTACACCATCAACAAATAATCCAAAATTAATTAAATCATTCACCAAAGGATCGTGTTCAAAATGTATCATGTATAATGTAGAATTACATTTCAAATCAAAGCATCGACCACTTTATATTTTTTCCAGGATGGTAATGAATCATGAAATCATAATCCATGATTAGTTTCATCCATATCTTTTTTCTCATGATCAATTCATTTTGATTTAATATATACTTCAATATATTGTTATTGGTATATATTTAACTTTTTTACTCCGTACAAATGATTCCACGAAATTTCTAATGAAAAAATAGCTTTAGTTAATTCCATTTCATGATTTGGGTAATTTAACTCATGAGGTTTCAACTAATGTGAAAAAAGTAATTACCTAGTCAATTTGCATTAGGAAACAACCATTTCATTTAAATGAAACACCACTGTAGATATAGAAATTCACCATTTCATGAAGGTAATTCTAAAACCTAAGCATTCACCTACTTATTTTTTCAATTCCAAAAACCAATCATCACATTCTTTTTTCTATATGAATTTAACTCCCTTTCCCATCAACATAGTAACTAGGATGGAAGAAAATGAAATGATTCCAATAATCCATCAATAATAGCCTTGTAATCCATGAAAACTACAAATCTCTATGACATTAGTAGCTCTTGGCCACTCTTCGACAACTTTTGTTTTGGATGGGTCTATAGTTATGCCCTATTTAGATTCAAAATATCCAAGGAATAGAGTTTTTTTCAACCAAAATTAACTATTACAAAACATTCCATATAGTTTCTTTGGTTTTATTTTTTTGAAACCAATCCATAATTTACTGTCATGTTCATCACATCTCTTAGAAAATAAAACAAAATCATCAATAAACAAAACCACAAACTGATAAAAAACAAATAAAATAATCCATTCCTAATATTCATAAATATAACAAGTGAATTAGATGGCCTAAATGTAATAACCACAAAATTAAAATTCCTATATATTTTTCGGAATTCTATCTTTGTAATGCCATCATCTTTTACCTTTAGATGGTGTTACCCAGACAAAAAATCAATCTTATTAAAATACTGAGCCCCATGGACCTGATCACGAAATTAATAGATATGAGGAAAAGGATAATTATTATTAATATTGATGTTATTAATGTATCTATAATAAATAAAAAGTCTTATATAACCATCAATTCTATTTCAAAAATAAAACTGGAGCACCACATGTTGAAGTGCTTGGTCGAATGAATCATTTATCAAGTAAATCATGTCACTTTTTTTCAATTCCACATATTCTTAATGAGATATTATATAAGGTGATTTAGATATAGGATTATAATCATGCATTAATAAATAGTAAATTAGACATCCCAATCAACAATTACACCTATCAATTCATCTGAAATATCATCCATAAATTCATTCACTAATGGAATACCACTAATCAAAAATTATTTATTTCTTTTTAACAACATGATCTACATTGCATTATCTACCATATTTAATCAATATTTAAACTTCTCGGTATGTTATAAAATGTATGAAATAATTGAATAAAACATTCTTGGATTTTAATTCTATTTTTACACGATAAACTGAAATCCAATCCTTACCCAAAAAGATATCAAAATCCATGATCAGTTATTTTATTATATTTCTACGAAAGACCATCCCACCAATGATAAAAGTAAGAATCCTATAAATATAATGTTCTATAATACATCCAACTAAATATTTAAAAAAAATTATATACCAAATTTTTAACGCCCCGACCCCAGCTACCCAGAGTCGGTGCATTACTTCGTAACACTGGAATGATCACAAAAGATCAAGTCTCGAAAGACCGATTAGTTTAGTAGCCTTGGAAATACTAGATATATTTATAAATGTTACATTACATCATAAAGTAAAAAACTACAATAACAAAGTCTCCATAATCCACACTCATATCCTCTTCTGACTATCCCTACAGGTCATTCATAAAATACTTCTTCACATCCTGTAAAATATTAAAACATTGAAAGGGGTGAGCTCAGATGCTCGTTAAGGATAACAATATAGCGGAAGCTTTCATCAATAAACATAAAAATTTAAGGTAATGTATAACTAAAACAAAAGACTTTTAAACTTGAACTTCAACATAATATGGAAAAGGTAAAATGTGATAATGTCATTTACTTCTTCACATGGATATTCTACTGGTCGAATAATCACATGCAATATCAATAACCACTTTTATAAGGATGGAATGCATAATGCCAGACTATCATAACCACGTAGCCAAGGCCTCGTGCCACGACCACAAATAATATTTTGTCAAGGCCTCGTTCTAAGACACTAGTTTGTCTCATGAGACCTGCCGATGCATCGAGGAGCTATAGCGGGCTCCACCCGTCACTTATTAAGTCCAATGCATTCCTCATATGAACAGGTTTAAACATATCATAAACCATAACATAATCATATCATATAAAATATTCATAAAGGAAACATAACATTTACACATTTCAATCACAATATATCAATAAAAAACATTCATATAATAAAAACACATTCAAAACCATTTTCAATACCAAAATAAAAGAAAATTAAAACTTGATATTTATTTTTCATTTTTAAAAAATGTTAACGCTTGTAGAGGAAGCCGAAACTCAAATAATGGTCACGGCGGTAGAGAAGTCATTGTATCCGCATACGTATGACAAGAAAAACATTCCTTTTTTTCGTTTATTAAAAAAACGTTTTATAAAAAGATTCCTTTTGAATAAACATAAAAGTCAAAGGGGTTTATACACCGTATAAATGAATGATGTGTATAAAACCAAATATGCCTCAATGAACGGAGATTGAGACGAAGTCCTTACAAAGATCATTTTTTTAAATAAAATAGATCTATTATTTGTATTCACTATAATTACACATAAAGAAAGTACAAATACAAGATAGGACATAATAATATCCTGACGTACTTTCAAAGTAGGAGATTAACCCAAAGAATATAAATTGGGTTAAGAAGTTCCCTTACCTTGCGTCCTGTCTTGGCTCGACCATTCTTTAACCTCCTGAATAATAAAATAGAGTTAATTTATAGTTTATTAAGAACCTTTTCAAGTTTCTTATTCCAATAATATCACTTATTACCATGTTATGAACATTATGTAATTATTTAAGTTAATAACTATCGTTTTGTCGATCTTTGGTACTTGAGTCAAAAATAAACTTCTTATAATTACAAGTTGTTCATGTGGTGAAATATCCATTATATCCAGAATTATATTTATTATATAGATATCATATATATCATATATATCCAGTATATACATGCATTTATAATATTCCGTAACGTTTAGAGGTAAGAAATGAAATGCACCGTTCATGGAGACGGTAAGTCGTTCGTACGCATGAACACTACTTTCATTTCTATTTCGTATTTAATGGAATAAAGTTAGAATTATATAAAGGTATAATATAATTCCAGTATAATATAATGTATAATACCATTTACTCCATCCTTTATACATCCCACATATGGCATTAACGATTCAAATCACTTTGAGGGGGCGGTAGTCTGCACTTCCTAAAATGAAAATATAGCGTTTACCCATAATGGAAACAATAAAGGAATGCCATAAATGAAAAATACAGAACCTTAAGTAAAACATAAACATATTATATATCATATATAAATAGAGTGACATCTTAATGGCCAACTTTGAAGGTGTTATATGAGTGTTGAACAATCATCGTTTCGTGAGGCAGAAATTCACAATCCACAGAAACAGTATGTTCTTTAAAGATTAGATGTAGGTGTGTGTAAGTGTAGCTAGAATAATTCTCATAACAACATCCAAGAATATTGAGGATACTTTTTTTTGTTACAAAAGAAATTAATAAAAAGAGTTTAGGGGGTTGGATAAGCAAAAAAAAACAAAATAACATAAGAGAAGACATTACCTTAAAATCGGGTAACTCTTTTGATTTGTGCCAAAGGATTCCATGGAAAGAATTATGCCCAAAGTGAGGCTTCTAGGAGTAAGGGAGGGAAGCTGGGAGAGTATTTGGGAAGAGGTTGGCCGAGAAAAATGGCCTGAAAGTGTGAATGAGGTGGTAGAGTTGGGGGCCTTTTATAAGAGGAGAGGAGGGGCACTCTTGGAAAGTAATGAAATGTTACTTTATTATACTATAATTTTCGGATTATAAAGGTCCCACACTTATATAATTATAGGATACGGCGATAAGGGTTCGAAATAATCTCATCAAAAAGTCTTTGGAAATGTTTAATGCATATATTTTACATTATCCTTCCATTTTATTAAAATCGTTAATTAATGAGGTAATCGCTGCATCATAATGGTGTCATAATGAATTTAATCTATTTAATGTCTAAAAATTATAAAAAAATATCATTATGTAGGAAATCATTTTATCTTTCTAATGAATATTTATAGTCATGAATATGACCTATATAACCCCATTTAAAAATTGTTTTAGTAAAACAACTTATGTTTGTGACATTTTTATTTTAACATTAAATAAAAAGTTATTTATGTCCTTTTCCTACCAAAGTGGCTCCATGGGGTCCCCAAGTTGACCCATGGATTGTCTCGGTCGGCCATGACACATCCAATAGTGGTTGGACAAGTGTAAAGGTCATTTCATATTTTTATAATACAATTTTTAATTTAAATTTCACTAATTACCTTTAATCGCAATTAATTAAACTTAAAAGTTACTATTCACCAAAAAATTATTTTAATCCCATTGAACCACATTTTACTTCCTAATGACAACCATGTATGTCGGATTTTTGAAAATCAGAACACAGAAGTGGTAATGATTCATTTAAAAAAAATCAGCTTTTTAACTACCACTTAGTGGTTTCACTATTCATCAAAAATTGAAGTTTTTCAGAACAATGCCAAAATTTCACCCAAAGCAATAATTGATATTCCGAATTCAAAAATGATGTATATTTTAAAAAATTCCAAACATATAACTTGAATTAATTAATTTTATAATTAATTTCCTCTGTCACAAAAAATAGCGTGTTTTTAAGAAACAATATATATCACAAGATTGACAATTGTTTATGTCTAATTTCAAAGTGAAATTAATTATAATTAACACAATTAGATAAAATGGTAAAAATATATTCTAATTATACTTTTAAACCACTCAATAGTATAATTTATCACTATAAATTATTTTGATTAAAAAAGGTGTTTTGAAGTATTTTTCAATATTCATAAAAAATTCGAAGCTCTCAGAAGAATACCAAAAATTCAACATAGGCTAATTTCGATATTCCGAATCCAAAAATGAAGACCTTTTTGAAATATAAAATTTCTATAATTTTAAAAGCTGTTTATTAATATTCGTAAGGGCTACTTTGATTAGTCTTAGTGTTTTAGAACTCGAACTTGCGTACAATGCAAGCTATTGCATTATTGAAAGAGAGGCGTATCGTGGAATCTCGGGATGTTACATTATCCCCTCATTCAATAAATTTCATCTTCGCAATTTGAAATTTTTCATTGAAAATAAAAGGTTGAATATATAAAATACCTTTGTGGAAAACCCACATCGGAAATAAGTTTAATAAAAATATAACATTAAAAGATAGAAAGATAAGTACAAAGGTCACCCGAGATAGCCCATACTAGGATTCTATGAAAATATGGATATGGATGAAAAACAAACCATCAAGGTCTAATGTAGAGTCTTAGAAAACTGGATTAGGAGAAAGTTAACCATAAGAAAATCACAAACTTGTGATTGGTTAAACGGTCATTGATTCCCCAGTTAAAAAAATTTAACCGGCAATGTTTTTGTTTTAAGTTACCTTTTATAATGTTGAGGAATTTATTTAGGATATTTACTAAGAACGTAAGGGAATATACATACTTGTCATGTAGACTTTCATTCTTTAATAAATTTTTTACCACAAACCCATCTTTCACTCTAAAAGGTAATAGAACTCAAAAATATTCTATTTATCCTAATTGTATAAGGTTACAAATATTAAAACATACCATTTAGATTAGTAATACTATTTTGTAATAACCAGGGACTTCTTTTAGGCTCGTGGTAGGTAATAAAGGCTTGTCGTACTATGGTTGTTGGTTTGATTCCTGCAGCATTATCCGACGCGACGGGTTATGCCCCACCCTGCAGGTTATCCTTTTCCTAAAACTATAGTATTATAATATTCCAAAAATAATCTTCATAAATGTTTTAAACTTAAACAATACTATCCAAGGTTCAACTTAATATATTCCAACATATATATTTATCCAAATTACCTCCGTGCAGACTTTTTCTAAAAGGTCTCTAAATTCCAAAACCAATTGTAACATCAGATTCCCCATCCAAAGTAAAGTTTCTCTTATTGTCACATACATAAAATATGATTACCTTCATCATATTAAAACCTTAATGAAAAAACAAGTACTACAGTACAATCCTTATATATATCACATTATTCTTATAACCAGAATATAATCCTTGTTTCCAAAAGAACCAATACATTAATTATTCCACTTCAATTGTAGTAACAGCACAAGATTTTCCTTGATCCATTGGCCTTTTCTAAGGTATGTTTCCCTGACGCTTAGGACATTCATTTGCATAATTCCCCATTTCCCTACAATTGTAGCATTCAACATTGATGGCCTCTTTCTTTCCCTTGCAATCACGAGCCTAGTGACCTTTTTCTCCACATTTATAACAAACTCCCATTCCTTTTAGGCAATCACCGGGGTGATTCTTCCCATAATTATCACATAATGGAAAATCCTTCTATCCCTTTTTCCCTTTATCCATCTCTTGTTCCACCATTTTCTTCTTCTCTTTCATTAATTTGTTGTCATAAGACTTAGAGAATTTCTTTTCTGTCTTGATAGCACACGAGACAATATCTTCGTACGATGAGAAGGATTGTGATACTAAAGCTCGATGGAGAAATGGTTTTAACCCATCAAAGAAATGATCAATCTTACTTCTTGGGTTATGTATTTAATCTGTAGCATGTCTCTCTAACCTTATAAAATTAGCATTATAGTTTTCGACATTCCCATCCTCCTTCTGCCTCAAACTCAGAAATTTCCTTTCCATATCTGCTTGATGGTCATGTTGAAAGTATTTTTATAAGAAAATATTTTTGAACTCTCTCCATTCCATACTTGATACTTCTTCATCTTCATTTGTATTTTTAATCAATGACCACCATTGATCGGCATCTCCAGTGAGGTAGTAGACTGTCATGACAACCTTCTCCCTTTCGCTACTCCCCAAGGCATGGAATATTTTCTCTAAAGAGTTTATCCATTGATCAGCTAATAATGGATTTGTACCCCCATTAAATGTTGGTGGTTGTTGCCTCATGAAGCGGTCTAACATTGATATTCTACGTTGTGGATCAGGGTGCTCCATACGAGTAAGGTTATTATTCATACCCTGAGTGAGTTGTCCCAGTATGGTAATAAGTTGATCATCACTAGTTGTATCTCCAACTCCACAATAATTATCTTGGACAGGAGGGAAATCCCTACACTGAGTGCGTGCATTGATATGGTTTCCATTCCTTCCACTAGGGGCCATTTCTAAACAATGGCATAAACTAGATTAGTTTATGAATTAAAATACATAATTCCATACTTGTAAAACACTTAACACTAATAGAACTATTTATGGATATAATCCATAATCATAAAAAAAGTTTTCTTTTAGTAAGTATATACTCATAACTCTTCATAGTGGTTTGTAAATAAAATGAGAATTATCCTAAGCATATCCCCCGGGAGTGTCGTAACCAAGAGTGCAGCAAGGCCCATTGTCGTGCACCAGTTCCCGTTCGAGTCTAGCTCAAAGCGGTGTTTTCAGGTTTTACCCCTAGGTACATAAGTGATAGAGCCGCCTCTACCTGTTCGTATCCAGACAGGGATGTATTGCTTGGAAAACTCACAAAAAATCTCTATAATAATAAAATTCTAGGAAGTTATTCTATATTAATCCTCAAAGTCTATCATTGTGATATGTTATCTAATCAGAGTTTATCTTAATCTAGATTCCAAGGTTAGTACTAAACTGCCTCTGATACCAACTGTAACGCCCTGACCCCAGCTACCCAGAGTCAGTGCATTACTTCATAACATTGGCATGATCCCAAAAGATCAAGTTTCGAAAGACCGATTAGTTTAGTAGCCTTGGAAACACTAGATACATTCATAAATGCTACATTACATCATAAAGTGAAAAACTACAATAACAAAGTCTCCATAGTCCAAACTCATATACTCTTCTGACTATCCCTTCAGTTCATTCATAAAATACTTCTTCACATCCTGGAAAATATTAAAACATTGAAAGGGGTGAGCTTAGATGCTCAGTAAGGATAACAATATAGAGGAATCTTTCATCAATAAACATAACCATTTAAGGAAATGTATAACTAAAACAAAAGCCTTTTAAACTTGAATTTCAACATAATATAGAAAAATTAAAATGAGATAATGCCATTTACTTCTTCACATGGATATTCTACTGGTCGAATAATCACATGAAATAACAATAACCACTTTCATAATGATGGAACGCATAATGCCAGACTATCATAACCACGTAGCCAAGGCCTTGTGCCAAGACCACAAATAATATTTTGTCAAGGCCTCGTGCCAAGACACTAGTTTGTCTCATGAGACCTTCTGGTGCATCGAGGAGCTATAGCGGGCTCCACCTGTCACTTATTAAGTCCAATTCATTCCTCATATGAACAGGTTTAAACATATCATAAACCATAACATAATCATATCACATAAAATATGCATAAAGGAAACATAACATTTCCACATTTCAATCACAAGATATCAATACAACACATTGATATAAAAAACCACTTTCAAAACCATTTTAAATACCAAAATAAAAGAAAATTAAAACTTGATATTTATTTTTCATTTTTAAAAAATGTTAATGCTTGTAGAGGAAGCTGAAACTCAAATAATGGTCACGGCGGCAGAGAAGTCATTGTCGCCGCATAGGTATGACAAGAAAAACATTCCTTTTTTTCATTTAGTAAAACACTTCGTATAAAAAGATTCCTTTTGAATAAACGTAAAAGTCAAAGGGGTTTATACACCGTATAAATGAAAGATTTGTATAAAACCAAATATGCCTCAATGAAAGGAGATTGAGACGAAGTCCTTACAAAGATCATTTTTTTAAATAAAATAGATCTATTATGTGTATTCACTATAATTACACATAAATAAAGTACAAATACAAGATAGGACATAATAATATCATGACGTAATTTGAAAGTAGGAGATTATCCCAAAGAATAGAAATTAGGTTAAGAAGTTCCCTTACCTTGTGTCCTATCTTGGCTCGACCGTTCTTTAACCTCCTGAATATTAAACTACAGTTAATTTATAGTTTCCTAAGAACCTTTTCAAGTTTCTTATTACTTTAATATCACTTATTACCATGTTATGAACATTATGTAATTATTTAAGTTAATAACGGTCGTTTTGTCGATCTTTGGTACTTGAGTCAAAAATAAACTTCTTATAATTACAAGTTGTTCATGTGGTGAAATATCCATTATATCCAGAATTATATTTATTATATAGATATAATATATCTCTTATATATCCAGTATATACATGAATTTATAATATTCCATAACGTTTAGAGGTAAGAAATGAAATGCACCGTTCATGGAGACGGTAAGTCGTACGTACGCATGAACGCTACTTTCATTTCTATTTCGTATTTAATGGAATGAAGTTATAATTATATAAACGTATAATATAGTTACAATATTATATAATGTATAATACCATTTACTCCATCCTTTATACATCCCACATATGGCATTAACGATTCAAATCACTTTGAGGGGGCGGTAGTCCGCACTTCCAAAAATGAAAATATCACGTTTACCCATAATGGAAACAATAAAGGTATCCCATAAATGAAAAATACATAACCTTAAGTAAAACATAAACATATTATATATCATATATATATATATATAGTGACATATTAATGGCCACCTTTGAAGTTGTTATATGAGTGTTGAACAATCATCGTTTCGTGAGGCAGAAATTCGCAATCCACAGAAACAGTATGTTCTTTAACCATTAGATGTAGGTGTGTGCAAGTGTAGCTCGAATAATTCTCATAAAAACATCCTAGAATATTGAGGATAATTTATTTGTTACAAAATAAATGAATAAAAATATTAGGGGGTTGGATAAGGAAAATAAAACAAAATAACATAAGAGAAGACATTACCCTAAAATCAGGTAAGTCTTTTGATTTGAGCCAAAGGCTTCCATGGGAATAATTCCGCCCAAAGTGAGGCTTCTAGGAGTAAGGTAGGAATGTTGGGAGAGTATTTGGGAAGAGGTTGGCCGAGCCAAATGGCCTGAAAGTGTGAATGAGGTAGTAGAGGTGGGGGCCTTTTATAAGAGGAGGGGATGGGCACTCTTGGAAAGTAATGAAATGTTACATTATTATACAATGCTTTTCAGATTCTAAAGGTCCCACACTTATATTATTCTAGGATAAGGAGATAAGGGTTCAAAATATTCTCATCCAATAGGCTTTGGACAAGTGTAATGCTTATATTTTACATTATCCTTCCATTTTATTAAAATCGTTAATTAATGAGGTAATCGCTACATCATAATGGTGTCATAATGAATTTAATCTATTTAATGTCTAAAAATTATAAAAAAAATATCATTATGTAGGAAATCGTTTTATCTTTCTAATTAATATTTATAGTCAAAAATATGACCTCTATAACCCCATTTAAAAATTGTTTTATTAAAACAACTTATATTTGTGACATTTTTATTTTAACATTAAATAAAAAGTTATTTATGTCCTTTTCCTACCAAAGTGGCTCCATGGGGTCCCCAAGTTGACCCATGGATTTTATTGGTCTTCCATGACACATCCAATAGTGGTTGGACAAGTGTAATGGTCATTTCATATTTTTATAATTCCATTTTTAACTTAAATTTCACAAATTACCTTTAATCGTGATTAATTAAACTTAAAAGTTACTATTCACCAAAAAATTATTTTAATCCCATTGAACAAAATTTTACTTCCTAATAACAACCATGTATGTCAGATTTTTGGAAATCAGAACACAGAAGTGGTAATGTTTCATTTAAACGAAAAATCAGTTTTTTAACTACCACTTAGTGGTTTCACTATTCATCAAAAATTGAAGTTTTTCAGAACAATGCCAAAATTTCTCCCTAAGTAATAATTGATATTCTGAATTCAAAAATGATGTATACTTTACAAAATTCCAAACATATAACTTGCATTAATTAATTTTATAATTAATTCCTGTTGTCACAACAAATAGCGTGTTTTTAAGAAATAATATATATCAAAAGATTGACAATTGTTTATGTCTAATTTCAAAGTGAAATTAATTGTAAATAACACCATTGGATAAAATGGTAAAAATATATTCTAATTATACTTTTAATCCACTCAATAGTATAATTTATCACTATAAATTATTTTTAAGTATTTTTCACTATTTAAAAAAAATTGGAAGTTCTCAGAAAAATACCAAAAATTCAACATAGGCTAATTTTGATATTCCGAATCCAAAAATGAAGTCCATTTTGAAATATAAAATTTCTATAATTTTAAAAAGTGTTTATTACTATTTATAATGGCTACTTAGATTAGTCACAGTGTTTTAGAACTCGAACTTGCGTACAATGAAAGCTATTGCATTATTGAAAGAGAGGCGTATTGTGGAAGCTCGGGATGTTACAAAATTCATGAGGTGATATTTGAAATTTACTTGTAATGATCGTAGAAATAAAATAATTTTAAAATCAAGATTCAAACCGTGTATTGGAAAATTATGAAAACCCCTATAACCTACATATCTCCACTTCATTTATTGGTCTCACATCAACCTCAGTAGTAGAAAATTGTTTTTCCATTCCTTTTTTCTTTTGATCTTCCTAGTTTTTCCCCAGGGTAATCAACCTTTTACAAACATTGGTATAATTACCAAACCCATTTTAACTAAAACATCTTACCTTTGGATTTTCATCACCTGCGTGATCATATTCTTTATAACCATGAAAACTATGACCAGTCTTACCACATCACAATCACTTCTGAAAATTTAGAGACATTCTCCAGGATTCCATTTACCAAACTTCTTTGAAGATAGAAAATTAGTTTTCTTTACCTCTAATATTTTTTATGAATACTTTCCTTCTTCCTGAAAACTAGGAATCATTTATTACATTCTCTCATAAAGCCCATGATCATTAGAAAACTTGATATCTACCTATTCAACAAATCAGAAAATATTCTTGTAGCTTTTTAATTCATGATAAGATAAAATACTTCAATATCATGGATTTAATCCTAAGTAAAACCTATTTATATTACTATCATCACCATGGATATAATTTTGTATGTTACGTTCCAAACGGGTGAAATATTTTTCATACATAGACCCAAAATTATCCACCTTTCATCTCAATTCCATGAATTACTTTTCCATGCTATATCGAACATATTTAAGAAAGTACTTCTCAAGTAATATATTCATAAATTCTTCCCATTACATGGAATCAATATCTTCAATTCCTATGATATTTTTAAAAATTTACCTACACTAATCATCTTCATATTCAAAATGATAAATAATAAGACTAAAATTTTATTTCTCTAAACAACCAATTAACTCAAGTATCATTTCTATGGATTTAATCCATCACTAACCTAGCCCGAGGTAAGATGATCCTATAAATGATAGGGGGATAATGTCTCATAAAATTATCTACTTTCATCATTTTCATCTATGGTATAAAATTTTTCCCTCCTTATTGAACACCACTACCATTTGTTGATTAAGTCAACTAAGTCATCCATACAATAAATATGTCATTTCTGAATCAAACCATTTCTGGGTTTTTAGTTGTTTGGATTTATTTATATGGATTCTTACACGTTATAGATACCTTGTTTTTTATATGGAAAAATATTATAAATAGGCATATCAAAGATGAAGAAACCTGGTAGACATAAAATGATATATAATTTTTACTTGACCGTAAGGTAATGTCTTTCAAAGGAATGTTATTAATATTCCTCTAACATATAATTTTATCTAATCCTCACATTGATACCAAATGTAATAAATCACTCTTATTATTACATAACATATTAAATTCAATTTATATTTCATTTCTTTACATTCCCAAAATCTTTTATCTTTAGTTTATTTGGACAATTGGACCATAATTCCTACATAACAATAGAAATATTAAAGGTAGATACTTCAACTCACTATTCATTTTATCTCAAAACAAAAAAGTATTAAAATTAAAATGGTTTCTTCTCATTTTTAATCATCCACACAATTCCATTGATCCCATCCTTGTATTTTATCTCCATTATATCATATGGAAAAAAATTACAACTTGGAATGATATTAAAAATCTTAGGAAGGGATACATGAAGAAGGAAAGGTTTTAGTCTTGCACAAACATATAAAACGTGAATACGTACTCTTAATGTAACACTTGTCACCTTTAAGAAGAAGTGAGTAATTTCATTTAAATATAAGTGAATTTAATAATCTTTTTTAATAAAAATATTATGTTATAACCCATAGATATCACATATATCATAAAAAGGTAGCTTGGGACATAATCATTCATAAATGGAATTACCAAACGGTCGAATTCTATATATATCACTCATACAAATGGAATATCCATTAAAAAAACATCCATACCAATTGAATTAGAGGTTATAATGTAAAAAACCATGCTTAGAATATTACGGATCCACCCATATTTGGTTTATCCAATAACCACCAGTCAAATGACCTGGTACCATGATATAATACTAAAACATAAAAGGCTGATATTATCAATATTTACAAATAAAATTTCAATTGAAATCACAAGAATTCATTCCATGATAATGAGACAGTTAATTTAGTTTCAAATTTTTTTTTAAAAAAATTAATAGAAAAAAGATTTATTTATACAACTCATAAAATATGGTGGTGGTAAACTTCAAAATATACCTCAATGAAAGGAGATTGATACAAAGTCCATTACAAAGATCAATTTTTTAATGAAATGGTTTTATTATGTTTTTTAATAATAAATAGACATAAAAAAGAACAAATAAATGATGATATATTAAAAATTAATTTCCCACAAAAGAGTCGAACAAATTAATTCATAAGTATATGTTTAACCCCAAGCATGTAAATTGGGTTATGAAATACCCTTACCTTGAGTCTGACTCTTCGCGTACAATATTCATATTTCTAAATAACAAGAATATGTTAATTTCTACATGATTGAAATACTTTTTATGGTTTATTATTCAATTTTATATCAATTTTTAACATGTTATAAAATTTACGTAATTATTTAAGTTTATGTCAGATGCTTTGTTGTTATTCAGTACATGGGTTGAAAATGAACTTAATAAGATATCAATAATCTATTTTATCATAAGTCTATCACATGAAAAATATAAAACATTAAATAAATATCTTATATATTTATTATATTAGTATTAATAGTTACAATTAAATACAAATTAAAACATATTTATTGAGATAGAAGGCCGTATGTATGATTGAAAGCTATTTTTATTTTTCCTGTCATATTGAAAGAATGAAATTATATAAAATGAATTTAAATATATAAATATATATAATATCATTACAGTAAAATTAAAATTTTATTTATATCATATATTTAAACTAAAACAATTCATAATACATTCCATGTTTTTTTTCAATGAATCATATCATTTTGACTTGGAAGTAGTCTTCACATCCCCAAACAAAGTTATTGTAAACCAACAATATGGAAAGTATAAAGTTATGATTAAAATAACATTTAAAAATATATTAATTATGTTTTACTATAATTTTTGAAAAATTATTTTGACAAGAAAAGTAGTTTTAATACCATCCATTAATTCAGTAATAGGAAAAGAATAGCAACATTATTCACGAAGATGATTAACCGGCATAATTTGTACAAAAATTTTGTTTACATTAATAAGTAGTTATAAAAAATGAAATATATTGGAGATATTCCATTAGAAACATAAAACTATTGAATATACATTTTTCTTAATTTATCATGAATTGATGGATGAAGGATGTTTGGATGAAGTTGAAAATGAAAATATATCAAGAGAGATACTTTGAGAGAATTACCTATTGAATATCTCCTTCCTGAAAAACCCTTAATGGAATTGGATTTCATATTTTCATGATAAAGAAGAACATTAACGTGGGTAAAATGAGTATGAAAGGTTTGGGAAGATAATTTTGGATCAGAAATGATTTTCGGTACGAAATGGGGTGGTGAGAGGTGGTATTTATACTTGAGTTGAGGTGTGTTATTGTGATTAAATTATTTATTATTTTATATTTAAATATAACCACATTGAGGTGGCTTAAATTTCAATGAATTATATGATAAATTAATGTTTTGTATGCTGTTTAGGGTATATAAACTCCTTAACCAACCTTTATATGTTGTATATTTTAGGTATTTTAAGCCTTTACCCTACTAGGTTTAACATGTTTCATTTTGTTCCTACAACGTTGTAAATAATTTTGTTATCATGGTAAAATTTTTATACCAAAAAATAAGTTGAATCTACAATCTAATTTTTTTCTTTTAATTCAAAATATTGATTCTATTTTACTAATTTTAGTTCATGTAATTTGAATAATTATATTTAATATTAATTTCATGGACAAAATGGAAATTCGGGTTCTTAAAGAAATTCATTAGAAATGTGGAAATATTTTTATATCTAATATCTATTTAAAATTTATTTCAATGACTAAAATATGATTAAATGAAAAAACTAATCTAAATATACATTAATACCCATTTAATGTAAATTATATCAATATAAATAAATGAGGAAAAATTAATATTTTGAATTAAAATGAATAATATTCAATATTCATTAAAATATGAATATTTTCAGAAAAATAAAAAAAATGCCATTCTTTATTCTGATGTCACGCTTGTAAATAATATGTCTCTTTTTAGAAATATAACATATAAAAGTTTCAAAAACATGATTTAAAATGGGTTTCCCATTAAAATGCAATAAAACTACTTTTTCTAAAAAAATTAATTTGTCAATCATAAAAAGATATTTATAATTATATTATGATTGTCAAATATATTGAATGAATATAAAAACGTTTATAATTTAATATATAATTATTGAATAGTTATCGGGGTTGCTATAAGTGATTTATCATTTTTAACTAATAAAAATTGAAAATACAAGTAATATCATATTTTTATAGAATGATAAATATATCATTAATATGATATAAATAAATATATATATATGTATATATTTTTTATAATCATCATAATAACCCAACTTTTGTGATGGTTATGAAAGAAACGTCACTTATTCAAGGTGGTTGTCTATATGTACACAAGAATGATGATTTAGATCCCCATAAAATGGAAAATGAGATGAATAAGGTTGTAACCTTAACATTAAAACATGTGAAAATATAATAAAGATTGATTTTATGTTATTGGAGTTGTTATTAAATATTTTATAGAGGAAACGGGAGATTTAAATTCAAATAGATCAATTAAAATGATTAACTCTATTTTCAAAAAACTACTTTTTATTTCATCATAAGGGCCCTGAGGATATTTTTCTTAACATATCAGAAACTATAAAACCATTATAAGGTTTATTACAAGAGGATTATTTTGGATTTTATGATTTATCTAAAGCATGTAGTTATAATGAATAGAGTAGAGGTGGTGTCATTTTATAACGATATAATGGAAAGATAATTGAATTACCTAATATATTTAAAGTAAATATATACAATTTCATGTCGATTTTTCACCAAGGGTCCAAAATTTAGAGTATGAGATATATTTATGTTTTATATTCCTTAAATAATAATATTTGGATAATATTATGTGAAATTTTAGACAATTTATTTTGGTTTATCGTTTTTCCAACTATTTCTAACCATAATAGTGGAAACCAAATTTTTCAATACTAACGGGTTATAAAATTACTTCTATGGTAAGAAATGGAATAAAAATGGACACAAGACAAAATTTTATACTACATCTTATGCCATTCTTCATTTTAAATGTTTTTATTATTTTTTAATTATTTAATAATATATTTTTCCACATAAAATGACATTAAACATATTTTAAGAGATATTCAATTATTTTGAATTTAAAGACAGAAATACTATATTTGAATTCATATAAAAAAATTTACCCAAAATAATTCATTAATTTAAAAAAATAACTATACTATCTTTAAAATTTTAAATTTTATTTTTCTAATGCTTTGAAAAGTACTATGATAGTGGGTTTTTAGGAATAGAGTGTAATTATATAATCAGTAAAATCAAATTTAAATAACCATTAATATTAAAAATATATATAATTAATATGTTATATTCAAAAATTACATATTATGTTAACTAGGTGAACATATAAGTAATATTAATATAAGGGGAGTTACATTTTAAACTTTGCAATTACGTAAAAAAATATTATGAACATTATCAGAGGAAAATTACACAAAGACGATGTAATCTATAGTATATTAAGAGGTAAGATAAACAAAAATAATTCAATACAAATAATTTAGGAGTTATATTGAAATTTAAACCATTATCCATTGTTTATAACATTATTTTCACAATTTACCATTATAGAGGAGAAAAATATTTACCATGATACTATTCGTAATAACAATATATAAAGATGTTCTATTTATTGATTCAAAACACAATGATTAAAAATATGGAATCCCTTTATAATAATTTATTTTCTATAAGTATAATAACTTACATTTAATATATATTTGTATTTTCAATGAGTCTAAATTATTAGAAAAATCCCTTTTTAATCCCCAAAATGATCTTATACCAAAATCAAGAATAAATTTTATTCCAACATAATTTTATATATATTTTAAATTAAATAAGGATTTTGTTAGTTAAATATATCATTTAGAACATAAAGTGAATTTTTGATTAGTGTATGTTGTATTTTTAATAGTATCAAAATATTTAACTATTTACTAAGAAAATCATATTTCGAAAAATCCCAAATCTTCTTATGCATATAATTTTGATAATATGATTTAAAAAATTAGATTTTATCATTTAAAATTTTTAGATGTAGTATATATTAGAAATAATATAATCTTATAAAAAATATAAAGAACCATTTATGATGAAAAGTTATTTTTAAATCATTAAATTAGTTACTCAAAAGAGAATGATTTTTTTCATTGAATAAATCACTATGTTTTATTAAGATGTACCACTTTACTATATTTTATAATTTAGTAATATCATGACCTATTGTACAAGAGTTCATGATATGACTGCCCCCAGCTCATATTCAATAGGTCAGTGGATGGTGACTAGTACTAAGTATACAAATCTCATAAATTGGAGGAATCTTCTTAAGTGCTTGTACACATGCAAAAATATCAAATCCCAGAATATAGACATGTTAAAATGCTAAGTAAGAAAATTCATGCATACACTATGAAATCAACCATAGAGTATGACTAAAGAGTACTATAAGGTTGATAGGGCCAGAATACATGTCCCCTAAAATAAAGACTCTGTGAAAGTTAATACACCGATTCCTAAAACTCGTCTATAGAAAAACATACCTAAACGGAAAGGTATTGGATAACCTTCTGAAGTTATAGTGAAACACATAGATTTTCTTTTCTATATAAGAACCACCTGGTCATGTTCCATCTAGGAATCTGTCAATGTATTGATCATCTACACAAGGCATGACTTGTGTGAGAAAATCCTGTGTAGGGGTGAGTAAAGCAATACCCAATAGGACACCCAGAAACTAAAAAGGAAGTACCTAAATCATAACACAATGAAATAAAAATAGTATACAAAAAGGAAATACATGAGTTATACCACAATGAAATACATGCATTATACCACAAATAAATACATTAGGTATTCCAAAAGGAAATACATGGAGTATAACACAACGAAATACACAAATTATACCAAAAATAAATACGTGATTTATACCAGAAAGAATATAAAAAATCTGCTCATAGAGGTATATGCCTATAGTACACAAAACATGATTATCTGATGTTAATCCCAAAACAACCACTATTGATAATACATGTATTATGTATGAGGAAACTAGAATTTATAAGATAGGTAGTCATGGAAAGACGCATATTATTGGTTGGAAACATATTTCAATTAAGTCACGTAGTCTCAAAAATTCATGTAGTCTCAATAATTCACATAGACTAAAAGTTTTAGGCATCCAAAATAATCTTCTCATAGCACTCTTATTATGGAAGAACCTACACCTCAATCCATTAGTTCATATTAAATCATTCACAAAAACTCACTTAGAGTACCTAAAAAGTAACTTCTCATTTTAAGGGTCTCAAATCCATGAACGACTCTTCAAACAGTTACACAGTTTCAAAGTTGTGGATGTTTTCATAACATGGTTTTACCCAAGTCTGGTGCGGGTCCTATTCAAATCATCAGATCTGGCCTGACTTGCCAGCTGACCCAACCCAGTCCAGCCACCATACTCAGCCCATAGGGCTTAGACCACTAGTCCCGGACCTCTTGGTCTACTAGACCAATAGAGCATCCTGACTCCTCTCATTTGTCCCACACACATATAGGCCAGTGTAGTCTTCCACATGTGGTCCACCCTGACCACATACCCCTAGTCAATGAAGCATTGTGTTGCATTCCTTGTGGTCAGTCTGTGATGTCTGTACACACACTATGCACTATACATTCCCCATGGTAGATCCTCCCTCTACACGACTGGTCCTCCACCCATGTAGCGCCATCCGATGTGATTCCATGCACCACCGGTCGCCTACACCCCCTAGTTCTACATGCCTCCCACCTTCCTCCACTGCTATATTTTTAAAAATTGAGACACATGTGAAATCCATGGGTCTCCATCTTCATTTCATTGGGATCTGACCAATCTATATATTACAATGGGGGACCAGTCGCATTCGGACCCTATCGGCATGTCGAGTCGTGACAATGAGGGCCCAAGGGTGATGAAAGACAAGAAAGATGGAATGGAAGAGCAAATAAATTCTCAAAAGAATGAACCTCATCCTTGCTTCCTGTCAGCCTCAATTTGTTACCTACATAATAAAGCACAACTACATAAGAAATTAGAAATATTTTCTCATCTTTTAAAACCCCGAAACATGACACCCATCTGAAAAGATCTCTAAGCGTGGATCAACCTTTTCATCGGTTTGTCCATGTTCATCATTGAATTCATAAATCGGTAAAATTGTGAACACAACAACACCCTACATGGATTTTGGATGCACTGTAGAGAAATAATAGATTTCACGTCATTGTCAATACTCAATCCTCCAACATTTGATAGTGAGAGACCCTTCTCCACATTTTAGAGGAATTCCAAAGTTATGTTGAAAACCATGAATTCCATTACAATGTTTATTAAAAATAAATGCATTTTTGTTTCTCTACAAAATGATAAATAAAATAAAACTACATTAAAATTATTTTTTTACTGTGAAAAATATTTTTTAATAGTCAACAAATACCGGTTAATTTTAGGACCCACCTAAGGTAAAGTTGATGCTCTAAACACGACGGTGGCCTTGAATTTCATATCTGGGCACCCATTTAGATTTTATTCCACTTTATTGGGAAAACTGTGCACACATATTATTTATTATTTAATATCATTGAAGAAATGTTTTCAGGAACTCCTGGCATCAGAACCACGTACCCTATTACTTCCTAGTCTTGTAATAATTCCATAAAATATTTAAAAAGTACATGGAAATCTTGAAGTGTTACATTATCCTCATATTAGGGATTTAAGTACCTAAAAACCAAAACAAAAGGATCTAATAACAAATGAGGGTACTGAGCACAAATCTGAGCCACCAGCTCCCTTTTTCTCTCATGAAGATTACCTTGGTACCACTGATGACACCCCAGAGAAATTGAACACCCACTAATGATCATTTCATGTCGAGCCTCAATGTCTATAGTGTAATGTCGAAAAGTATCCCCATCTTTAAATTCTACCTCACCCCACTCAATGAAGTGGAATCGATCATTCACATATACCCACTTCTATGACACGTGGAACAAATCATGCACCCACTATAACTGCAAAAGTAGAGATAATCGGTATGCCAAATTTCCAGCTCTACGTAGTATTTGGAAAAGGTTGATGATCCTCAATAATTGCCTACCACCCCAACCAAATATCTGTATAACGCGCTGATGAGATACTGGACGGAATATATAGTCTTATTCCTGACACTCCAAAGTCCATAGCATACGATCATCACAAGACATATCAGATCTCTGTTTAGTCATCATTTTCCCCTGGAGGACCAAAACCTTCTCTATAGTAACCTGAACCAACTTTGAGCCCATGAGTATTGAATCTATTGGGACTATCTAGCAATGTGTTGACCTACAAAGTCACCCATACAAGTCCTCGAATGGTGCAATACTGATGGTGGGATGGTAGCTGTTGTGGTAAGGCAAATCCATTAGAGGATGGAGATCCTCCCATCAACTTCCAAAATATTGGATGAAACCATGAAACATGTCCTCCAGAACTAGAATGGTCCACTTAGTCTAGTTGTCCTTCTGTGGGTTAAACATTGTGCTCAAGAACAACTGAGTCCCAAAAACACCCTATAATCCCTTCCAAAATCGGGATGTAAGGAGCATCAAGATCTGATACTATCATCGATGGAACTCACAAGAGTAGAATTATCTCCTACACATTGAGGCATCCTAAGACCTCTACTAAACTCTTCTCTAGAATTACTTGGATGTGGGATAGCATGGTGATTCTTTCAATGATCACCCAAATGGTATCATTCTCTAGAAGTATATGGAAACATTATCGTGAATTATATTGATATACTATCCCTCATACACTCTAGAACCTCAAGAGGTTGAGTCAAACCAGATAGAACTTGGTTCTCAGTCATCACTTATTAACAAGTGAGGCTTCTAGAAATGAAATCTACCACTACCATCTTCATTTCAATCCCCCAGAACTGATGTCAGATGTCTTGGTACATCTTCTCTACAATAAGATGTTGTTGCTCCGATGCTTTCTCCGGGGCACGCACATCCTTCTGTGGGGAGGACGCGCTGCTTGTTACCCTGCATTCCCACTTTCCAAAGGCGGGTGGCATCCGTTCCTTGTTCAGGGATGTCTGCTCCTTGATCGAAACCAGGATGATGGGATGTCAGTTTGTCCTTCCATGGATTCCTCCTCGGAGCTCATCACCTAGTCCGGGTCTCCCTTATAGATTTAATCCGGGTTCGTGAAGACCATTCCTGGTGCCATATCTAAATGGAGGCCAGTTAATTACACTGCTTCCGTCGAGACGCTACAAGGGGTCTTGTCGGGGCAGCAACCTTCGGTGAGGATAATGGTCACATTGGGGTGTCGTTGGCATGTCTGTCTTTGGTCCCTTATCACAGGGCTTCTCGAGGGCGCGGAAGCCCGAGGCATCCCACATAGAATGAGGGGAATCTGTAACATCTGAGGTTTTCCTCAGCGTCCCATGTTTAAAACATGGTATGTCACAAATTTAACGTCTTGCAGAGATGGATCGGGTTGGATGACCCCTAGGGGGGGACACCGATGTTGGGGCCAGCACGTGGGCAGCTTCCCAGATGTCATGGAGTGGGATGGGGTGGCATGACCTCACTAGGATGTGGAGTTCTAGGTAAGTATCGGGATGGATGGTGGAGTGAGACATGGGGCTTACGTTCTAAGACGGCCCAAGAGGGGGGGGGGGTTACAATTTAACATCATGCGGGGCGAGATACAGTTTAACGTCATGCGGGACGGGACACAGTTTAATGCCATGTGGGACGGGATATAGTTTAACGTCATTCGGGATGAGGGGTTTGGGGCTTACGCTCTGAGGCGGCCCAAGGTGGTCAGGGAACCGACATGGAGTGGTCGGGACGACCGGGTGGTGGGCGTGAACCTCGTGGAGGCTTCCTATGTACCATGCGTTAGCACAGATCAAAATCCACATAGTTCACTAGGATGGGGCTTACGCTTTGGGGTGGCCCATTGGAGGATGTTATGGTCGATGCGCACTCTAAGCCCACGTGAGTCATGCTCGGTGTGAGAAATAAGAGGAAGCAGGGACCAAACGATCACGTCGTGAAGGGTGCGTCCGTGTGAAGCGGAATGGGGCTTACGCGTTGAGTGGCCAAAATAGGAAACAGGGGCTTACGTGTGGTTAGAAGACCTTTGTTCCAGGACATACTCCAACGTGGAGGCCCGTGGTGTGACAAAGCGCAGTGGGAAAAGGACTCCACCGGCCTTGGCAGGGGGGAAGTATGGAGATGCACGGGTGCAATTTTCCGCAAGAGTGGCTAGGGGCTTACGCTCTGAGGCATGCCTTCCCCCGTGGACAAACGCCGCTCCGACAAGGAGGATATCATTCCATATGAGGAAGCTTCCATTCCCGTGGAGACGAGTGGGTGTAAAAAATGTTTGAGTTGGGGGGACCCTGCGTGCGAAGCACGGGGTCGGACCACAGTTTAACGTCTTGTGTTAAGGACGAGGTGGGTTCGCTCCACACCCCTAGGGATTACATGCCCAACGCCCTCTACCCCTTGTGGGAGGGAAGGCATCGGCAAGGCCATGGCGAAGGGGGCCGTAGGGCGAACCACCGGGGGGTCCACGTTAGCGTGGCTATGCGAAGAATCAATAGACGTTAGTGTGCCTATGCGGAGAAGCATAAGTCAAAGAAACACAACGAGAAACACGGACCAAGGGACCTTGAGGTTACTTCGCACGAGCCTGGAAGGCCGTACGGGAAAACAACGCATGGCACGCATTCCCGGTAGGGGAGACATCTGGTGCCGGTGTAGGGGGCAGCCAAGGGGCGTCAAGGTGAGGGGTCCTGGGATTTGCGTGAAAAAGGGAAGGGTTGTGCACAAAACACTGGGACGGCGCACAATTGGAGCATGGGAATTGTTCTCGGAGAGGGAACTACGCACAGGGTTTTGCGCGCATGGTAGGGTATTGCGCGCATGAGACACGTATTGCGTGCAAGGCTGGAACCTTGGGGAGGGCGAAAATTCACTGAAGCCAGTGTAATTGCGCGCAAAGGCAAACTCCGGGGCATGGTTGCGCGAAATGAGGGATTACCTGGAAATCATCTTGCGCACGGGGGGAGCCGAATTGTGCGCACGAGAGTCGCTTCAGATTCTTCAACTCCCAAACCATTCGGGGTCACCTTCTATTTATATGTGACCTCCAGCGCAGAATTGGGGCGGGGCGCGAAATTCTTCGCGCCGAGCGCAGTCGGCACGCAAAAAATCACCGCGCACAATGGGGGCGTGCAAATATTGCGCGCCTCATCGGCTCAATTCCACGAAACCCGGTGATTCTACATGCACAGAACAATTTTTCGCGCAGATCCCCCTTTATTTCGCGCACCACGTCCCGAGCCTCCAGATCGGGCCTCTGATTCCAAATATGATTTTTCTTTTTCATTCCGAAACTGCCTCCGAGAGTTACAGACATTTTTTTTGGTGTCAACAAATGCCCCCCCTTAGAATTGGATCGGCGAGAGGTCGCAACGATCGGATCCCAAGGGAAACACCGAAATGCTGAAGGGATGAGTCTCTTGGTCATGTTGCGCGCAAAATTCTGATGGGGCACGAAAAACATACAGACGCGCGCGAAATCCTCATTCCGCGCGGCGCGGAACCCTAGACTCGCCTATAAAAAGGGGCGCTGGGTCCCAAATCCGTACTCTTGCTTTTTCCGCCCGATAAGCGCATCGCTCTCGTGCATGAAATCGCTTCCACGGCTGTGCGTAATAACGCTCTGGAAGCGCGGAATTCCATCTGAAATTCGGCCATGATTTCACACCTGTTTGGGGTTTTCCGCGCTTCACGTGCCGATTGCGTGCTCATCTCCAGGATTTCACGTAGCTCATTCAGATTTCGCGCAGAACTCTCCGATTCCGCGCACTGCATCCTGATTTCACCCAACTTCCGAATGATTCGATATGGCTGCAAACCGAGTTGATGAGGGGGAAGCCGCTGCCTATAGGACAGAAATGGCGGTAAACAAGGAGGTTTATGGCGCCAAGCTGATTGTCTCCAAAAATCTGACCTTGTTCAATCTGCTGACTCCGGCCCAGAAGACATATCCCTTGTCTGACAACCTCCCGCTCAAGAATTTTGGCATCCTGGAGGAGGTGCCCCTTCTGGGCTTCGAAGTAGACACTTCGCGGTCTTGGGTGACACGGGAGGACGAACTTCCTCACTACAACATCACCAACAACGGCCATCCTGCTAGGGAAACTAGAAATATGGACGTGTATGTCATGAACCCGAGGACTAGGACCATTACTGGGGATGAGCCTGTGGCAGAGGATTCTCTAGCCCTCTACGCGAGCACGTTCCGTCAGAGCATCACATATGACACAAATGGCTGGCTGAAGGATTGGGACCTGCGGTCTGGGTGAAACCTCACCAGCGAATGGGCATGGCTGTTCTGGGTTCGCCATACCTGTGACCAGTTCGGGGACGAACTACGGTATATCGGCCTGTTCGCGGCGGTATGGACATCGCAATTCCATTTCCACCGCCAGCCTAAACTCGGACCAGAGCTATTCACCCGATGGTCTCCTGAAACCAACACGTTCCACCTTCATCATGGGGAAGTCGGCATCAGTCTTTGGGATGTTCACCGCATCGGAGGTATCCCACTGGAGGGTTACCAATATGAAGTGTTCGTTCCTCCAAAGAACACCTGGGGAGATAGGTCAAGGACACCTATGCTGACGTGGCACCTGCAGCAGATGGCCAAAGAGAGGCTGGGGGTCAAGGACTTCCTGAAGGACATCACTTACCAGGGCTGTTTCAGCCTGTTCCTTGAGAAGGATACGGCCATTAAGATGCGAGGACGGGGAAAATGGTGCCCATCTGCGGCTCAGAGGAGCAAGGATGGGTTATACTGGAGGACCCTGGAGGTGGGGAAATACCAATCATGGGGCTACCGCATCATTGAGGCCCGAGACCCGAATGTCCGGTATGCCGGGTTCCTTGCCGCCTTCATGAGCGGGTGGCTCCTGCCGGTGCGGGAAGTGAGGATGGGCGTCCGTCCAGAAACATTGATGATGGAGGGCACCATGGACACCATGATATGGTTCAACTTTGGCGTCCCCGTACTGGCCAAGCTATATACCATCCTGGGGCGTATCTCACAAGGGGGGCGCCTCTGAGAGTATGTGGTCCCTTCCAGATCTTCCACGGCAGGGTGGCAGCTCATCTCGGCGGGTATACTTTCCAAAACATCGTCCGTCCTCAGGGAAATGGTCTGCGACCGTCCATGCTAAACATCGCAGGGGTGGCGCCGATGACGCTCAATGAGGAGGGTGTGAGGATCTGCATCGGAAACCATGCCAACTTCAACTTAATCCCGTTCCCCACCCCAGTTGGCCTACTGGTGGACAATGGTTGAGGCTCTCTGAAACAGCAGGAATACTTCCAGAGCATTTGGGGCGGGTTGCTCGTGGCTCGAATCGACGGGAAGGTGATCTGTGAGCCTTACGTGCCATCCCGATTCACCAGGCAGTTCGGGTGCCTCCAACGAATGTCGAAGAAGGTATTCACAGCTTTCTGGCAGGAGAAGAATCCATGCATCCTGCACCAGATGTGGTTGATGTTTACCAATTTTGGCTCTGGCGATGTCGTTACTATTCCTCCCACCGGGGTCGTTGTCGGCCTAGCAACAAAGTACGCCGAACACCGGACCATTGCGTACCCTGAGGGGCTATTACGCAAGCGCGTCCGGCAACTCAAGGTTACTCACGTGGAAACCGGGCGACGGGAAAGAAGGCACGGTGCCGTCGGAAGGGGGGATCCAAGGGCACGTCAGGCAGCGAGGCCTGCGCAGGCCGGGACTTCGGCATGGGGAACATCACATGGTGCTGCCACATACTCGTTACCCATAGGGGGGTCACATGATGCGGCCAGGGAACTACCCGGGAAGAAGATAAGATATCTGCTCAAACCATCCCATGATGCAATTCTCCCGGCACAGTGGTCGGCCTGGATGACCCTATGGCAATCGCTGAGCGTCGAAGCCATCTGGCAGAAGATAATGCAAAACGGGATCCAACTGCCAGAGGACGGGCTCGGTCGAATTACCGACCGAGTAAATTTCCGTCAGTGGCATGATTATCTGACAGGCATGGATGCATACTCACGCCAAAGGGGGCAGCGTGCGTAGCCTCCTTTCCTAGTGAAAGTGACGCTCGGCCAGGAGCATGATCCGGAAGCGATGCCGCCGGGAGAAGGCGACAGTGACGAGGAGCCAGAGGGGGAGGAGGAGACCGGAGAGGACGAAGGCGAGGGAGAAGACGAAGAAGAAGATCCCGAAGGTGAGGGGTCGCAAGGGGCAACCCACCAAGGGAGTCTCCAAGAGAGAGGCAATATTTCCGACTCTGATCTCGACATAACCGAGATTCTCGAGGTATGTCTCTTTCTTCATTCATTTACCTTATTCATCCATTATCCTTCCCAACTTCTAACTCACTTCCCCATCCTACATAAGAGCAGTTGAGCGTTGGACGGGTGTCCCCACCAGAGGAGGGAGGAGAAGAACTAGTGGGACATGATGGGGATCCGACACCCATCATTGAATTAACAAGCGCATAGGGGTCTCCCCTTGTGGCGGCTCCTGCAGCGGCCGAAACACTGGGGACCGATGCTCTGGATTCTTGTAAGTCTCACGCTTCACTACTGGTGCTTAGTGGCAAAAGATCTCATCTGACCAGCGTATGCCTTGCATAGTGATCTCAACACTGGAGGCACATCGGGCTGCGGAGCCCGGTCCATCCGCGAGTGGACCAGTGGCGGACATACCCCCTCGTTCAGAACATGCTATCTGCACTGAGGTGGCCCCGACAATTGATGAACATGGGGCGGCAGAAATCAGCGGCACTGTTCCTGAGACGAGGTCGGATGCTGGTGGAGGCATCATTGCTACTGGGGAGAGAGAAGAAGGTCGCCCAGACGTTGAGGATTATATTCCTCACGAAGACATCCCTGGGGCGGATCCTGCTGCCGATCTTCTGGAGGCCTTCCCCATATACCGACCCGCCGACCCTGAGGAGATAGATGACTCAGAAGCAGAGGCAGCCGAGAAGAGCCAGATGACACGGCACAATGGGTGGAAGTGTATCCAGAACTTCCTTAGGCAGCCCCAGTCGGATTGGCTGAGGTGGATGGGATCACTTCATACCTGGTTGCGCTTCCTGTGCGCCGGAGGGCTGACGCTCAGCATCTTCATCTGACGCTCCGTGATTACATGGCCGAGAAGATACGCGAGAGCAGCCGAATCACCGACATTTCCCAGTGCCGGGAAGGATCGGAGAGCGCTAAAGCGCTGATGAGGGTAGAGCAGGAAGTCCGGCACCTCGAAGGGAAGACGGAAGATAATGAGGCCTTCATCGCAACATGCTCTGAGCTCGTGGAGCAACTGACGGCCCAGCTGGCTGATGCGCAGGAACAACTGGTGGAGGCAAGTCACCAGATGACCGTACATGAAACCGAGCGGGCACATGCACAAGCTAGGGCTGGCGAGCTGCACTCTATGGTGGCCGATGAGGAGAGAGTCTTCAAAGAGCGAGAAGCGGTCCTAGATGCTACCAGCCAAAGGGTAGCAGCGTTGGAAAGATCGCTTCAGCACGCTGATCCCTAAGGGCTTTTTTTTCCATCTCATGAGCTTTCTTCTTATACTGCTCATCATCTCAATCCAATATATGGCCAAATCCACTCATTTGTACTCTTGGTTTAATGCGCCCAACCATAGTTTCAAAACGAATAACAACTCATCCCTAGGCTCCTGTGGGTCATGCCCAACGCAAGAAGCAGAAGATACTCATACCATCATTTCGTTCAACTGTGCGGCATTGACCAAGCTTCAGGCGTCCATAATTGGGCCCGGACTTCTGAGGATACACCGGGTCGATTGATGTGTCGACTTCTCAATGTGCTCTAACACACAAGCCGGGAAATGCCGGGGGAATTGAAATCCATCCGAACACAGGGGGATGGAGAGGAAGGGTGAATCACGCTGCCCAAATTTGGAACCCAATGGGGCGCAACCATGGAGGATAACTGTCAACTGTGGTGAAAACACAGCATCCATATCATGTTGGACTAGAATCGGGATAATAAATGAGGGATGACCACTGAACATGTTCGCAACACGTGGCCTTACTCAAATATCGTCGGTTAGTTTTCCGGAACGCTGGCCCATGACAATAGGCGGACCGTAGGTCTGTCATCCATACTGTTAGGGGGTCCCGTCAAACATGACCAGTCCTCCGGAACGTTGGCCCAGGAAAGCATGCGGACCATAGGTCGAGCATCCATACTGTTAGGGGGTCCCGTCAAACATGACCAGTCCTCCAGAACGTTGGCCCAGGACAGCAGGCGGACCAAAGGTCGAGCATCCATACTGTTAGGGGGTCCCGTCAAACATGACCAATCCTTCGGAACATTGGACCAGGACAGTAGGCGGACCATAGGTCGATCATCCAATCTGTTAGGGGGTCCCATCAAACATGACCAGTCCTCCGGAACGTTGGCCCAGGACAGCAGGCGGACCATAGGTCGAGCATCCATAATGTTAGGGGGTCCTGTCAAACATGACCAATCCTTCAGAACGTTGGCCCAGGACAGTAGATGGACCCTAGGTCGAGCATCCATACTGTTTGGGGGTTCCATCAAACAAAAAAGGAAATGAGGATCCGAATAAGGGGGGACGCAAAGTGTGGAAGGTGGAGTGGTGGTTTGTTCGAACAGAGTCCGACACTCCCGAAATTGTGCCACCATGGCGAAGGTGCATTAGGCAGACATACCGACCTGATCACGGGTCGTCCCAATTTCCAGGCAGGACCTCTTTAGCGAGAGAACTGCCGCTTCCCATTATTACCATGGGGCATCCCGAACCTGCTCGGGGTATATGTCCCAATTACACCACATCCCATGAAGTCGGGTTGAGGGGCCGACAATAAGGAAGGATGGGGTTCAGTAATCCCTAGGGTTGGACCCAAGATGAAACGTCTGGGTGGTCCTACGTATCTCATTAGGATGAGAATCAATCCACACGTAGTTCTTGAAGAATAGTTTAACATCATGATGGACGAAATACAGTTTAACGTCATGCGGGACGGAATAGAGTTTAACGTCATGCAGGACGGAATGCAGTTTAACGTCATGTTGGAAGAAATACAGTTTAACATCATGTTGTACGGAATACAGTTTAACGTCATTTGGGACGGAATACAGTTTAACATCATGCAGGATAGAATACAGATTAACGTTATGTTGGACGAAATGAAGTTTAACGTCATGTTGGACGGAATATGGATCTTAGTTTTAGGTCTTAGAGCTCAGACCAAGAGTGGGAAAGGGGAGAAACGGACACATGGAAAGGCGGGTACGAGACCCAACGTGAATGAGGACATAAGCATTACTTACCATGTGCTCTCCGGGGAAATTCTTGAGTCGAGGGACCGAACCCGAAGGTAGGCTGGGCCCGCGGGGAAGTGCCCCAGGCGCTCCTACATATCTCATAAGGATTGGAATCAAGCCATACGTAGTTCTGGAAGGTGACATGGTAAGATACCAGTGCCAGGGGAAAAAGGGGAGTGCGGGCATGGCCCTTGCACTAAAAGAAGCGAAATTTGATAAATATTGTTTGTCCTTTAAGGTGAGTGGGTTTTTCTTTGTGTAGCGACATGACTAGAGTAGTAGGCCATGGTGTTGCCACAAGAATCAAGCTGCGGTAGGCATTGACAAATGGCATGGCACGTGACCAATACCCAACGTGATGTACTATACAATGAGGTCATCACAATGCAGTGCCGTTTTTCGTCTTGCGGCCAGGATGATAATGTCACAGTTTAGGGTCGTGTTATAGGACCAACAACACAGTTTAAGGTCGTATGGTTTGGACCAACAACACAGTTTAAGGTCGTATGGTTTGGACCGACACGCAGTTTAAGTTCGTATGGTTTGGACCAGCACCCAGTTTAAGGTTGTAAGGTTTGGACCACCACACAGTTTAAGGTCTCATGGTTTGGACCAGCACACAGTTTAAGGTCGTAAGGTTTGGACCAGAAACACAGTTTAAGGTCGTATGGTTTGGACCGGCACACAGTTTAAGGTCGTATGGTTTGGACCACCAACACAGTTTAAGGTCCTATGGTTTGGACCGGCACACAGTTTAAGGTCGTAAGGTTTGGACCAACAACATAGTTTAAGGTCATATGGTTTGGACCAACAACACAGTTTAAGGTCGTATGGTTTGGACCAACAACACAGTTTATGGTCGTAAGGTTTGGACCATCCGAGAGAGGAGCCTCGGGCCAAAGGGGCCTACGAGGGTTCAACAATCAGGGAGGGGTAGGAGATGATAGCTCCCAGCTATGCTGGACCCGAAACACATTGTCTGGGTGACTCCTCATTCCCCATGGGGGTGAGGGTCAAGCATCAAGCAACCCGTAAAGAAGAGACCCAAGCACATACTCTAGTTCTCAGATTGCGGGAGCCCCGAGAGACACCGTTACTCAGATCGGTCTGTCTGATGTGCGGGGGTGTACTGAGGGTTAGTACAAGGAGTGTCGAGATTCCACCTTGACACAGTGGGGCAGAACGTGACATGAACCATGCCACCAACATTCAGGGCCCGGGGAAGCCGGCGTGACGACTGAGGATTACTGCTGACCATGTTCGCAACATAGCATCCTCTCGTGTTATCCATGGGGAAAAACAAATGACCATCAACCGCTGACCATGTTCTCATCGCTGGATTCATATCAATTTATTGTCTGAAACCCTCGGGGGCATTGGCCCATGACGGTAGGTGAGCCCTTGGGTGTTGTATCCAGGATGTTCTTGGGGATCCCTCCGGGTGTGAAGGATGACGGGGACCCGAATGAAGGGGAACACGAAGCTTGAAAAGTGGATGGAACATGCCTAAGTCAAATCTGGCACTCCATGTCCTAGACCAGAGTACCCTGAGCACATCAATAGACCACTAGAAAGGGTCAGAGGGCTCAGTCCGAGAGTGGCCAAAAGATGGCGGATCCCCGGGTAAAAGAGGGGGCGTAATGCCAAACACCCAGGGGACCGGGAGATCGTGGGATCTCCTAAGAGATGGGGCTTGAACTAACATCTAGGTGTTCAGGCGGTCCTACGTATCCCATAAGGATTGGAATCAATCCATACGTAGTTCTTGAAAGCGTCTTCTATTTCCATTGGACATAGGATGGATAAATCCCGAAGACAGGGTGCGCGTGGTGCAACTATAGCAAACCCGACGTGAATGGTGACATAATCTCACACCACGCCACACGATCTTGTGGTCAAGGTCCCAAAGGAGAAACAGAAGCGACATCAGACCTCAAGCTGGACCCAAAGTCGAAAGGTCTGGGCGTTCGTACATATCCCATTAAGATGGGAATCAAACTATACGTAGTTCTGGCAATACAGTTTAACGTCATGTTGGACAAAATATGGATCTTAGTTTTAGGTCATAGAGCTCGAACTAAGAAGATCATAGTTTTAGGTCTTAGAAATCAGACCAAAAGGATCTTAGTTTTAGGTCTTAGTACTCGGACCAAAAAGATCTTAGTTTTAGGTCTTAGAACTCGGACCAAAATGATCTTAGTTTTAGGTCGTAGAACTCGGACCAAGAGGATATTAGTTTTAGGTCTTAGATCTCAGACCAAAAGGATCTTAGTTTTGTGTCTTATAACTCAGACCAAAAGGATCTTAATTTTAGGTCTTAGAACTCGGACCATGAAAAGGGAAAAACCAAAAGAGGATCATTGTTTTAGGTCTTAGAGCTCAGACCATGGAGCCCATATGTAGGGAAGAGTGTAGTTTAAGGTCGTGCTAGACCATACAGTTTAAGGTCATGCAGGACCATACAGTTTAAGGTCCTGCAGGACCATACAGTTTAAGGTCATACAGGACCATACAGTTTATGGTCATGCATGACCATACAGTTTAAGGTCATGCATGACCATACAGTTTAAGGTCATGCAGGACCATACAATTTAAGGTCATGCAGGACCATACTGGCTAGGTAATGTACTTCTTGAAGAACCTGGCGTTGGTGGGATGAGTGATACGCTCACCATCCATAGTCACCAGGGAATACGCACCATTGGGATAGACCTTGTGGACAATAAAAGGCCCCTCCCACTTGGGATCCAACTTGGGTGGTTTCCTGCCGGGAACCACTTCGCTCTAAGATCCAACACCAAGTCACCTTGTAGGAAGGAGCGGAGGCTAACCTTCTTATCGAAAGCTCGTTCCATCCTACTCTGATGCCTTGCCATGTTATGTAAAGCACGAAGCCTACTTCCGTCCAGCGCTTCCAGTTCGGCTAGAAGGATCTCAGAAACTCTATCCGGTGCTTGCTAGTCGTAGACCGTCGTGCGCAATGAGGGAAGTTGGACATCAATGGGAAGGAAGACCTCAGCTCTGTATACCATGTAATACGGTGTCACATGGGTGGAATTGCGATTCACCGTCCTTTAAGCCCAGAGGGAGTTGGGGAGCCTGTCCGGTCAACTTTTCTTGTTCAGACCAACCATTTTTTGCAGAATGTTAGAGAGGGTTTTGTTAAACACCTCAATCTGTCCATTCTTCTGCGCATGATAGCAGGAGGTGTGGTTAGAGCGAATGTTGTACTTGGTGTACAATCTCATCAGCTCGGCTGCTCGGAAGTTGGTTTCGTTATCCGTGAGGATAGCATGAGGTATTCAAAACCGGTGGATGTTATTGGGGCCCACGAAGTCGGCGATAGAACCAGCCATGACTTCCCTGAGCGGGGCTGCCTCTGCCCACTTTGAGAAGAAATCTGTGGCGGTTAAGATGAACATGCACTGGCAGGCCGTCACCGGCGGGTAAGGCCCTACGACATCCAATCCCCCAGACTGCAAAGGTCCAAGAATACTTAGTAGTATGGAGAGGCACTGGTGGCCAATGCACAAAGTTAGCATGAACTTGAAACGCATGACACCTCTTGGCGTACTCGATGCAGTCGTGGATCATGGAGGTCCAGAAGTATCCCAGCCTCCGAATCTGGTGGGACAACTTCTACCCGGCCTGGTGGGCGCCACACGAACCGGCGTTCACTTCCTGCACGACCTGTGGGATCTCAACTCCTTGAAGACAATGGAGTAGTACACTGCCAAACCCATGCCTGTAAAGGTGCTTCTCACGGCTGGGATCGCTTTGAAGGGTGAACTGCGGCACACGGCGCCGGAATCGTTCCCGCTCTGCTTGGTCCATCGGAAGATTTTCATGCCGGAGATATTCACCCAAGGGTGTCCTCCAGTCAGGAGTTGTCTCGATCACCACACCTGAAGCCCCGAGGGGTCCTAACGTCGGGGCACCAGTGGTGAGATGGTTCACTCGTGGGCCACGATCTCCCTATGGGATAACAGGAGCAATGACTCTCTGGTGCGCCACGTGGATGATTAGGTCATCTTGTTCGGGCTCCGTGAGTGATGTGGCCTGGCTGGCCAAAGAATCTGCTCGACTGTTCTGCGACTAGGGAACGTGAACGACATCTGGTCGGGAGGAGAACATAGCCATTAGATGGAGGGTACACTCCATCAATGACATGAGTTCTGGATTCCTGACAGCATAGTCACCGTTAACCTGCTTGATGAGTAGCTCAGAGTCCCCTTTTACATACAGGTGGGGTACGTTAACCTCCAGAGCCAACTCGAGGCCAGTGATGAGGGTATGATATTCTGCCTCATTGTTGGTGCAGCCTTCTGACAACATGAAAGAATATCGAAGAACGTCTGGCTCCGGGGCGATGAAGACGATACCCAGGCCCACTCTGTTAAGCCTAGGATTGTTGAGCCTTCTACTGGTAGGGCTTCAGGAGGCGCCGTCAAAGTGCATATGCATGCATGGGGTGGCGTGATCGATTGAGAGGATTGCCACATCAGGAAATCCCAAATCCAGTGGCTGGTCCGTAGAGGTTGGGTGGGCAGCTAAGAATTCTGCCAATGCCTGTCCTATGACGACCTCTTGAGGTATGAACCTAATGTCGAACTGCTGGAGGATCACCACCCAGCGTGCCAATCGGCCGGTCAAAATAGGCCGTCTCAAGATGTATTTCAACGGGTCTACCCGGGAGACCAGCTGTACCTCGTGGTGCTGCATGTAGTGCCACAATTTCTGTACATCGAATATGAGTTCCAGACAGCTCTTCTCGATGGGAGAATATCTAATTTCCGCGTCGAGGAGCATGCGGCTGAGGTAGTAGAGGCTATTCTCTGTTCCCTCATTGTTCTTCTGGGAGAGAAGGGCATTGAGGGATCGCTCCAGGGCGGTCACGTAAAGGACCAGCGGCTTTCTGGGAACAGGTGGCATCAGGACCGGAGGTTGAAGCATATACTTCTTGATTTCCTCAAAAGTGGTCCGACACTCATCGTCCCACCCATAGGCGGCGGCTTTCTTCATGAGTCGAGAAAAGGGCTTACACTTGCCGGCCAGATTCTCAATGAATCGACGTATATAGGCTAAGTGGCCTTGGAGGCATCGAAGCTCTCAAATATTATTCGGGGGAGGCATCTAACAGATGGCCTTGATCTTCTCGGGGTCGATATCGATACCTCGATGCCTAACAATGAATCCAAGAAGCTTTCCGGAGGTGACCCGAAGGCACACTTCAATGGGTTCATCTTCATGTGGAGAGAACGGTGGAAACCGAACACTTTCTCAAGGTATTTGAGATGGTCCCGGCATTGACGAGATTTAACCACCAGGTCATCTATGTAGAACTCCACCAGTGTCCCGAGGATCAGCTTGAATATGCGGTGCATAGCCCGTTGATAGGTGGCACCCGCATTCTTCAGGATGAAGGGCATAACCCGGTAGCAGAAAGTGCCCTGGGGGCCCGGAAGGCAGTGAACCCTTCATCCTTAGGGGCCATCCGGACCTTTTTGTACCCGGAGTACCCATCCAGGAAGGAGAGGGCTTAAAACCCGGCCGCTGCATCAATCAACAGCTATATCACAGGAAGGGGAAAGTCATCCTTTGTACAGTGGAGATTAAGTTCCCGAAAGTCGATGTAGACCCTGATCTGCCTGTTCTTCTTCCTGACAGGCAAAATGTTGGATAGCCACCTGGGGTACTGGAATTCCTTGACGAAGTTGTCCTTAATGATCTTATCTACTTCGGCCTCAACCATGGCACTATGAAAGGGGTGTATTTTCCTGGGAGGCTACTTGAACCCGCGATGGTTTGCTGGGAGGACAAGGCGGTGGATGGATACCTGGGGATCTAGTCCCGACATCTCGTCATAACTCCAAGAAAATACATCACGGTGATGTCTGAGGATGTCTATGTAATATTGTCGTTCCTCGGGAGGCATAGCGACGCTGACCAATGTGGTTCTCGGATCCACCTCACTATCGAGGATCACCTGTACTAGCTCGTCAAACATGGTGGAGATGCCCTCCTCAATGGCATGAGGAGCATCTTCTATGTTTTCTTCTCTCCTTGAGGAAGGATCGTCCACAGGGGGAGCCGTTTCGGGGCTGCTCAACCGTGATGGGGAGCTGGCACCGGCATGGGTGGCAGAGGTCGTCACGACGGGAGACTCATGCACCGCGGACACCATGGCGACGAAGGCTGTTGATCCAATCCCATCCGGCCTTCGGCCCAAGGGGCCACTCTTTACGACATCAAAGTAGTGGTGCTGCGTTGGCTTGAGCCGATCGATTCCGGATTGGCGAAACATACACGTATGACATACTGTCGTTGCCATGAGACCAACGTCTCGATATCGTACAGGGGTAGGAGGCCCGGGGATCACCTGTGCCTAGTTGGTGTAAGAGTACGAGGTGATTTCCCGCCATCGCTTAGACCCGGAAATATGGCTTCCTCTGGTACCCGAGACAACAATGCACTCTCCCATATCGGGAGTCGTGGCCTCTAACCGATGGATTGGGAAGAAATATGCGTCATCTAAACCTTCCCAGGGATCACTCGTGACAGCGGCAGGCTCATCCTCACCTTCCAGGATTTTCTTTTCCTTGCTCTTGTAATAGTCAGCATCCAGGTAACGAGCTTTACAAGAGGCAAACAGAGATGCATATCCTTGGAGCACACCCACTCGACCCTTAAGGGAGTATTTAAGGCTGTGATGGTATGATGAGGGATCCACTGTGTGAAGATAGAGCCACAACCTGCCCATCAATGCTTTGTAGGAAGTGTCCTGAGAGACAACCATGAATTCAGTATTGGCAATTAAGCCACCAAACGGGGTCTTCAGACAAATCCTGTCGAGTGGAGTTTTCTCAATCATGTCATACCCCTGGATTCTGAGGTCAGAGGGAGTTAAATCATCCTCGGACAACCCCAGTTTTCACAGTGTATGAGTTGGTATCAAGTTAATCCCAGAACGTGTGTCGACAAGATAGCTACGGACTTCCATGCCATTGAACTGGCTGGTGATGTACAGCAGGCGGATGTGCCCCTGTATGGGAGGGTCTTAATCTTCACCGGAGAATGAGATAACCTTCTGTCATTCGGTGTCTTCAATCACCTCGGTGTGGAAGGATTCTGTGGCTGCTACCTCAGTTTCAAACTTGAGGGGGCTCCTTAGAGCCTCAACGAGTGCCTCACACATTTCAGACGACAGGAGAAGGGCCTCTAGGATGGAAAACCTTGCCGTAATGCCGGCCAGATGCTTCAGGACATCATACTTTTGTGCCAAACGCGAGCTTCTGCTTACAGGAGGTCACTCTGCGATTGGGGGAATGACGTGACCTGCTGGCGGGACCGGTGACTGACTGGTACTAGGAACGTCCCACTATTCACTAGCTGAAGCCCGTGAGGTGGCTGTCGTGCTAGGACCGGATGGCCATAGTCGGCCAGTGGCAGGGCTGGGCTAGTTGTGACGCGGGCAAGGCGGTTCCGCCCGATCCAGCAACACAAACGGTGGTGGAAGCGAACCTGTTGTCATCGGGTGAGGGAGCCGCGAGTGCTGCTCTCTGTACTGGGCCTGCTGCATGGTCTCAGTGGCATGCACAGCCAGACTGTAGGTAACAACTGATGTGCCCCAGAGATTCACGTAGCCACGGCTCCGTCGACGTTGGCGACGGCTAGGGACATTGGGGAGGTCCATCTGGCGCTCCTCGTCATCGGGATCCAAAAAGGGATTTACCAACTCTATGGTGTTAACCGAAGCATACCTCGGGCGTTCGGGGAGGTGAACCTGGCACTCCTCATCTTAGGGAGCCAAAAAGGGATTTACCAACTCTACGGTGTTAACCGAAGCGTACCCTAGGCTCTCGGGGACGTCCACCTGGTGCTCCTCATCGTCGAGAGCCAAAAAGAGATTTACCAACTCTACAGTGTTAACCTAAGCATACCTCGGGCTCTCGGGGAGGTCCACCCGACGCTCCTCGTCATAGGGAGCAAAAAAGGGATTTACCAACTCTACGGTGTTAACCGAAGCATACCCCGGACTCTCACTCGAGGAGTCATCCACTACCGGATGAAGTCTTGGAGGGATCCCCATTTCCGGGGGGCATGAAATCGCCAAGCATGCCAGAAGATGACGGCAATGGCAGGGTGCATTCTTTCTTCTTGTGCCGCCGCCTGCTCGTCTGGGAAGAAGTAGGCTGGGATGACGAAGCCAAAGCGGCGCTCACAGGCTCCGAGGGCTCTGGCTGACTTAGGCGGGAATGGATGATTCCATGGGCACGGGCGACCGTCCTGCGGACCATCCAGTCATTATACTTCCGGGACCCACGATCAGAAACCTGTTCCCACCCATCCCCGTTGTCACTACTACCATATGATCCCATGAAGACACCTGCCACCTGTGTCGGTGCTGGGCCCAACCTAACTATGTTGTTGTCAATCTGGTCTTGGAGCCAGTCCTTGAACACATAGCATTGTTGGATGGTGTGTCCCAGGATCCGGTGATAAGGGCAGTAGTTACGGTGATCCGTTAGACACGCCTCTTCTGGCATCCGGCACTCAGGCAGTCGCATGATCCTCTGCTCCAAGGCGCTACGGAAATATCCGGGGACCTGGGCCTCGCCAAATGAGTAAGCCCGATTCCTTATGTCTGGAAAGGGGACTCTTGGGGGCTGACCATGACCAGGGGCAGGAGGAGCAGGCTGAGGAGGCAGAGACGGTTTACCTCACCTAGGTGGTGGCGGTGCGTTACGCAGAGGCGCCTGCCGATTTTGAGGCGGTCGCTGCTGGGCCAGAGGCTGTGGGGGTGGACCCCTATGATCCTGATAAGCTGACCTCACTAGAAGCAACTCTAGCTATCTTGAGGCCTCTATCTGGGCCACAGCAGGGGGCTCGGCTCTGGAGGATCTCCGTGCAGAGATTACCGGAGGCAGTGGGCATGCCTGACCGGCCTGTTGCAGGGCGTCTTCGAGGCGCTGAGCCTTGTCCGAGAAGTCCCGGAACCCTCTAGGGTAATTCTGCATGATCAGAGAAGGAACCAACTCTGCCTCGACGTTCCCTACACACATCTTCAGTAATTTCTCCTGAGTCAGCGGTATTTCAAGGGAGTACGTGAGCCCCTTCCACCGGGCGACGGAGTCCGAGACTCGCTCATCGGGCCTTTGCTTGCACCTGAAGAGGTATGCAATGTTCGTCTTTCGGGTTGTGGAACTAAACTGGTAGAGGTATTTCCAGAGAAGGTCCTCCCAGCTAGTCACCGATCCAACAGGGAGCTGGCTGTACTAGACGAATTCTGGTCCTTCTAGTGTCTAAACGAAGCACCGAAGCTTGGCAGCCTCCTGCTGCGGCGGAGTCCCTAACATAGGTCCGCACCTCGAGTTGAAGTGGGCCAAGTGTTGTGGCGGGTCTCTAGTCCCGTTAAAGGGGGAAAAAGTGAGGTTCCCAAATCCCGGAAGGGCCGGCATATCATCCACCCATGCTGGGTACGGCTTTCCATCCTGTGGGATTGCCACCTGCCGAGTTTGCAGGGCCTCCAAGCGGGCGATGTGTACTTCCATCAGATCATCCGGATGTGTATTCCTATCCTGACAGGGATCTCTAACCTCAAGCGCGTTGGCAGGCTCTTCGATACGGTAGTCGCGCTCAGCGGCTCACGGGGCAGCTGGCAGAGCGACTCTCAGAGCAGCGGGAGGAAACCGAGCATGGTCCCCCAGGTTGTCTCCCCACTCGGGAGGGTTCGGCGAAACATATCGCTCCCTCTTTCCATGGGTTCTAGTGTCTCCCCTGTCGTCGAACACAATACGGTCACAGTTGCCCGGGGGGATCTCAGCAAGGGGTAGATGCTCCTTCCCCTGCTGTCCTGGTCTAGGGTCTCCGTAGTCAGGCCACCGCTCTGCAATGCGTTTGGCCCGGAGCTCATCCACCAGCCTCTTTTGCTCGGCTAGCTGTTGGCGCAGCATGGCCTTCTCAGGATCTTCCACTACCTTCTGCACTGAGGCAGATGGGTCGACGAGTTTGACAGACCCGAGGGGCTGCTTACCCTTGCCGATGTTTCAGACCAGTGTCAGTGCCTCCGTGGGTACAGGAAGACCTAGGGGGCTCCTCTGTTGGTGAGTAATCCTCCCAGATGGGTCCAGTAGCGGCCTGTGCTTAGGGGGGGTGAGTCCCCATCGAGGGGCTCCACAATGTTTCCACCATCTGAAAGGTCAGCAATGTTGACTTCCACTGCCCTTGGCGACGTTCCCTCAGGGCCTCCCAGTGGATCGGGCTATCGTCGAATCACACATAAGAGGAGAGCAGCGTACTGCCCCCATCCGCGGACGTGCGCGTGGGGGGTGGCTTCCTCAATAACTCTGTGGAGTACTTGAAAACTCTGGACGCATTGTTACTGAAGGGCCTCATGGTGGTCCAGCGACTCGGGGTGCCAGACCACAGGGAGTGCCGCTAGGTCGACCCGACGACATTGCTCACCGATCTCCTCGAGATGCTCTTGGCTCTTGGGATAAGGTGCTAGCTGATGGCGGAGGTGGGAGTGAGTCACCCGAAGAATCTGGCGGAAGCATTCAAACTCTCCCAGGGTGAGGGACTCTGGCACATCAAAATCTGATTCTGCGACCGACCAAAACTTCTCAGGGAAGTGGCCCGTTGCAAGAAGGGTCCAGAAGCTCCACGGCTCCGGTTCTGGGTCCGGAACATGCCGCCCCTGCTCGTCCATCGAGGAGAGTCGGGTAAGTGGCAATGGCACCAAGGTAGGATGTCGGGGTGGTGGGCTGGCCGGCGGGGAATATGGCGAACAGGCCGATTGGACGCCGATCCCTAGGTCATCCTCCAGGAGTTGCAGTGCCCTAGCTTCCACATCGCGATAGAATGGGCCGGTGAATGGGCCTCCTTTTACAGCGTCGGTGCTCTCCGAGGGTGTATTGCCTCGCGATTCTTCCGTCGGTCCCCAGAAAAGATCCTCACCCTCTCTAACAGGGGCAGGAGGTGCTTCCGAGGAGGACAGTGGAAACTGCGGGCTTGATCCATAGCGATATGCCAAGTCCTCGTCCTCCTGGATATACCTTCAAAGGGAGGAGGGAATCATACGAATCTCTCATTCTGGGAGTACAAGACTGACGCGTCGCCTCCCCATCCCTGCCCTCAACTCGAATGTTTGGGGGGGAGGTTCCATCGTCGAGTCGTACTCCGCCTCGGAATCTGAGAAACAGACTTGTTTAATTTCCGTCTGGACTCCCCTGAAATTCCTCCTGTGGCGACGACGCCCGGCCTTCCTACCCTTGGGTAGCTCCTCAGGGTAAGGACAGTTTCCGTCATGGGGTTCCCCGGCCACAATAGAGGTGGGTTAGAGGGGACTGAAGGCCGGGGTGCGAGAAGCACTGGGACAGATGTCGAAAGGGACACGAGGAGGACCTCCATGTGAGTGAGCGACTGGATACACAACGGCTCCATGCTCGCGGCCGACAGTAGGGTGAGTGACCTCATACCCCATGCAGTGGGCGCTGAAAGGAGTCATACCCAGAGCATAGCCGTCGCGAAGAAGCCTTCATCTTTCCAGGTCGGTGGCATGGAAAGAGACTTCATGGTGAGCAGTACTACCGCGGATTAGTCCATAGTGGCCATTGCCAGTGTTCGCGACCGGGAGATTCGACCCAACATGCCTGCAGGGCGGTCGGGGTTTCGATCCCAGTCGGGCACGTGGCTGCACCTACTCAACGTGCGTCGGGATCTGGTAACAGAAGTCAGCAGTGGCTCGGGCCACAGTGGTTACTGATGTTGGTGCCCCAAGACGGGAATTCTCTCCCACTCGTGCCCGACGCTAGCATCGAGTTAGATGGGCCGGAACCGGCGGTGCGGGCATGAAGATTGCATGCTCCTTGGCTCGGGGAGTCGGGCGGCGGCGTCGACGCAGCCTGTCGGGGGTTCTTGCCGTTAACCCCTAGGAAGGATCGCCGATCGGGTGGACCCGGACATCCCCCACCTCATTGGAGTAGGGGAGGGATGTGTCAAGGAGATCTGGGGATAGGCTCCTAAAGCGGTTGAACATCGGCGTGGGGAGTGGCGGCTCCCTGCGTGGCCCTTGAGGGCGGTGATGGTGGTGAGTCGCAGCTGCCTCTAGATCCAAGCGGGCCATGCCCCTGGCGGGGATGATTCCTTCCTCGTCATACCTACGAACCAGGTCATTGATCACCCTCCGCTGGATGATTTCTGACGGGGAGAGGGGGCGCAAGAGCCCGACTTCTACGGTGGTCGAAGTCGGAGCGACTGTGGAATAGGTGGGACCACACGGGGTAGCCGCGTCGGTACTGCCCCTTCCCCTGCGCCGGTGGGCAGGTGGCGATCGAGCTCCGAATGTAGTGATCTGATTCCTGGAAGCAGGGAGATGAACCCATTAGTATAAACAGGAAAGGAGATCAAAAACCAAGGCCCAGAGTCATTCCGTCTTCCATGGTCGGCGAGAGGGATCCACGTTGACGACATCACAGAACGGAGTAGTCAACGTCCTGACGGCCTCGACCCCTGGCGGGTTCACGTCCTGGTGGGGGTTACCCGGACCTAGTGACATGCTAATCTTTCAACACCCCGACGGATACCGTTCCCCGTATTGTGGAGAAGAGATTCACGTAGGGTTCACCATTTTTATGGATCTGACGCCCCGACGGCTACTATTCCCCGTATTGAGGAGAAGAGCTTCACGTTGGGTTCACCATTTTTGTGGATCTGACGCCCCGACAGCTACCATTCCCCGTATTGAGGAGAAGAGTATTCACGTCAGGTTCACCATTTTTGTGGATCAGACTCCTCGATGGCTACCATTCCCCATATTGAGGAGAAGAGATTTACATCGGGTTCTCCATTTTTGTGGATCCGACGCCCCGACGGCTACCATTCCTCGTATTGAGGAGAAGAGCTTCACTTCGGGTTCACCATTTTCGTTGCTCTGATGCTTTCGACGGGGCGCGCACATCTGTATGTGGGGAGGACGCACTACTTGTTACCCTGCATTCCCACTTTCCAAAGGCGGGTGGCATCTGTTCCTTGATCAGGGACGTCTTCTCCTTGATCGAAACCGGGATGATGAGATGTCGGTTCTTCCTTCCGTGGATTCCTCCTCGGAACTCATCACCTAGTCCGGGTCTCCCTCATAGATTTAAGACGGGTTCGTGAAGCCCATTCCCAGTGTCATATCTACATGGACGCCAGTTAATTACGCTGATTTCGCCGAGACACTCCAAGGGGACTTGTCGGGGCAGCATCCTTCAGCGAGGATAATGGTCACGTTGGGGCGTCGTTGGCATGTCTGTCTTTGGTCCCTCATCACATGGCCTCTCAAGGGCACAGAAGCCCGAGGAATCCCACATCGAATGTGGGGAATCTTTACCATCTGAGGTTTTCCTCATCTTCCGATGTTTAACACGGGGTATGTCGCGAGTTTAACGTTTTGAGGAGACAGATCGGGTTGGATGACCCCTAGGGGGGAACACCGATGTCGGGGCCAGCATGTGGGCGGCTTCTCGGATGTCATTGAGTGGGATGGGGTGGAATGACCTCACCGGGATGTGGCGGCCCAGGTAAGGATTAGGATGGATGGTGGAGTGATACATGGGGCTTATGTTCTGAGATGACCCAAGAGGGGGGGATACAGTTTAACGTCATGCGGGATGAGATACAGTTTAACGTCATGCGGGACGGGATACAGTTTAACATCTTTCAGGATGGGATACAGTTTAACGTCATGCGGGACAAGAGGTTTGGGGCTTATGCTCTGAGGCGTCCCAAGGTGGTCAGGGAACAAACATGGAGAGGTCGGGACGACCGAGTGGTGGGCTTGAACCTCGTGGAGGCTTCCTACGTACCATGCGTTTGCACGGATCAAAGTCCACGTTGTTCGCTGGGATGGGGCTTACGCTCTGGGGTGGCCCATAGGAGGATGTCATGGTCGATGCGCACTCTAAGACCACGTGATTCATGCTCGGTGTGAGAAACAAGAGGCAGCAGAGACCAGTGGATCACGTCGCGAAGGGTGCATCCGTGAGAAGCGGAATGGGGCATACGCATTGAGCGGCCCAAAGAGGAAACATGGGCTTATTCGTGGTTAGCAGCCCTTGGTGCTGGGACTTACTCCAGGGTGGAGGCCCATGGTGCGACAAATCTCCGTGGGAAAAGGACTCCACTGGCCTTGGCAGGGGGAAGTACGGAGATGCACGGGTGCAATATTCTGCAAGAGTGGATAGGGGCTTACGCTCTGAGGCAGCCCTTCCCCCGTGGACAAACACCACTCTGACAAGGAGTATATCATTCCATGTGAGGAAGAGTCCATTCCCGTGGAGACGAGTGGGCCCAAAAAATGTCCGAGCTGGGGGGACCCTGTGTGTGAAGCACGGGTTCGGACCATAGTTTAAAGTCTTGTGTTAAGGACAAGGTGCTTATCTGTTTAACGTCCTGTAGCTTGGACGAGGTGGGTTCACTCCACACCCCTAGGGCTTACATGCCCAATGCCCTCAACCCCTTGTGGGAGGGAAGGCATCGGCAAGGCCATGGCGAAGGGGGGCCGCAGGGCGAACCAATGGGGGGTCCACGTTAGCGTGGCTATGCGAAGAAGAAATAGACGTTAGCGTGCCTATGCGAAGAAGCATAAGGAAAAGAAAAGCAACGGGAAACATGGCCCAAGGGACCTTGAGGTTACTTCGCACAAGCCTGGAAGGCCGTACGGGAAAACAACGCATGGCGCGCATGACCGGCAGGGGAGACATCAGGTGCTGGTGCAGGGGGCAGCCAAGGGGCGTCAAGGTGAGGGGTCCTGGGCTTTGCACACAAAAGGGAAGGTTTGCGCGCAAAACACCGGGACGACGCGCAATTGGAGCATGGAAATTGCACGCGGAGAGGGAACTACATGCAGGGTTTTACGCACACGAAAGGGTATTGCGCGCACAAGACACGTATTCCGCACAAGGCTGGAACCCTGGGGAAGGGGAAAATTCACTGAAGCCGGTGGAATTGCGTGCAAAGTTGAACTCTGGGGCAATGTTGCGCGAAATGAAGGATTACCTAGAAGTCAACTTGCATGCGGGGAGAGCCGAATTGCGCTCACTAGATTCGCTTCGGATTCCTCAACCCCCAAACCATTCGGGGTCTCCTTCTATTTATAGGCGTCCTCCAGCACGGAATCCGGGCGGGGCGCGAAATTATTTTAACCGAGCGCAGTCAGCGCGCAAAAAATCGCCGCTCAGAACCGGGGCACGCAAAGATTGCGCGCCTCATCAGCTCAATTCCATGAAACCCGGTGATTCTACGTGCGCAGAACAATTTTTCACGCGGATCCCTCTTTATTTTGCGCACCACATCCCAGGTCTCCGGATCAGGACACTGATTCCGAATATGACTTCACTTCGTCTTTCCGAAACTTCCTCCGAGAGTTACAGACTTTTTTTTTCAGCGTCAACAGATGTATTTTCAAATGGGATATATGTAAATCTATAAAGAAATCATCCTATAAATACATAGTTATATTTTTTCATCCTCTAAAAATAACGATGTTATCCTCACCATTCTATATCCACCAGGGGAAAGCACTTTGGACATAAGAGCATGTAATGTCTCGACATTTTTAATCACCAAGTTGTGCCTCCTTGAATCACTATAATAATGTAAGGGTGACAACCATCAACTAGAGTTATGTTGTTCAGTCTTCGTCCACAATGTATATCCGCAATGAGGCCAAATGCTCTGATACCTCACTCTGAAACTGCGAATTAGATCTCTGACTGTGAGAATCTACCACCACATTTTCTTTTATAATAATATAGAAAATATCAATGTCTTGTAGGAACTCTAGTCATCAATTTTGACTCATGTTAAGATCTTTTTGAGAGAAGATATAATTAATACACATTTGGATAGATTATATGATAAATTTCATTCCCATATTGTAGTGTCTCTACATCTTCAATGAAAAGACTACTGCTAGTAACTGTGAATCATGGGTCATGTATTTCTACTCATGTAGTCTCAATTGTTTTGAACCACATGAAATAGTTATTTCCCCATGTATTAGGACTAAACCAATATTGGTTATTGATGCATCCAAGACCACCGTATACTCCACAACCTCCTCTAGAAATCTCATGATGAGTGAACTCCTCAATATATCCCTAAAATACTAAGAAAAATATATCCCTTCTCTGTCCACATGAGAGGCTACCCCTTTTGTTTTAAATCTATCATGGGTGATTATACATCCAAAAATTTGGGTAAAAACCTCTAATTATACCCAACCAAACCAAGGATACTACACATCTCGATAACACTATTTTGTGGTCCCTATTAAAATACTTCCTCTATCTTTTCTAGATCCATTGCAACACAAACCCATGAAATGATGTTTTCATGATAATTGACCTTTCAAATATAGGACTGAAACTTAGTGTTCTTCTGGTAAATATATTTCTCTTGTAGTGTGTTCATTAAAATACTCAATTGTATTGTTTTATCCTCCTAAGACACCAAGTACACTAGGATTTCATCAATAAAGACCTCCATGAATTGGTCTATGTAAGGCGGGAAGATCATGTTCATGAGTCCCATGAATACTGATGGGGAATTCAACATGCCGAAAGACATCACCATTTTCTCATCATGGCCATATCGATATCTAAATGTTGTCTTCGGTATATCCTCATCATGCACTCAATGTTAGTGATAGCCATATCTATGTTTGATCTTTGAGAACCACCTCACTCATTTCATTTGTTCTTAGAGTTCATCAATACTTGGTAGTGCATACTTATCACTCAATTTCACCTTTTTTAGGTATCAGAAGTCAATATTTATTTTAAATTTGACATCTTCATTGTTAACAATCAAAAGTGGGACTCCCAGCGAAGAAACATTGGGTCTCATGTATCCCTTCTTCTGAAGGTCTGCCAACTGTACCATCAAATCACAAAGCTCTACAGGATCCATCAGATATCCATGTGTAGATATTGGTTTCATTCAAGGTTATAGATCAATTCAGAAGTCTACCTCCTTGTGATAAGGTAATCCTCGAACATTCTTATGAATGTTTTCATGGTATTTTTCAACCACTATAAGAAATGGGGGAATCATTTCATCCACTACACTAAGGGATAGGCTAGAAAATTGATGTTTGATTGGATACACCCTCTTATGTGAGAGTCCATCATAAGCATTTTGGGTTTCCACTTCACAAAAAAAAGTAAAACTACTCCAATCACTACAGACACTCTTCACTCTATGCCTAAAATAGTCAATCTATGCCTGGACTATCGATAACCATTCCATACCAGTAATGAATTTGTAATGCCTAGACAACACTACCAGTATATCCCAATCTAAAATATCACCTCCAAGAGTAAGGTCACATTGTCATCACTAGTGTGTGATCATAGAATCCCCTCATATAAGAATCTCTAAATGTAATAGTCAAGTTTGAAATTACACAAGAATCTCTGAGTCTTGAAAAAGGGTCATGGAAGGAAAATATTTTCTAGAACCAATTTTTATTGAAATTACATCTAAATTGGAAAATACAGAGACCGTGCATCTAATAATCCATAGTGTTTTAGGGTCATAAGCCATTAACGCCTAAATATGGCCTTGTCCATGTCCACCATCTCCCTAAGCTTATCGTGGACCACCAGGGATGTTGGTGGTAATACATCAAACCTCCTCGCAGCGTTTTCTATACTACCAACTCCTCTGTCACATTCTCCACCCTATATAATACCATGATTCTGAATCCACCTCTATCTTGTTGGTCCCTCAACATTCTTCTGATAGATCATATGTTGATTCAAGAAATCTCGAGAAATATGTCCCCGCCACCACATGAGTAACACAGTCTATAGTTCAGTTATCCCACTCTACCTTGGTATCCCTATACTACTAATATGGTGTCATAATGTCATCCTTAGGATAGAATGACCCACATGGGACCCTGTGACTAATTTTTGATACCTACTACTGATGTCTTACCTACCTGGTGCCCCGTGGAAGCTCTCACTACCTGTGTCTGCTCCACTAGAAATCCCTCCACTGGTAGTGTTCACTACCAGTCCCCATCATATGTAGAAATGCTAACAGATGTAATGGATTCCATGATATCCCATCATAATCCACGATCAAGGGTTTGAGCCCTGAATAACATGTTACATACCATATCTGTAGAGTAGTGACAAAGATCAATAAATCTCACTGAATACTCCACCACTTTTTGACTACCCTACTGCTGATGCATAATCTCCTGTATATTCACTAAGCATAATGTTTCTAGAAAGAAATCCTCTTTGAAGAGACACTATATGTATGCCCAAGAGAGAGTAATCTCATAATGGGTTTTAGTAACTATGATCCACTATAACCACATTGAGCGCTGAATAATACTCATGTCTAAGACTTCCATCTGGTCAGAAGGAGTCCTCAAAAGGAGGAAGACCCCATTAACTGCCTCTAACCAAACCCCAGCTAGATGGGGATTTTTTTCACCCATAAACCAGGTAGGTCACCTCATCTAGAACTCTTGCATCGTAATCATAATGTTTGAATACTAAACCAATATCGTTGATAAAAACTATTACTCGATGGGTAGATGTATTGCTAGCAACCCACCCAGAGGTTCTATCTTCGGTATAGGCTCTTGTACTGACTTATCATCGTTGGGAAGATCATCCTCATGATCATGCTATAAAATCTTAGTTGGATATCTCCATGTAGGCACCCTAAAATTGATCAAGATGTACCATGAACAACATAGTATACCGGGTGAGCTGACTTATGAGGGCAAGAGAACACACCCAAATACTATATGATGTATGTACCATTATTTACCCTATAACCAGTGTTTTCATGTTCTGAGTCAAAAAGATGGTGTCAAGAGTCTTATTGTGTGAATACGTTGGTTGTGTGTACCAACAATGGATTCCCTCGCCTAAATGCCGAACTCAAAACACTTAACACTTTTTTGCCAAACCAACCACAAAGTAGGAATGTACCATTTATAGAAGGCATTTTCCTAAGTACCTGTATTGACGAAAAGATCTCCAAGACCAAAATAATGAAATATAAAAACAGTAAGAAAAAAATACATGCACACACTATGATACAAACCACACAATATGAAAATGGAAAAATGAAAGGAAAACTCATCCAAACTACAAGCCCACCAATATAAAGATTTTATAAATGTTAATACACAGGTTCATGAAACACATCTGGAGAAAACCCTACCTGAAGGGAAAGGTACTAGACAACTGTCTAAAGCTGTAAGAGTACTCCTCAACTATCTAGTCTCTCTAAGAAAAATATAGTTAATGTCAACCTAGGACTATATCAAAGCATCAATTGTCCGCACAAGACATGACAAATGTGTGAAAAGCCCATGCAGGGGTGAGTAAAACAATACATAATAGGACACCCCGAAACTAGAAAGAATGTACATCAAGTATAAAAAATATAAATACATGATGTATACCACATGTAAATAGATGATTTATACCACAATGAAAATTATTATGTATAAAATAATGAAATACTCTATGTATGACAAGAAGAAATATATAATGTATACCACAATGAAATAAAAAATGTACACCACAAATAAATTTATGATATATACCCCAAAGATGGTACATTATCAGCTCACATTGGAATAGGTATATAGTATAAATAACATGATTATATAATGTAATCCAAATAACACCTAGTATTGATAAGACACGTAGTATCAACGAGACACTCCATCCTGATAGAGACGCACAGTCTTGGTAAGACATGTACTCTTGGAAAGACACGTTGTTTTGGTAAGTCACGTAGTCTTATAAAGTCATGTAGTCTCAGAAAGTCACATAGTCTCAAAGTCTCATCTAGCCATATGATTCCTCTATTAACACACCCCTTAAAGGAGAACATAATCCTCAAAACATTATTTTGTATGCATAATTCCAAAAAAAACATAGTGAGAGTATTTCAAGAGGACCGTCTCACCAAAAGGGTCCGAACACTATAAATGGCTCATCAAATGGAATAATTGTTTAAATGTTATTATTATTTTTATAAATATTTTCATAAGTGTGTGGTCTAGGTCTGATTTGACCTTACAGACCCAGGCTGATCCACCAGCCAATTTGTCCATGTCTCAGCTGACCCAGCTCAAACCACTGGGTTAGCTAGACCATGGTCTGTGAGGACGCTTCCTCCTTCCCCCTAGGCCACTAGAGTGGGAAAACTCCTCTGGTTCATCTTGCAAATTTGTGGGTCGGTTTGTTCCACCGTTCACAGTTTTCCCCCAACCATTTCCCCCACTCAAAGTGGTATAATGATTTATCCCACACAAATGGTCCACCACATCAGCACGAGCCCCATTCTCTCTTCATCCCTCGTGGCTTCACCGCTGCCACTGCCGGATCACACGACTAAGCCACCCAAAACATGGTTTATCTACCTATAATGCAGTGCCCATCATCACACCGCCAGGAAAAACCGTGTTCCCCAAGCCACTATCATCTACGCGGGTCTCCATCACCCATGGTTCTGTGGACTCTCTTATTTTCTACGCTGTAAAATTTTTTGAAATGGAGACACCTCTATCGTCATCGGGACGTGATCCTCACTGCCTTGTTCTATAATCCATATTTCCATTACTCTAGGTATCAGATTTCATTCAACCCTCCTTGAAAGTTGAGCTATGACAGCAAGTGTCCAATGACAAAGAACACCAAGAACAAGGGAAGGGAGGAGAACAAAAACGACAAGAGGAATGAACAATAACCTTTCTTCATGTTGGCATAAATTATTTCTTATTAGAGCAATGAATGAAGTAGTATGAAATCACGAATATCATCTACCATTTCAAAACACCACAACATAACAACCATCTTATAAGCAGTTGAAATATGGAGCAACTTGTTCATAGGTTGTTTTTCATTTGTTGAGGAATTTAGAAATAGGGAAAATGTCAAATAAAAAAACTCCCTACCAGGTGTTTGGATCCAATGTTGATGAAAAATGGTTGTCATGTGGTCATTGATGCATGATTTTCTAGTATTCATTTAAGAGAGATCCTTCTATACCATTCAAATTAATTCTATGATTATGAAAATAACTCTAAATTATCTGATGGGGTTTATTAAAAAGAAAAACATTGAAGTTTTGACGTGTAATGTTAAATAAAATAAATCTCTATTTAATTTATTTCATTAAATGTCCAAAAATAATTTCTCACATTCGATCTGAAATGGTCAATTTTGGAAATTCCTACAGTAAAGTTGTTGCTCTTGATGTAATAGTTCTATCAGATTTCTAATCCGGGAAACATTTTTTAAGTTATTCCACATTTTCTTGTAAACCAAAAGTCTGTGCTACTTAATATTTTAATATTATTCATGAAATTGTTTTGGGCACTCTGGGCCTCAGAATCACATGCCTTTTAGTGCCTATTATCATAATAAATACTTATATCATTTAAATATAATAAATGGATAATTCTAGTTGTAACAAGTAACATATATTCATATCCTCAAAATCAATGCCTAGGTTATATTTGTAATATTCATATAATAATATTTTTTTGTTGGTTTAAGAATCATTTTTCATGCCATATACACTATCGAACATGGGATACTTTTTAAATTTTGGGATTTTATATTTGACCACATTAATTGATGGGTTCGTTGAATGTTATACTTCATATCAATAATATGATGTTTAACCTTTGAAAATACTTTTGTTAAATATAAAAGTCATATAAATGATAAATAAAACATCCTTTTTAAATGTGGTAAATGAAAATATTAATCTCATCTATAATAAAAAAAGAGTGACTTCCAAAAAAGGATAAAAATAGGTTGGTAGTGAAAATATTGATATGTATGAAAAAAATAAATCCAAATACTAAAGGCTAGTTATAATGAAAATTAATAAAATTAATGGTAGTGTAAAAAATAATGTTAATGATAACATAACCATAAATATAATAGGGTATTTTTTTGTTTCATCGTATTTTTTCTCGAGTAATGAAATTAATTTTTCATCGAGAATATAACCTTTAGGATGTAATCTAACTTTATTCTCTTCAAATCCTTAAAAAAAATCATCCTTTTGATGAGTTTGGCAATCCGTTTCCACTATTTTCTCATCATTTACACAACGTAATGAGTATAAATATTTAATTCCCTATTAACTATAAGCATATACTAATTTACCAGGAGGTATATAAAAGGATTAAAATATTTTATTCCTAAATTGATACAAATTTTTTTGAACAAGGTAAGATAATAAATAATGATAATATACCATTATATGAAAATAATAAAACATTAATCATTAAAATTAAACAATATTCCTGAACTTCATATTACTTCACTCAACAAATAGTAATCCTTATATCCTATATAACCACACAAGGGTCATATAATACATTATGGTTATCTGATATCATTCATATTATATTTCTATAAATATTTAGAACTATTTTTAAATAATCATTCATGTTAAAGGACACGAGAACCCTATTTTTGACATATGAATCTACAAAATAAAAAGTGTCAAAAAATATCATTAATCACTCTAAAATCCCATTAAAAATGTTCATAAAATATATTTCTTTGAATTTTCACTTTCTATAAATTGTAAAAATATAAACCCAATATGGTGTACATATATTTTATTTCAAAATCACATGAAAACAATATATTCTCAAAAATTATTTGAACTGAGATCTAATACCTACTATATTAGGCCAGAATCCACACTCCAAGGACTGATAAAGAAAATAAAATCATTAAATCTTTGGCTATGATACAAAATATCATGACCCAATTTTAGTCATCCAAAATATAAAACATCATCGAAAAAATATCACTTTTATATCCAATGAAATTTAGATTTCAAAGTATTAGAATAAAGAGATAATATTATATGAATTGATATATTTTATAAAAATGTTCAGTTAACATAAATATTATAAACAAGGGATGATAGAAAAGATAATGAGGATGAGATCAAAAACTCATTAATTTTAATTTTAGGAAATACAAATTTAATTTAATGAACGAGCGTAATATGAGCATAAGAGTATGATTAAATGATCAAATTGCATGAAAATAACATCAGATAATTAATACCCATAAAATATAGATCATATTTCATGTACATGAAATAATGGTTTAGCATAATAAATGTTTTGTATATGTCAACAATCCCGAGCCATGCGAAAGTAGATCTTGAGTAAAATATCTATTATAACTCATCAAAATAATTTTTAAAAAATGTAGGTATCATAGAAATTATTTCATTCATCCCAAAATTTCTTTTATAGATAATTTCCATATCCTTAAAAAGAAACTAAATAATGATAATTTTTTTATCTCTTAAGAGAAACTTATAATCAGTTAACTATGTCATCTCATTGATGTGACATAACATCATTATCAATTAAAAGTAACTTCCATAAATTTTTTAATGTATCATTAAAAAATTCATTGACGGGATATAATAAAAACAACCACAACACATTGGACATTGTGTTATGTATATTATATTTCACTCCCAATTCCATCATCCATAAATAATTAAAAAGTTCCATCTCATGAATCAAATTCAAGGATACATGATTTTTTATCAATACTATAATTGTTTGATTTACTTGTAAAAAATTAATAGGTATCCTAAAAATCACCTCCAAGCATATTCATAATCCATTCATATAATGGATTTAAATCTTCCAATAAGATCATATTTAATATGAATCATATAAATAATTATTTGATGTTGGGCTAAAAAATTCTTTTAAAAGAAAGTTTAAAATTTTTCCTAGAAAAAAGGTAAAATTCACTTTTATTTCTGATCCATTTAAAACTAAATATTAGAAAAAAATTATGAGAATAAATTTTATTTAAAAAAACAATTGTAATTAATATTGTAATTCTGAAATCATATAATATTAATGGTGATGGAAAAAATCATAAATTTGAAAATTATTGAGATAAACATTTTTTGGAAAGTTTATATTTATAGGAAAAAATGACTCATGTAGAGAAAAATATGAAAATTAGTATTTTTTGTTATATTAATAGAAGGAAAATTATATTATGAAACAACACCAGTAAAAAAATTAAGTTTAAAAAAGTTCATTTTTGAAATATTATAAAGAACAACGAATAATATTTTGGTTATATTTATTTAAATGTTTTAATGGAATTTTTTAATCAAAAACGCTTTATGGCCATTAAAAACCAAATTATCTAACAATAAAACAATGTTAGAAGAAACATAATAGTATATAAATTTAAATATTTTCTTAATATTATATTTTTTTAGTTTTTATAAATAACATATAAATGAATACAAGTGAAACGATCCAATTATATCTCAAATAGTGATGCTTGAAATGAAAATCCCCTACAACTCAGATAATTCTTGAATAAAGAAATCATTGAATTAAGGAACATAATTTCATTATATAATCTCCATAATTTATAATATTGAATTTTATTTAACGCATAAATGTGGATTAATGATCAATATTAAAAATACATTCATGTTCATAGCATGAATTATGTATTATTTAATTTGAAATTGAGACTATTCGAACCCTTACAACTTTTTATATCACTTGAATCAATATCTAAAAAAAGATAATTTTTTAAAGGATCATTAAATACAATTATTGATTATTAATTTATGATATACTATCTGAATAGTTTCTACATAAACCATATAAAATATATATTTCTCATAAAACATGTAATGTCTCAAAGAATTTTTATGATGAATAGTCTTTACAAATATAATATATTTGATGTCAGAAATAATTAATGAAGTTTTTATGAGAAAAAATTGTAAAATGAAGAAACACAAGTGAAAAAAAACATTATAAAATCATAGGTAATTTCTCAAATTATCATGGAATTACATTGTTAATGATATGGATGTATACACTAATGAACAAAAGTTGAGCTAAAAAACATGTTACCTGATTCAATTTATTCAATTTAAATCCTTTAAATTACATTAAAAATAATTATATTGAGTTTTTAAGATTATAATATCCTATATATTTTTAAACCCTTATGATTAAACAATTAATTTTATTATTATATTGACATATATTATTACATAATCAGCTATGTCCATGGAAGTTTTTAGGATATTCAGGTCATAAATCTATGATGACATTGGTATGTTTTACATGGTCAAATGGGATATTATTACATAAAATAAAGAATAAAACCCACGAAATGTTTTTAATAAATATATATAAAATATAATTTTGGTATCAAATATGAAATATGTATGTGAAAAATGAAACACATCACTTCATGGAGGTGGTACTCCAAAATGTACGCATGAGCAGCTTTCACATTTTTAATGTGATAAAGTGGATGGAGGTAAGTATAATTAAATATATAAAGATTCATAATTCTGTTATTAATATATTATATATTTTTATATAAATCATAATAACTATCACATAGAGGTAGTGATAAAAAATGAAACACATAACTGGATGGAGGGTTTAGACCATGCATATGAAAAAACGATGAATTTATTCCCCATACGAAGAAAAACAGATTAATAAAGATTTTTAAATAACATAAAAACTTATTATTATATGTGATATATTTATTTTAATCTATTATTACTATTATGAAAAAAGTTAATGAATAAAAAGAATATTTAAAATTAAAGAGTACCGTTAAAACAATCACATCCACTTCAGTTGTCCTGCTTTATATTTCTATTTAATTACCCCATGGATAGTATTTTCAAGAGAGAAAAAAACTATATAAAATTTATTAATATGTTTTGAATAAACATTTCTGGTTTTTTAGATCAATTTGTATCTCTATGGCATTAAGAATAGAGTACAAGATGTGTCCTTTAATAGTGAAGGAAAGTGAAACCAAGGAATTACTTAATGGATTTGAATATAATAAACTATTTTTTATTTTTTGTGAGGATCCATGTGTCCATAAATTATAAAATATGATATATTATGGTTTAAATATATTCAACTAATATAATATGGATAGTTTTATGTATCATTTTAAACCTTTTCTTTTGTTTTAACTATATTTTGTATTCAATTTTAACCATGATCGTTGTAACATATTTTTCAATATTAAAGGATTATAAATTAACATACAAGGTAATAATTGTTTCTACAATGGTCAATAAATGAAATTCTATACATATCCACCCCCATGTCAAATTATAGGATTCTTATTATTTTTAAATAAATAAAAAATATATTTGTCAAAAAAATACCATTAATATCATTTTATGAAATATTATTATATTTTGACATTAAAAAACCAAAAAATATAATGAATTACAATATAATATCTTAAAAAATAAATTTTTAATGATCAGTTATAATGACTTTAAAAAATATTTGGATTCTAAAAAATTTTATGTTTGAGGTTTTCTAAATCATTCACTTTGAGTTTTTTACTCCTTGCACATGCATTGTGTCAACATTGGGTAAGCCTATAAGGTAATTAATCTATCCATAAAAAATGAAAATAAAAATAAACTAGTTAAATATAAAATATAATATGAATTTATTTCATTAAATCATTTTTTCCTATGTGAACATACAAAAGAATTCTAAATTAATGGAGTAATTTTTTTGATGTTTTCTTTTCTAAAAATAATATAACTGTCTTTATTAATGAAAAATGACACATTAATTCCATTTTATAAAAAAAGAAGTTGATGGTCAATTTAAAATCACCCAATATAAACAATACAATTGTTATAATTATTTCAAATTATATATCACATTATTTTATACATTATTTTCCCAATTTACCCATATATTTTTCAAAAATAATTTCCACAGTTACTATTCAAAATGACCGAAATTAATGATCACCTATTTAATTATAATATAATTGATTATTCCAATTATTGAATTTGTTTTTTGGGATTCATTTTCTACATTCGGCTTAAATGTTCCTTAATATTAATATGAAAAATTCAATGAATAAATCTTTTCATACAAGACATTATAATCAAAAAATAAACTTTTATGAATATAAAGGATAAAAATAATCCCTAGGAAATTAATTGTATTATATCTATATAAAGGATAATAATGTTAGTTTTTTTAAATTAAAAGTTTAATGAAGTTTTTTAAGTAATATAGATGACTGTTTATAGAAATATTTTTGTCTTTATCCTTTGAAAAATAATATTTTTCCTAAAAATATAAAAAAATTTCCATAGGGTAATTTTTTTTGATGAATTAAATTTTGTAGCCATTTTAATAAAATATTATTTTTAAATGAAAAAAATATATTAATTACTAATAATAAAAAATTAAATTAAATTTTATGAAATTATTTTTTCCAATAGTAAAATTAATTTACATAAAATTTAGTTCTTATTTACAATGAAATTGCAATAAACTTTGTATTTTTGATTACATTGTAATATTTATTTTGGTATTTGTTTACTCATATTGATATCCATAAATTAAAAATATGGTTATTTCAGTGATATATAAATATTAATATTTCATGGTTCATATAATCTCATTTGAGTTTGTGATATTAAAATTAAACATTTCATTCTTTAAAATTATTTTTATCTTACAAAAGATATAGCAATGGGTATGATGATTATGATAGGTTCATGAATATTCATAGATATTACAAATATTGAGAATGTAATCTAATAATAATATTAATAACATATCAATTTTTAGGCTACACTTATAAATAATTGGTCTACAAATTCTTAATAATAAAACATTAATTGTTGAGCACATTCACTCAAAATTTTATTTACAAAAGAAATATTTCTAATAAATTGAAGAGGGAAAAACATATTCCTTTTTAAATTATAAAATGTAATCCTAAAACATCTTTTATTCCCCTCTCAATAGTCATAAAAAATTTAAATATCATTATAAAACATAACCATCATATTTTAATCATAATACATAAAGAAACTATTCAATAAATTATTAATCAAATAGGATATAACATAAAATTATTGATAACATAAGATACATTTAAATAAATTCATGAGAATATATTCAATTTTTACCATAAATTGATGAAAAAATGATGTTTAGTCATTCATAGAAATGTATAAAGAAGAACACAAATATTGAGTTCCTCAGGGCTGACTCTAGATGTATCAATACTATTCTAGAGGAAGCATAAAAATTTATTCTATCACATCCACTGGATATAATATTAAATAAACTTATGAGACACACATCTCAAGATCAGATAACCCAATTACACGTTGAAATTTTATTACCACATCCCACTTGAGGGATACTCTAATAGGTTCAACCTATATGCTCAAATAAAGTTGAGAAAGGAACAAAACATATTACAAACCCCCATGTTATCTAAAATATTTTTCAATAAATATAATTTCTTCAATACCATGCATTAAAGATGACCCATATAGTAAAAAATCCATGATATATGATTAATATTTTAATTTAAAGATGGAAATTATAACCTAGATGTTAGAATTACTGGTATTAATAGGGAAATAATATTTTAAAAATATATTATACATGTATTTGATAGTGAATATATATATATATATATATATATAAGTATATAATTTTTTTAATGTATTCATATAGTATGAAAATATTGTTTTAAAAAAAATATGTTTTTTATTTTTTATTATGAACGAATAGTAAAATTATGTTTTAAAAAAATTAAAAAAGGTGTTAGAAACAACAGACATCACTTTTTATATATATATTTAAATATTATCTTTGAGTTATTTTGTGAGAAGTTTTTGAAAATATTATTTTTTCAAGAAATAATAAAATATATTGATTTTTATTACAACTGCCTATTCATTTAATGAAATTACAAGCACTATTTTATTTTAACAGTTATTCAAAAATAACTGTAGATTGACAATGGTATTATTAATCCAATTAATGTCATTAGAATCAATTTAATGTTCAAATTTAATCTTGATTTTTTCTATAGTTAAGAAAATATTCTATATTGGAAACCTTTTTTACTATTAGAGAAATGAATATTTTCAACGGACATATGGTCGATCCAAAACAGTCTCCAAACATAGACTATTTCTGATAAAATGAACCATTTATTCAAAATTATTTTGGTGGGATTCCTGCCTCTGAGTGGAAAAAACAATTTTGACATTAATTTTCAATGGAGTGATCATTCTATAGTAAATTATAGTCGGCTCAAAAGTATTTTTGATAGAATAAAATTAATGTCACAAATAATTTTGAATAAAATACTATTTGTGATAAACTTAATTCAATCAAAAATAGTTAGTCACAAAAAATAAAATGATTAAACCTACATAAACACCCTTTCTGTTTCTCCCCTACAAAACAGTGCATACTCTTACCGTATCCACACTACACCATAGCCTCATACCACCCTGCCCCACCGCTATACTATCGCACCAATGTGCCACTCTGCAATGATGCTTCACCACTCCATCTCTCACACCACTATGGCACAACACTGCCCTAGATATCCCCACTCAGATCTTCTAGGTATGAAAACCAAATTTGTTCCATTTTCTTTTTTTTCATATATATTTTCAATCTAATGAATTATGGTTTTTTTAAAACCTAGGTTAAGCAATTTTCTAATTTTTTAATTTATTTTATATTTTTGGTTTGTATATATTTAATAGTGTGTATTTTGTTGTCCATTGTTTTTATAAAATCTGCATTTTTTTATTAGTATATATATGTGTGTGTGTAAATTGTCTTATAATTATTGTATTTAAAAACTTATCATTGAATGAATAGATCCACAGAATTTAGATTTTAGATGTCTTGGAGAAATAGGATAGTGTGCACCTGAATTATTCAAATATTTTATTTTAGGGTTAATTCATCTTCAAATATTTGAATTTATTTTATAATTATTTTTTCATAATATTTGGGTGTCAATTTTTATATCGTGATTTTACGTTGTTTGGGATTCCATCATCGTGAGGAAAGTTTTTGATTTCATTTTTTATATAGAATAGAATTTCATTTGGGTGACAATTTTTGGGTTTCAATTTTTTTTATTTCATTTTTTTGTAATGTTTCATTCTATTTGGGTGTAAATGTTTATTGCATGATTTTATTTCAATTTTTTCTGCATGATTTTTTTTAATTTTATAAAATTCATATAAAAAACTCGAACTTTAGCTGTTATAAGGTTTCTAGTTTAATAAGTATAAATTCAAAAATTAATAATTGAAAAAAATATCAATTCAAAATATATATTATTTCAAAAATTATAACACAAAATTATTAATTAATTATGAATTAAAATTATTAATTCAATATAATCAGATTTATTTATAATCAAAATAAAATATTAATGAAATTGATTATAAATTATATATATATATAAATATTTATTTTTATATATATTTGACATATTTATATTTGATTAAAAAAGAGTTAGAATATATATTTGAGGTATTTATGTTAATTTAGATATTTTGATATATATATATATATATTAATTATTAAAAAGGCAATAAGAATTTGAATGATTGATATTAATTATTAGACGATTTATAATAATAAATAATTAAATAGCCAATATTAATAATAAAAAGTAAATATTAGTGTTAGTTATAAATTATTATTAATAATTTAAAATTTTGAAGGAATTTTGAAAATATGTTAAAATTTATTAAATAAAAAATATGAAAAACTATTAATAGTTATATGTTATTAATATATATTAAAAAAATAAAAAATCAATAATTTATATTAGTTAAAAAATTATTTTTTAAAATATCAAATATTTTTAAAAAATATTTCTAATAAATACAATTTTTTTATCAAATCATGATAAAAACTAAAAAATAGTAATTATTTTAAATTTTCTATAAAACATATAGAAGGTATGTTTATTAAAATAAAATGTATTATTATTTTTTATAATTATTATAATATATAAGAATAAAATTATTAAACGATTAAAAATGATACTTTGATTGGATGTAACAAAACACCTAACGATCACAAATGGTTTGTCTCTCCAATGGTAAAACACACACCCTAGACCCAATAGTGGTATCTGTTTTTTCGTATGATAAAATTTTTGGGAGATACTTTGAATTTAAATAATAAATTATAATAGAAATATTAAATGAATTAACCACACATGAGATGTAACGAAACACCCAACGCTCAAAAATCTTATGTCGCACCTTACGGTGAACCCCACAACCAAGACCCAATGGTGGTCTTCGATTGTTCATATCCTAAAATTTTTGAAAGATATATTAAATATTAATAACATATTATAATAATTATATTTAATGAATTACCCTCATATGCAATGCTAAAAAATATCTGACACACACAAATCAAATGCCAATCATAGGTTAAACCCCACACACAGACCCAATTGTGGAGTCAAAATTTTCAAATGATACAGAGTTTAAAAGATACTATAAATTTAAATAATAAATGATAATAAAAATATTAAATAAATAACGATATTGTGTGATGTAACTAAACACCCAATGGTCATGGCTGTTATATCACACCTAGGGTAAACACCATGTCTTGGACCCAATTGTGGTTTCAATATTTTCATACAACACACAATTTGAAAGATACATTAAATATTCATGTAAAATTATAATAATATTATTAAATGAATTACCCTTGCATTATATGTTATGAAACACCTGAAACTCTCAAATATTATATCACTCCTTGGGTAAAATCCACATCCTTGACCCAATGGGGGTCTCTTATTTTTTCTATGATACATCTTTTAAACGAAATATTAAATTTTAAAAATAAATTATAGTAAAAATATGAAATTAATTACCTTTATTTTGGATGTATCTATACACCAGATACTAACAAATGTTATGTCGTACCTAGGGTAAAACCCACATCCCTGAACAATGGAGTTCCCAGATTTTTAAAATGATACAATGTTTGGAATATACTTTATATTTTAATAAGAAATTATTTTTAAAATATTAAATGAATTAGTCTCTCGTGAAATGTAACTAAACACCCTACGCTCACAAATGTTTTGTCATGCCTAGGGTATATTCCATTTCTTAGAACCAATGGTGGTTTCCAATTTCTCGTATGAGACACGATTCGAGATTTACTCTATTATTTTAAAACAAAACACGTTTCTTATATAATATATTTTTAATTTTTATTTTATATGCATTGATCCTATATGGGACCCATAATCTAGTGTTGACCGATCACCTCATATTTATTATACTTCATAGAATATCTCAAGGTGTTAAAATATAATAACAATTTCTAACTAGTCAAAGTGAGTGGTAATACTTATTCCTATTTTAGTTGTTATCTTATATAATTTTGGACGTAGGATGTAGAAACCAGTTTCTATGACACGATCATGATTTTATAAATCTCTGAATGGCCCAAAAGCCTTATTTTTTATTTTATTATAGATAACCCCCGTTTTAAGGGTTGAATGGAAACGCGTACATAACCCGTAGGCCATAGGCATAAGGCCCAACATGACCTGTAATACATGACCCTAAGGCCCAGAGGCATACCATGCCCATACATGACCCATAGACCCAGCCCACTAGAACTTCCCTTCCCCAGATTTTGCATCATTGATCTCCTTTAGCTCCCACCTACATTGCTGATCGGATAGCATTGCCCTATACAAAGATTCATGGTGCCTGGTCCCCATGGCGATTGCCATACCCTCTCATTCTTCCAATCCGGCTAGCTCTCCTTCTAGTGATTGCTACTGTGGCTATGATCCTCTTTTGGGGACTACTCTTGTGTTAACTGGGATACTTCATGGTCTTCAATGGCCCGAAGGCCCTGTGGCCCAAAGGCCTTTGGTATCCCGAAGGCCAAAATTGGGTGAATAGTTCCAACTGCTAAAGTACCAAACAATACCTGTTATAGTACATGTTACAATACCTATGACAGTGACTACTATAGTGTCGCCACAGTGACTACTACAGTAATACTATAGTAGCCCAAGAAATTATCCTCCAACCGCTTTTGAACCTGGGTCTCTTGGATGCCAAGCAGGATCCCTTACCACTCATGTACGGGCTCTTTGGCATAATGATTTGATAAATTATTTCAAAATCCCAAACCGATATGGTAGAAATATTGTCTACATTAATTGTGTTCATACCCTTATACTATTCGCATCGTTAAATTTTGATTTTTTTCTGTAGGACTAATTGAATTTCCTTTTCAAAAATGTGTTATTGGGTTATACTTTTTTTAAGTACAAGAGACCACTGGTCTATCTATTTTATAATAAAAAAATCGTATTGATTTAAGAATTATTGAATCAAAACCTAATATGTATTTAAATTTGTTAAAAGTTTTTGTGGATGCCTTATATCCGAGATTCCATATGGGAGAACAGGAATATATTACAAAATTTATTGCAATTAAATTAGATTTCATAATGTTAAATAATTTTTTACATCATATTTTTTCATTTCCAAAATCATTTTTTCTTGAAGGAAATACATTACATACAAGTTTATTTGAATATACGAGGTTTGGTTTGTAAATTGGGACTTAGTTATTAGAGAATTAATGTGTGTTCATATGATTACATCTTATATTATGGTGATTATAAACCCTTTTTTAATTATCAATCATGTGTATAATCTAGGTATAATTTGGAACACGACATAAATAAATTACTTCTACCAGTAAAGGATTAAATGACCTATGTGATGGTGATTTAGGGAAACGATTTGATCAAACACCTCCTTATTTTTCTTCAGAACCTCATAACATACAGATGTGTCTTTCCACTGGTGGTTTTTGTCCATTTAGTACTTATGAAAGGTAATATTTTTGTTGGTTAGTTTTCATTACACCTTACGAATAACCTCATTAGATATAGATGAAGGAACCATACATATATTTGGTTCTATTATTTCTAGTACATCCATATAAGGATATTAGTTTTTATTTTTTCCCACTAATAGATGACTAAATTTTATTACAGAACTATGGTGTGGCCACATTGGATACAGTTTCATATCAGAATTTTATTGTGATGGTTTCATTAATATGGATGATAAATGACTTTCTTATGTATTTTATGTTATCTGGTTGGAGCCCACATGGTCTAAAATAATTTCCATACTAAATGTCGGAGAAAAAAAAATTTACACTTTGTAATGAGAGAAGGTATAGATACTTTGACTGTCATTATAGATTTATTCATGTGAATAAATCTTTTTGAAGGAACAAAAATTAATTTTATGAAAGGTAAAATTGAAACATAAGAATATCCAGCAGTGCACTCAGGTAATCAGGTAAAATCTATTGAAATAGTCAATTATTTGAGAAAAAACTCTATTAAAATTGGTAAAATCGTATAATGGGCATGTGGTTAATGGATTATGATTTTATACATGCATATTTGGTGAATCCAAGATAACAAAGAATAGTGGTGTTTGTTTTAATGATAGCATCATAAGGAAAGTGAAGTTTACATTTATTGTATTCTTTATGAAATAATTTAGTTATGTTATATGGTACCATGTTATGTAATAATATTTAAATGTTATTGGTTTGATAATGATCTACTGTTGCGAGTTCATTCACAACATGATGTCATTGATATTAAATATAATAGTCATATTGCATCAAATGAACCATTTATGTTGGCACATCAAGAACAATGATATTATTATGAAAATTACCATGATATTACAAGATATTTGAAGGACTAGTGGAGTGAAATAAAAATGGAATCAGGTAATAATAAATTTACAGAAAATAATGGTTATATGGAAGTACATCATATTGAAATTTTTTAAAAAACATTCCACAATATATATCTTAAGAGTGAGATATAAATATTGATGAAGAAACCCCTTAGTCAATGGATTATGATACATATAATGTTGATTACATAGTATGGGATGATGAGATTTAATGTCAAATATAATTTGACGATGCTGAATATGAGGATGAAGACATTAATATCAATGGAAACGATGAAGAAGAAGATGATTGATATATTATATCTTGGTAATTTGATAGTGGTAAATATTATATTATGATAGTTATTATTTTTTTATATTGGTACCTTTATTTAAAATATGTTATAGGTAATATTATTATATTCATATTCTTATTATATGTTAATATTATATATATATATATATATTAATAATTTCTTATAGGTAAAAATAATTATTTTTGATGGATAGAGATGATACAGATGATATATATTATTCCTTCAAAGATTTTATAATTTTGGCATTTGATCCCGATTCAGTTGAGCTTAAGGATGGTGAGTATATGTAACACCCCATCCCTACATCTTTGGCTTGAGGAGGCAGGGAGGGTTACATGGCCTTAAGAGACGTTCCCAAGGTGCCAAAGGCTGGCAATAAATACCGAGGGCTTCGAGAACAAATTAGGGAACGATTTTCCCTTAAGAAAAAACCAATAAAACCATCCAATATAAATCACTATATGATGCATTTCAACCAAAACATCCAAGCATGTATTTCCAAAGGAAAACCAAGGTGTTCCACAATACAACCCAAAACAAATACAACCAATACCATATCAGAGTACTATACAGAAGAATCAACAAAATACCATAAATAAGCCAAGCCACACTCCATGGCTCCACACCAAAATCCATGCTCCAAGCTCCACCCAGACATCACGATGCACCACCAAAGGAGGGTGATGCCTTACCTTTGCCGACGTCATGATACAAAACATCTGAACAGACACCAATGTGCCAATGTAGGGGGTGAGTACAACTACATAGTAGGATTTCAACAAATAAATTCCCTACACACGCCACAAGGATAAAACCGTTAGCACATTTATATAAAACAGTTTATATAAAATAATCACAATTACAACCATTTCCATTAGCCAAACATGCCCTTACCAAGCCATCACACCCAACACAAGCAACCAAGGGAAAGACAACCAAACATGGCACAAGCCATTTCATCATTCACACACTATCAAAAAAATTATCAACCTGCAAACGAATTTACAACAAACAACCAAACGGTGGAGCTTCCGTCTAACACGTTCAACCATTCACACCTAGTGGTACTTCCAAACCACAACCAAATGGTGGAGCTTTCGTCCAACCCGTTCACCCATTCACAACTAGCGGATCTTCCTGTCCACTTATCCTTAGATGGTGGCCGTTACGTCCACTATCCATCCCCTTTTTATAGAGGTACCTCTCATCACTTCCACACAACATTCCAATGAAGCCATAACCCAGCATATAACCCACCAAGGTACAAAAATCATGCCATCAACCAATTCAATTGCATATCAATCCACTTCAATTAAACACACATTTATTGAAAACCATTTTACATTCCCAACATCATTTCAATAAAACAACCTCTTTATTGAAAACCATTTGCATCAATCATATTCACAAGCCAAAAATAACATCCCATTTTTAAATCTCCATTTTAAAATCCATAACAATAGAATTTCACCATAAAACCACCTTTTCCCCCAAACATCCCCCAAGGTATATCTAATCAATTTCACACTTCAAACCACAAAAAAATAATTGTATCCAAAAACATTATCTCTAACAAAGTGGAGTCTAGAGAGAAGCCACTTACCTTTAGGGTTCCGGCGAATTTGACCCACAAACAACCGAACCTCAACTCTGGCGAACACACACCCAAAACCTATCTAGATCTCCTTCCCTAACATTAACAAGACATAAAATTAACATCCAATGCAACCACAAACCTCGATATACACATAGTGGGTGTAGATCTAGAAAACCGAGATAGATGGAGATGTAGATCTAGAGGAAAACACAAGGAACCCAAGAGGAGAGGCCTACCCAAGAGAAAACACCTTCAAACCGCCAAGAATCATCTTCAAAATGATTCCAAAACAAGTGGGAGAGAACCCTAAACCCATAAGAACCCGAAATCCTGAGTGAGGCTTGAGTGGGATAAAATTTGGAGAGAAAAGTGGCAACCCCGAGTGAACCCTGGTTTTAAAACCCTATTTTTTTGTGGCCGCATGGTTATTCCGCACGGTTTGGAAAACCCTGCACTAACCGTTTTCATGCTACTGACTCGAGAGAAAAGGTCTGCATGGTTGCCTTGCATGGTTTGGCAAACCATGCGCAAGCCATGTCAAGCCTACTGCCTCCGCCTACACGGTTATTTGGAGATCCCGCATGGCTTCCACAAACCGTGCTCAAACCGTGAACCCATAGAAAAGCCTCCAAACTCATCCAAAACCATTTCAAACTATCCTGACCTCTTCTCAACACATCCCATGCACATAAAACATATAAAAAATAATTACCAATGCCCAAATACCTCAAACCGGGGGTACTACATTTTCACCACCATTGGACATTCCATCCTCAAAAAGTAGTGAACCCGCCCTTTGCAGAAAGAGCTCGGGCCACTACTCGACCATCTCTTTCTCCTGCTCCCAAGTCTCCTCTTTAATCTGACTATACTACCACAAAGCACGAAATAAACCGATTATTTTACAATGCAAGACATTATCATTCCCATCCATAATTCGCATTGGCACGTGGACCAACAAAGCATCCGGTTCTAGTTTAACATGATCACATAGAATCACATGGTCCCGATCCGGCTGATACTTTTTCAACTGTGACACATGAAACACATTATGCACCGCACTGAACCAAGGTGGAAAATCTAAATGATAAGCCACCTCCCCAACCCTCTAAAGAATCTCAAAAGGTCCAATATACCTCAGAGATAACATTTCCTACTTTTCCAATTGACTATGTCCCAACCATGGAGAGATCCTCATAAAAACATGATCACTCACCTCAAACGACAAAGATCATCAACGATAATCTGCATATAATTTATGATGACTCTGAGCAGTCTCCATTCTCTTCCTGATCAACTAGATCTTCTTCGTAGTCTCTTGAACAAGGCTCAGTCCAACCATCGAGGACTCAGCTGTTTCCACCCAACATATTGGAGAATGACATGACCGCCCATGCAATTCTTAAAATGGAGCCATATGTATGGATTCTTGATAACTGTTAATGTATGATAACTAAACCAATGACAAGTGCTCCTCCCATGAGCCACAAAAATCCATAACACAAGCCCACAAAAAATCCTCTAATGTTTGTATCGTCCTCTCGGATTGACCATCCGTCTGAGGGTGATACGATGTACTCACGGTCAACTTAGTTCCAAGGGATTACTGTAAGGATTTCTAGAAACGATATGTAAACCTCGGGTCTCTATCAGATACAATTGAAACTGGAACACCATGCATCTTTACCAACTCATGGATATATATTTTGTACAGATACTCCACCTTATGAGATTCACGAATTGGAATGAAATGGGACGACCTCATAAACTGATCCACTTTCACCCAAATGGAATCATATTTCTTGGCCGTTATTGGGAGACCTATGACAAAATCCATCGTTATTTGATCCCACCTCCAAACACGGATTGGTAACGACTACAAGATTTCACCTGGCCTCTAATGTTCTGCCTTGACCCGTCGACAAATCAGGCATCTCGAAACAAATGTAGCCACTCTTCCTTTCATACCATCCCACCATAACTCCACTTTCAACACATTATACATTTTCTGAATTCCAGGATTATCAGCCCACCTATAATGATTATACTCCCTGAGATGATCCTCTTGACAAGCAATTGGTACAACCATCTGATTCTGAACACACAGAACTAAATCCCCATTCAGTTTCCAACCCTCAATGTTCTCCCCACAATTGAGTCTCGACCCCATGGTCACACACTCAGAATCAAATATTTGTGCCTCTTTAACCAGGAAAACCAAGTCAGGAATCAACAAAACCGGAAAGAAGACTGCTCTATCACCCTTGTCCTCACATTCCAACAGCATATCAGCTATAGCCCACATCAACAACCACTGGTCTGATGCCTGTTTCACCATATGAGTATATTAATTTCTACTTAATGCATCCGCCACCAAATTACCCTTACCAAGTGTGTACATTATGTCAAAATCAAACCTTTGGAGATATTACATCCATCTTCATTGCCTCAAGTTCAAATATCTATGTGAGAAAATTTTCTTCAAGCTCTTATGATTTTTATATATCGAGAATTTCTCACTTAAGAGATAATGACGCCACACATTCAAAGCATGCACTACTACCGCCAATTCCAAATCATGAGATGGGTAGTTCTTCTCATGAACTCTCAACTACTATGAGCCATATGCAACCACATGATTCCCTTTATTGATAACACACCCCATACCTAATCCTGATGCATCACAATACACTATGTACCATTTTCCTACTCTTGAAAAAATAAGATTGGTGTTGATGTAAGGAGACCCTTTAGCTCTTCGAAACAATGATGACACTATTCATTCCAGTGGAATGGAACATTCTTTATTGTCAAAGATATCATTGGTGAATCCAAAATTAATCACGAACAAAACGATGATAATACCCAGCTATACAATGGAAGCTCTGTATCCCAAACACATTATTTGGTGGTTGTCATGAGATAACAACCTCTATCTTTTCTAGATCCACTAAAAAAAACCTCTTTCAGAAAGCACATGGCCAAGAAAACGAGCTTCCTGTATCCAAAAGCCACACTTTGACAATTTGGTATACAAACAATGATCCTTCAAGATCCCTAGAACCGTCTCCATGTGTTGCTCATGATCCACCCTTGTCTTTGAATACACCAGAATATCATCTAAAAACACCACCACAAATGAATCCACATGTCTCTAAAATATCTGATTCATCAATTCCATATACACTATTAGTGCATTCGTTAGATCAAAGGGCATAACCAAATATTCATAATGGTCATATCTACATCTAAAAGCAGTTTTAAAAATATTGTCCTTCCTCACCTGCAATTGATGATATCCCAACCTCAGGTTGATCTTGGAGAACCACTAGGCTCCCCTCAACTGGTCTAACAAATCATCAATTCATGGAAGTGGATATCTGTTCTTTATCGTAACTTGGTTAAGTCTATAATAATATACACAGAGCCTCAAAGTTCAATATTCCATTTTCACAAAAACACTGGCGCTTCTCATGGGGACGTGCTAGGCCGAATAAACCCTTTGTTATCTAATTCTTCCAATTGGAATTTCAATTCCCGAAATTCATTAGGGGCCATCATATAAGATTGAAGTGAGATAGGACTGGTCCCCAGAATGAGATAAATCATAAACGCCACTTCCCTTATGAGAGGTAACCTAGAGAAATCTTCAGGAAAAACATCCATGAACTGATCCACCACTGCCGAAAAAACACTCCCCCCAACACACATTACGGATCCCAACAAAAATACCACCAACCGATACAATAACATGCCTACTACTGGTGCCACAAAACCCATTGCACCCTACCTTTCATGCCTTTCTCCTCTAATGAGATTCCTAATGCCATTGTGTGTCGTAAAATCCACTATTCGCACATCACAGTAGTTTTGGGACTTAAAACCCACGAGCCAATCCATTCCCACGATTACATAATACCTGTCCATCTCAAGCATTAAGAAATTCAACATTAGCTCAAACTCTCCCACAACGATACAACATGCTCTACAGAAGAAGGCTCAACACTCTCTTTGACCAAGAGAAGTTTGATGTTATAAAACCTAGGGTATCATTTCTACCCATAAACCCAGCAAATCAACCACACGTTCAGTAATAAAAGAGTATGAAGCACCCGTATCAAACAACACTTCCATTAAGGTATAATTTAAAAGAATACTACCTCACACTGTGGATGCACTCGACTGATCATCCACCATAATCAACTCAGCTCCAAACACATATTTTTTCCACGCTCTACTCTTTATTGACCTGCTGAGGCATCGTGTTATTCCAAGAATCACTATGACCCACATTACTCTACTGGAGAGGGGTATGCTACTGTCCCCATCCTGTCAAAGCATACAATGTCTGCGATCCCAGATAAGTATCATGCACACCCAACCATAAAGAATTCTGAAAATAACGCTGCAGACGCCCCATCTGCTTACAAATATGACATGCTTGAGGTTGTTTCATAAAATCTCACTTGATATGGCTCGTCAAACCACACTAAAAACATCCTGGTTTTCTCTGGGGATTTAGAGGAAGATTCAATGGTCCTGATGTCAGGTTATGTGCCATACTCCCACCCTGGGAATAAGTGTCCCTCCTCTGCTTAAACCTAGAATTAGAGTTCCCACTATCCCCCATGGGTACCACCATGCTTCCTCCACCCGGAGCTCCCAACAGATCTCGCTCAGCCACCGAGGCTCTATTCAATATCTCTATGTAATCATTGATACACAGTATTTCTATCATTGAATAGATATCTAGCCTTAACCCAGCTTCAAAGATCCATGACATCAACGATGTTCTACCCACCACCTCAGGTGAAAATATCACTAAGTTCATAAAATTAGCTACATACTCCGTCACCGACATAAGATCTTTCTTCAAACTGAAGAAATCAGTCGTACGCTGAATGCTGATCGTATGTGGGAAGAATTTTTTATTAAAAAATTATTCAAATCCATCCCACATCATACCCTGGTTCATTCCAGCTTGAACTACCAACTCCCACCACTGTAGGGAAATATCTTCCATCATATATGGAGACAACATCACATTCAACTCTCCAAGTGTTCCATTGAACTCAAAGATCATTTTCATTCTATTCAACTATGCCTCTCCCCTTTCTGGCTCTGAATCACCCCTGAAGATGGGTGGATTATTCTTTTCAAACCGAACCGCATGATCCACATGACTTTGTTTATCCATTTTGTTTCCACTTTCCATAGCTTGGAAAGCTTGCACTATACTCTTCACTAACTGCTGGTCCACCTGAGGCTCATGTTCAACCATGTTCTAATCCGCCACATCTGGATGGTCTCTATGATGCCTACCTAGTTCCATTTCTATAAAATTAAAACAAAATACCATGAGTCTCACTTTCGTAGACATCACAAAATCCCATTTCAAATCACATTACCCAATACTATCACAACGAGGCTTTTGACCTTTCCACATATTCCACGTTTCACCATTTTGAAAACCAAACCATTTTCAAAATACCAAATTTATTCACATTTCAATTTCACACATTTGCAAAACCATTTCTCAATTCAGCCCATGAATCCTTATTCCCAATGAAATATGCATCCTAGTGGAAAGTAATTTCTACCATGCATTCCATGTTAATCTCATTGGATACACCCATGACAATGAGATATCCAATTCCTATAAGTGTCTCCAAAACACTTATCTACCCAACTCCCTCGTAACTTGAAGTTCAGCATAAGAGGGTTAGATACGTACTTTTATGCTATACATTCCATGTTCCAATATTCCTATTCCTTACTACCATCTAGACTCTAGGAATATACAACAATAAATGTCAACATCAAAACCAATGATCAAAACCAATGATCGAACAACTGCTCTCACATGAAAGATAAGGACCGAACTAACTAATACCAGTTGTAACACCCCACCACTCCCTCATTGGCTTGAGGAGGTGGTGATGGTTACATGGCCTTAAGAAACATTTCCAAGGTTCCAAAGGCTAGAAATTAATGCTGAGGGCTTCAAGGACAAATTGGGGAACTATTTTCCATGAAGACAAAACCAACCAAACCATCCACTATCAATCACTATATGATGCATGTCAACCAAAACAACCAAGCATGAATTCCCAAAGCACAACCAAGTTGTTCCACAATACAACCAAAAACCAATACAACCAATACCATATCAGAGTAATTTGTGGTAGAATCAATAAAAGACCCCAAATAAGACAAGGCACACTCCATGGCTCCACACCAAGCTCCATGCTCCATGCTCCACCCAGACATCACAATGCACCACTAAAGGAGGGTGATGCCTTAACTTTTCCCATGTCACGATACACAACATCTGCAATGAAACCAACGTTCCATAGAAGGGGGTGAGTACAACTACTCAGTATAATTTTCCCAAATTACTTCCCTACACACGCCACTGGGATACAACTATTAGCACATTAATATAAAATAGTTTATATAAATTATTCACAAGTACAAACAATTATATAAGCCAAAAATGCCCTTACCAAGCCATCATGAACAAACCAAGAAACCAAGGGAAATCCAAACAAACATGCCAAAAGTCATTTCATCATTCACACACTAGCACAATAATTTCCAACTTGCAAAGAAATGCACAAAAAACAACCGAAACAACCAAATGGTGGAGCGTCTGTCCAACCCGTTCACCCATTCAAACCAAGTGGTACTTCCCGACCACAAAAAAAGTGGAGCTTCCGTCAAACCCATTCAGCCATTCAAAACTTGTGGCTCTTCCAGTCCACTTTTCCTTAGATGGTGGCCCTTCCATCCACTATCCATCCGATTTATATAGTGATATATCTCCCCACTTCTACACAACATTCCAATCATGCCATAACCAAGCATATAACCCACCAGGTCACAAAAATAATGCAATCAACCAATTCTGTTGCATATCAATCCACTTCATTGAATCACCGATTTATTAAAAACAATTTTCCATCCCAAAAAACATTTCAATAAAAAAACCTCTTTATTGGAAACCATTTCCATCAATAATTTTCACAAACTAACCATATCATCTCATTTAAAATCTCCATTTTATAATCCACAACAATAGAATTTCACCATAAACCCCCCCTTTCCCCAAAAATCCCCCAAAACATCCCCCAGGGGATATCCAATCAATTTAACAAATCAAACCACAATTAATTCAAAGCACAAAAAATTAATTGTAACCAAAACCATTAACTCAAATCATGAAGAGTCGACAGAGAAACCACCTACCTTTAGGGTTCCGACGAACTCAACCCACAAGCAACCGAACCTCAAATTCGGCGAACGCACCCCTGAAACCTATCTATATCTCCTTCTATAACATTCGAAATCCTTAAAATTAACATCCAAGGAAACCACAACCCTAGATCTACACACAACAGGTGTTTATCTTGAAAATCGGGAGAGATGGAGATGTAGATCTAGATGAAAAGACAAGGAACCCACGAGGAGAGACTTACCATGAAGAAACCACCTTAAATACTCCAAGAAACCTCTTCAAAACACTTCCAAAAAGAGTGAGAGAGAACCCTAAACCCCTGATAACCATAAATCCTATGTGAGGCTCAAGTGGGAGAGAATTTGGAGAGAGAAGAGGCAACCCCGTGTAAACTAGGGTTTTAAAACCCTATTTTTAAGTGGATGCACGGTTAGTCAGCACGGTTTGGAAAACCCTGCCCATGCTACTGCCTTGAGAGAAAAGGACTGCACGGTTTCCTCGCACGGTTTGGAAAACTGTACGCAGGCCGTGTGAAGCCTAATACCTCCGCCTACATGGTTTCATGGAGAACCCGCACGGTTTCCACTAAACATGCTCAAAACATGCACCCATAGAAAAGCCTCCAAACTCATCCAAAACCATTTCAAACTCTCCCAACTTCTTCCCAAATCATCCCATGCACTTTGAACACATAAAAATGCATAACCAAAGGCTACATACCTCAAACCGGGTGTACTACAGTCTATTATGAGGGGATATTTCTTACTCGATTGATAATTCTAGATCCTATTCCAGATAAATGACCATCAGTATATTTTTATCCTCATTTACAGAGCTATGTTTATTTCATTCCTATATATATATTTTATCCTTTTCAATGTTTATTAATTATGGAAATAATTTTATGATTATTATTTTTTATATGATGATTTTTTTCATTTATATGTTATTCAGGCTTGTGTGTTTCTAAAAAAATATTTTTTCCGAGCCAAGGAGTCATGGGAATTGGTTCCCATTGTCTTCCATCACCAGATGTTCGACCACATGATTTTTCATTATTAAATAATATATACATGAAAAATATAACTGTTAACATACTTTTTTTAATTACATGACATAATTTATTTTCTAGAATTCTTTATAGACCTAGAGTCCCTATCCATGATGCATGAGATATTTGTATACATGAGTGATTTTTTCTGTTCCTATACAACCTCATAAATAAATCTATAAATGAAGAATGTGTTACTAATTTTTCTAGTCTTGTGCCTCCCAAAGACCCCACTATATCTCAACGTAGTCATGATATAGATTTTTCTCATTCTAGATATATGATACTTTTAATATAGGCCATCATTTGGATATGAGATCAGGGGGAGGAAAGAGGCCTCACATATGGTGGAAAATCATACTATGGGATACATTGACAATATATGATAATTGATATTATCTGTTAATGTTTATCAAATTTAATAATGTATTTTTCGTTATATTATACAAGATTATAATGAACCATTTATTAAAAAGTTTCAATTGTATAAGAAGATGTATACTAATCCCCATACTATAGAAGTTGTAGAAGAACGACAAGGCCATATTGTGGTTAGTAATTTTTTTTATAAATTTCATAGATATTAATTTAATTATTTTCTAAAAAAATTAACTATATTTCATAGAAACATATGAGGTTGTGACATCTCATTCATTGGTGATTCATGGAAATAGTTCACAACCTGTCACGGGTGATTCCGTTTTTAATGAGGCTCCAAGATTATGTGACTTTGTAGGGTGTCAATAATAGTCAGGTGATTGGTATTTGTTCTCAATTGACACCTATGGGTGATTATAGTTCTTCTATGTTGGAAAAAGTGAGAGTAAAGGGAGACATGGTAAAGATAACTTCAATACAATAATACAAGAGATAATTATGATGAGAGGATGAGAGCTCATGATGAGGTGATACTGCATATACAGAAAGAGAGGGGGCGTGTTTCTTGACCAGCAGTGTTTAAGAGATGATTTGATATTGGATTATATGTGGTGAATAGAACATGGCATCCGAATGGTGTTCCCCATAGTTTTTTGAGTTACCATCCCCTCTGGTCCTTCGAGTGATCCTCCTCTACCTTAAAACAACTGACTATTTTTGATGTTTTATGACTATATTCTTATTTTTAGGAGAAGCATATCTTGTTTGAAATGATATATTAGTTTTATGTTTATTTTATTTTTATAACTATTTTAAACTATATGTAAATATTTTAATGGGTTTTAAATATTTTTAAATATATTAATTAACATTTAATTTGTTAATTTTTTTAAATTTATTAAAAATTATTTTAATTATATTAAATATATTTATATTTTAATTTATTTACAATTTTATTAATATTTAAATTATTTTTAACTATATAATTTGATAAAGAAAAATTAAATAATTTTCATTAAATTGAAATATATAAATTTATTTTCAATTTTAATTTATTTATTAGAGAATACTATTATTTCAGACAGATGGAAACTATAGCGCAAATAATTAATTTTGAAAGACACTCAAAATAGTTTATTTAAAAATATTATGACTCTAATTTGTGATGGATAGTCCCTCAATCTAAATAATTACATTTTGAGATGGTCCGTCACAAAAAAACTACAATTACTATGCCTTTTTTGGTACATAGTATTGGAAATAGACTCCAGTCGCAAATGATTTTTTTTTGCGATGAGCATCCTTCATGAATCCTCCATCACGAACAAGAAAAAATATAGTAGTGTTTTCATCGCATATGCGAGTTTAATTTAAAATTAATTTTTCCTTTCTATGAATGAAATTTAAAAAAGATTCAAATATTGAATCAAAATAATTAATATTATGTAGTATTTTCAACATATTTTTGTTTAAAATTATTTATAGAAACAATAATAATTAATTACCTATGTTAATGTTAATACATGTTTTCTTGATGTTAAAAAAACATAAAGTGTAAAATGACGTAATGACATGCTCAAATAACACTTTATAGCCATAGTTTGATCTTATATAATCTATGGTTCCAATATATTCTATTTTGGATCCATGTATCAGATGGAAAAAATATGTACACTTTTTTTTCAAATAAAAAAAGTGTATCATCATTATCATTTTTAAAAGGGAACCACCTCTCCTATCTTATTCATCATTATAAAACCTATTAGTTTTTCAAATACATACCCAAATACATTCATTACATTTCTTCTAACATCATCTAAGCCTTTTTATCAATAATCCATGTTAAAAGTAATTCAATTTAATTCAAACATCGTTACTTGATGGTGGGGTATCATTCTCAATCGAATGTGTTTATTTTATTTCTTCTTACACCTCCATTAAATATAAATTAATTATTTTAAAATAAAAAATGTTTTCTCCCACTGACTAATATGTTAATAATTATGTGTAAAAATATATATTCACATTATATTCTATCAAATTGGAAATGAAATTGGTGATTGTGTCTATGGCGGACTACCTCCTGGAAAACCGAGGAATTATTTTTCCATGATCGCATATTGATGATGGATATAATGTTGGTTTTAACATATTTATATGATATTTATGAGATAAATAAATATATTTATATAAAATTTCTCATATACATTATTATATTCCATTATAAAGGATTATAATATGATCCTGTATGTGTATATTAGATTACCAACTTCCAAGGCGATGCAATTCGTTTTCAGAAATACTTTTCATGGATGGCAGTAATTAAAAAAATAATGAAAATATTTTAAATATAGAAATTTTAATAATTATATCCTTCTATTTGTATTTAATGAAAATAAATCTTTTATTCTATTTTTCGTATATTTATATACTAAATACCAAAAATATTTATTCTATGTAAAAAATAATTTTATTATTTATTTTGATTGAAATCCATTTTTTATATACATTTTTTCTAAAAATGTGATAAATTATTTCTTCTATTATTCTATTACTGTTTGAAAATATTTATACGCATTCATGACTTTTCAAAAAATATTTTAACTGATATCATCTTGACCATCTTCTAATTTGGTTTTTTATTGGAAATACTAAGTGAGTATTTGTTTTATCTTATATTTCATCAACTAAACAATCAACCATAATGAAAAATAAAATATTTGAATCTCCCATAATAATTTTCCATGATTATTATCAAATAAAATATTTTACATTATATTTGATAAATTTTACGATTTTAATTTAGTTTTTTAGAATGAAAATTATATTATACACAAGATTTATAATGATGTTTAATGGAATTTATATTCATCATATGAAGAATCATTGGGGTGTCTTATGTTTTACTGGGGATATGATCTAATTGTACCATTATTATTATTTCCATGAATAGTTTTTATTTATCATTATGATGAAAACATCCTTAGGAAAACTATTACATTGATAAGGATTATGATAGGTTGAATTAACACAACTTTTGAGGACCCTTTTATTTTCCTCAGATTATGCAATGAAGCAAAATATTATGAAACACATTTCCTTTTTTATAGGTTATGATGTGATGAACGATTTATGATCATATAGAAAGAATATATTGATTTATTGATGAGTGCTTTAACACCATGGAATTTTACAATAGGAACATCATGTTCAATATAATATAAGACACAAATGACCAAAAATAGAATAAAAGATAACACATGAGAATTTGGGATAATAGTTTTTAAATAAATCCAATATTTATTATAGATTTTTATTAATGAAACCTCGGGTTTAAAAAAAATATGAACCTATTAAAATATTCTAAAAAAACATAACCACTATATCTTAGTTATTATGTTGGATATTATGAATACGAATTACAAAATTATGGATAATATATGATTCAAACGTTTATTAATTATGTTAAGTGTATATTTGTTTTACTATAAATAAAATAGAAACGATTTTGAATGGATTTTTTTTTGAAAACATAGTATTTTTTTAAAAAATAAATTTTTTTGTTGTGTATGGCATAAATTATTTATAATTAATCTTTATCATTTTTCAAAAATTTTATTGACAATTTAAACATTTTTTTTGAAATCTACATTTTAAAATTTATTTTGAAATATATTTTTAAATTTTCAGAAAGGATAAAATTCTTAGTGTATGGGAAGAATAATGGGTAATATTAAGAATTTTCATTAAATTTAAATCCATAGAAACATAGAAATTATTTTAACGTGGTTTTCAAAGTAAAATTAGATAAAATATATATATAATCATCTAATTCGGGTCAGTAGAATTAATCTCATATTGAAATTTGATATAAATATTATGTGATCTTTTGATCATTATCTCTTAGGGAAACCACTTTCTAATCATGTTTTTGGGATTATTTTTATATTATAATTTTCACATCCATGAAGGGATGTTAAAAAATTTATTCCATATATTTTAATTTCAATTTTCTTATTTTTTCATATTTTTGTTCCTAATTTATATGTGTGCCATCCCCTTACAAGGAAAAGGTCGCTCACTCCCCCAATTTCTTCATACCCATCAAGCCCATTTTATAATGACCTAGTTATATCAAACATGGTTATAATATATTTTTAGATCAATATTCAATTAATTTCATAATAATACTCATGAGGACCTTAATATTTTTGTTTCTTTTGAGAGTAGGTACACAATATTCTTTTAGGGGAGTGATATTCAACATCTCCAAAAATTATGTTCTCACATAATAATCCACATATACATACACTATATAGGAATTTATTCATAACCTGTTTATGAAACATAAGAGATGGTGAGTTCAAATGATTAACAGTGTTAAACATCAGAAATATATATCTAATATCATATAAATTAAAAGGATATGTAGGAGGTGGTTTGATAATTATCATAACATATGATGTTCATAGAAAACTTTTTATGCATTATAAACATGATACATGGAATACACAATTATAATTTTATAAAACAAGGGCCAAAATAGTGACAAATCATCCCAAATAAATCATGAATCATAAACCGCTGATAATAAATTGAGGAAAGATTATATATATAAATATCCATTTCATTTTAGATATTAACTATCAATATGATCATTATAGTGAATGATGATTCATCACTAATTTCCTATTTCGGATCCGGATACACATATTTCATATTGTGGATCAGGACACACCTATTTTTCCATGGTGGAAAAATATCATAGTTGATTCCCATTATTATAATTTGAGATATAATTATTTACCCAATGTATTTATGGGGGATATATATCTAACTCATCACATAATGAAAATAATTTATATTTATGCAACAATATCATAAAACATTAATCTTATCATAACCAATGAAATTAAATATGTTTCATTATCATTTTATCATATCATAACCTATGGAAAATGGACAAGTTTCATAAAAATTTAATCATTTCATTATATCATAACACATTGAAAAAAGATCTAGGTATGATAATTATTTTATCATGGTTTATTTTGTGGTAGAAAAATATATTTAATAAATAGATTTATGTCTTATGTATAAACCATTCAGAGAAAGAATATGAATGGTGTTCATATTTATATTCCATGGAAATCATAATTTACACCAAAATTTAATAAAATATATAGAGAATTATTTTTAATAATTAAATGGATTTTTTCTGGAGTGAAATAAATATTCATTGAAAGACAATTTTATAAACTAAAACAATTTTTAGAAATCCTTTTCATTGAAAAAATAACCATAAAAACTAACAAAGTAATATTTTAAAATAATTTAAAACATCTCTTAATGAAATTATAAATTCCACCTTGAAAATAACATTTTAAAAAAGATGATATATTTAAAATAATTTTATATTAAAATTAATCTAAAATAAAATAATGGAAGAATCATAGATAATAACGTCCATGACAACGAGAAGATATTTCTATGTCATACATGTTACTGAAAAATTTCATTTCACATGATTAGAAAATGAAAAATTAGTTTTTTTCAATTACATTAATATTCATTTCAATTCTTTCTAAATACAAAAAAGGGTTAAAATTTTATTTTAAATTTTTTAAATAATAGTAATAAAATTTAAATCATCTTTATAAAAATATGTTTTAAAAGAAAACAGATTTCTTATAAAATTCATAATATATGTCATATTATTTAAAAACATATTTTAAATATATATTTTAAAAAAATAGAAGAAAATTGTTAATGATTCATTAAAATATAATGAGTTAAATGAGTGGAAAATAATTCAATATTGAGAGTTGGATCAAAATATTTTATCAGTAGAATCATAATTGTAAACAATCATGATAAAAATGTGACTGAAAAATATATGATTACTACTATAGTAACATTGAATCACAATCCACATGAAGGGATAACATAAAATAATACATAAAACCTAATAAAGATAATAAATTCATTATATTACATGTCAAAGTGTCTTTATATACACCTAGTCACATAATATAGGTGCATAACGTAATGTACGTCTCATTGAAGGAAAGATGTGACAAAAATGCCTTATGCCATAAGTAATATTTTCAATTGTAATCCCCATTTAACATTAAAATTAAATGAAACAATAAATGTCCATACATTTTTTTTATTTCTTATATAACTTTACAATGGTGTATTATATAAACCACAAAAAATAAATTAACATTGGACTTTCTTATGTAACTCAGAAATAAAACCAAGACTACAAATCCATTACCTTATGTTTTGAATTTCTACATACATACTCATAACTCTTATATTACATATATCACTTTAATATATATCTATCATAAAACCATATATATATATATCATATCATATTTTAATTTCTAAGGAACTTTAATTTCCCGTTTAATAAGAATTCAATGGTTAAATTATGTTTTGAGTAATAAGCGCCTTCTCATATATGATTTCAATGATTATTTATAGTCATCCTACAATGATCATGATTTTATCATCTCAATTATATTAACCATGAAATAAATATATTTTATATTCATTATATATTTATTTTTAGTAATCTGTAATTTTTATTTATGGGAATGAAATACACCATTCATGGAGATGAAATGTCATATGTATGCATAAATGTAGTTTCAATTTTCGGGGAGAATTGAATTAATTAATGAAATATTTTATATTACCATTAAAAATAATTTTAATGAAATATATATGTCATATTTTCATTTATCCCATCATTATTAACCTCCATATAAGGTATAATGGCCCGGATCCATGTATTTTGACCCTTTGTGAGTTTCTGTAGCTAGTAGTGCTTGGGCGAGGCTTATAGTGAGTCTTGATGGGTTCAGATGTTGAAAGCTATAAGAAGGGAGAATAAATAGTATTTACATATTTTATGTGGTTTATTCTATATTCATTTCTAGTTTAAATATGCTTTACGGGGTTTTTGAAAACTTGTATTTATTCAGTGTTAAATAGTTAGAGGAAACACATTTGTTGGAGATATCTGAAACCCCACATTTACATGTCTAGTATTTTCCCAGTGTATTTTCACTTTAAATAAAGTAGTGGAATTATTTTTCATTAAAACTTATATTTTCTCCAATTTTAGGTGATCAAGAATTCCTCCATTAATTTTTTTTCCAATTTTTTAGGATCATTCCTTGGATTTCTATATGCCATCTGTAGTTGTCCGAGTTGTTCCAAGGTTCATTAATTCCTTGTTTTCATGAGGTTTACCCTAAATTGGTCTCTTTACCCCATATTAATTCATTTTTTGTGATGGAAGATCATCTCCCATGATTATAATAGTATTTTATTGTTATTTGTTCATTCTTTAGTTTTGTGTATCCCAGAGAGGGATGTAGGGCTTGTGGGAGACGTGATAACAGATCCATAACATGGGTCTATTCTAATGTGATAAATAATATCATCTTTAAGGTATTTTATTGGTTTTTTCTCATTTATTTATATGTAATCATAAATTTATCATTCTTTTGAAAAATGGATGGATATTGAATTAACATAACGGTATTTAACTAGATTATTTAAATTTGTGGAGATTATCAATGGGAAATATTATAAAATTGCACAATGATAGAAGTTTCCTCATGATATTCTATATATTCTTATATCTGTGTGATTAATTTTTATAATTTTAATATTTTTTTAGTTTTAAATTGAAATTGATAAATATTTCGACGACCGAATTTATTGATAAATAGTTGTATTAATAAATTGAAGAATATTCTTGTATGAAAAATTTTGGTTGATGTAATTTGATGATGATGAAATTGACCCAATGTGCATGTTTAATTAATTTTTATCTGCAGTGTGATTAAAGGAATTGATAGAAAATGTGAATATTTTTTATTAGTTTTAATGTCACTAATTTAAAAATAATGCATCATGAGAATGGTTAGATGATTGAATATATTTTTATATTAATCGTTTAATTAATTTAGTAGGATGTTATAGCTTGATCTCTTAGCTTTCCCATTGTTGGAAACTATGAGTAATTAATTAGTTAATTATATATTTAATAAGAACTAGTTTATAGATGATGAAATTTCTTAGCTCTAGATTTTCCCATATAACTTAAAAGTCTATGGTCCTAAGTTATGGATTCTTGAGAGTTTATTAATGTGTAAAGGTTGGATACCTTGTTTAGCGGCTATTTTTCCCTGTGGGATGTGCTTTTTTATACTACTTCTATGAAAATATTATCCAGTTGGGATATTTTCTGTGAGATTTTATATGGTGTGGGGAGGCTCGAATCTTATATGAGCATGGTGTGGATGAGAATGGGATAGCTAATGTAATATGGGGCGATTAGGCTTGGATAAGGCAATATCTTTTGATTCCTATGACGAAGATATGCATATGTATATACATGTGGGTGTTGGATATGGAAATAGAAAAAAAGAAACCTATTAAATATTAGATTACACATTTATGTGATGATGGAGTTGGGATGATATCTTGTTAAATTTTTAATAGATTATTGATATGGTTCTTGTTTTGTATAAAATCCATTTCACAATACATGATGTAGTTGGATGATCATTTTCATGTTTCATCTTGGTGGTAGATTATGATTACTTTTTTAGTGTACCTTATTCTTCAATTATTATAATAATGAATAAATAACTTTTAACTCATGGAACTGCTGTTGATGTAATTCAATTTCTAGAAATACGTTAATCATTATTAAATATGGACTTGGTTAGAATTTTTTCTGGATGGTATAAATTTAATCTAATGGTTAATGTTAGGTAATTTAATGTAATGCAATGTAATGTGGAATAGTTTTAATGGGTAATTAGTGTCTAAACAAACATATTAAGGAAGTGACTTGATTAAAATAAAATAATTAATTAATGTATCAGATTGAAATATTGATGTATTATAAGAAATCAAGTCTTATTCGTAAAATTTAGCATTCAGAGAGATGTAATATGTAGTTGTGTCTTATACTATGTTTTACTCATAGATTGGTTATAAGATATATCATATCATGTATATTTTTTGATTTCATATGATACCCACCCATGTCAGCAATGGATATTGATAACTACTGAACTCTATGAAGGTGTTTTCCCCAATGTTCTATTGGGAGGATAGATGGAAGACTACACCCATATCCCCACTCTATTTTCATGGAAGTTACATGTGTTGGTATACACAATTTTTTTCCCCATATATGTGTGTGGAAAGATACAATTGATTTTGGTTATTCTATATAAATTTATTATTAGATGTTGTTTCTGTTGTTTTATTATAGGTGTGATGTATATATGTTGTGATGAATAGAGGTACTTACTCAGTGTGTGGGTGTAATAGGTTGAGGTACAATATATGATGTATGATATGTTTCATACCAGATATTTTGTATCCTTGATACTACATGGTCACTATATATATACAAGAAATTTGATATGGGATGAGGTGATAAATGAGGTTAATGTTGTGACACCTTTACAAGGTGTCTTCATGATTAGAAATTTTGTAGAGTGGTGGCTTTAGAAAATAAATGATAGCGTTGAGTAGCAAAGTAGTAGAAAATAATGTTTGGGGTTCTCTTGATGTTGCATTATTATAGTATATTCTCTCTTTTATGTGATAATTTGTAAGATTTAGCCATGAGTATGATGAGAATATCATATACAAGTTGAGGTGATGAGTTAGCTTCACTGTTGTTCACTTGGAATTAGCATCATTTCATTATATGTTTCATGAGATGATGTAAAGAGAATATTATTGAGTATACCAATATTCTCATGTAATGTATTTATAATTTATCTTCATGTCATACGGAGAAGGTTGGATAACAACACATATATTACTAGATCATGGTTTTTTTAGAGCTATTTAGGCTTCATGGAAGGTGCCATTTTTATATTTTATATATTTGTAGATTCCCTTTTTGTTATTTTTTACTGTATTAAACTTCTTGTTTTCAGTTGGTGATTAATTATATATATGTATTAGATGTTTTTTGTTAATATTACTTATCTATATCTTCTGCATGTTTATCAAAAATGGTAATGTCCCTCGTATTAATGTATATTATAGCCTCAGTTCTTGTCACCAATCTAGGGACTACAACATGTGGGACTCAAGATGTTACCATTGAATTCCCCTCATCATAGTATGTTAGTGGGGAGGGGGTCATGTTAGAGTGGTAGTATTGGTCAGAGTTGATGGGTATGAGGAAGTATGTAGTTATGCACCAGTGAGGTTATATGGGTTTGTATAAAGATGTATCACATAAAATTAGTAAGTGAGATAAAGGTTGGAAACTGGTATATGAACTAATATTTAGGGGACCATGTCCTATGATTCACCGAGCATTATTTTTACTAACCCTATAAATTAGGTGATATTGGTTGTCAAGTAGAACCTAGTAAAGGATCATACATCATTCTTCATTGAAACTATGTTTTAAATTGGTAGACCCTTAGGAACTGTTAAAATCATAAACATATAAGAATGTAATTAGTTAATTAAGGCTAATTATTGCATATTCATGGTTTATGAGTTCTAATATTTTTTCACTTTGCTGGTATGGGATTGAATCAGCATCCATGTCATGTTATTTCGAGAGATATTTAGCAAGATGTGCTAATAGATCACCACACAATAAAGATTGATGATGAGGAAACATATATGAGGAGACATCAATAGTTTCATTTCTTATGACTGTATTAGTTTGATGGGTCCTTATATTATTTAATCATGGGTGACTGGTTGAAGGTTTTTAAAATGGATTTTAATTTGATGTGTGCTCGGAAGGATAACTAGGTTTATTTGGAGGTGACAATTATGTGCAGATGATTGATACGATCGTTGTTCTTATTCCTTGGGAATACTACCAAGTAAGCATCCTAATGAGATAATAACTAAGACCATTTTTGAATATATTTTCTTTCTTCTATCTCAAATACATCCAATTGACAAGAGTTCTTACCCTTCATAAGTGGAGATCTATTCTGAGACAGTTTTGGATCCTTTTTGGGACCCTTCTGTGATATTCTTAAGACTTTTTTCTAGAAGGGGGTTAGAGAGAGGAATTTTGAGAAGTAATTGTATGTAGATGTCCATTTCTAGGTCTCCCCATTCATGATGAAGATGTACCTCAAGGTGATTGTTCAAGTATTTTTCATTTAGAGGATACTCGCCAAAATTGGTTTATCAATAGAGGTGAGTCTTCAAGACTCCCCTTGAAAATATGTTCTGGTGTTGGGTTCTTAGTTTTATAGACAAAAGAGTTTCTTAATATTGGGTTATGTTCTAACCAACATCATCTAATTTCAATATAGAAGTGTCTCTCTAACCTATACCAAGGGATCATAATCTTTTTTTATTGTGGAGGATTTGTTTATTAATGGAGACAATACTAGAACTTTTATATAGTTCAATGTGTTCATAATATTCCATATTAGGTTTCTAGGATAAGTCTGTTTAAATTGAGGAAGCAGTGGTCAGGTGTTCTAGTCTCGGATCAGCATAGAGTAGATAGGGCTAGTATTGTATAGCCTCAAGATTCTTGTCTTCCTTATAGATCATATCACAAAAATGGAGTTCATAAACAATAGAATCAATAGGTCAATAGAGTAAGATTGTGATTATCTTATTACATTTATGTTTCTTATGCTGGGTGAGCTAGACATTTTTCTAGGACCGTTTTCTTATTTTTCTACTTGATATTATGCCTTTTTTTGTTTCAAGAGAGTCATACACCTTTATATCACCTTCTCATGTCCATGCTTTCAGGATTGAGGTTGGGAGGCATCCAGTTCCCCAATCATTTACTATTATAGTTGGAGATAGAGTTGATTTTTATGATGTATTTTGATAATGTTTGATAGTTATGGTGTATAATATCTCTTCAGGACATTTCCTTTGATTAAGGATATAGATAAATAAAATAGTTCATGACCTATATTGGTTATATTTAATGAATAATATCATGGATTTATTTAGGAAAAAGTTTTTTTATAACATTCATAGAGAGTTAGTTGTTTTTATATTTGAGAGATACTATAATATGGCAAGTTACATGTTTTTTCTTTATCATCATCGATGGACAGGATGATGATAATTTCATATTGGGTTTATTGGTCATTATATTCCACGATTATGATTGAGCTCGTCGATTACTTTACATATGATTTGTTAGTGTGACATCCTAAAAGGGTGTTCTGGTATGGGATTGATCTATAGACAATAGTGTCTCGTATATCGATTTCTATATAAAAGATGAATCCTTTTGAGTTGAGAGAATTGCATGTATATATCAATTATATATTTCATTATGGTTTTTTTTTCTAATTGTTCCACCTTATGGAGAAACAATGTTTATATTTAACAAGGAGGAAATCATTTTCTTGGTTCGTCTCAGTTATAGTCACTTGAGAAAAGTAAAATTAAAAACCCACAATAAAATTCCTTAGATTGATTATTTATTTGAGCAGTTGAAGGGATAATGTTGGTAATAGAATATCAAGCTATGATTAGGATATCCTAAGATTAGGTTGATGCATTAAGACTTTAGAATACTTCATCAAATCCTTATCACGATAATTACAATATCATTTTTACATTGTTCAATGCAATTAATGATACAGGTATGTTCATGGTTTTGACGAATGTTGTATTTATATCATTATTTAATATATTCTTAGTTGTTTTTTTCAATTAAACCCCTGTTTATTTGACAACTAATAAAGAGTATATAGATAATTTTTGTTCCTTTTTAGGTGTTCTCTATTGTCAGAATCTATTCGGGATATTATTGAAGTGTAAATTTGGTGGTGGTTAAGTCTATTTCTTTAGAAATGATATGTCTCGGTAGGGAGTAATTAGGGATACATCATGGATAGTCATGGTTGTGTCATCAGAATTCCCCAATACAATGGAATAGGTTGTGAGTATGGTTCATATTTCATTCTATTACTAGTGGTTTAGAGATGATTTTATTAAGGTTGTGACTCCCATGAATGCCTTGACTCAGAAAAATCCAGAATTCTTAGGGACCTTCTAGTGTTAAGAAGCTTTTGAGGGCATATAAATGATGTTATTTAGTGCTCTAGTCCATTGTTTTCCAAAATAATTTGTTTATTTTGAGGTTTTCTATAAAGATTCATGTCTTAGATTAACCTATATTTTGTTTTTTTGTAGAGATCAGGTTTTTACATATGTGTAACGGTAGTTGGATCCCCTTGAAAACAATTATTCCACCCATAAATATGAGTTGGTAATAGTAGTAATTTTATTTTATTTTTGGTCACATTACCTCATCGATGAGAGTTTTTTAGTTTTCACTAACTATGAAAACCTAATGTATGTCCTCTCTCATCATGATGTGAACTTTCATCTGTGACAGTGTATTGAATTCTTATATGTTTATGACATTGATAATTCATATATTCTAGGTAAGGTATATTTTATCGGTGGTTCTATGAGAAAAATGTCATTTAGTGATGTCATTCTTGAATCTGGGTATTCTTGAAGAGTGTGGAAGAAATATTAGAGATTCTTATTGATATGGGAGTGGTTTAAAGAAGAAGTTATATTTTTTTTGCGGATATGACAATTTTTTTTGGCTCCACAGATAATGGAGTCCCATTTATGGGTTTATGATGTGGAGATTTGAGGAGACCAAGAAGTGTTTGGTGAAACCGCTCATGGTTTTTTGAGTATAGACATCATTTAGGTAATGCATTAAAGATGTATCTTCATTCGTTTGGGGATGTTTGATATAGTTCTTTAGGATATTCATAGTTAACAATTACCAAAAAATCACAATGTGACAAAGGTGTACCAAGCATTGATTTGTCAATTTTTATGTCCTAGGTTAAAGCATGTAGTTTTGGAATTTGTTTCATGATGATTTTTCTAACCGAATTGAAGTTTGAGATTTATTTTTTAATGGTTATCTATCAATTTTAGATGTTCCCCTACTAAAGTGGGGTGACATATCAATGGAATTAGTTACCAGTTTTTTATCATAATGAAGAAGGATATGATTCCATATGGGTAATAGTGGATCATTGGAAGACATATTCCAATAATACAATGATTATGGAGGAAGAAACTATAGAGTTTTTTAGTGGTTATTTTAGGGGGAGGTGGAGTGACTCCAAAGAGTAATAAATACAATCATCTTTGATCGGTACCCTCATTTTACCCTTGGGTGTGAAGATGTATCCAATATTTTTTGGTTCTATGTTATTTGATTCAACTTCTTTCCATCCGTAGATTTATTTTTAGATGGATAGGACCATCTAGACTTTTGAATATATATTTCATTATAGTGTCTTATTTTTTGGAGGTTTATATATGAGGCAGGTTTTCTCGATAGAGTTTTCCTAAAATAATAGTTTCCACTCCACCATTGGTATAGAACTGTTTTTTGGATTTTTATGGCCAGCCTTGCTTTTCTCAGTTGTGCATGACTTGGATCAAGGAGGATACAATTCACATGTTGAAATTGATATAGAATATGATAGATATGGTTTAGTAAATTCATTATAGAATGAAGGAATTACAATATGTTTAGATATAATATATTGATCATTTGGAGGAAACCTATGGAGTTTGAAATTGGTGATGAAGTGTTCCAGAAGGTGAATCATCATATTAGAAAATAATGGGTTTGATGATGGATTAGGCATTATCTATGGTTTTTCGGGCATCTTGAGTAGCGGAATGATGTTTTTTATAGAATATTATATATAAATTTTCCCTCAAACGATAAGAATACATTATGTTATTTAATATCCACTACTCTATCGATAATTTTCGATTGACTAGTATGTCATCTATTATGGCGAGATCGATATTGGTGATGTTGCATCAATTGAGGATAGAAATGTGGAGATTCATTAACTCCAAGGTAAGGTTATTCATGGGTGTTAAATTCCATTGTTTCGTGACTTGTGGCCGCATATTGGAGTGTTGGAATGTAATTGGGAAGGTGATTCATAGAGGGGACCTCAATACCATGACTTGTTTGTTGTTTATATCTTCTCTTATAATGTTGTTCCCTTGTTTATGTTGGCCTTTATATTTATGAGATAGTTTTCATATAATGATTTTTATGAATTTTATCTCATATGACCGGTATATCACATGTGTTAGTGTTCTTGTACATGGTTGTTAAAAGTTTTTAGTTTTAAACATGTTATTCTGAATATGTGGTTGAGCTCTTCAGGTGGTGAGAATGTTAAGAGGTATCTCTTGGGGTTTCAATTTTGAAACCCCTTTATTTTTCATCCTGGGTTTGGTTTCATATTATTTTGGATGGGAATTCTTTATTGGTATCTAATGTATGGGCCTGAATACATTTAGTCTAAACCATTGTTATTTTTCAAACCTAGTGGTGCTAATTGGAGGCTTGGAGTGAGAGTGAGGGGTTCGACTGCTAAAAGTATAAAGCATAGAGAATAGGATGTATTTAAGTGATTTATGTCATGTATTCCAAGTTCACATCTTGTTATTGATTTTTAATGTAATTATAATGAACTTTCTTTATTTTTGGTTACCTTTTTGTAGGTGATGTGTTTTTTAGTGGGATATAAACCCAACATTTACATGACATGTATGGGTTACACACTGCATAAATTCCTAGTGTAGAAGATATTTAAATACAGAAGCAACATAGGGTTACATAAAAACATATTGTTGAGTCAATAAGGATTCCTTATGACTTTTCCATTCCTCTAGGTTTTTAAAATCACAAACACATTATCTTAAAGAAAATTATATTTTATCTAAGGATTATTTTCATAAGGAAAATTTCCCTTCTCTAATGAAATTTTTATCCATAAATATGTTTTCATAGTTCATTTTATTGTATCTATAAATCTAACTCATTTTAATCCTAAGTATATAAATAGGTTTCACATCTAAAACCTTGGAATACTATAAATACTTCGTTATAGTGAATTTTATTCAGGATTTGAATTATCAGAAATTCAGACTCCGAATTTTTTGAAATTCCAACAGTAAATTTTTTGATATTCAGACACAGAATTCTCTAGAATTTAGACTACAAATTCTTTGAAATTCGGAATCCAAATTCTCTAGAATTCTGGTTCTGAATTCCTCAGAATTTAGACTCTGAATTATTTATAACTTTGACTCTGAAATCATCAGAATTCCGACTTCAAATTCCGTAGAATTACAGCTCTGAATTCCTCATAATTTCGATTCTGACTTCCTCAAAATTCAATCCCTAAATTACTTAGAATTCAGACCCTGAATTCCTTATTATTTATACTCTAAATTAATTCAAATTCATACACCTAATTCATCATCATTCAGGCTCCAAATTCTATATAATTGTGAATCTAAATTTCAAATAATTCAGATTCTCAATTCATTGGAATTCTGACTCAAAAATCTATTGAATTCAGATTCTAAATTCTTTGTAAAACAAGAATCCAAATATCCTTATCTTATATGATCTAAATATTTATTTTTTATAGATTCTAAATTTTATTCTTCCATACACTCTTAAAAATAAATTTTGTTAAGTAACTTCATTTTCCTTACATCTATTATGAAATGAAGTTGTAAAATCTATTTATAACTTACCATTTTTTGAGTGCCATGTTTACAGGTCCCTCTAAAATTCAAGGAAAAAATGGACTATTGGTGGAGGGAGCTAACCATCAGATAAATTCCTATAAATAGGATCCCATTTTAATGATCTCATAACATGTGGATCAATCTAGATATTTCATCTTGCTGAATATATTTCTAGAGAGAGACTCTCATGCTTTGTGTGTACTAAACAACTTATTCAGATTTCATAAAGCGACTTTGATTGTTGGTGAGTACAATAGAGGGATTCCATGGATAGGAAGATTGAGGTTCCGACTACCTTTAATTTCATGGAATTATAGGGATAGGATGATATAGGGGCCGACTACCTTGAAGATCATGGGCTTATAGGGATAGCAAGATTGATTCTGATATTCAGATCAAGGTCTTACCCTGGTGAGGGAAAGACAATCTTTTTGAAAGTATAAATCAAGGGACTTTAATCCAAGGTTGTGGTATATACTAATCCTTTGAATAAAATATTTCATAGTTGTTACTTGTTTTGTTTCAAGTTTATTTCTGTTGCATTTTGATAAATGAAGTATATTTGTCATATACATTCTCACAGTCTTCTATACTCTGATAATTAAGATTCTATATGATTTAAGGTATAATATTTTCCTTTTAAACATTATTTATGTTTCATTTTTATAATCATATTCCTTCAACCTAGAATGTTTTTTAATAGAACTAAAAGAGGTGTTTTGAATTTACCTTGTTTAACATTGTTAAACATAGTTTTCTTTATGGTTAAAAATGAATGTTTCTAAACTTACAACTCACCCCTCTTGAAATTGAGCATCTACATCATATTTGGATCATATAATTGGTATAATGGAAAATTATTTGAATTACTTATATTCACATAAATGTTTTCTTGACCATGATTTCTTGGTTCTAAATTCTCTTCTTAATTTTTCATACTTAAAATTTCCCTAGATGGTTTTATCTTTATTTTTAAACTTTTACTATTAACAAGATTTTATAGAAAGATATTATCCAAGAATGGCATGAATGAATGTCGGTTCGATTGAAAATATAAATCCTAATAGACCACCTATGTTTAATAGTATGATTATGAATACTAGAGAGATCGAATGAAGACATTTTTTAATAACACTAGAGTAGAAAACATTTTCCTGCTACCTGGAGATTACAAAAATACTAACAAGGAATTCAAAACCATCACCACGAAATAAAATTTATAATATCAACTAATTTACATTGTTTATAATACATTGTTATGCTCTATGACCTGGAATATATATAGTAAAATTTATTCTTGTGAAACAGATAACTGCATCTGGAATAAATTGGAAGATACACATTTTGGTACATCCAAAGTTATAGAGACTAGAAGATCAATTCTTAAAGAAGAATATCATGGATTTATTTTTTCCTATGGAGAAGTAGTTTTCAATGTTGAAAAAATAATTGTGAATATTTTCAAAAGATTAAAATCTATGGGATAGGATGGTTTAAATGATCAAGCTCTTTTAGAAAATAGGATTGATATTATGCCTAACGAGTGGTAATCCAAAAGAACAACTATTGATGAGAATAAGAAAGCTTCTCAAATCACACATGACGATCTTTTTGGACCTCTTCTTCAACATAAGACAAGAATGAAAGGAGATGCAGATATGAATAAAAAGAATAATGGTAATGGAAGTGCAACCTTTACTATTACTAAATCCATGACTCCAGAAAGGGTTACAAGATCCATGATTAAGAAATAAATTGTTTTATCTAAATCCAGTGAAAGTGAACATTTTTAGAATGAGATATCTAATATTGCTCAAAGGATGAACAAGATAGTTAGATAGGAACAATTTTTGTAAAGATATATGAAGAAAGAACGAAAGGATAACAATGGCTCAGAAGTAACTTCCTATGAATGCTAATGAGTAGGAAATATAAGTCCATATTGAATGATGATTAAGAAAAATGATAGAAAGGAAAATAATTCTGTGAGGAATAGAAAGAAGTAATACAAGGGTAAAGGTAAGAATTTTTTGAATTCTAATGACACCTAGATTTCCAGTGGTGGTGACCCATCTAATGAATCCTCAGAGTATGAATATTCTGGACTGAACAATCTTGGTTTACTAGCCAAACTACCCATTGAAAATCATTGTCTAACAACCAAGGTACACAATGTCGAATATATTACTAATGTATCTTCGAATGAAAATTATAATAATAATAAATAATATAAATATTTAGATGATTATTCCTCCTCATCTGAGTATAATACATAACTTCTTATGAAGAAGTGTCTAGGTTTTCTAAACTTCTAGAGAATAGAAATTCTAAACTCATTAAAAATCATGATAAGGAAAATTCTAGATTATATATTTTAACCAAATAAGTATCAGAATATTATATTGATCATGCTAAGAAAACTTTTGAATTTAATAGTATTTCCAAAAATTTTACGGAAGTTAATTCTGAGAAGGATAAAATCATTAAGGATCTTGAAAATGGGATTTCTGAGACAAATATTTTAGAGGCTAACTCTAGTGCTAAAACTAATGTTTTTAAGGATAAAAATATGGTGATTAAACAAAAGTCAGAAATATTTAACTTGATAAAATATGTATCAAAATTTTCCCTAGGTACTTAATGTTTTGACAATATGTATTCCCAAATTCGACCTTTAAAAAATAGTTCTAGATTTGGTTGTACTCATTTTAAACCGGTTTTTAGTAATAAAAATTTTATTCCCCAAAGTGCTCAATTTTTCACGAAATTTTATGTGGTAAAAATTAAGCCAAAAGATTCTATTAAAAAAACTCAATCTTTAGGTTTCTAGAAATTATATTTTTATATGAATATGTGGATCCATAAAATTTTTCTTTCTGAAATTTCGAGATCCAATAATGTTTGAATTCTAAAAGTCAAACACTTTTTTTTTCTGGAAAAACAAAAAAAAGTACCAACAACAATACATGGTGCATGGTGAATGGATTTTCTTGTCTTATGACTGGTAACAAAAAATTTCTGTGAAAGGATTATCAAGATGAAAGGAGGAAAATTAACTTTCAGAGATAATGCTCCAGGAGAAATTATTGTTATAGGTAACAATTTTCATCTTAGAAAAACATTGATTTAAAATTTTTTATTTTTTAACAGTCTTAAGCCCAACCTCATTATTATAAGTCAGTTATGTGATGATGGTTAACTTGTAAATTTTAGGAATGATAAATTCTTAGTACACAATTCCAAGGAAGAGTTTATTATTTCTTCCTATAGGTAAGAAAATGTATACACACTAAATATAGAATAACGTAGGAGTCAAGATGTTCCTTGAATTAGTGAAATAGATGATCAATCATGGTTATTGAATCGAAGGTTAATACATTGTAACCTTAGTAACCAACGTAAAATCTCAAAGAAAAGACTAGTTTAGGATCTACTAGATCTTAGATTTGATTCTTCCAATGTTTTTTATCTTTCATAATTTAGAATGCAACATAAATCTAGATTAAAATTAATCAATGATGTATCATATTCAAATTCTTTATAATTAGTTCATATGGATCCATTTGGTCAAACAAAAACATGAATTATTAGAGGAAAATATTTTGAATTTGTCTAAGTTGATGAGTACACTATATTTGAATGGGTCTATATTCTGACAATGTAGTCTAAATATGTTTCTTATTTAATTTTTTTTGAGCCATAGTTAAAAATAAGAAAAACCTTTCATTTATTACTATTCATAGTGATCATGAAAGAGAATTTCAAAATTCATATTTTGATACTTTCTATAGTAAAAAAGTCACCAATCAATACATATCATCCTCAAGGACTTCTCAACAGAATGGTGTTGTTGAAAAAAGAAATCGGATTTTTCAAGAGATAACTAGAACCATTCCGAGTGAATATTCTATAGCTAATAACTTTTGGGATGAAGCTATTAGTATTTCTTATCATATAATAAATTGAGTTTCGATTTGACATTTTCTTAACAAAACCCATTATTAATTATGGAATGGTAGGAAACCCAGACTTTCATACTTCAAGGTATTTGGTTGCAAAGTATACATTCTAATTACTAAAGATAATCTTCACAAATTCACAAAAAAAAATGTTGAAGGAATTTTTCTAGGCTACTCCACAAATTCTACGCCATATAAACTTTTTAATAAAAATACTTGTACTGTTGAAGAAATAATGCATCTTAAATTTGATGAAACTGATCCTTTTATTTTTAAACAACCTCAACCTACATCCTCATATTTCTTTTCAAAAAATTATTATCTACCATTGGTAGAATACCCTTTTGATAAGGAAAATTTTCAATGAAATATTTCTGAATCATTTACCCAATAATATTTACTACCATATGTTGAGGAAAAGGTTTTACAAAACCAAAATCTGTTGTTTCATAATAATCATCCTAGTGATAGTATCTTTGGTGATGTAAAATAACATGTAAGGACTAGAAGTTTTTTAATAAATGAAATTCTTCATCTATCATTCCTTTCCCAATTAGAACCAAAAATCAATGATGAAGCTTTAAGTGATAATGATTGGATAAAGGCCACGCAAGATGATCTAAATGAATTTGAAAGAAACAATGTTTGGACCGTGGTTGAATGACCTAAGGAATTTATATTATTGGAGTAAAATGGTTCTTCAGAAATAAGTGAGATGAAAACAGAATCATTGTAATAATAAAATCTTGATTAGTTGCTAAAGGATACAATAAAAAAAAGGAATTGACTATGAATAAATCAATACCCCCATATCTAGACTTGAATCTATTCATATTTTACTTACCATTATAGAATTCTTTAATTTCAATCTTTTTCAAATGGATGTGAAATGTGATTTCTTTATTGGATATGTTCAAGATGATGTTTTTGTTGAACAACCTCTTGGTTTTGAATAGCTGGGAAATATTTTGCGTAGAAAAACTAAAAGGACGTGATCCAGTTTATTCAGAGATTCTTATTAAAATATATGAATATATTATATTTTTAATGAAGGTGGTATAGATATGTTCTCCTTGCAATGTTATGGAAAATATTATTCACCTTCATACATCAAGGAATCTACTATCATTGGAATAATGTTCGAAGGAGAATGTATATTCTGCACCCATAAACTACCTAATCATGAAGGATGTTTTGATAAAGAAAAAGATATAGAGTGCCTCGGACTCAAAGTACTGAAAACTCCAAAGATCAACCATCTATTTAATAATTTCATAATGTTAGATTTTTGGGTTCCACAATTTCTCATTCTGAGAAAAATAGACAAGGACTCTTTAAAGAAAAGTAAAATCAATGTTTTCGATTTTCTGTTCGACCTAAGAAAGATAAACTTACTAGAGTATATCTTGTTGACGATTGTAAATTTCAAAAATTGAACCCTCAAATCATAGATCATTATGTATCCCACAATCCTATCCATGATCGTCGTGTTATGCATTTAATCATTCAAAATACCTTGTAGTTCAAATATTAGATCATTCAAAGTCATGTTTCTCAATGATGAGACATTGAGGAGGATGAAGGTCATCTTTAATGGAAAATATGGAGTGTTTTTTGACTTGACCAGAAGTGATATTGAAGCCTTATACAAATATATAGAAGTATCTAAGACTTCCTAGAAGTGAGGCAAGAAGAGAAAGTAGAAGGAAATAGATGCGAAGGAATAAACTCACACAGTTCAAGAAACTCAATCATAACCCCTATAATTTAAGAAGAAAAAGTCCTATCTGGATGATGTTTTTGCTAAGTGGAGAGAAGATATGAAGAATAAGAAATAAAGAGAGCCTAGCATTAGATTGGATCCTGCTAAGGAAAAGTTATTAAAGATTAAGGCTACTGATGAATTTTAGAAGTAAGAAAAGGAGAAGAAGAAAAAGAAGAAAATGTATGAAGTCGATATTCATCAATATTTTCTCAAAGCTACTGAGAAAGATTCTATATAGATCCAAGAACCTGAATTATTTTTATATGAATCACATTTGATGACTCCGGGAAAGAAAATGGCCATTCCAGAACCTGATGAAGAGGAATAGATTCGACAGGAAGAAGAAGTGGAAGGTGAAGAAGAGGAAGGAAGTGATGATACATATGATATGATATGGTATGTTGAATAATACTGTGATAAGGATAGTCATTCTAAAAAATTATCAATCTGGACATCCCAGGTCGAATCATCTAAACTTTATTCCCTAGGAAAATTTGATGATAGTCTGGGAAAATTAAACAAACCATCAAAAGAAGAGAGCTGCAACCATGATTTCTTTCAATAAGAGGACCTGGTGGAATATGCTGCTAAGGAAAATTCTTAAGGTAGATAAGATAGTACAACAATCATATAGTGAACATGAATCACCAAAGGCTGTTGATATCATTTGGATAGGTAATAAAAGAAAATAAGTGTTAGTCGATACACCTAATAAGTTCAAGGTGGCTAAGAAAGACGATAGTGGATCATCTAAAATAAATGAAATTGAGGTATATATAGAATCCATACCAATAGAAGAATTTTTTCAGAATCACCTTCTACATGACATGATTTTTTGGTTAAATCCATCATGAAATTTGTTGATACAATTCCTTTGTTTCCAACTATTGACTAGATATGTCAGATGCTTCAACATTCATTTAATCTGAAATAAAATTCCATTTCAATGCTTATAGACAATTTTTTCAGACATGAGGCTTATTTTAAATCCTTTTATATCATGTATGATGAACACAAGAGGTCATGCAAGGAAATTACATTGTGGTCTAAGAATATAATTGAAGTGCTGAGATTATTTTATGACTTTAAGATAATGTGAAGGATTCTTTTGATATTGAAGATATTAATATCAAAGACCTTACTAAAAAGCTTTGATGAGAAGGTCACTATTAAATAAATAGTTCAGATGTAGAGATACTAGGATCTGAATGGGAAACATAATTTAGATTATTTGGATATTAAGACATAAAGAGATATCAAAATTGAGTTAAAAGAAAAGCTTAGTAAGAAATAAGAACTTTTGAAGACTCGAGAATAAATTCTTAAGGATCGGGAAGGAAATATCAAAGTTTTGGAGAATAAAAATGACGATTAGGATGAACTACTCTGTTATTTGGAAGAATATCTTAAGAGCATAAAATTTTGAAGACTATTTTCATGAAGCTTATGCCAAAGGAAAAAAAGAAGGATGATTTTTCTTTAACTCTGATATTTTGTTCTATTAACATTATTGTACAAAATGTTCCAATCATAATGAAAATTTTGGTTGATCTTCATGTTTTTTGATAGTTCAAATATTTTAGGTACCATATTTTTTTTCCATTCTCTCAATTCCTTTTTGAAAATCACAAAGGGGGAGAAAGGATTGATGAAAAAAATAAAATTTAAAGAAGAGAACTCCCTAATTATGATTTTGTTAATCTATGGGGGGTTTTATCAATGAATATTTACTTAGTTAAGAAAAAGAAAATTTTATTTACGAAATTAAAGAATACGATCCTTAGGGATTTAAAATACTAAGGGGAAGTTATTCATTTTAATTGTTAATTTTATAGTCTCTCAAAATATAAATCTTTTTATTCATAAGTCTAAAATTCAGTTTCACATCTAAAACCTCATAATCCTATAACCACTTTGATATAGAGTATTCAATTTTTAGGATCTAAATTCTCAGAAATTCAGAATCCTAATTCACTGAAATTCAGACTCTGAATTATCTGAAATTCACACTCTGAATTCTCTGAAATTCAGACACCAAATTCAATGAAAATATGAAGTTTAATTCATTGAAATTCTAAAGCCTAATTTCTCATAATTAAGACTCTGAATTCCTTAGAATTCAAACACCAAATTACTTAGAATTATGATTCTATATTCTTCAGAATTTCGGACTCCAAATTCCTTAGAATTTTCACCCCAAATTCCTCAAAATTCAGATTCTGAATTCCTCATAATTCATAATCTGAATTCATGAGAATTAGGACTATATATTCCTAATAATTCAGACTCCAAAATCTATTAAATTCAGATTCCCAATTCATTGTAAAAAAATAATCCTTATATCCTTCTTTATAGACTCTGAATGTTTAGTTGGATAGATTCTAAATTCATTTCTCTAGATAATAAATTTTGTTATGTAACTTCATTTTCCTTACATTTTCTATGAAACGATGTCATACAATTAATTTCTGACTAACTAATGTTTGAGTGAAATGTGTATAGGTCCCTCCAAAATTCAAGGAAAACTATAATTGTTAGTGGAAGAAGTTGACCATTGGAGAAGTTCTAGTAAATAAGAGCTCATTTGAAAAAGCTCATAACATGTTGATAAATATAGATATTACATGCTGCTGAAGTGATTTATATAGAGATAGATTCTCATGCTTTGTGTGTGACAGTGGTGATGACTACTTTGCAGATTGAGGGCTTGCATGGATACCAATATAGATATATATATTTCTATAGAGGGCATCCCCTAGTATGGGTAAGACAGACTTTATTGAATGTATAAATCAAGGGACCTTTATCCATGTTTTTTGGATACCCTACTCCTTGTGTTAAAATATTTCATATTTTTTACTTGTTTTGTTTGAAGATTATTTCTCTATTGTTTTATAAAGGATGAAATTATAACATTATTATAATTTCTCATACTATTGTATACTCTGATAAGTATGTTTCTATATTCATTATCGTAGGATCGTTTTCGTTATAAACATGCCTTATGTTTCATTTTTGGAACCATATTTCCAGAACATAGCATGTTTTTTAGTAGAAAAAAAAGCTTATTTATGAAATTCCCTTGTTAACTTTGTTAAACATAGTTTTTATTAAGGTAAAAAATGAATGTTTTAAAACATACAATCCACCCCCTCTCCTAATTGAACGTCTACATCAATATTTTGATCCTATAGATACCGTTGTTTCTAGATTCTTATAATTTCATCTGAACTCCCTTCAGTGTTTTGGGATTCCTTTAATAGATATCGATTCTTGGATTACCTTCATTGACCCATGTTGATCCAAGTTGATCTGATATGCATTAATTCCTCATTTTCTCTTGGTTTATCACTGATTAGGTTCATTTCATCTTATTTCGTATCTCCATGTGGTAGTGGATCATCTCACATGTTTCTAGTTTTATTCCCTTGGGTTTTATCTATGGTTGTTGTGGGGTTTCCTTTAAAGGATGACTTTATTATGGGATAGGATCTCCTAGATTTGTAACATTGGCCCTTTCTCATGTCAAGAACATTTTTTTCATTATGGTAAGGGATTCAATGCTTCTATTTTATTTACATTCAATAATTAATTTATCAATATTTAGTCCTTTGGTTTTAAATGGAATTAACTTAATAATTTGAAATAGATTATACTAATTTAGTTCGATCTAACATTGAGAAGGTAGTTTTATTGTACCATGATAGTGATTTTCCTCATTTATTGTTTGATATTTTTATATGTATGCTATTATATGATATAATTTTGTAATGTATTGATTAGAATATTGAAATAGATATAGAACACAAATATATAATTATTTAATAATTAATTTTTTAAGACATTAAAGAAAATGAATTTTTTAATCCATTGGATGGTGAAACTTGATGATGGTCATGTTGATGTAATGTGAATATATAATTAAATTTAATATTCATTGTGATTAATGGAACTTATAAATAATTTGGATCTTTTTAATGATTTTTGTGTAATATAATTTAAAATCCATGATAAAAAACAAAGGTTGGAATCTTGAAGGAATGATTTAATTTATTGTTTATATAATTTTCAAGGTTGTTATAGCTTGATTCCTTAGGATTATCATAGTTGGAACCTATGAATAATGAATCAGCTAATACAATATGGAATAAGAATAGGTTTTATGAAAATGAAAATTTATAGGGGCTAATTTTACTATTTTACTGAGTAGGCTTCGTTCCAATATTATAGAGTCTGGAGATCTTGTTTATGTGTAAATGATAAATGAATTTTTTGGGCCAATATTCCCCTTTTTTATTCATGTTGGTTCAAACATCATTTCATACATTATAGGGTTTTTTGATTATATACAAGACTTGATATGGGATAGAAAAACCTAGAGGTGATATGAACCTGGTATGGATGAGCCTCTGATGGCTGATGTGATATAAGGTAGGGATTCCTATATGATGTTGTAGCAGTTGATGCCTATGATGGAAATATTCATAATTATATTCATGTTGGTGTGATATATTGCATCATAGATGATATAAGGGGATAATTATAGGTTTACCTACTGAAAATAATCTAAGAGATTTTATTCTCTCTAGTGAATCTACTTAATCATTGATGGCTGTGTTTCTTGTTTTTTTATTACCTTCACTATTGTATGAGGGAATTGGAAAGGAATGGTTACATATTTAATATTTGGGGAAGCTTAGGATGGATTTACTATAGTAGATAGTAATGTAATGATGATAATAATGAATAAATATGTTTTAATATGAAATGTTCGTGTTGGTGGAATGAAATTGATTAAAAGATGTTATTATTGAAAAATGATAGACTCTATTTGTATTATGCCTGGAGGGAATATAATTTATAAAAATTATTAATGTAATGTAATTTAATGAAATGTAATGAAACATGGAACTAATTTAATATTTAATTAATGGTTAATGAAATTATTAATTGATAGGAATTATTAAAGGAAAAGAATTAGTAAATATAGCTCTTTAAAAGAATGATTTCTTATTGGAAATTGAGTCTTATCAGTGGAAGCTATGTGAGCTAGGGATGTTAGATATTGTTGATTCTACAAATATATTATTTAAAGGGGAATTTTGTAAACTGTATTATATCATGTATATTATACGATTTATTACACTGCTCACAATCATATAGGATAGGGATACTAACACCCAGTGGAATATGGGATTGTGTTTTCTCTGAAATCCCAATGGGAGGATGAGTGTATGACTACCTCATCTGGCCATGTTCTCTTCTCTTGGTAGTCACATATACTGTTCTGCACAACATCCCATTTTCCCATATTTTTGTGTAGAGGTATATAGTGGATTATCAAAATTTCACAGACATGTATTACCGTATATATTATCCAAAGTATTGTTATAGTTCTGATGTATATAATTTATGATTGGTTGAGGTACTTACCTAGTGTGTTGGATTTAATGTATTGAGTTACAACACCTGATGTATCCTATATTTCATATGGGATATAGTGGGTCCTGTAATCTAATTGGTTACTATATATATGGATATGATACATGAGATTATGTTGTGATGGTATGCATAGGGTGCATAATGTGACACCTTTCCCAGGAGTCTTCCACCTAGCCTATTTTGGAGAGATATGGCTCAATATATGTGAATATGGGTAGAGTAAAAAATGGGGAGAATGACTGAGGTATACTTGATTTTTAATTATTATATTATATGCATTTCAGATATGTGATACATGGTGAGAGTTATCTATAGTTTGGAACGTAACATTGTATACCTATTTAGGTGATGAGTTAGTTTTAGTATGGTTCTCTATGATTTAGTAAGGCTTATTTATATCTTTCATGAATTTATCTCGGGAGGATCCAAATAAGTGTAATATTATTCTCACGCAAAGTAAATGTAAAATATTGGGTAGGTCATTATGAGTAAGTTGTCGATCTATCTAGATATTACTAGATGTTGGTTCTGCAAGTGATGTTTAGCCTTCACAGTTGTTGTTGTCATTACCATTTTTGTACATGTAGTTTCACATTATGTTTTTATTACTGCATAAAATTTAATTTTTTCAATTGTAGATTATTTATATATATGTATGATCAGGTGATTTGGGTGTATCTTTGTTATCTATCTCTTTTACATGTTTCTAATAAGGATTAATGCTTACCATATGAATATTTATTATACCATCATTTAATGTCACCAACCTAGGTAAAATAGAAGGTACAAAAAATTATTTATGTATCAGTCTCCCATCATTTCGGTATCTTTTTTTGGATGGGTTCATTTCATAATTAATTAATGAATATTAACACTTAATGAGGTAGTAGTCGGCTGTACATGCTAGCGAAAAAATAGTATTCCCACAAAATGGAGTGTGTGAATGTATATGTGATATAATAATTACAAATGTATAATAATATCTCAATTATCGTATTTAAATATTAAATCAATAATTTTTTACTATTGTGATATGTGCTAATGGAAACACAAATTACAATTTTTTGCAAAGAGGCAGTCCACTACAAATGAATGATGATTGTGTAACCCATTTAATGGAAGTGAATATTATTGTAGGTTATTACATCAAAAGATAACATTTTTTATATATAATATACTAGAAAATGCTGGAGCCGGTGTATGTCGGTACTAATAAAATTAAATAAAGAAAGTGAGAAGAGTCAAGCATACACGGGAATATTACATAAATGAGTGTGCACCACCCCGCACATATCTGCATCCACCATTGAGGCACAATAGTCTGGGGGTGTAAAAGACAACATCTCCCCAGAATCAGTGAGTTCCCACTTTTCCAACGCATCCTCCATTTGATTAGCCTCTCTGTGGACATGTGAGACCTCCCCCTGCATCCGAGCAATATCATTAAGGAAACCAATCCATTGTGGCAGAAGACACCAAGGGACTTGGCGCCTCTTGGTGCTCAAGGCATGGACCACGATCTGAGAGTCAGATTCAATCCATATATGTTTCCAATTAAAACAGTCAGCGTACCTGATGGAATAAATCATTTCCCAATTATCATCTTCAAATGCGGTACCAGTTCAAATGGCGTGGTGATATCATCCTTTAACGAACCCACGGTAGGTACGAAACAGACCTCCACAACCCGATGGGCCTCGAGCACCCAATGCTGCCCCATCAACATTTAACTTGAGGCAGGGTCCGATGGGTGGGATCCATTGAATATACTTCAGCATCCGAGGCAAGCGTGGACACCCCGATACACTAAGCGTACGCAGAATTTGAAGGTCCGCAACTCCATTAGAGATTGCGCCATCCCACACATGAGATAATGCATAAAATCTCCATGAATCGCCATCACTCCTTGCTGAACAGTGGGGCGCACAATAGTAAAAATAGTAGTATTTCGGGCTTCCCAAAGGACTGCAAGAGCCGTGACAATCGCAGTCAAAAACAGATTAAAAATCTGCTCACTGAATCTTCCATGGGAAAGGAACCCACTAGGAAAATACATTGAAATCTCAAAAAAAATACAAAATAAAAATTTCATTCAAAAGAAAAAATCTCCCTAATTTCCCTTGTGAAATAATTTGGAAGGATAATAATTAAATATTACCAGAATATAAAAATGTTTCATTTTTTATATTCATTTAAACCCTTATCATTGTAGTTTAACCCAAGTATTCCCATTTTTACCATAACAACGGCAATTATTTTTTACGATTTTCACTATTCAATTAGTTCAAAATTTAAATATAGATTATTATGTAATATAATTTTTTTATTTGAAATATGAAATCCATATTTTGAAATTAAATTCACTTAGGTTAAGACAGTTAATATTTTATTAGTACTAGAGATACGATGAGAAAACAGATTTTCAATTAGATAATGTTTAAAGGTTTAAAATGTTTTTATATACAATTTTTATTTGAATTTTATTAAAATAGACTAATTTTAATCAATAGATACAAAATTATAATAATTTTATTTTTTAAAAAAAATTAAAATATAAATTAACTTCATAAATAATTTTAATAAAAGGGCAGTTTTGACTTAAAATTCAGTATTCTCATTATTCAGAAAAAAACTAACCATTTTTTAAAATTAATAAAAATTCGTTTTAAGATAAACTAAATATCCTAATTTAAAAAGTGAATTTTAATTTTTCATATTATTTTTATATAAACAAAAAAAAATTAACATCAAACGTACATAAGTGTATAAAAAGGGTGTTATGAGAAGTTTATTTTTCAAGAACAAGATGATTTTATATTTTCATTATGTATTATATTAATACTGGTATGTATATAAATTAACATTTATTGATATATAATTTATAAATTTAAATTTTCATAGTTCATATTATTTATCATATTAATTAATTTAAATTTACAAGTATTATGCACTTTAATGTTTTTTGAATAAAAACCCCTCTTGAAACCCAAAAAAAATAATCTTACAGTAAAATCTAATAAAAATATGACACAAAAGAAAATCAGTGGTATGAATTTAAATAAATTATACAAATGTTAAAATAACACCCAATTTCCAATTTATATTTTTTTATTTATTTGAATGAAATGATTGTTTTAAAAAAATTCTATATTTTCCACCCTTTGTTGAAAAATAATGATTTTCTATAAAACCCCAAATGGTAAACATAAATAAACTTAAATATGATGATTCTAAAACCGAATATAAATTTTTAAATAAAATTTTTAATATATTATGAAATTAATTATAATAAAACATCATAATAAGATATAAAAATAATTTTAAATTTTATATATTCTTGATGAATAAAATTAATTTACTAAAACTTTATTGATTATTTACTAAGAGTTTATATATATAAATATTAACTGTATAATTTATATTTATATTTTATAAAATAGTTATTATTATTAATATTCTCTTATTTAATGGCTAGGATATAACATTATTTTTAAATTAATATCATTTTGGGGTTCCTTGATGCTCGGTTTTTCGTGTCATACAGACTATTAAGGAAACTAATTGTAGCTTGTAATAATAGATAAAAATGATGTTGGGTGAAAAAAAATCTAAAATTTAATTTTCATGTAGTGGTAAATATTTAAAATATTTAATTAATTTGAAAAAAAATAAGAAAGTCTCAAAGTGTTACATTTTATCCTCCACCCCTTTGAATAAATGCCTCCATAAAAATTCATATCAGTCTTAAAAGGCATAACATTTAAATATTCCTTCATAGAAACCAACATCATAAATTTGGTTTGAAATAAATCCTCATGAAAAGTATTGGTTTATTTTTGAATGTCAAAATTAATAAAACATAGTAGGTTTCATAACAGGATAACAAATGTGGGAAGTAAAATCATAAAAATGTAGGAGTTAACGAGAACCCCAATACTAATGTATAGTGATAGAAATAATTGATCACAAGAAACATAATGATGCATTGAATTTCAAGGGGTTATGAATTAAATGAACTTCAATTAAAACAATGTAATGGGAAAATTTTTTGTTTCATTATACATTTACTAAAATTTATGATCTCATACACAATATAAAAATATAATGAAATATACACACTTAAATCATTTCTATTTCATCATCATAATTTAATTCTATAATTAGAAAAAATTACAATTAACTTCAAAGACAAAAAAATAACTAAAAAAAAATTATATTTTTATGAAAAACTCACTAAAAATAACTTTTAATGGATCTTAACATCCTTAATTGACTGATAAGTTTATAGTTTTATCTAAAGTAGTAATTATAAAAATAGATCTACTTATGTATAAATCATCATATTTTTAAAATAATACATTAACCACAAAAATCACATCCAAAATAAAAAATTGACCGCACCAAAAATATTTAAACTTATATCCCTTACCGAATGAAAAATATATAAATAATCTTGATAATATTATTAAAATAAAATTAAAATTAATCCCCCAAAAAAACATTAAGTAGTTATTAGTTTTCACATATCAAACATGTGAATACATTAATCATGTATTCTCTAGAAATGTGTTAATGGCCTAGATTACTATAAAACTTTATAAAAAGATTACATTCTTTCTTATTCATTTAATAAAAAAAATTATTGAATATATTCCAAAAATAAATAAATACTAAAAATATTGTCATTGACTACATAAAATACATTTTCCAAAAATCATTAATAAGATACATGGTCATCCATACTCTCCAATTTAATTTGTATGAATCAATCATCTCTTTATTCTAACATAATTATATCAAATTTAATAATATATTAAGAGTCATGATCCCTTAATCATATATTTTTCATAAAATATCACATTTCAATTTCAATCACATTTTGATGTTATCAATATCATTAAATATATACATTCTGATAATTAAAAAATAATATATTGAAAAATTCTTATATATTTTTCAATTCATGAATTCTAATAAATATATACTTAATCATTAAAATTTCTTCCCACACCATTAACATAGATTCATAATTTTATTAACCTATACCTCCATTATTTCATATATCAATAGTAGTTGCTTCCTTATAAGTAGTATAACCATTACTCGCGACGACTTTCTAATTCTCTTCATGGTTTTTCCATTTTGTACCTAAATTTTCATTATTCCCATACACTCTACATTTTAAATATTCAAACATAGATGATACGATATGGATACCATTATTCTCATCCATTCGGTTAAGTTTAATTTTTCTGTTTTTTCTCCATAATTGGATTATTGGTGGCCTTCAATTAAATAGAAAAAACAGCTTACCATTCCTCTTGTAAATTCCCTTGTGTTCTTGTATCCACATTATCGGAATATAGGAACCGAAACAACCATTCCTCAATGGTCTCCACTACACGAACACTTAATGAACTTTCTATATATCTTCTTTGGTGAGTATGATTGTTTTTAATGTTCAGGTTGTTAATAATATAAAATTATAATAAATATTGAACAATTTAATATACTTTACTCGAGTCATCATCCCATATGGATTCTCCTAAGAAAATTATGTATCAAATTAAATCTTTCCGATGTTATTTATGGTTTTCTCTATTGAATAAAATAGAAGAAAATATTTTTAGAAACACTAATCATAGCAGGAAACCAAATATTCCTGAAAACAACATATAAGATGTCAAAATCATTACACCCTATTTTTAATCTAGGTCACCAAAGGTTTTTTGTAATTTCATAGAAATTAATTATATATTTAAATTATTCTTGATAGTTTTTAAATTATTTTTTAATTTAAAATGCATATCCCCTTGGAGTGTCTAACTATGTGTGAAGCGAACCGATTTGGCATGCACCAGGTGACGATCAAGTCCATCACAATGAATCATTTTAAGAGTAATTAACCCATGGTACCTCTGTTACAGAGCCACATCACCTTGTATTATTGATAAAGTGTTAAAATTTCATTGAAACCACCTTCTCCATCTTTATCAAAATACCAGGTCATTTACATATACATTAAATCATACATTGTCTTATCCTAAGAGATATCCTTAGCGAAATCCTTAGTAATATCCTATGGTATCTCACTAAAGTTTTCTCATCCTACTTTCAAAATGTGAACTTGACATCCATCTAATAAAAAAAATAGAGACCCAATATTTTTATAAATAGAAAAAACATCATTATAGATGAATATTTTCATTTCAGACACATAGTCTTGGGGACCATAATTATAGATTTTATGTGTAGAATTGGTGAAATAATATTCCAGTTTGGTGAATGATATTTAATATCTCCCAAAAATATCTTTTCACATTTTACTCCTCTAAAGAATACCCTACCTAAACCATTCTTCATAACCTGGTGAGATTAGATTCTATATTGGAGTAAACATCATATATATCAATATACGATGATATGAAATCCTGTTATAAAAATAAGGTTATGTGATCATTAACATAATGAAAAAATTCCATACCCAACCTATCATGGATTATATACATGATTCATGGAATAAACCATTATCATTTGAGAAAAAATTGTCTATGAGAGTGATAAATCATGAAAAATCAATCACATAACAAAATATCTTCTCATAAAATTAAGTCATCATTATAAATATTGAACAAAATTTCATAAAAAAATGTTTAATACCATTACCCACAGTATGGTGGATCAATAATGATCACCTATTTCACAATGTTTATTAGTATACAAATAATTCCCATAGTGGATCATAACACACCTATTTCCAATATTGGATTACGATAAACGTATTTCCCATAGTAGACCAGGACACACATATTTCCCATAGTGAATAAATCCCTCCAAATTAATTACCATTTTTATCTCATGAGATATTATTAGTTTTTAAATTCATTAGAGGGAGATGTAGGTCCCCAAATTACATAATGAAAACCATTCATATGTTTACCATACGATCATAAAACACTCACCATATCAAAACCCATGAATCAAATTGGTTTTTATAAACATTTCATCTTATCATAACCAGTATAAAATTAATAGGTCTCAAAATCATTTTTTCATTTCATCATAACAAAAACTCTTGAAAAAGAAGTAGGTGTCATGATAATTTTATCACGGTATAACACATGGAAGATAAATGTGTTTTGTAAACATCATTTCATCATTATTTTAAACCACTTAGATAAAGAATAAGAATTATATCCATGCATAATTTACCCAAAAATTATATGTTATATCAAAAGATATCTATGTAGACAATGTGTTATATTGAATGATATATTAAAACATTTCATGAGGAAAATATTTTCAAAAGAAATTAATTTGTTTACTAATTTTTTTTTGGGAAATACCTTTAATTTTAAAATAACCATGATAAAATTTAATGGTTATTTTATTAGTAATTTAACAAGTTTTTTTAATGAAAACATCCTTTTATTATTGAAAAATACATTTTAAAAAATACAACATTTTTAAAATCCTTTTATATGGAAATAACATCAAATATATATAATGTAATATTCAATTAAAATTATGTTCATGATAGTGAAAATTTTAATTCATGTAATACACATTATATAAAATAATTCAATCATATTTTAGGTAAAACCAAAACGATATTTGGTTTTGAAAATGAAATAAAGATTCTATTAAAAATATTTTTCTAAAATTATTACGTATTTAAAAATATATTTTAAAAACTATTGCATAATAATAAACCAATTTCAGAATTTGTTTTGTAAAATGTGCTTTTGAAATAAAATTTAATTCATACTGAAGAGAGATATGATTTCATATATTTCATAATTTTTTTATCAATTATGTATTATGTAAAAAAGTGTGATAAATGGTACTCTTATATGAAAATATAATTAATAACCAATGTATATGATAATAAATTCTTTCCTTGAGTGATGGATAGGAATATTTATTTATCATAAACATAATCATAAAAATACTAATAAATGACAAGATTATAAAATAAAATATATACCAACATGGTAATAGAGAATCATAATCCCCATATTTTAATAACATAAAATGGAACTTAAAATATCATTTTTATAAATAAATTTATGATTTTACTTGTCAAAGGTGATTTATATACAACTAAAAAATGAATATAGGTCTATAAATCAATGTATATATCAAAGAAAGAATAATGAGACAAAAATTGCTTAAAATATTATTAATCCTTTATATCGTTATCCAAAAAAATATTGTTAAATGAAAACATAAATATCATGAAAATTATGGGGCTTGAGATATAAAATTTAAATGGGTTATTATATACACTATATAAAAATTGAGTGGAGAATTTTTATTTTTTCACTCAGAAATAAAATAGGGACTCAAAATACATTTGCGTAACTCTTGATTTCCCTCATACATATCCAAAAATAATGTATAAGAAGTATAAGAATATTGTACATCTATTAAAGAACTATATTTATTTATATCTTACCATATATTATATTTTTCCGACCTTTCGTTACTTGTTGAATAAAAATTCTATTATAAATTTATGTTTCAAGTATTAACTACAATGATTTTTTGTATAAAATTTGATTTATTATTTTTTTCCACAAACATTGATCATTATTGAATAATATAAATAATTTTAAAATTTATATAAATATCATATGTATTTTTTATATATTTATATATGGTAATCTATAAATTTTAGTGGTAGGAACTAATATATACCATTCCTAGAGAAGATAGATTGTATGTACACATGAGTACTCTTCCCGTTTTCTTATCAGTATATAAAATTATAGGTAATGTTATATAATCATTAAATAATATTATATATTTAACATATATTGAATATATTAATTTAAACTATCCTTATTTCAATCCATTTAAAAAATGAAGAAATCAAATCGATGTGCGAAGTGGTATACCTCTGTACACTCGAGCGATGTCATCGTATTCTAACAAAATGGAGTGTATGAGGATATGGGGTATATAATTAACTAAAAAATATAATAATATCATTAATCTAAAATATAAATAATTAAATACTATATTTATGCTATTTTGAGTAGAAAAAAAGCTCTAGAAAATATATAATTATGTTAAAGATAAATTTTTTTAGTGTTAAGAAAAACAGGATGGTGTTATTCATGTGAATAAGTGGAGGGTAATAGTGGACTTTTATAAGTCGAATAAAGGAGCCCACATGGAAACTACTTTGAAGTTTCCAAAAAGTATTCAAAATAAATTGGAATGTCCCAATAAAAAGCTTCTAAATGACCATATATTCTAAATTTGGCAATATAATTTGAAATATATCCATCCAATATTAGTTTTACATGTTTTGTTATTATTTTGACCCATGTATTCATAGTTTAACCACCAATTAAACCCTTATTACCTTAATCATAGTAATTGATTTTTGATGTTTTCACTATTTATGTTGTTGAAATATAAATTTTATTTTACTAGGTAATATAATTTTTTATATCTCCAGATATCTAATCTATTTTTACAAATTAAATACATATAATTGTTGAAATATAATTTAAAATTAATACCACAAACGTGATGAGAAAGCAAGTTTCCAACGAGAGAATACTCAAAAGTTTATAATGTCTTTATATCAAATTTCAAAATGAAATTTATTAATATGGAATAAATTTTATTAATAGTAATATAATTGATCTCCTTTTTCATTAAATAAAATTTAAAATTAATATTTACAAATATAAATAATTTAAATTAAAATGGTATTTTTTTAAATTAAAATTATGTATTTTTCACCATTCATAAATAATTAATTTGTTTATAAAAATCAAAAAAATGAAATCTCAGATAAATTGGGACTTATGAAATAAAATTTTGTGTTTATTTTATAATATTAATTTTATCTATGTCAGAAAAAATAATTTTCGTAAAAACCGGTAGGGACAAAAAAAAACTGGATTCTTCATAAGTGTATATTTTAAAAACATGATTATATATATATATACTATATCTATAATAAAAATCATTGGATGGAAAGTTTATTGATATATAATATATAAATTTAATTTATAACATTCTCATTAGGAATTATATTTATTAATTAAAATGAGGAAACTTGATTGACATTAATAAAAATTTCAAAAAAAAAACTAAAAAATAACATTTTAGTAAAACCCCGTATAATTTTGATTGAAATGAAATTATTTAGATTATATATCAGTAAAAAAGTATTTTCATACAATAAAAAATAATAAAGAAAAATGTTACATAATTTATTAAAAATAATGTATATTTATATAAAAAAATATATTCCACTATTCAACAAAAAATAAATATTTTTCTAAAAAACAAACAAAAACACCATAAGTTATTTTTTGAAATATTGATTCAAAAATTAGGTTTTTTTTATAAAATAAAATTCTTAAAACATATATGAATTATTTATAATATATTTTCATAAATATAAATAAAAATAATTTTCAAGAATACATATTTTGTATGTATATAATTACTTTAGTAAAAAATGATTGATTATGTAAAAAGTTTTTGTATATAAATTTATACTTAATATTTAATTATTATTAATATTTCACAAAGCCATTATTACTATTTATATCGGTCTTCTTATTAGAATGGATGAAATTTTCATATTTAATGTAATATCTTTTAATGGCCCACTATATATTCGTGTTGCATGTCATGCATGATATTGAAGAAAAACGTTGATGCATGTAAGACAAGATAAAAATAGTATTAATTGTAATTCAATCTATGTATGGTGTTACAAGTAATAGAATACATTGAAAAGAATAAATTTCTTTGAGGTAAAATATTTCACCAAATCTCAGTTTGTGACACTTCAGATCAACTATACAGTTCCAAAATATAACTATAACAACCTTATAGGTATTCTCTAGAAACTGTTAAATCAAAAATACCCTCCATAGGGTCTTAATTATTTGATTCAATGAATATTTCTCTTACAGAAGGAAATTATCATGACAAGTTATTTGATTTCCTTTATTATTTTCCCACCACTAATTATATATTACAAATTCGGATATAATAACACTAATATCTACCATATAGTAAGATGTTACTATGTAAATGTATTAATATATATCCATCTACAATGAAATCAAATGGGAAACTGAATATTCAATCCAGCGTATGGTGAACTACCACCCCGCGAACTAATGAGGATTGTTTTTCAACCAGCACCATTTAGTGATGGATATAATGAAGAATTTACAATGAATTCATGATATTTAGGATATTATTATACATATGGAATTTTAATATTACATATATTTTTTATATTTCATTCTGATTCAAATACGATATCATCACTCATGTGTACATGAGACTACTGCCTCATGAAGAGAACTGATTCTTATTCACTTATCGATTACACGGTTATTTATATGGAATAATATAATGAATATATGTGTTATATATAAGATGATATATTTTTTAAATTATTATATAACCCACTTACTTATCCTTTCAATCATTAAGTAATGTTATTATCGCTTGTGCATACGTACAACCTACCATCTCCACAAAGAGATGTGATTCATTTTACATGTGTAACAATAAAAATTGTAATTAAAATTTAACTGTTGATTAAATATGATATATATTACATTATTATAATTTTTTAGATTATATATTCCCATAAAATTGAAAATAACTAGAATATTAATTACAAATGATGCTTGAAAAAAAATAATCAACCAAAACAATAAAAATAAATAAATACTATTAACAAATATGTGGTTAAATGATTAATAGGATCATATTTGATATTATAAATATGTGTATGGTTCTGTTAAAAATTATTAACATTACTAAAACCATTATACAACATTCATGGAGATATAATATGTAAATATTCCTTAAGTTAACGGCTTTTAAACTCCCTTTTACGTTCGTGAGACATATTCCATATTCAAAAAACAATTATGTGTTATATATAATTACAAATTTAAAATTTATTACCATGAATCAATTTATCTTTATGGTATTTAATTATTCATTTGATTACATAGAAATTGTGGGGATTACCATTTAGAATTTACCAAAGTGCTAATTGTTTATTTCATAATCTCATAATTTTTTGGCATTGTTTATGTTTACGCATCACTTGGTAAAATTATTTCATGTATATATATAAAAATCAATCTACTTTCTTCCAAATTGGTTATTCGTGAATTTTTTCATAAAATATTTCCATTTATTCTTTCATTGGTACTGAAAATATTTATGAAATTTTTATTTTAAAATATGATTTTATTTCCCTCTTTGATTGGAAATCATTTTTCATCAAAACACTTCTTTTTGAAAAATATTTTAAAAAATGATTTAAAGTTTTTAAAAATGATTTATTAAATAAATTTTCACCCATTTTATTAAAAAAAATTATTCATCATTTCATTTTAAAATATTTCTTTTTTTTAACTTTAACCAAAATAATGAAAGATATATTTTTTAACCTATATGGAATGAACTAATTTTTCCATCTCCAAGAACACCTAATGTTTTAAAACATAGATTAAAATATTTGAAAGTTAATTTCAATGAATATTTATTTCAAAAATTAATTGTGATACATTTTTTTGGAATATGAATTTCAATATGGAATGGTTTTCTTCCCTAAAATTGTTTTTAATGACCTTTAATGTATTTAATTTCATTAATGAGACACAATATTCATTATACATATGTTATAATGGGTATATGATAAATGGATTTTATCCTCAGTTATTTATTATATGGTTTTTGATTATTTATACTTGGTATGTACATGTTTTATACCATTCATACTACTCTTAATGGTTTTTTATTATTTTTATTCATTGTGTTAATTTTATGAAAATATTATAGTTTTTCAATATGAGTTTTTATGTAGAATATTCTTCACCCTTTTCATATGAATAATGAATTGGAAATTTTTTGTGATGCTTGGGGCTTTCTAGATACCATAAATTCATATGAGGGTCTTATTAGAAAAAATAGAATGGGTTTTTTCCTTATTACATAACCAACAATGTTGATGTTTTTCACAAGTCCTCGATTGTATTTATATTTAACAGAATATGGCCATGACATTCTATTTCAGATATACAAAATCAATAATTCCAATAATAAGAATTAACATATTGATATTCCTTGTGATTATTTAATCTCTTAGAATTTAAATATTTATGTTTTAAATATATTGTGATTACTTATAACAAATTTCTTGATCACCATTTATTCATGCCATATTCTACTCATCTTATTGATTAAATGGAATGTGTTTCAGTTATTAACCATGAAATATAGATAATGCCTTATTTATTCATAGTTTCCACTATAAAATTATATTTATGAGATTCTATTAGCACCTATTTATTATGTTTTATATTACCCATGATATTTTATTGATTAATATACAGTCATATGTAAAGGGGAATAATAGTGTTATCAATGAAAATACATTTTGTATCATATGTTTTAAAATGTAATGATAATAATTTATGTATCTATTTTTCCAACAACAAACCACTATTTCTTAATTTTAGTATGTGATATATCATATATATTTCTAATTTAGTAAAGTACACATCGATACTACTCTTCTGGGTTTGGGGATGCTATACTGGGTATCAAAGATAGTTTAGAAAAACCATGGGAAAATATTTAGAAAAACAATTATTAGGGAACATAAACCTATAATAGATATTGGTAAAATGTATATAAAAACATCATAATGTTTGGTTTAGGAAGATATTATGGGGTTTTTTTCTATAAATGATTACATATATGTATAATACATATGGGGAAGATTATGGGATATATAAATTTATATGAAATAACGCTAAAGGGGGAATGTTGGGGTGGACCAGATCGTTAGCTACTTCATGAAAACATGACTTACTATGCCCCTATATTGAAACTATCATGCTATACTCTTAGTATAATTCAAATTTTCTTCACAAACCATTATGAATGAATTTTAAATAACGATATACCTGATGAGAACATATTTTTGAAGAAGAGAGAAGATATGCATAATTTTTTCATTTTTTATTATGTATATAAATAGTTTTGAGATTAAACATTTTGTTTCATAATGTAAAGACGAAATATACTATATGATAGTTTTTGGAATAGAGCCAAGTGGAATGAATGGAAGTCATATCCAATAATGTAATCTAGTGATTATGAATGATCTTTACATTAATAGGATTAATCCAATAATTTTTAGTGAATAAGTTAATGAAATATATTAATCATAAGAAGATATTTTATCATTTTCTATCAATATATATAAATAAGAAAATAATTGTTATGGAATTGAAGGTAATACTTAGAGGAAGGGAGTTTGGAAAAAAATGTATAATAAGAAAATCGAAATGAATGATTCTTTCACTTGTAATAATTTTAAAAATAAAGAACCTCATAAATTATTGAATGGAATGGGGTTTTACTAATGATGTATAGAGGAATTCCACTACTATTATGATTTAAATTTCATTAATTAAATTAAAAATGATCAATGATTCAATTATAAAGAGATAGAAAACTACAAAAATGGATTCCCCAAACTACTGTGAAATATACCTTTAATGATATTATAGGATAAAAGACAAGATTATTATAATTATATATCCAAAGTGTAACTATTATTGAATTTTTGTATTTGAATCCAAAAAAATATGTTTTATTTTTATTTCATTAGTTAAATTCTCATTATATGAATCATGAAATATATAAGGATTATAATTTAGTAGTATTTCATTAATGATTTCAAATCATGTACTGAATGGTACCAGTCAAATTGACTCGATATTTTTTGAAAAAAACATATTTAAGGAAAGATTACCCTTAATATGTTCTCTATGTTGAAATTATAATTATAATGATATGTTTCTAGGTTACAATTACTGATTAATAAATGTTTTAATTAGATTATGGTTTTTTTAATCTTTTATTGTTTCAAAAAAATGTATTGATTTATTGAATGTATTCAACAACATTATATTTCACTTTCAGAATATTTCTGGTTTCCATTATGTTTTTTTGGTGAAAAAAGTATTCAAATATTTGGAACATGACACTGAGAGAATATTTATATTTTTTGGGGAATAGAATTTAAATTTAGTGAACTTATATTATGAAATTGGACATTGAATTTAATGGGACGTATTTTGGACATGTATTAACAATAAAAATATATGGAATGTATTAATTTGATATTTGTGTTTTTTGGGATAAAATGTTCTACACATTTTGGTTTTGTAAAATATATTGAGACATATGGAATGATGTGGAAGTTTAGAGATCTATTAAATGTTCTTTATGTATAAACAATTTGTTTTGATATTCATTTCATGGAGTAAGAAACAATGTTGAAGTTAACCAATTCATAGGGAAATGAAAAAATTGTTCATATTAAATATAAAGATATAAATTAAATAACTTTTCAATTTTTATCCTTATATCTAGTAAATAAATTCCTATACATTGAGAGATGAATGTTAGAAAAAAAGTATCTTAGTACCATAATTTATGAAGAATTAAAGGGTCCCATACATCATCTTAGATTTATTATTTTTTGATTTTTGAACTTCTCATCATTATTGGACATCATGTGATCAAATAACTCTTCCACCCTCCATCATTATTTTCACATTAATATTTTCTTCTATATCTATATTACCAAATCACACCTATGTTCTCCTTCATTGAAACATAGTAATGTGATTATTCTAGATTAACTTTATACAACCAATTTATTCTTATCAAAAGGATATATTTTATCCATTTTAACTGTGTGGGATATAAATAAAATAATTCTCAAATGTCAAACCCTTAATCATTGAGATCAAGAATAAATTGGGGTAAAATAATGTATTTAAGGGTGGTATAATGCTAAAACTTTAGATTTTAAAATAATAACATAATGTTTGATAACATGTATGACATCTAACACTAAAATTATAAGAAAATATAACACCCTAATACATTATCATAGATTTTTTATTAAATAAATTCAATCTATTCAATATCATTAAATAAATGAAATGGTTTGCCTAAATGAAAAATGAACCCTTTTAAAACATTATTCATTATTATTGACCATTATTTCTAATCCATTATGTTAATTTTTATGATGATGAATAAATAAATTATTTAATGAATATGGTTTTAATATTTTTAAATTCAATTAAATGGTTATATTTTTATTACAAATACAAAGTACCCATTTTAATGAGAATGAGATTTTTTCTATGAAAATATTTATTTAGTCGTGGTTTCATCATACTTTGAACACATAATTTATAATAAAATATTACATACTATATACAATTTATTTTAATAAAAATGCATAATTTTTGAAATCTAAAAGTCAAATTTTTTTTGGTTGGTTTTTATGAACTATTTGAAATGATAAATATATCTGTGAATAGTGTAAAGTACTGGTTACTATTAGAAGTAGTCATTTGATTTAAACTCATTAGAAACCCTCCATATTTATTCCATATGGGTTTAAAGGTGTAATAGTTATAAATTTATATCTATTAATCTAATAAATGTGTTTTTAAAAAAATTGATATTTAATAATGATATAAATTCATTATAAACATTTGAACATTTCTCTTTGAAAAAATGATTTCTCATCAAGTCAGATGGTTACATTTTAAATTAAAATATTCCACCCATGGGAATTTAATTTTCGAAATTTTATTTTTTTTTTCAATTTAGAGTAATTTATATGATATAATATGGTTATCCTAATTTTTCACAAAACAGAAGTGTAAAAATAGTAAATTTTATAATCTTTTATTAAGAAAAAATATGATTTTTAGCGGTTAAAGTGAAAAGATATGGTATAAAAATGATCCAAAACGATTAAAAATTTTTTTTATGGCCATAAATAATCATTTTCCAATAATCTAAGGATAATATTTTAATTTGGAGTCCAATTGAATGTGAAAACATTTTGTACATAATTGTTTTGAAATTTATGATTGTGCCACTCACCTCACATAATTGAATCTACACCCATGACCAAATTTATTCACTTCTACCAATCCCTTTTTGTCAAATAAAAAAAATAATATCTCCCATAAATTATTCTTCAGATTTTAGATATCTATTTATTCCCAAAATACCATCTATATGGTCATTAAAAGGAGCTCCAGAGAAGGCTTCTTTCTGAGAATGTAATTGTCATAACAATATATTTAATTTTCATTCTTATTTATCAATATTAAATTATTAAATAAGAAATTAAATATAACAAAAAATAGTATCTAACCTATAATGTGATGTTTTTATGTTTGTGTAAATATATATATATATATATATATCCATATCCACTTGAATAAAATTGGAAATGAAATAATCGATCATTTGTACGGAGGACACCACATCGTGAACCGATGTTGTTTATTTACAATCACTATAATAAAATTATTTACATAATGTATTATTTACCACAAACACAAATATATATATATATATATATATATATGATATTTTGATATTATGATATTAACATAATTATTTATCTTTAATATAACATATATCATTTTTTGTTCAATTTTATTTCAACCATGATAACATTTCTATTGTGTATTATGGACAACCGCATAATGGAGTAAAGTGATTGTATTTTAACATAAACATTTTATGGAATGTAATAAGGAAAAAATTAATATGTACATGGGATATCATTGAGATTATGATGATGTTTTCAAATTAATATATCACCCACCTCCATAACCTTTTACTAATTACGGGAATGACATCATGTCTCGTGCGTTTGTAGGACCTAACATTTCAATGAAGTGATGGGAAAACTTTTTCAGGTCTCAATAGGTTAAAAGGATTTATATAATGTGAAAAACAAAATGTATGACATTGTTATAATTCTATATATATATATATAAATTATTCACAAGAACTGGAACATTCGTCACAAAATGCGTCTGAGAAACTTGGGAAACTAGCACATGATCCTCATCCTAGTTGGTGGGGACTCCGTAAGTGAATCCAGGAGACCCGGGATCAAATCCAGGTTGAGGAATAATTTCCAGGTACCATAGAAGTCATGTACCAGTAATGTAGCGAGAACTATAGTAGTACTATAGTAGGTAATTATTGGCATTGTAGCAGCCGATACAATTCCCCAGTTTTAGCTTTCGGGCCACTGATTTGGTCCTCAAGACCTTTAAGGACTTCGGGCTACCCCGTACTTCGAATTAGTAAGGCCTTCAGTCCATATTAAGGCCTTCGGGCCACCTTATGTGTAGTTGAAAACCAGAAAACCTACAAGGAATAAGATCTGGAATGAGGATGAGCAAGGAGCTTTCATAATAGAAGAAGCTAAACTAATTTCAAGAATGAGAGGGTATTGAACTTGCCATCCTAAAAAGCCTATGCATGCGTGGAAATGCCTCGCCAAATAGTTTTTCGATGGTGGAGAGAAAATTTCACCATGAATATGCTGTGGTGGAGTATTTCAATGTAGTTAGTCTGGGTTAAATATATTTTTTGAAGCCTATGGGGTATGAATTACTCTAAAGCATATGGGCCATGTAATGATTAAACATACATGCATTTTTAGGGTTCCACCTCACCCCTTGGAAAGTATATTTTCAAACATCAATTAAAAAATGAAGGCCTTCGGGCCATTAAAGGATGAAACTAGGGAAACTAAAATACAAAACAATGACTACAATGAAATATTTTTAAAAAACTGATGGTAAAATGTAATGAGATGATAATTTATGATATTATAAATATGATTATGGTTATGGAATAAATTAATAAAATTATACCAGGGGAACTATCATAAATGAATGAAATAAAATCAAGGGTTGGGGTTTCTCTACACACTTGATTTTTATATCTTAATATATTTATCATCTTATAATTTATTTTATTATTTAATTTATTTTTTTATAGATATCACAAATAATTAGTTAGAAATGTGTTAAGGGTTTTTTTCACAATGTCATCATTATTCCAGAATGTTTATGTTTACGTATCCCATAGATTTTTTTTTTCATATTCACATCTTTAATTTAATATATTTTTATCATATATAGGTATTCATAATTTTTTTAAATTCATAGTACCAATTTCCGCTATTTCATAAATAAAATATTAAGAAAAATAATTTAAGATCATATAAAGTTATTAGAATCTTCGAAAAAAACTTTCTTTCATAAAAACCAAAAATATTTAAAAGTTTAGAGAAATTCTTATAAAATTTTAACAATTATTTATTAAATAAAATATTAATGATTTTAATGCTTTCTTTTAATAGAGTCTTCAGGATGTTTTCGAAATAATTATTCTTGGGGTTTTATTAAAATTGTGAAAGGAATATTGGTTTTGACTTTTATGGCATGAATAGAATTTTTTCCATCTATACCACTAAATTTATTATTATTTTTTAAATATTTCATTTTAATTTTACATGAATAATATATTAAATTTTCTCAGGAATTTTTTTAATAGTCAATTTCCAAAATTCAATGGATATTTTCCTTAAATTGTTTTATTGATCTATTATAGTATTTTTATTCATCAAGGATCTAAAACCTTCATTATACAAATGATCTTCTATAGATATTTTATATTGAAATAATTAATTTTTTTTGATATTTTATTATAATTTTTAGTTGGGATGTACCAGGTTGATTCCATTTCTATTACTATGAATAGTTTAGGATTTTTTATTTATCTGGGATATTGTTAACATTTCTTATTCTAGTTTTTCAATATGAATATTTATGTTGATTATATTTGATCCCATTTATATAAATAATGAATTGGAATTATTAATTGATGAGTGTGGCCCACAATAGCCCCTCGAATCATTAGCAGGCCTTATTGAATAACAAGATTGGGTCTTTTCTGATGACATACCTATTTATATAGACATCTTTAAAAATCTATAATTGAATTTAGAATTATATCAAATAGAGCATTGATGGTTTGTTTTCAACTTCTCATATTTTTCATTTCACCATTCTGAGTTATGTTATTTGATATTCTATATGAGTAATAAATTAGTTATGATATCAATGGTTATTTTTTCATGCTTATATTTTTATTTATATGGAATTAACTGATCATCATTTATCCATTCCATATTATTTTGATGATATTGATTAAATGGAATGTCTTTCTATCATTTACATTAAAATATTGATTACAAATTTTTTATTTATATCTTCCAATGTATGATTACCCATACCAATCATCTATCATCACTCCTATCTTCTATTTTATTTTATATAGGATAACATAAAGGGTTTTGTGATTAATAACTTAGAATATGCTAAGGGGAATAATGTATTTGTAAATGGAAGTAATTTTTATATATAGTGTTATAATATGTAATGTGAATTCAAGTATAGATCCACTTTGTAACAGTGTGGAACAGTTTGGTCCATCAGGATGTGATACCTTATACCTAGTGAAAATTTAATAACATAGAAACTGGCTTGAAGATACTAGGTTTTGTGACAATTTTGGTGTCACCAATATCTACCTCTATTTTATTAGTTAAATAATTATTTCTCACTATTCAATAATGGGAAAAAAGTAAATTTTATTGAACCACTATGAGAAATTAGATTACAGGATTGATCTATTATAGGAAACTAGTATTATAAACCATAACATATTCTATGGTTTCTATTAATTTGATATTTCCCAACATACATTACATGAAATTGTGGTTCATGATAGACTTCTGGTGATTTATGTCTCATATAGTCCATTTCTTATAGAATGTTTATGTTTTCTCCCACGGTGCAAGTTTACGATCAATGGTATACTAGGAATAGTCATTTATGTTATATCTTTAATTTCATTCCCATATTAATTTATCATCCGTTCATATGACCATAGATTTTTATATTCCATATATACCCTTATTGAGAATCTGATACCACCCTTTATTTTGTTTCCACTACCAAAGTTATGAAGAGACGTTTAGGTAGGGTCTGTCTATGAGAAGTAATAAATTTGATTAAATTTATTTGATGAGTTTATGATCTTTTTGAATTATGATTATTGTGTAACTATTTTTCAAATATAATTCAAAATTATGATCGTTTGGCATGTATTTGTAAAATGTATATAATATTCAGCTAAAAAGATTAGATATCTATGTATGATTAGTTTAGGTAAGTAAATTTGGTATAAGAAAAAGGATTAGTTAATATTTTTAATCTAGGATGAAAAATATTTACTATAAACAACAAGGACATGTCTATGTATAAGTAAATATTTTTTAATTTTTGGGTAAAGACATAACTTGTGTTTTTAATGAAGTTTAGTCCCTATATGAATACTAAAAGTGATTTTGGATCGAGAACAGTAGTACATAGGGTTAATAACTCTGAATAAGGTGCATTGAGATAGACTCTCTAAAAACCAATTTCATGATAAAAGACCTTATAGTAGATCTAGTTTGAAACTCGTCGTAAATATGATTTATAAATTCACATACTCTTTATGATCCATTTTTAGGGATTTTAACAGATAATAAACATGAAGAAACCAGAATAAATCTACCGTGCCATTGGGTAAAAAAATATTGTTTCATTATATAAACATCCTATGAATGATAGACCACTCTGATCATAGATTCATGATTTTCAGTCATACCAATTTGGTTTTAATATTTAATTAAAGAAAAAAAGAAAAATTTGAGGTGGTGAATTTTATTCTCCAATATTGACATAAACTATTTTAGCATAGTTATAAGATTTTTGTTTTATCTTGAAATATATATTGGGATGTTAATTTTTATCCATGAACATTAGATTTTGAATTACGATTTAAAACCCAAAATGGTATGATGATTTCATAGAATGTATGTGATTCTTCTTTGGTTGGAGTCTTAGGTAATGTGTTTCCTAAAAATCCTGTTATTCTCCCTCTGGTGGAATTTGAATCCATGTTGGTCCCCTATTTAATTTACTAATATATTTCCTACAATAATTTATGATTATGGGAACCTATTATCTTATATATATGTGATGATAAATATTAACCTCCAATAGATATGGTACCCATTTTAAGGGTATTGAATCCTATATAAAAGAGGTGTTTTTTAGATGGTTGGAGAGAACTATGGAATCATTAATGTGCCAGTTTTTTTATATTTTAACAAAAAAAAATATCTGAATAATATCCTCATCATACATTGAATAATGAAGTATGATTCATGTTATAAATCATACATAGTGCCCCAACTTTTACAAATAATCCAAATAAGAATGACCCTGAATGAGTTTATAAATTGAAGAAAAAACTCTAGGATAACATCAGAAAGGGATTCAGTAGGCCAAGTGTGTCACCAAGGGTTAAACTATTATATTTTTTAATAATAAATATGTATGGATGGATTTATGAATTGATTAATAATAACTAAATAAGATCTAAATATTTACCAAATATACTCTCCCGTGTATTGAAGGCTTCTTTGATCAACTATGAAAAGATCAATATTTGACGATGATTTTCCACATTATTGATATCATAAATTGATTTATAGGAAAGATTATATACCCATGAATATATTCCTTACAATTATTTAACACTATCTACATATATATTTTATTTGATTTTACTAATGATACTTCATTATTCATAGATTTTTGAATTAATTTTTTAGAGATTATAATGATCAATTTTTTGTAGTCTGTATATTAGATGTTATTATATATTAAAAAGGAATTTATTAGCATGAAAATAACATGAAGTGTGTGATTAATAACCTAAAGAACGGTAATTTGTAGAAAAAATTTACCATGTGTAGATATTGGCTACATGTAGTTTTATTTTTTTCATATTATCTCAATAGATGGTATATTTGTGGATCCATCAATGATCTAATTTACTAAATGTTGATCCGGACCATCCCTGGAGACAAATATCTATAGTTTTTCTCTATTCTAGGTTATAATCCATTCATTGTGTAAAATTTATTATGGATGTATAATAAGTCACTATATTGACATGGAAAGGATCTATACTCTATTGGGTAGATAAATGTGATGAAAAATTTCAAGGAACAAAATTTTAGGTCAGTTAGCACACATAATCATGTATAACATTGTAGTAATTGAGGTATCATAATATGTAGTTATGCACCAATGAATATATCAGTATACATTATCATGAAGAATGAAATTTTTATAGCTTATTCCTATTAAAATATTTATTTTTATATGAAAAAAAACCCATATCATGATTTCAATTCAACTATAAAAATTATGAATTAATTATAAAGAGGAATTAAAATTATGTAGAATAGTGTGATATATATATATATATACTGATAAAAATTATTAATATATATATTCATATATAATGGGTTGAATATGAATTTTAAAAGATGGTTGGATATGTTTATGGAATATGATAACTTAGTATATTACCAACCAAGAAATTAAAACAATGTAGTTGATGCTTTGAGAAGATACAACTACACTAGAATATATATGATGATGATCACAAAAATATCCAATATTTAAGGAATTTTTAAGGGTGGATCTGGAAATTGTGATGTAATTGGGAAAATCGTATCTTTCTAAAATAACGATTCAACCATTTTTCCAATTGATGGTTAAAGAGGTGTCAAATAATGATTCAGGGATGTAGAAGAATGTAAAAAATGTTCTTAAGTGTAACCTTGATTATTATGGATTGATATGGTTTAGGATCCATAAATATGTTCTTCACATAACTTATTTTAAGGGGTACCTATTAGATGTGGCTCATAGTTCTTCAGTATCTTTTCATCCTGGATGTATGAATATGTATAAACATGTGAAGGAGTAATTATAGTTGGATGGAATGATGAGATTTATTGAATGGATTTCATCTCTATGATTGGTATTCTTACATGTTATGTCTGAGAGGAAAACATGAAATGGATTATTACAACCATTACCCATTCCAGAATTAAAATTAGAAAATTTCAACATTGATTTTATTATTAGACACCCCAAAATGACTACTGGAAAAAAATTTCTAGGGGTTGTAGTTGATTACCTTAAAATATAACTACACACCACAAATATCAATAATGAATTATATTGATAATGTTTGAAAATATATTAATTGAAACAGTGGTAAGGATGCATGCAGTACCACATTATATTGTATCTGGTCAGGATATATGGTTTACTTTGAAGTTCTATCAAATTTTTCATGACACACATGATATATAATTGTGTCTCATCACATTGTATTATCTTATGAATTATTTCTAGTCTTATTAAGTAGCTTAAACAGATGAGGACATGCCTAGATTTTGTTCTATTGATTTCATATGTTCTTTGGATTAACAACTTCACCCAATTGAGTCTTCTTAAAATAATAGCATTCCCTGAATAATTAAAATAGATTCTTTTTGTATCCCTATATTGAAATAATGGTAGAAACCCAACATTATGGGATTCTTCGGACAATAATATACTGGAAATTGAGTGAGGTGAGGAAATGGAAGAGAATGTTAGATCTATTTGGTAGCATAACAATAAAATTATAGTATATCGAAAAGAATTTATGATAATTCTTTATATTATCTAGATTTTGTTTTTGGAGAGAAGGTTTTTATAAGAAATTATCAATGGAATATGTTTAAAATATTTATTATGAATATAATACTAATTCTTATGAATATTAGAAACTTAAATATTCATGGATGATTAGGTATTATTTCTAATCGCTTTTCATTTCCAACATATATTTTTCATGTCCATGATGTGTTTTTTTTATATACTATAAATAAGAACATAAAAATACTATAACATTTCCTAAACATAGAAGTAATATCATGGGATTATTATTGTTAATATAAGGAATAAATATTGAATATTCTGTATCATAGAGTGATAGTGTTACCAAATTGGACTAGTTACCCGACGAATGTTGTATAGTGAAACTTGCATATTGAAGAAGATATAGTGGATCATAAGGAAATGATAAAGAACAATATTCAACCTTCGATTATATAATAGATATTAATTTAAAAGGAAAAATTAATTTATGTGGTGTAGAATGTGACACCCCATGTTTTTATGAAATATTTTTCAATAAATTTAATTTCTTGACAACTTATGTCATACGGAACAGAAAGTATTAATAAACCACAATATATTATTCAAAATATTTTTAAACATGACCATTATATCTTATTAATTAAATGTAAAAGTATTATTGTGATTAAAAATATTTCTAAAACTAATTATAAAATTGTTAAATAAATAAATTATATTTATAAATAAGTACATAATTTATATCAAGGTATTTACATGTTTTGGAAATACATTTCACTAAGAAATTATTGTTATTATTTTTATTTTGAAAATTAATATTCATTTTTGACACATAAAGAAAACATATTTTGAAAATTATACATCATTTTTTAATTCTACATATTAATATTCTCTTTATATTGATTGTTTCTAATTTTCTATAAGGTTAAATTTTTTGAGAATTAATTAAAAACTAAATTGTATTAAAAATTATATTTTTTAGAACTTAAGAGACCAAATTTATATTAATAATTTTTAAAAAGTATTATTATTTTAATTTATCTATTTATGAAACTAATATATTCATTTTAATCAAATACATATTGTCCTCTGAAAATAATAATTTCTATACTAAATACAATTTATTCATTGGGAAACCTATTCTACATGGCATTTTGGGGTGTAAATAACCACCATACATTTTATTACACACTTAGATATGATTTATTACATAAAATGTTCACTTGAAACTACATAGAAGTACGATATGTCTAGTGTCTTTGGGGATTAGGAACATTACATAATGAATTAAAACATGAATCACGATATCATTATTGAAAAATTCCTATACATTACCCCTACATTCTCTCGTACTTAGCATAGCATAGGGTAACCTGAAGACATGAATAAGAAATGGGTGAGCTATAAAGACTAGTAAGGGAGTGAACAAGTCATAATATAAAGAATACAATACGTGTTAGTCAATAGTCATATCTATGGAGCATAAGAGAAACATGAACATAAAAGCATGATAATATGGAAGTGTGAAACAACACATAACATGGTATTTTCATGAGCCAAGGCTCATTGCACATGTGGACTGAGTAAAACATCATTGCACTGGAATTATCATGAGTAAGCCCTCATTTTACTTGACATAACATGATACTAAACATTACCTATTGCATGATAAAGGAATGTGGAATAAATACATGAAACTCTATAGTGAATATGAAAATGTTAATAAAAGAGAATACAATTGATAGAAAAATTGTCATGTTATTCACTACACCATGACTTTGGTTTGGAAAGCCGCGGTGCAATTTCGGCAGCATAATGGCATGATATAAGAATTCATAAAAATGGTTGATCATAGAAAAAGGGATGTATCATCATATAATCATGAAATGGATAGTAAGGGGTCATATAAGTTTATGTCCCAACAAATGTACTGTAATTTAGATTCATAATACAATATAATTGCATGAATTTAATGAGAAGCGAGAAATTCTTTAAGAAATTTTGGCATGGTAACTGGTGTACATGGGAGTAGTTAATGAGAGATAAAGGGATATCTCATCATTCAAACGTAAAGTGGAAATTATGGGGGAGGTGAGAAAACATACCAAAAAATTTACAATTGAAAATAAAAGGGCATAACAATCTTATGAAACTTGGATAAAATGATAAAGTAGGGAATCCATTACTTAGAAGTGTGAACCCAAAGGCTTGGGAGGGGATTGAGAGAGCCTTATTGAGATCCTAGGGCACCTTGGGAGGATTTTAGAGAGAGGAGGGAAGGTTTTGGTTGACCTAAATGGCTTTGAGTTAAGAGGAAGTGGGAGCTTGGGTGGGTTTATATAGGAAAGGATAGGGAATTATTTAGTATTTTGGTATGGGTCAACATAAATTAAGCTATTCTAAACCACAAACCAGCTAGTGGTTTTTTCGGATGGGTTTTTCCAAAGTGGGGTAGAAAATAATATTTTATAATTCCAATGTCAATCCATTGTAAAATGACATGGTTTCTTATTTATAGGTGAGTCACATTCTCAAGGAAATTAATTTAAAAAGTTAAAATGCTTTATAAGCCTTGAAGAGTCCACTAAAGAATTTTAATATAAATAAAATAAAAAAATAACATTATTTTAATGTTGAAACATATATTTTATGAATATAATGTTTATAGTATTTTAATACACCACTATTGTATCATTATGATGTTATAAAACACATTATATTTTTAAACGATATTTAATTTTTACCCAAAAATTTGACTTTCATAGAAAATTATGAAAAAATCACCTTTGGATAATTTTATATGTTGATAGCCAAAATAATATTCATTTTATATACATGATTTTCTATATATGTGAATTTTTACATTAAACTAAAAATCTATATTTATTGAAAATTCATGGATTTTGATAACAACAGATTTAAAACCTTAAAAAAATCACTATTATAATCATAATAATTATACTGTAAATTTTATTATATAAAAATTAATTTAGTAATAAAATTTAATTAAAATAATATTTAATTCTAAAATCCATTAATCCCTCAAAATAGATTTATTAATTAAATATTGACTATAAACGATTTATGCTTAAAAAACTCTTTACAACAAAAAAAACGAATGTATATTATCTATTATATTAAAAAATAATGCACATAATAATAGTTCTATAGTATTGTTACATAACCCCTTATAACACCCGCATAAGACCGAAGGGTAAGGTGTGTGATGCTGATAGACTCTTGGGGTGGCTCAGATATCATCGCTTACGTGGTAATCTTTATCAACCTCAACTTCTCTGACAGGCAGTTCCACTTCAGCCTAATGTGTTGAATCTGGGATTGGGATTGGTGAAGTGCAAATCCTAATGATGCCACCTCCTTTTTGAGATCCAAAAAATGGGCTTTTATAAAGCAATTCTATTGGATGAGGCCATTGCTTCCTTTTTCTGAGTAAATTGGATTTGTTAAAGCCCTATATTTATAATAATCATGTGATAATTTCTCAACAACAATATTATAAATGGTAACAATTATTAATTGTATTTTGAAATGCAAAAACATAAAACCGATGAAGTGCATATTTTATATAACCATTTTACATAATGAGACATTTAATTAGATCAATATAAATTTTTATTGATAAAAGTTTGTGTCATTAAAATCTTCCCCCCTTAAGAAATTTTACTTTCAAAATTACCTTTTCCTACACTAAAAGAGATGTAGGCAACATTGCTTTATCAATACCTCTAATTCCCATGTTGCCGCTTCAAACTTTTGGTATCTCCACAATACTTTCAAAAGGGGAATTTTATTCTTCGTAGAATTTTTTATCTACCATATAAGATCTTAACTAGCTTATCCTCATATGAAAGATCATCCTAAAACTGTAAAACCTTTGAAGAGAGTAAATGTGAATGGTTTGTTATGTACTTCCTTAATATGGATACATGAAAGACATCATGTACATTCGCCCTAGTAGGTGGGTGTTCTAGTAGATAGGCCAAAGACTTGACAGAATCAAGAAGCTCGAAGGGGCTGATGTACCTATGACTTAACTTCACTTTCGTTCCAAAACTCATGACCTTCATCTATATAGATATGAATATAAGTACTATGTCTCCAAATCGAAACTCAAGGTCTCATGAATGGTTACTTTCATAACTCCTCTGTCGAATTTGGGATGCCTTGATATGTTGCCGAATGGTTTTCAAATTATCCACCATTTCCCCAACCATTTCAGGTCCTAGTATCTTATGCTCACTAACTTCATCCCAACATACAGGTGTTCTACACCTTTTCCTATAAATAGCTTCGTAAGGTACAATTTGGATGCTCGAGTGGAAACTGTTATTATAACAGAATTCAACTAGTGGAAGATGTTAGTCTCATGCTCCTTTTAAGACCATAGAACATGATTTTAACATATCTTCTACTTTCTGAATACTTTGATCAAGTTGGCCATTAGTTTGAGGATGATAGGTCATACTGCAGTTCAGTTCAGTGCTTAGTGTATGCTAGATACTTTTCAAGAACATTGAGGTGAATCTCGAATAACGATCAGATATAATAAATAGTTATACTCTGTGGATCCTTACCACTTATTTGATGTAATTCCATGAAATTTGATTCAAGGAGAAGTCCACTTGAATCTTTATAAAGTGAGCTATCTTCATAAGATGATCCACAATGACCCATATAGCATTGTTTCCTTTGGATGTCTTTGTAAATCTAGTGACAAAGTACGTGGTAATGTTCTTCCACTTCCATGTTGGTATGGGTAGTGGTTGCATCACCCACTTAATCCTTTTCCTCTCAATATATACTTGCTACCATACTATTCACTATGATGTATATTAAGAAATATACATTTTCATATTGTACCACCAAAATATTTCTCGTTTACCTAAATATATCTTTGTGCTCTCTGGGTGAATATAGAAGGTTGAGAAATGTTCATCATTGAGAAGATCCTTCTTTATCTCTGGATCAGATGGTACATATAATCATGACCAAAATCTAAAAATTCAATCCTTGTCAACCACAAATTCTGAGGATTTCCCATTTCTGAAGGCTTTCAGCCTTTTCAGAATTTCAACATCATTTCGTTGAGCATTCTTTACTTTCTCAATAAGGGATGGTGAGCAATCATTTGAGAAAGGGTTGATGATTTTCCTCCTTTATTGATTCCAATGTCCATCCTCTGTAAATCTATGAAGAATGGATCATTTTATATTATCATCATTGGTAAATATGTTGGATCATTTCTACATAGATCAGTAACCACCATGTTCACTTTTCTAGGGTGGTAATGGATTGAGCAGTCATAGTCTTTGATCAGCTCTAACCATCTACATTGGTGCATGTTCCACTCTTTCTGAGTGAATATATATACATGAAGATTTATTGGCCCATATATATTTCACACTTCTCCCTTAAGAGTTAATTCCACCAAATTGTTAATGAAAATATCATTACATCCAACTCCAGATCATGTGTTAGATATTTTTGCTCATAAAAATTCAATTGCCTTGAAACATGGGCAATGAATTTGTCATTCTACATAACACATCCCATGTGCTTCTTTAAAGCATCCCTATATACCACAGAAAGTAATCTAATCATGGGTAATGTGAGAACAGGCATAGTGATAAGCCTTCTTTTCAACTCTTCGAAGATCTATTCACATTTATCACTCCAAGAAAACTTTACTCCTGTCTGAGATAGCTTGGTAAGAGGGTAAGAAAATCGTGAGAAATTTCTCAGAAATTGGCGATAATATCTAGCTAACCCTAGGAAGCTACAGATATCTGTTACCAATGTTGGACTCATACATCCCCCAATTGTAGCTGTTTTGGAGGGATCCCCAGATATCCCATTTCTTGTGATGATATTACCAAATAATGAGAGTTACTTCAACCACAACTCACACTTGTTGTACTTTTCATATGGCTTCTCCTTTCGCAAGGTCTCTAATACAATTATTAGATTCTCCTCATGCTCCTCCTTTGTTTTGGAGTATATTATAATATCATTTATAAATACTATAAAAAATTTGTTGAGGTATTCTCTAAAGACTCTATTAATCAAGTCCATGAATATTTCTGGAGCATTAGTGAGTCTGAAAGGCATTACTATGAATTCATAATGCCCATACATTGTACAAAAAGCAGTCCTGGGGATATCCTCCTTCTTCACCCTTGGTAATATACTGACCTCAAATCCACCTTGGACAAGTATTGTGCTCAACTTAGCTAATTGAACAAGTCATAAATTTGAATCAAATGACACTTGTTCTTTATCGTGATTTTTTTGAGCTCACGATAATCAATGAAAAGATGCAATTACCCATCTTTCATTTTGAAGAAGAGGACTGGAGCACCCCCATGGTGAAGCACTAGGGCATATAATCCCTTTATCTCGATACTGCAGTAGTTTTTTCTTCAGCTTCACAAGATTTACAATAGTTATTCTATATAGAGTCTTGGATATTTTAAATTCTCTATGTATAATGTCAATTGAGAATTAAATATCTCTTCTTTGAGGAAGACCATGAAATTCATCGGGAAACACTTCAGTGAATTCCCTCACAATAGGCATGTCTTCATGGATGGTTTCCTCCTTAGACTCAATCATCTAAGCCATATATGTTTGCTCATAGGGAAGTAATGTCCATGCTTGAGATGACGGTGATAAAGAAGATTAATCTTCCTCCATGAACTTTTATAAGATTGGGCGGTTGATTCTCAGTATAGAGATTTATTTCCCTCTCACAGAAATTTATGTTGGCTCTTTATAAGGAAGACCAATCCATGCCAATAATTGCATCAAATTCCACTATAGTTAGTATGACGAGGTTCACTAGGAAGTTCACTCCAAAAATAATGATAGGTGAGGAGTTATATTAATGGGTTGCTATGATTTTACCATTTCTCATACCCACCAACATCATTAATGATTTTATTTGTGGTGGTGTTTGTATTGTTATACTAATCATTTGGGATATAAAACAATACATAAAACTATAACCAAAAAGTATGTTCGATATTCTTGAAGGAATAACTAGTGTACCTGTAACCACCATGTTGTCGGGGTTAATTTTGGCGATAGTGATGGAAAAATTTCACCCTTCATACCTTGGAGGTTGTTGGTTGCCTCTAAAAACCCCTGGCTTAGGGAACTAAATTATAAGGTTCCTTGGTTCGTTTCAGGTGAATCAATGAAAAATGCATTGAAATTCGAATGGGTCATTCCTATCCATTGTCGCAGCTGTGGGATTTTCTTGTCGGCAGTTAACGACATGGTTCCCTTATCTTCCACACCTAAAGAATTTACTCATCCCCTTTAGGCAATTTACAGGGTGCTTCTTTCTACACCTTTGGTAGGTGGGGTGATGGGCTTTCTTAGCACTGTTGGACTTATCCATTGGACCACTAGAAATGATGTCCACCTTACTCTTCTTATCCCCATGATAACCCTTAGATTATCTTATCTCAATTTTTACATTGAGGGCTCATCGAACAACTTCTACATAGCTATCAAAGTCACGGATCTCTAGGGATTTCAGTTGCCTAGGTTTTATCCCAAAAAATAAGCAGTCACACTTTCATTTAGCGATAAAAACAATGCTGAAGGTGTATCGTGAAAGCCTTGGGAAGTTTTCCTCATATGCTCAGATGGATTCATCTTCTTTTTTTAGGGAAATGAATTCTTCTTCCATATTAAGTCAGAGGGTGTGTGTAAAATATTATAAAAACATTTTTTGAAAATCATTCAATTCCAACATCTCAATCTCCTCCTATATCTTTATACTTTTGATTAATGTCAACCATTGATCAGATTCACCCTCCATATGATAATAATATATAATAACCTTCTCTTGTTTTAAACATTGATGGATAGTTTAGATCTTTTCAATGGAGTTGATCCATTCTTCAGAAATTGAGAGATCATATAATTCATTAAAAGTGGGTGGTCATTATCTCATGAAGCTCCCAATTGTGACTTTTTCGTTGGGGGGGGGGGGGACTTAACGTTCCTCTTGACCCATGTTTCTAATCATATCTTGAGTTAACTGAGAGAGTATCATGACAATGTTCGTGATTCCTACTCCCATCAGATTGGGTATCCATTAGAACCGTCATCGCATTGATCTTCAAATTGGATGTTAACCCAAGTCCCCCTATTAATGGCTATTAGCATGAATAAAAGGAATGTTATGTGTAACTCATAAAGGGTAATCGAAGGACAAATACAGATGAACTATAAATAAATTTTATTTCCTTAACATATAAATCTATAGTCTTCAATCTATGTTATCCATGATCTACCTCCAAACATTTATTCATAGGGGAATTTTTTATTCCCTTTATAATGAATTATACTAATATTTTGAATTTACCAAAGAATATCCCCAAGGATTATCATAACCATGAGTGCGCCAAGGCCTATTTTTGTGTACCAGGATACCCTGGGTCAATCCCGAAACTCCTTATTGGAGTTTCACTCCTAAGTACATCTGTGCCCGAGCTGCCTCTACCTATTCGTATCCAGATAGGTATATATTTTCTTGATAAACCACTTACAGAATACTCACCAAAATTTAGGAATGTTGTTATTATACTTAGTCTAATCCCTAAGTCTTTCACTAGGGTATTCTAATCATAATTCCAAAAATAACTAAACCTATCCTATGATACCAACTATAACAAATCTACATTTTACTACACACTTATACATGATTTATTATATAAAATATTCACTTGAAACAACATAGAAGATTGATAGGTATACTGTTTTTGGGGCTTAATAACATTACATAAAAATTTAAAACATGATACATGACATCTTTATTGAAAACTACCATTACTTGACCACTACATTCACTCGTACTTAGCATTTCATGGGGTAACCAGAGGATATTCATAAGAAAATGGTGATTATAACGTCTAGTAATGTATTAAACAAGACATAACATAAAGAATACAGTACATGTTAGGAAATAGTCATATCAATGGAGCATAAAAGAAACATAAATATAAAAGGCATGATAACATGGAAATGTAGCGACACCACTGAAAAAGTTATTAGCATAAGACAAGGTTAATTGAACATGGATCATGTGTAAAACCTCATTTCACTTGATTTATCATGATTAAACCCACATTTCACTTCACATATCATGATACTAAATTTTACCAAATGCATAGGAGCGCTATCAGGGAACACCCTTCGTAAACATTTCACTTCATGCATAAGTGTGGCCCATTGATCCTATAACGTTGAATCATTCAACATCATTTGTTATTCCATGATAAATGAATGTTGAACATATACATGACACAATATAATCAATAAATATTGTTTATAATGGTGAATAACCTTGATAGAGAAATGTTAATGGCATGATATAAGAATTTATAATAATGGTTTTTGAGATATAATGGGATGTCTCATCATATGTACACGAAATATAAAGTAAAGGGGTTTTATAGATACATGTCCCAAAAAATGTAATGTAATTTATATTCATATACCCTAGAATTTCTTGAATGTAAATGAGAAGAGATAAATTCCTTATGGAATTTCGACATGTTAACAGGTGTACGTGGGAGGAATTAATGAGAGAGAGAGGGGTATCTCATCAATAAACCATAAATAGTAAAGTATTGGGGGTGTCTAAATTCAATACCCCAAATTTTACAATTGAAAATAAAAGGGCACAACAATATTAAAAAACTTGGATAAAATGAGAAAGGACGGAATCCCTTATTTGGAAGTGTGATCCCAAAGGCTTGGGAGGTGCTTGGGAGAGGTTTATTGAGAGCTTGGGGCACCATGAGAGGATTCTAGAGAAACTTGGTTAGGGTTTGGATGAGCTATAGAGGATTTTAGTGAAGAGGAAGTGGGAGATTGGGTGTGTTTATATAGGAAAGGACAGTGAATTCTTTTTATTTAGATTTGGGTTACCACACATTAAACTAATCCAAATCAAAAACCGGAGCATGGTTTTTTCCCATGGTTTTTGCAAAATCAGGGTGTAAAATAATATTTTATAAGGACAATGGCCGATCTTCTTAAAATATATGAATTGATTATGTGGAGTTGAGTCACACTCTCAAGGAAATCAATTTAAAAAGGTAAAATATTTTATAAGTCTTGAAGGGTCCACTAAAGCATTGTAAAATAAATCAAACAAAACAAAAATCAAATTATTTTAATGGTACAAAATATATTGGAATAAAATAATTTTTATATTATTTTATTATCTCACTATTGGGTAATTATGATGACATAAATCACATTGTATATTTAAATGGTATATAAATTTTACCCAAAAAATTGACTGTCTCAGAAAAGTATGAAAAATTCACTATAGGATAATTTCTATGTCGTGATTCAAATAATATTATTCATTTTATCTAAATAATTTTCTAAATATTTGAATTTTTTCTTTTAATATAAAAACCAACATTTATCAAAAATTCATGGGGTTTGACAAAAATAACTTTCAAACCTTAATAAAAATCACAATCTTATAAATAAGAATTATATGATCATTTATACTATATTAAAAGTGATTTTTTAATAATATTTAATTAAAATATTATTTAAATAAAAAATCCATTAGTTCATCAAAACATATTTCTTAATTGAATATTAATTAAAAATATTATTCCTTCTTGAAAAACAATTTATAACGTACCAATAATAAAAAGAATGTATATTCATTATTATATATAAAAATAATTCATATAATCATATTGATATGGTCTTGTTACATAACCCCTTATAACACCCTCATAATATCTAAGGATAAGGAGTGTGATGGTTGTAGACTCTTGGGGTGGCTCAGATAACAACACTCGAGTGGTAATCTCTATCAACTTCCACTTCTCCCGCAAGCAGTTCCGATCGAGACTAACGTGTTGAAGCTCGGCTTGGTCTTGGTCAAGAGGGAAGCCCAATGACGCCACCTCCTTTCCGAGATCCGACAAATGGGCTTCATATGGGGAAAGTCTACTGGATGAGGTCATCGCTTTCATTGTTTGAGTATATAGGATTTGTTAAAGCCCTATATTAATATTAATCGTGTGATCACTATTCAATGACTATATCAGATAGAGTAATAATATTTAACGGTATTTTGAAATCAAAAAAATAAAACCAAGGAAGTGCATATTTTATATAACCATTTTACAAAATGAGACATTTAATTAGATGAAGATTAAATTTTATTGATAAATATTTGGGATGTTACAAATTAATTTAAAATAATATTCTACAACTTCAATAAAAAGAATCTCTAAAAGTGGAAACAAAATTTTAAATGATTAAAATTAAAATTATATAATAAGTTTATCTTAATTTTTGTTCAAAAATAATTGTAAATGTTACACCCCAAGCTTACAAGGTACGTTCCTCTTTGAATAATACAATAACTTGCGTTGTACGCAACATCGAGTTCTAGCACACCACAACCAATCAAACTAGCCATTATGAATAGTAATAGCCACTTTTTCCAATTTTATGAATTTTATTTTTTAAAATGGACTTAATTTTTGGATTCAGAAAATCAAAATTACCTTATGATAAATTTTTTTTACTTTTCTGAAAACTTCCAATTTCTGATGAATAGTGAAAATCACTACATTATTATTTAAAACTGAATTTTTATTTAAATAATTATATATTTTATTTAAATTTATTTTAAGTCAAAATAGATAGCTAATAACTATATTACATAAATTAAATAAATTGAAGTCATTTCATAAAAAAATTGATGTATAAAATTTCATTGACTATTTTAACGTCTTTTACCTACCTTTTAGGCATGTTAGCAAATTTGCATTAAACATAATTTTACCGCTTCTATGAATTAAATTTCAAAAATCCAAGAGACACGGCTGATATCATTAAGTAAAATTTAGTTCAATAAGATGAAAATAAGTTTTGCTGAATAATAACTTTTGAATTTTATTTACCAGGATTACAAGTTAATAGAGTAATTAAAGGTAAAAATTATATTATAATTACCCTAACACCTGTACTAATTATATTGAATAAGATTATTTTGACCAAAAAAACATATGAATAAAATATGATCTTTTTTTATCCACTTGGATTAGATTAGGACATTTTTTATTATTTAATTTAAAGAAGAGTTAAAAGTGTTAAATTCATATTTTCATAACTAAAACATTTTTAATATGGGATTATACATAATAAAAATCTAACTATAAATATTAATTATAAATATAAAAATATTTCCTACATAATGGTATTTTATTTATAATTATTAGACATTGTATAAGTAAATTTATTTATTACACAATGATGATGCAGTAATTATCTTATTAATGAAAGGTTAAAGTATTTGATATTATAAATATTAAAAAAATGTAAATTGATAGTTTGGAATCCTTACACGAATTTTCTAGGTTAATATGGCATGTAATGTGATTTTAATTTTTTTTTCAAAGTAATATTTTTTTTATGACATTCACAAAAACAGAATACCAAATAGTGTCCAAATGGACAGAAATTTTTTTTTAAAATAAATTCTACAATATTAAATGATTTAATATTCTCATGAATATATTTTTTGGAAAAATAACTTATATAATGATAAATATATCAATAATGAACAACTTGGGTTTCTTTTGTAATTTTATTGTATGTTAATAAACCATATAATATAAAAATACAAGAAGACGTTATAAAAGATTAACTATTTAACTAAGAGTTAAATCTAAAATATAAGGATAATATGGTGACCTAAACTTGTATAAAACCTATTGGTTGATGTTTTTAGACCCATAACCACATTATTATCTAATTAAATCCTTTTAGAGCCATTATAAACCAAATATGATAGTATAAAAAATAATATTTCAAGCATTTCCTAAAGTGACTCTCACCTCTTTAATAAATGGGTACTTCCCCTTCCCTAAAAATAACACCTCCCAATGCATTTGGCTCGGCCAACCACTACTCATATATCCTCCCAAATACCCTCAATTCAACCTAGAGGCCTTACTTTGATCGTAATCTTACCTATGATGTCCTTTTGATCAAATAAAAAGGAAGCACATGTAGAAGAGGTAATAATTTCATCACCTCATTCAAAGTTGTTTTTTTCTTCCACTTACACTTCATTTGTTGTTTCCATGCAAAAATAAGGACTCTAGAACCTTCTAAATTATTTGATGTTATAATTAATATGGTATAACCATTTTCATTATTCTATCCATCATATTAATGACAATGTCACCATACGTGCATACATACGACTTACCATCTCCACGTTGTGGTGTGGTTTGTTATTCAACACTACATTATTTGGATGGGTGTAATAATGAGTATAATTGTTGTAAATATTAAATATTTCATGTTAATAATTCTATATATATGATATACCATCCATTTACATATGATTATACCATTAATATAATTGTATAGTCGCTGGTGCATACATACGGATTACCATCTCGACGACATGATGAAATTTTATTCCACATTGTAACCATTCAAGAATATTTTTTATTTGATGATTAAAAATAATGTGTAAGAACATAATATCATTATATAAATTAACAAATAAATATTATCGATAAAAAATAGGACTTACATAACAAAAACTATAAAGGAAAACAAATCAGTTAACACCTAAAACAATGATACTACTGAAATATCATCAACAAAACCATATTAGAAGATCATATATGATATCATATTTATGTATATGTTACTTGAAAGATATAATAAAAATGATTTAACTATTATAAATGAGTATAAAGTACCCTTGACCATGGAAATGTAAAATTTAAGGGTTAATTTTACAATATCTTTATTATCTAAAGTTGTTAATATGTAAGTATCTACAGGGACCACTTTATCATCCACATCCATGTTTCATGAAAATGTATTTCAAAAAAAAATTATTTCCTATAATATGGATTAAATTTATTTATAACCTTGTTTGATATTCTATGTTTTTTTGAAAGGAATCATTTTATCGCTTTCCAAACAAGGTAATTTCTAACATTTACAACAAATCAAGGTAAGAATGTTTATTAACTCATACGGTGGGTGCACCTATTTTCTACCATCATAACACTTTCAATTATTCCCTTAAATTCATATGAAAATATTTTAAAAATAATGTTTTTCTTTTATAGTCACGTTAATTTAAATTTATTTCAAATTTCAATGATATATTTCTCTCAAATAGTTTTGATTTCATCTGCGTCAACATCCTTGGTTGGATTTTACACTTGTTTGAAGTTGATTTATTATACTAAAATCATCCATGTTGTATTGAAGGTTTTTTGATATGTTTTATTGTGGATGTGTTATTTTTATAGCATTAATGTTTTATGGTTAAAATTATTAACATTTCGTATTCTAGTTTTAATATTAATGTTTATGTTATGTTTGAACCGTTTCATATGAAGAATGTATTGGACAAAGTAAGTGATGGGTGGAGCCCGTTATAGGTCTTTGATGTATCGGTAGGTCTCATGAGAAAAACTAGCGTCTTGGAAAAAATCCTTGAAAAAATCAGATTTATAGTCTTGGCTCAAGGCCTCGACTATGGGGTTATGATGTATGGAATTATTCATTCCATCATTATGAAATTGGATATTGATATTACATGTGATTATTTGACTAGTAGAATACCCATGTGAATAAGTAAGTGGAATTATTTGATTTATATTTGACATATTATGCTGATGTTTATGTTTAAAAGTCTTGTGTTTTAGTGTTATAAAATACTTTAAATGTTTATGCTTAATTAGGAATGTTTCCTATATATTTTCATCCTTACTGAGCACATGAGCTCACCACTTTCTATTTTTCATTTTTCCAAGGATCTGAAGAAGTATATTACAATTAACCTACAGGAATAGGCTAAGGGAAATTAGTATGTCGAAGGAAAAACAATATTGTTGTTGTTTTTTTCCATTTCATGATGTAATGTAAAACTAATGTATGTATCTTGTACATCGAAGGATACTAATCTGATCGATTTTTTGAGATTTGATCCCTTGTGATCATGCCAATGTTATGTAATAATGAACTGACTCTGGATAACTAGGGTTAGGGAATTACAATTGGTATAAATTGATGTTTAGTAAAAACCATGGAAACTAGATTTAGAAAAAAATGTTATTAGAGAGCATTACCCTAAGATAGACTTTGAGGATTAGCATAGAAGAACTTCCTATAATTTTTGTAATGTAGATATTTTGTGTATTTTCCATGCTATACATACCTGTTTGGATATGAGTAGGCAGTGGAACCTCTAGCACAGATTTACCTATGAGTGAAAACTCTGACACGGATCTTTGGGCTTAACTCGGGGTATCCTAGTACATGACAACGAGCCTTGCTACACTATTTGTTACGACACTCCCATGTGATCTGTTTAGGATAATTCACATTTTTTTACAAACCATTATGAAGGATTTATGATCAAATACCTCCTTAAAGAAAACATAATTTTATCATTAGGGACTATATGATTAAACTGCTCAACTTATGTTAGGTATTTTACTAGTTTGGGATTATGTATTGTCATTCATAAACTATTATAGTGTATTCCATGGTATAAAAATGGAAGCTTGTTGTAGGAATGGAAACTGTATCAACACATGTAATCCATGTAGGGATTTTTTTCCTAGTCAAGATAATTATAGTGAAACTAGTGATTCAACCGGTTCTGAAAAACTTATAACCATACTGGGACAACTCACTCCGGTTATGAATAATAACCTTACTCGTATAGAGCACCCTGATCCACAACAAGGAGGATCAATGTTAGACCCCTTCATGAGGAAATAACCACCATTATTCCATGGGACTACAAATCCATTTGTAGCTGAGCAATGGATAAGTCCTTTAGAGAAAATATTCCAGGCTTTGGGGAGTAACAAAAGAGAAAAAGGTTTCATGGCAGTTTATCGCCTCACTGGAGATGTATATAAATGTTGGTAATTAATTCAAAACACAATTTAGGAGGAAGAATTTTCAAATATGGAATGGAGGGAGTTTAAATAACCTATCTTAGAAGAATACTTTCCTCGTGACAATCAAGAAGATAAGGAATAGCAATTTCTGAGTTTGAGGCAAAAGGAGGATGATAATGTAACAAAGTACGAGGCTAACATTACAAGGTTATCAAGGAATGAAAAATATTCTATACATAACCCAAGGAGTATGATTGATCTATTTTTAATGGGTTAAAACCATTTCTTTGTTTATCATTAGTCTCACAATCTTTCACATCATACAATGATATTGTCTCATGGGCTATCAAGACAGAAAATAAATTCTCCAAGTGTTACGACTTTAAATAAAAGCAACAGAATAAGAGACCTGATGAATACTCTAAAAATTTAAATAAGGGGAAGAATAGAAAATTTGAATGTATATTCTGTATTAAATGTGGGAAGAAAAACTCTGGTACTTTCCTGAAGGGAGTGGGAGTTTTTTACAAGTTTGGTGAAAAAGGCCACCATGATAATGATTGCAAGAGAAAGAATGAGGTTGTTATGTTGAATTCTATAGTTGTAGAGAAATAGGTCATTATGAACATTAATGTCCTAGGATCCAAGAAAACTAACCTCAAAAAAGACCAAGGGTGTGGGGCCAAGCTTATGTGACCACCACTACTAGGGATGAAGCTCTAAATGACGTGGTGGAAGGAGATTTAATAGTTTACACAAATTTATCCAATACTTTATTAGATTCTGGATCATCACATTGTTTAAAATATTCATAGTTTTCTATGAAAATTAGATATTTCTAGTTTCATTTAATATGGGAGATGTCAGTTATAAATCCTATGAGAAGTACCATTGCAAAAAAGGTTTGTGAATCAATTCCCATAGGGAATATAAATGTTCCTTATCTACCGATCACATCATCATACCCGTGATTGAATTTGATATAATCCTCAGTATGGATTGTATTTTGGACCATGATGATAATATTTATTATAAGAAGAAGGAGGTTACAATTTTTTATGATGATAAGGACTACCTTATCTTTAAGGAAAAAACATCACCATCTGATTCTTATCTAGATCCAACCCCAGTAGCACTACAAAATTAAATAATTAGAGATGAATAGAATTAAACAAGTATAGGTGAGTAAAGGAATTTCCAAATAGGGGATGTACCTATTGTTCAAGAATATGTTGAGGTGTTTATAGAGGATTTACATGGACATCCTCTAGAATGAGAAATTGAGTTTTCCATTGATTTAATTCCTTATTCAAGACCCATATCGAAGAACTCTTATATAATGGACACTTTGGAATTAGTGGAACTAAAGAAAAAACTAGAGGAATTGAGTAATAAAATATTTATTCACCCTTGTGTTTCTCTATGGGGATCCCCTGTTCTTTTTGATAAGAAAAAAAATGGATCTAGGATGTTGTGCATTCACTATAGAGAGATAAATTCTATAACAATAAAGAAAAAGTATACCCTCCCTCACAAAGATTATTTATTCAATCAACTTCATGGAGCTCAATATTTTTCAAAGATTGATCTTTGATCAGGATACCATCTGTTGAGCATGAAAAATAATGACTTTCCAAAGACAACATTCTAAACTAGGTATGGGCATTACGAGTTTGTAGTAATGCCTTTTGGACTCACTAATGAAACCTCTATCATCATAGATCTAATGAATAGAATTTTCAAGGAATATTTTAATGACTTTTTTGTGGTATTTATTGATGATATCTTGGTATACTCCAAATTCTAATAAGATCATGAAAATCACTTCTGAACTATTCTAAAGACACTTAGAAGAAATGAATTATATGGGATGTTTTGCCAGTGTGAATTATGGCTTTATGAGATTTCTTTTCATGGACATATTTATTCTAAGGATTTAATCTATATTGATCATTATAAGACAAGAGAAATCCCAGAATGGAAATCAATTATGATTATAACTGAGGTACATAGTTTTATTGGTTTATCAGGTTATTATAGGCACTTCTTCCAGAATTTTTTCTGATTGGATAACCCATTAAACAAGATCACACGTAAAGGGGTTAAATTTGTTTGAAAAAAGAGTGTGAAGAATTTTTTGAAGAACTAGAGAGAATATTATTCAATGCTCCTATCAAGACACTACCAATCGGGAATTATGGGTTTGTTATTTATAGTGAGGCTTCAAAGAAAGGACATGGTTGTTTCCTTATGCAGAATGATAGAGTTCATGCCTATGCATCCTGATATCTAAAAATTCTTGAAAAAAACAATCCCACTCATGATCTTGAGTTAGTAGCAATAATATTTCTTCAAATATATAGAGACATTGTCTCTATAGTAAAACCTGTGAGATATATACCGATAACAATATGTTGAATAATATTTTCTCCCAAAAAGAACTCATCATGGGGAAAAGGTGATGGCTTGAACTACTCAAATATTATGATTGCACTATACACTACCACCTAGGGAATGAAAATAAGGTGAAAGATTCTTTGAGTAGAAAAGATCATAGAGTTCTGAATAAGATGAGAGTCAAAAGGGGTCTTATGTACATAGATCTAGTAAAAATGGATATGGAAATAATCATGGAAGGTGAAACATCCATACTTTTTCAAATAGTTTCCATTCCATATTTACTAGAAAGGATAAAAAGTTCTCAAACTGATTAGGAGGAGTTTCAAATGGAAATTAACATTGTGAATGTTGGGAGATTGATTGACATCGTATATGAAGATAGGATTTTAAAATTTGGGAGGAGACGTTGTGTTCCAGACACACCTGATCTAACAAGGGAATTGTTGGATGATTCTCACAGATCCAATTTTTTTATACACCCTGGCAGCACTAAGATGTATAGAGATTTGAAGAAATATTTTTTATGGGACAAAATAAAGAGGGAGAGTGCTGATTATTTGTCAAGATGTATGGTTTGTAAAAAGGTGAAGGCTGGAAGAAAACATCATAGAGGAGACATGAAACATCCTTCCATACCTGAGTGAAAATGGGATAATATTATGATGGACAATGTCATGGGGATACGAAAGACCATATAAGGAATGATGCAAGGTGGGTCATTGTATATCATTCTACCAATTCATCACATTTTCTTGGTATAAGAAAGGATTTACCACATGAACGCTTAGCAAGAGTAGATATTAATGAAGATTTAGGACTTCATGGATTACCCATGTCTATTGTTTCAGATCATGATCCCCATTTTACATCAATATTATGGAAATGTCTATAACGGTCCCCAGATAATGATATTTGTTTGAGAACTACCTACCACCCTCAAATTGATGGACAATCAGAATGAACTATTCCAACCTTAGAAGACATGTTGAGATTTTTACCACATTACATTCAAGGTATCAGAGATCTGTGTTTACCTCTGTTGGTATCTTTCTATAATAATAGCTTTCATTCAAGTAATTATATGGAACCATATTAAGCGTTATATGGAAGGAGATGTCGCACACCAACTTGTTGGGATGATGTTGGTGAAAGAAAACTCGTAGGACCAGAACTTGTTGAGGAAACAATGGAAAATGTGAAGATTATATAACCCCACATCAAAGAATCTCAATGTATTCAAAAGTGTTATGCCGATAATCGAATGAAGGATTTATAATTTAAATTAGGTAATCTTGTTTTTTTGTAGGTATCTACATGGAAGGGTGTTATACGATTCCATAAGAAAGGAAAAATAATTCATAGGTACATCAGAACTTTCGAAATTACTGAATGAATTAGAGTTGTAGCTTTGTAAAGACCCAGAAATATCAAGGAATATACTTTCTAAAATTATTTGTAATTTTATGATTCCACAATTTTTTGTGGCGCTTGATTTCGAGACCCGTTGTGCCCAGAATCAATTTATAAATTTTTGTTCGGGTACGTTCAGTAAACATACGTGTGGGTTTTTCTATCTTTTGAACAGGTTCCTGGAATTAAAATCCAAGGACACCGATGAACTCATAGTTTCGGTATTCACTTAATGAGACCTTTACCGTAGTTTCCTTTTATCAGAAGTGGTAGTTAAAAATTGGGGTTTCTAGTTAAAAATTAAAGATTAAATAAAAATGTGTGTGTGACACATTTTTATGTGAAAGGTGGTTAATGTATTTGGATGGTAGTTAAAACCTCCAATGGGAGGTTGGTGGTGGGCCCACCGGTACATAACCTTTTATGGGAGGATATTATGTGGTGGGGCCCACACGAGTTCAAACTCTTCACCTCCCCTTTATACTCCCTTGAACCCATTTGAAACTCTTGGACTCCCCTTTGAATTAATGAATCCACCACTCCTTTTTTTAAAATTTCCACCCATCCACCTTCCCTCATTAATGTGCCAACACTACTAATTAATTAATTGAGCTTCCACAATAAGTTAATTATTTTGTGGTGTCATTAATTAATTTGAATTTATTTGAAATGCATGGAAATATTAAAATATGAGGGAGCTTGTTATTTTATTGGCTTGGAAAATATTTTGTTGGGAGGCTTTTGGAGAATTATAAAGAAATTGTTCTTCGATGAAGAACATCTTCAATGAAGAATGACATCTTCTCTCAACGAAGAACCTCGATTCCACCAAAGAGCAACGACGTGTCTTTCTCCTCTCCAATCGGGACTAGCAAGGGAAGACGTCGTCTGCGAAGGACGTCACCAACAATGACACTTCCTCCTCGGACGCACCCTGAAGTCAACGAATCAACTACATCATCAATGAACTAACATTGAATCCAGGTAGGGGGTTTTGTATAATTTTAAATGAATAAAATTATACCCTCATTCATAATGATTACTTTGGATCGCCTTTGATCATTTCATATCACCTAACGCGGAGGGCGCGGGCTGAACAAACATGGACCAAAGACCCTCCATTGATTCTTGATTATGTTAACAATGGAGGTGGAGCCGGAAGGGTGCGGTGCCGTCACACTGTCGCAGAGGAAGAGGCCACGACCATGAGGCGGCGACGACCGAAGGTGGCAGCAACCGAAGGTCGGGGCCAGGCCGGGCCGCGACGGTGGAGGACCGGAGTCGTTGCGCCGGTCGCTTGGATGAAACTTTGGCCCACAACCGCGGGCAGCTTGGATGAACTGAACAAGTTGGCCACCTGTTGGCTGGGCTAGAGGACCGCGGTGCTGCTTGGCGCCACGCTACAGAGAAGACAGTGGCCCGCAACTGCATGCCGCTCGGCAGGAGAACCTGTCGTCCACCTGTCGGCTGGGCTGAAAAACCGAGGTGCCTCTTGGCGCCACGTGGGAGGAACAACGGCCCGCTATACAGGCCGGTCGCACTAGACAGAACCAGCTGGCTTCAGCCGACCGGGCAAGGAGAGGCGGCGCCTCTTGGTGCTGCCGGGAAAAAACAGACCGGCCCGCTCCGCAGCCTGGGTATGATGGTGGGCCGCACCCCACCATGCCGGGTCGACCCCCAGCCAAGTCGGACCCGCCAAACCGGGATGAGACGACCCACAACCGGGTCGGCCCCACCGAGTCGGGTTGGACAGACCCGCCAGCCCACTGGGCTTGACGGGCCGGGCCCGACATCGCTTAAATGTGTATATCGTCAAGACCGCGTGTCCGAACGATGCGCTGCCTATGGAACTAGGACCCTCATGACGAGGCGGTCCATTCGCGATAATCTATGTGAGTTTTGGACAACTTTGTAAAACGGACAGGTTTGGATTGATAGAAAATCCAACCGGACCCTTGGAATGAAATAGCTAATAACTCTCAGACCGGGCGTCTGATGGACACGTCGTCTATTGCTTTGGGTTCCTTTCGATGAGAAGGAACTATGAGATACATCAACTCAAGACTTAGTGATATTTGATGTATCGACACTTGTCTCGTGGAGCGAACCCTTCCTGAATCGAGCGTGATGTGTGCGAAAAACCTAGAGCTGGATGCAACTGGAACAACTACTGTAATGGAATCCTCTGTGAGTTCGATGACGAAAACTACTGTACTGGAATCCTTTTTGGGTTCAACAGTTCTAACTTCTATTCCTATATCCTGTGTGGGTCCAACAGAATAGCTGGTCATGTATCCTATGTGGGTCAGGCAGCTTAGATGAGATAGGTGGTCATGTATCGTGTGTGGGTCTGATAGCTTAGAAGAGATAGTTGGCATGTATCCTGTGTGGGTCTGATAGCTTAAACGAGATAGCTGGCCTGTATCCGGTGTAGGCCCGACAACTTAGCTGGTCCTGTATCCTGTGTGGGTCCGACAACTTATATGATCCAGTGGCTACATCTGATCATATATATCTCTCAACTATTGTGGCATACTTGTGTGGGTTGAGTCTTGTCTTTCAATCATTATCATCGATTTGACTGACCTTACATCCTATGTGGACTGGGTTGTGCTTTGGCTCGAGAATTGGAGCCTAAATGTAATTGGTAAATTTGGTATATGTATGGGAATATACCTAAGTAGGATTGATTGATACTTCATGATTGTATCTTTCTTCTGTGGTTATCCATCATGGAATCTAGGAGACCTTTGGGGGTCTCGGGGTTAGTACTGAGTATCGTTATACTCAACCCTACACGGGCTATGCCCGCGCATTATTGTGTTGGTTGCAGACGATGGACGACACTAATCGTGGTAGAGTGTTGTAGAGTTGGACGGTGCCCGAAGGTAGACCACTTGGCATGTCGTATATGGAGAAAACGGACGAACCTGGGGTGCTGAGGAGGCCATAGTTACCCACCCATCAGGTCGGATTCCCATAGGATGGCTCAGTGGTGTCTGTTTTACTTTTATTCATTTGTACTTCCTTTTCAGTTGTTTTTACATTACTGTTGGGATTGTATTTATAGCCCCTTTTATTTCAGCACATTATTTTGTATACTGCTTTACTTATTGTTTACTTCCAGTTATGTACTCTGTTTTTTTTTTCCTTATAATGGAAATTCCATCCCTTTTAATTGGGATTACGCCTTTGCTGCTAGTCTCCAGCCCCTAGCCTATAGAAGGCGGGATTGGGGTAGTCATGGCACGGGCCCCGAGGACGGGTCATGACTAATTTTTATCAGAGGAGTTGGTTCTACCCCAGAACGTAGACTCTAATTCTTTTAATGGATATAGTGTTAAGTGTTTTTGTTGTGGTTATCAGATTAGGGAAACTGGTGTTTGCGCAGCGGCTGACGTATCCATACACTAGGACTCTGACTTCTAATCTCAGACTTAGTGCACGAAAACATTGATTGCGTGTGTGTTTCCTTGAAAATGTTTTCTTCATGATTACATTGTTTAATCTCACAAAGTATACTATTTTGACTGTGGTGCATATGTTTCTTTTCAGGATGGCCCCAAAAGGCATCCATCTAGGGTTCTGAGTTATGTACGAGATGGTAGCCCACCGAGCGACGAGGCCTCGGTGCAGGGCCCCATCACAGCGAAGGCACTAGCGGTACCACTACCCGCTGGGCCACCGATACCGCCAGCTCCAGCAGCATATAGTGCACACCTCCTAAGTGTGTTGTATGAGTTCCAATTCCAGAGGAAACCCAGGTTCCGGGGAGATATGGACCCACATGCTGCTGAGTATTGGCTGGAGGCTATCAGGAGAGTTTTCAGACTGGTATGGACACCAGCCGACCTTATGGTGATCCTTGTCACGAGTATCCGGCACAGAGAAGTATGTAGATGGTGGATCTTGATGCTCAAGGTGCATGACGACGCATCACTACTCCGGGAAGACTTCGAAATCCTGTTCCAGGTGGAGTTTGTTCCATTCACCCTTCGTGAGGTGCGGATTCAGGAGTTACTACATCTGCAGTAGGGAAATATGAAAGTAGCTCAGTACTCAGTGAGGTTCACCAACCTCTCACGCTACTCCATAGATATGGTGTGGGACCTGTTCTTCAAGGCCTAGACATTTGAGCAGGGATATAGGCATGAGATCAGGGCTTCGACGATTCCACTCAGCATTCCGATGCAGGCGGGGGTGCTAGAGTGAGCCCTTCTAGTGGAGAGTTTTCTCGCTGAGAAGTCACCAGCAGCGAGACCCACCATAGGGAGACACGTAGCAGATTCTTCTTCAGCCCGTAGAAGATAGATGTTGCAAAGGTCCAAGTGGACCGGGCCATCAGGTGGGCGATCCTTGGATATAGGTTTGGTTGTGCGGGGCACGCAAGACAGCGCCAGCTATACATAGAGCAGGATGTGCTATGCATGCAGCGGGACGACCACACGGCATGTGACTACCAGACCCGCCATGTAGATGAGAACCAGAGAGTAGAGGGTCCTCCGAGGCATAGGCAGTGGTTCGACTTTGGTGGTTCAATGGGAGCAAGTGGACGAGGCAGAGGAGTTGTCCAAGCAGCGGGTGGTGGATGACGGTTTGAGGCTCTACCACAACGCTCACCAGGAGGTCCACCCAAACCATAGGGAGCTGGCGGATAGAAGATGGCTCAGCTTCAGGTAGTCAAGACCTACGACCACGGCCCACCTGAGATGATTGAAGGTACTATCAGTGTCTACTCCAACCTTGATTCAGTAATTACAGACACATGTGTGGGTCATTATTTTATTGCCGCAACGCTTGTTCGGAGCTCAAAGATTCCAACGGAGCCTTTGGCTCGATCCTTATGGATAGAGACTTTTATGGGAGAAGAATCGATGATTACGCACTGGTTCTGACAATGTGAGATTACTATAGGAGGCGAGATCTTCGGCTGGGATCTTCTTGTAGCAGCATCAAGGCCTTACGATGAAATCATTAGTATGGACTGGTTATCCACAGTTCATACTCAGATTGAGTGTATTAGGCACATAGTGCGATGTATCTGCAAGGATGGGATCAGGTTCACCTTTACTAGTGAGAAGGGAGCCTTTGTAGTGCAGTATGGACTTACGATGAGGAGGGGTCAACCAATCACACATTACTTGGCTAGTCTCATCCACAGAGCGGTTGATGTGCAGAGTCCGAGTTTTCCTGTTGTGGTGGATCCGTACGCGGATGTTTTCCCTGATGACATTATAGGACTACCTCCTCGCAGGAAGGTAGACTTCTGTATTGATCTATACCCTGGGACATCACCGATATCTACTATAGTATATCAGATGGATCCCTCCGAGCTTCGTGAGCTGCAGGTAAAATTAGAGGACTTGCATGGGAATAGATTTATCTGACCCAATGTTTCAACCTGGGCATCACCGAATTTGTTCGCCAAGAAGGCGGATGTGATCTTTCTACTGTGTGTCGACTACAGTCACCTGAATCACGTGACTGTAAAGAAAAAGTACCCACTTTTGAGGATTTATGACTTCTTTGATCAGATCAGGGGTGCATAATGGTTCTCAAAGATAGACCTCAGGTCAGGTTATCACCAGTTCAGAGTTCGAGATGGGGATGTGCAGAAGACGGCCTTCATGTGTCAGTATGGGCACTTCGAGTTCTTAGTTATGCCCTTCGGTGTAACCAAAGCTCTAGCAGTGTTCATGAGTCTCATGAATAAGATATTCTAGCCATACCTCTATCGATATGTCATAGTCTTCATCAACCAAATAATGATTTAATAGACTACTGTGGAGGATCATGCCTACCATTTTCAGGTAGTACTAGACACACTCCGAGAGCACTAGGTTAGTGGTATGTTCTTGAAGTGCATGTTCTAGATTCGAGAGGTTCACGTCTTGGGACATGTCATCTCGGATGCTGGAGTTGTAGTGGATCCAGAGAAGATTGAGACAATACATCCTTGGGAGCCACCCAAGAGTGTAACGGAGGTGTAGTGTCTCTTGGGACTAGCTGGGTAATATTAGAGATTTGTGCTAGACTTCTCTAGGGTTGCATCACCACTTTCATCATTAACGAAGAAGGGGAAAACCTTTGTGTGGTTAGAAAGATGCCAGCAGAGATTTCAAGAGGTGACACAGAGATTGACTAGTGCGCCCATACTGAGGCTACCCGAGGAGGGCATTGGGTACGTAGTTTACTGCGACGCATCAGAGACCAGACTCAGGTGAGTTCTGATGCAGGAGAGAGTGGTGATCGTGTATGGTTCACAGCAATTGAGATAGCACGAGCAGAACTATGCTACCCATGACCTTGAGTTAGATGTAATGGTCTTGGACTTGAAGATGTTGCGGCCCTATCTGATGGGAGAGCATTTTATAGTCTATTCTGACAACCAGAGTCTCATGTAGATCTTCTCGCAGAAGGACATGGCGATGGATCGAGTTCTTCCAGGACTATGACTTCGAGATATTCTATACTCCTGGGAAGGGGAATGTTTTAGAAGATTATCTCATCAAGAGATCATGCATTAATCTTCTTGGAGAGGTGATAGAGTATCTAGTAGCATTGTAGATATCCTTTGTGGATAGAGATGGAGCTGACTTTCTGTAGTCTCTCACATTCACTCCTCCACTTCTTCAGCGAGTCAGAGAGTTGCAACGTGGGGACGACGACTGTGAGTCACCACGTGCTCAGATATTTTCAGTGCAGGATCCTGATGGGTTTTCTAAAGATGGGGAGCATGTCATCCTCTTCAGAGGACGTACAATGTTACCAGTTGCACTACAAGAGGAGGTGTTGAGGGAGTTCCACACTTCCCCTCTAGCGGTACATCCAGGAGTGGCGAAGATGTATCAGGACCTCAGACGATAGCACTGTTGGCCGGGTATGAAGAAGGAGGTAGCAGAGTTTGTCTCGCGATGCCTCACTTGTCATCAAGTGAAGGCAGAGCACCAGGTTCCAACAGGCTTGGTTCAGCCCTTAGAAGTTCAAGAGTAGAAGTGGGACAGAATATCCATGGATTTCGTTACGGGACATCCACGTACATCTAGAGGACATGACTCTGTCTCGGTGATCGTAGACCGACTCACCATGTCAGCCCACTTCCTCTTGATCAGAGGGCATGTCTCAGTAGAGAGTTTGGGACGCCTCTACATTCAGTATATCGTATGACTTCATGGTGTGTCGTTGACTATCATCTCTAATCGAGATGCTCGTTTCACTTCTCGGCATTGGAAGGGGTTGTAGGAGGCTTTTGGGATGCAACTTCTCTTGAGCACCACCTTCCATCCTTATACGGATGGTTGGACTGAGAGGACCATTAACACTATTAAGGACATGCTCCGTGAATTTTTCCATGACTTTGGTTTCAGCTGGGAGGATCAGTTTTTCTTGGGGGAGTTTTCATACAACAACAGCTACCACTCCACCATCGGGATGGCCCCTTATGAGGTAGTGTATGTCCAACTTTTTGGATCATCTCTGTGCTAGAATTACCCTGGGGAGTCCGCACTTGTAGGACCAGATACGGTATAGGCTACAATGGAGAAGGTCCAAATCATCTAGGAGCGGATAAAGACTGCATAGACCAGACAGAAGTCTTACGCTGATAGGAGACGGAGACCACTGGAGTTCGAGGATGGAGACCACATCTTCCAATGGGTCTCAACTCGATGAGCTCTAATGATATTTGGATGAGGCGGAATGTTATCTCTACATTTTATCAGTCCTTTCTAAGTCCTCAGTAGGTTAGGCAAGGGGGCTTACCGCATGGACCTTCCACCTCAGTTGCACCGGGTGCACAACGTCTTCCACGTATCTCAGTTGAGGAGATATGTGCATGACCCATCCCACATCATCGACCACGAAGAGATAGACATCAATGACTGGGCGACCTTCATGGAGGTTCCAGTGGAGATTGAGGATCGACATGATCGGGTCCTGTGTGGTTGGTCGATTCCACTGGTGCGCGTTCGCTGGTAGCACAAGAACCTCTAAAAGAGCACCTGGGAGCGGGAGGCTCAAATGCATGCTCAGTATCCCCATTTGATTCCCTAGTGTGTGTTTTAGCTTTATGGGGACGTAAATCCCTAAGTTGGGGGTAATTTAAAGACCCAAAAATTTCAAGAGAATTTTTTTCTTAAATTTTTTGGATTTTTACGAGTAAGCGATTTCTGACGGCAGCAGATTCCGAGGCCTAGTGTGCCCGGAATCAATTTCTGAATTTTTTGGGTACATTCAGTAAATGTATGTGCGGGTTTTTCTATCTTTTGAACCGGTGCCCGAAATTAAAATATGAGGAAACCGATGAACTCGCAACACCGGTATTCGCTTAAGGATACCTTTACAGTAGTTTCATTTTATTGGAAGTGGTAGTTAAAAATTGTGATTTCTAATTAATAATTAATGATTAAATGAAAATGTGTGTGTAACACATTTTTATGTGAAAGGTAGTTAAATTATTTGGATGGAAGTTAAAACCTCCAAAGGGAGTTTGGTGGTTGGGCCCACCCCCACATAACCTCCCATGGGAAGATATTATGCAGTGGGGCCCACACGAGTTCAAAATCATCACCTCCCTTTTAAACTCCATTGAACCCCTTTGAAACACTTGGAATCCCCTTTGAATTAATGAATCCACCTCTCTTTTCTTTTAAATTTCAAACCATCCACCTTCCCTCATTAATTTGTCAACATTTATAATTAATTAATTGAGCTTCAACAATTAAATAATTATTTTTGGGTGTCATGAATACATTTTAATTCATTTTAAATGCATGGAAATATTAAAATATGAGGGATCTTATTATTTTATTGGCTTGGAAAATATATTTTTGGGAGGCTTTGGGAGAATTAGAAAGAAAGTGTTCTTCCACGAAGAACATCTCCAACAAAGAACGATGTCTTCTCTCGACGAAGAATGTCAATTACACCAAAGAACGATGACGTGTCTTTCTCCTCTCCAACAGGGACTAGCAAGGGAAGACGTTGTCTACGAAAAAAATCGCACAGAATGACGCTTCCTCCTCGGACGCACCCCGATGTCAAAAAGTCGACACCATCATCGACGAACGAGCATCGAATAATGTTAGGGGGTTTTTCATAATTTTAAATGAATAAAATTATACCCTCATTCTTGATGATTTCTTTGGATTGTCTTAGGAAATTTGATATCACCTAACGCGGAGGGCGCGGGCCGAACAAACACGACCCGAAGACCCTCCGTTTATTATTGATTGTGTTACCAATTGAGGCTGAGCCAGAAGGGAGTGGTGCTGTTGAACCGCGCCGGAGGAAGAGGCCTCAACCAGGAGGTGGTGGCAACTGACGACGGTGGAAACCAAAGTCCTTGGCTAGGCCAGGATGTGGCGGTGGAGGACCGGCGCTGTTGTGCTAGCCTCGTGGAGAAAGCTGTGACCCACATCCACGGGCCGCTCGGACTAACCGAACCGGCTGGCCGCCTGCGGGCTGGGATGGAGGACCGCGACACCGCATGACTCTGTGCTACGAAGAAGACTGTGGCCCACAACTATGGTCCGCTCAGCGGGCGAACCAGCTGGTCATGCTAAAGAAACCATGGTGCCACTTGACACCGTGTGGGAGGGACAGCGGCCCGCAGTGCGGGCCGTTTGCGCGAGATAGAATCGTCTGGCTTTGGCCGGCTGGGCAGAGAGTGGTGGCGCCACTCAACGCCGCCAGGAGAACCGGACCAGCCCACTCTGTGGGCTGGGTCAGCCCCTCCATACCGGGACGGACCTACCGAGTCGGTTCGGGCCGACCTGACAGCCCCCTGGGCTTGACGGGTCGGGCCCAACATCGCTTAAATGTGTATATTTCAAGAACACGTGTCAGAACGACGCACCGTCTGTGACAGTGGGACCCTCACAACGAGGTGGTCCTTTTGAGATACTCTAAGTGAGTTTTGGAAATACTTAAAAAATTTCTATGTTTGGATTGATCGTAAATCCAATGGGGCCCGTGGAACAAAAAGCTAATAACTTCCAGACCGGCCATCTGATTGACGTGTCGTCTTTCGCGTTGGGTTCCTTTTGATGAGACGGAAATAAATTATACATAAAATTGAAAATTTGTGATATTTTATGTATCAAAACTTGGCTCATCGTGTGGACCATCCCGGAATCGAGTGTGCTGTGTGTGGGAACCCTATAGCTGGCTGCGACTGCGATACCTACTGTATTGGAATCCTCCGTGGGTTCGAAAACGATGACTACTGTACCGGAATCCTATGTGGGTTCGATAGTTCTTACTTCTATTCTTGAATCATGTGTGGGTTTGACAGCTTAGATGAGATAGCTGGTCTTGTATCCTATGTGGGTCCAACAGCTTAGACAAGATAGCTGGCAAGTATCCTGTGTGGGTCCGACTTCTTAGCTGGTCATACATCCTGTGTGGTTCCGACAGCTTAGATGATCCAATGGATACATCTGATCAAATATATCTCTCTATTATTATGGCATACCTGTGTGATCTGAGTCCTATATTTCAATCATTATCATCGATGTGATTGAACTTACTTCCTTTATGGACTGGGTTGTCTTGGGCTCGAGAGTTGGAGCTGAACTGTGATTGGTATCTTAGAAATATGAATGGGAATATACCTAAGTAGGGTTTATTGATACTTAAAGACTTTATCTTTTTTCTGTGGTTATCCTTCATTGATTCTGGGAGACCTTCGGGGGTCTCGAGATCCCTATTGAGTATCGTTATACTCACCCCTGCATGGGCTATTTTCTCACTTCGTTGTGTTGGTTGCAGATGACGGATTACACTAATCATGGTATATATTTTTAGAGTTGGACGGTGCCCAGAGGTAGACCTCCTGGAAAGATGTACACGGAGCAGATGGACGGACCTGGGGTGTTGAAGAGGCCATCTGTACCCACCCTTCAGGTGGGACTCATGGAGGACGACTCAGTGGTTGCTGTTTTAATTTTCTACAGTTGTTCTACCTTTTAATTTGTTTGTACTTTACTATTGGGCATGTATTTCCGACCCCTTTAATTTTATCACATTATTTTGTATACAAATTTACTTAGTGATTACTTCTAGTTGCGTACTCTGTTGTTTTTGTTAACTTTTTAAAGGCAACGCCTTCCCATTTTTCGGGATTACACCTTTGGTGCCAGTCGCCAGCCCCAGGCCTATGGACGGCGCGCTTTGGGTAGTCACAGCACGGGCCCCGAGGACGGGTCGTGACAAGCTTACCATTTTGAAATTTCTCCATGTCTCTCCAAATTTCATGATGTGTTCCACGTATCATTTATGAGAAAATACATGCCTGACCCAATGCATGTACACACATTTGAAGAAATAGAACTGGAAGTAAATATGTCTTCTTGTTATGATCCTATCAAGATTCTTGATACTAGAGAACTAGTGTTGAGAAATGGGACGACCCGTCTGGTAAATGTTCTATGGAGAAACCATAAGATGGAAAATTCATCATTGGAACCCATGGAACATACGATGATGAACCACCCAAATATTTTTATGTTGTAGTATTCTAGAAATTTTAAAGACATAATTATTTTAAGGACGGAAGAATGTAACACCCCAAACTTTCACGATATGATTCTCTTTGAATAATACAATAACTTGCGTTGTACGTAACTTCGAGTTCAAGCACACCAAAACCAATCAAACTAGCCGTTATGAATATTAATACCCACTTTTTGTAATTTTAGATATATTATTTTTCAAAATGGACATCATTTTTGGATATGGAATATCAAAATTATCTTAGTGTAAATTATTTTGATTTTTCTGAAAACATTCAATTATTGATGAATAGTAAAAAACACTACATTATTGTTTAAAACTGAATTTTTATTTAAATAAATTTTATTTTATTAAAATTTATTTTATGTCAAAATACATTCAAAATACATATATTAGTTCAATTTAATTCGTTGGAGTCATTTTATAATAAAATTAGTTGTATAAAATTTTATTGAATTTTTTAACCTCTTTATCCACCTTCTATGCATATTAGAAAATTTGAATAAAATATAATTTTACTGCTTCTATGAATTGAATTTAATAAATCAAAGAGGCATGGTTAATATAAGTAAGTAAAATTTTGTTCAATAAGATTTAAATAGTTAATTTGAATAGTAACTTTTGAATATTATTTCCCATGATAAAAAGTAAATAGGGTAAATAAAGGTAAAAATGTTATTATAATTACCCTAAAACATGTCCTAATTTTATTGGATACGTGAATTTTGACAAAATTTAACCTTAGGAATAAAATATGATCTCCTGATATCTACATGGAGTAGATTCATATATTTATTATTATTTAATTTAAATAATAGTTAAAAGTGTTAAATTCAAATTTTAATATCTAAAACATTTTTAATATAAGGTTATACATAAGATAAATTCGACTATAAATATTCATTATAAATATTAAAACTATTTCCTAAATAATGGTATTTTATTTATAATGTTTAGACATTAAATAATTAATTGTATTTTTGACACAATGATGATGCTGTAATTATCTTATTAATGAAAGGTTAAAATATTTAATATTATAAATATTAAAATAAATGTAAATTGATACTTTTGATTCATTACACTTATTTTATAGGTTAATATGACATGTTAAGGTTGATTAAATATATTTTTTTCTGAATTAATAAGGTTTTTATGAATTTAACAAAAACAAAATACCAAATAGTGTCAAAATTGACATAAATGAGTTTTTAAAATTAATACTATATTATGAAATGATATAATATTTCTAAATATATAATGATCTGGAAAAAGACTTATATAATGATAAATATTTCATTAATGAACCACTTTGGGTTCTCTTGGAATTTCATTGTGTGCATATTTACTATGTTATTTAAAAATACAAGAAGACATTGTAAAAGTTAAAATATTTAACTAAAAGTTAAATCTAAAAGATAAGGTTAATATGGCGACCTAAACATTTCTAAAACCTATTGGTTGAGTGTTTTTAGACTCTTCCCCACCATATCCTTAAATAATACCTTTTTATCCATTATAAACTAAATATGATAGTATAATAAAATAATATTTCAAGTATTTTTTAAAGTGACCCTCACATTCCTTATAAAAGGGTTCTTTCCCCTTCTATCAAAATGAAACCTCCAAAGCCATTTTCTCGGCCAAAAACTACATAAATATCTTTCCAAATACCCTAAAATCATCTTATAGGCCTTAATATGATAAGGATCCAAACTAAGAAACCCTTTTGATCAAATCTAAAAGAAACACCCAAAGAAGAGATAATAATTTAATCACCTCTTTCAAAGTTTTTATCTTCTTCCACTTCCTCTTTCTTTGTTGTTTACACACTAAAATAATTAATCCAGTACTTTATACATATATTGACGTTATTATAAATATAATACAACCATATTTATTATTCTATCCATCCTATGAATGAAAAATTCACCATAAGTGCGCACGTACGGCTTATCGTCTCCATATCGTGGTGTAGTTTGTTATTTAACACTTCATTATTTGGATGTCTATAATAATGAGTATAATTGATGTAAATAATAAATATAACATTTTAATGATTCTTTATATTTGATAGAACATCAAATTACATACAATTCCTTAATCAATATATTGGTATTGTCGCTCGTGCGTACGTACGGATTACTATCACCAAGTCGCGATGAAATTTCATTCCCCATCCTAGACATTAAAGAATAATGTTCATTTGATGATTGAAAATAATTTTTAAGAACATATCATCATTATATAAATGAATCAAATACATCCTATACATAAAAAATAGGACTTACATAACAAAACTTATAAAAGAAAATATATCAGTTAACACCTGAAGCGATGATACTACTGAAATATCGTTAACAAAAAAATATAAGAATAATATATATGATATCTTATTTATGTATATGGTTCATGAAAAATATAATTAAAATTATTTATCTATTATATAGTAGGATAAATTAATGTCAACTAAGGAAATGTACAAGGTAAGGGTTAATTTTACAATCTCTTTATTATCTGAGGTTGTTAAAATGTTACTATCTACTGAGACCTCTTTATCATCCACATCCATGTTTCTTAAAACTGTATTTAAAAACGTCTTTACTATTTAATATAATATGTTTTAAAGTCATTTATTCTATTTTTTGACTTTCTATTAAATGTTTTTAAATGAATATTTATGTCTCTTTCCAAACAAGGTGCTTTATGACCTTTTTGAAAAATTAAGGTATGAATGTTTTCTATAACTTATTTGATGGGTGCGACTATTTTCTTCCACTATAACTCCTTTTAAGCTTCTCTTACAAGATTATAAGAATATTTTAAATATAAATTTTTTATTTTATAATTACATTACTTTTAGATGATTTCAAAATAGAAAAAGATATTTCTCTAAAATAGTTTTGATTTTATCTATGTCAACATCTATTAATGGATTTTACAATTATTTGAAGTAGATTTAATATAATACAATATTTCATATTGTATTGAAGGTTTTGTGATATGATTGACTGTGGATGTTTTTTTTATAACATTCATGGATTATGGTAAACAATATTAACATTTCGAATGCTGGTTTTAATATTAATGTTTATGTTATGTTTTAACCTTTTCATATGAGGAATGCATTGGACTTAGTAAGTGATGGGTGGAGCCTGTTATGGCTCCTTGATGCATCGGTAGATCTCATGAGAAAAACTAGTGTCTTGGAACAAGGCCTTGAAAAAATCTTATTTATATTCTTGGAACGAGGCCATGACTATGTGGTTATGATGTCCGGAATTATGCATTCCATAATTATGAAATTGGATATTGGTATTACATGTGATTATTCTACTAGTAAAATAACCATGTGAATAAGTAAGTTTCATTATTTGATTTATTTTTTCCATATTATTATGAATTTTTAGTTTAAAAGGATTTTCTTTTAGTTTTATACATTTCCTTAAATGTTTATGCTTATTTATGAAACATTCCACTATATTTTTATCTTTACTGAGCACCTAAGCTCTCCCCTCTATACGTTGTATTTTTTCCAGGATTGGAAAACATATATTACGGTTAACCTTTTGGAATAGGATAAGGGATATGAGTTTGTCAAAGAGGACACAATGTTTTTGTTATTTTTATTTCATGATGTAATGTAAAACATATGTATGTATCTTGTACCTACAAGATTACTAAACCGATTGGTATTTTAGTATTTGGCCACTTGTGATCATGCCAATTTTATGTAATAATTCACCAACTCTGGGTAACTAGTGTTAGGGAGTTACAGTAAAGGACATAAAACATACTTATCATTGTTAATATTATAACGGATTTACCAAGGGGGTAAACTAAAAATATAATGGTTAAATGACCTAAAAACTAGTCTGTATCTCATTGGATGTACATTGTTTTACCTAATCCCATATATGGTTCCATAATGAATCATTTTGTATTATTTTTCCATGTTGGAATCCTACAGATATGATGACATTATCAAAACATCCATGTGTGTCCTCTCACTGATGAAAAAAATGGAAATCCATCTTATATTCTATTCACAATAAAAAAATATTATATTGAAAAATACCAACCCATGTAACTTCATTAATTTATTAATCCCATCTTAGTGTCATTTTTAATCATTAATCCATCCTTATAAAGATTTTGGTGTAATTCTATGAAGGTTATCTGATGAAGAGATATTGTTCTCTATCGAAAATTTCTATTTTATTTCTACTTAAAACTCATTAAAATAATACTACAATTTTTTGAAATTGTAAAAAGTTATGCCCAATATATTTATACTTTATTATATTAATTTAATAACCTTTATTCACATCCACTTCAATTAAATGGGTAACAAATTAATCAATGATGTGTAATTGTCAAGGTATTTAAAGACTAATTACTTTTTCTATTAATATTTATGAATAATTTATTAATTTTATGTAAAGGGGATGATTTTTCAGACAGTAGGCTCAACACATGATAATGGGTCTCTGAAATCTTACATTTCACACAACATTGATTTATACTGAAAAATAATATCATATTTTTATTATTATTTTAATTAGTAGTTAATTCCTAGCCATTAGAATTGAGGGGATAGATATTATCTACTGAATTATGAAAATATGTTTTAAATAGTTAAAAATAAGTATTCATTGGATACAAAATTTATTATAAATATATATAAAAACCAATTGAATATAAAGGATGTGTTTATATGAAAACCTATTTAATAGAGAATAATTGTGTTTATAAAATCATATCACTCATTATGGATATTTATTTAATGAAAAAATTATGTTATATATTCAATTTAATGTTTCCAATTAATCTTATATGTTTTCTAGATATTATATAAGAACAAATTCACTTATTTCATATAAGAGAAGTATTTCTTTTAAACGTAGTTTTACCGCCTTTTGATGGAGGATCATTTTTAAATAGCGTTTTTGACACATTTTTATGTTCTACACGACAAAATAAATTTCTTCTAATGAAAAAAAACATAAAAAATTACTTTGGATGATTTTTTTATATTTTTTTGATAACTATCAGGTTTTGGTGAATAATAAAAAATACGCTAAATTGTAACTGAAAACCACTTTTTCCATAGAGATAATTTATGTTGTTAAATCACATTATTTAATGTTTTTAATATATAAATGGAATATATTTCTATTTTTTTATCCAATTTTGGTCATTGGAACTAATTTACCATTGAAATTGGATATAAACACAGGTTAATATTTTGATATTTATTACTTCTTAAAAACCCATTTTTTTTGTTTTGACAACAGGAAATAATTTTAAATTAATTTCTTAAAAATCTGTATTCTGAATTTCGAAAAATGTATTCCATATTTGAAATAATAAGTTTCAAATTTTTTGAATAAATACCTTTTATTGTTTTGGAAATTATAAATATTTACTTCGATAATTTTTTTATTTACCACGGTTAAAGGGTAAATAAGGTAAATAATGGTAAAAAAATAATACTATATAAATTTAAAACCACCCTAACACATGTAATAATAATATATTTCGAGATATTTCTAACTATGATAATCCTTGGGTATATTTTGAGACCCCGTGGAGCCACTTGGGTGTGAAAATGACATTTTATAAGAATTAATATAAAGTAATGAAAAATATAAAATAAAAATGGGTATTTTAATAAAATAATTAATCTATCGTGTTATAAAAGGGATATCTTCAACTAAAAATTATAATTAGCAATATAACATTATTTCCTAAATCATGATATTTTATTCATAATTTTAATATATTAAATAAATATATTTAATTATGACACAATGATGATGTAGTGATTGATTCATTAATAAAAGAATCAAATATATGAGATTAAAATATTAAAATAAATGTAATTTGATTATTTTGATTCTATAAAATATTTTTATGGATTATATTGATATATTATATTTAATTTAATGACTTGTTTTTTGAAGGAATTAGTTTGTTATGAATTTTGAAAAAAGTAATATTTGAATGTTGTCCAAAATTGACATGATTCATAACATAAAACATGAAATAGTTTATTAAAGGATATTAAATTCCTAAAAATCAAAAATTCCACAAAATGGTTAGAATATGACTAGATATTTTATAAATATCTTTCTTGGGTTGCTTGACATGATATGGAAATTACATTAACCATGAACATGTAAATAACATGATATCACTGTAAAATTAAAAGGGGTAAAAATAAAGGTTAAATAAAAATACAAGGATACCAAAATTTTAAAAAAAATTCTTAAAATTATTGGATGATGGGTATTCAAATAAAAGTAATTTCATATTTGAATAAAATTTGTTTTGTTAATTTTTTAATCGAAATAGAATTTGTAATAAAATAATATTTCTAGACATTCCTAAAGTGCCCCTCCTAGGTCTTATAAAAGGACACCATTTTACCCACTTACTCACACCTCTCAATCCCATTATCTCATCCAAATTCTACCCAAAAAATCTCTCCAAATCCCTAAATTTTTCATACAAGGATTAAATTTTGAATAATTTCATTCAATAAATCATTTTGGCTCAAATAAAGAGAAGTTACCCGGTTTAGAGGTAATGTCTTCTCTCACGTTCCTTTCCATTGTTTTCCCTCTCCACTTCCTATGATCTTATTATTCATTGATTACATAACAAAAACATTATCATAAATATACTAGTATTTTTTAATGGTAATTATTTTAACTACACATACCCACAACTCCATCTAATAGATACGAACATATCGTTTCTATGTATGGAAAAATACTCTCTCATGAAATGATGATTGTTTCATTTTCTCTTACCACCACTATTGGTGGATATTATGATAAAATTATATTTATTTATGATATAATTGATTTTTTTATTTTATATATTCTTCTGTATTCTTTATTTACACCCTATATTTATGCTTTCCATAATGTGAAAATAAGATAATTTCATTTGAGGAATTGCAGACTACAACCCCCTCAAAGTGATATAACTCATTCATGACATACATGGAATGTATAAATGATGGTGTTAGTGAAATTATTTAATCTATATAGAATATTATATTACACTTGAATTATAATATACCTATGTATCATTTATTTTTTATTTCATTAAATATAAAAAAGAAATTCAATTAGATTTCATGTGTACATATGGCTAACCGTCTACATGAATGGTGCATTTCATTTATTATCTCCAAATGTTATGAAATATTATAAATAAATATATACTGAATATAAATACATATTTTTGGGATATATATGATACTTAAATCTTGAATAATATTCTAGTGATCATGGAATTTTGACTACAAGGAAATTTTAGATCAAAATAAGTTAATTTTCCACTCAAGTACCGAATATAGACAAAACGACCGATATGAACTTAAATAATTATTTAAGTTCTATAACAGGATGATAATTAATATAAAATGAATAATAAAATTTAAAAATGTTTTGAGGAAATTATAAATTAACCTACTTTTATTATTCATTAATATAAAGAACTAACATGACAATTCGGACTCAAGGTAAGGGAACTTCTTATCCCAATTTCCCTTCTTTGGGTTATTCTCCTACTTATTGATTATGTCGTGCTATAATTATTTGAGAAATCAATTTTTATATCCTGTCCTGTATTTATAATATCTTTATGTTTATTTATAATGAATACTCATAATCGATCTAAGTTATTAACAGAATGATCGTTGTAATGAAATTATTAACTCAATGTCATTTCATTGAGTTAAATATCCGTGTCTTTGGTTTTGTTTTTCCAAAAATACGTGTGAATGAAAAATTATAGTTTTAAAATTAATACCCACTTAAATTGGATGTATTTATATTATTCACACATAATTATGTCTTTGATTTATTCTTTATCTAATGATATGATCTTCGTAAGAGATTTCGTCTCAATTTACATTCCTTTGAGACTTATTTGTCGTTATGAATAAATTCACTTTTATAAGGTGTATATACTACGTTTTGACATATTATATCAAAAATCTCTTTATTCTCATGATATTATAAGTTCTGTTTAATTTTTTTATTTAATTACTTTCATTCAATTATTTTCTCAATTGGAAAGAGACACTTTAATTAAAATATTATTTTAAATGACTTAATGATTGTTTGTTCAAAAATATTTCACATTAATTTACATGTTTTCCAAAAATAATTAGGATTTATTTATATGGAAATATATGTTTTCAAATTTAAATTCTTTAATTAATTTTAATATTATCAATGTGTTATGGGAAACTTGGATTCAAAAGTCTCTTTATTAATTGTTTTAAATTGTATTAGATATGGATTGATTATTTAAATATCTTAAATTGATTTCTTATAATTGATGAGTTACAATGTTCATAATTTTCAATCTTTTCTTTCTTATGGTTATGTAGTGTTACTTATAAATTTGATGAGAGGTAATTGATAAACCAAATATAGGTGGTTTAATGATAAACCTATGGTGGGTGATCTGAGGATAGCCCTCCAATGCATTGGGTAATGTGACGAAGGTAAATGTTAATGTTTCTCCTAAGATATATGGGAATAAACTATGATGAAAATTTCAAATGTAACTCCCTCTATATAATTGAATGCTACAATGTATGTGTGTTATAGATTCCAAAAGTAACCATTATGATTTATGATTTATATGTGTGATTCATTAATATTATGATTTAATGCGGTATGTTAAAGAGATTATGTTTTATGAGTGAAAAGTTTGATTTCATTGATTTCTATGTATTGATGGGATACTTTTTTATTTATTTATTATATATCCATTAAAATGTTTTTTATGATTATCACATGTTTATGAAATGTTTTTAACAGGTTATAAGGAAGAATATGAGAATGGAATAATTCAAGAATATTTATATCAAGAAACTAATTCTAGTTTTATTTAATTAGTCTTATTATTCAAAAAGAAATTAGATAGAGTAGAAGTTTCTACTCTTTCATTATTGATATGTAATGTAATATTTATGCCCTAATCCAATAAAACACTAAACCTGAAAATATCATCCATGTGAATTATTAACTTAATTCAAGATTATGTTATGTTTAATACTGAGGCATTACAGTTAGTATTAGAGGTCGGGTTTGATAACTTTAAAAGTTACAGTTTTATTTATGCATAACTAAAATAACCATAATGGTTATCATATAATAAATATTCATAGTTATTTGAGATAATTTGAATGAGTTAAAGATAACATGAATAATTATATCTTAGTTAATACCCCCTCATAAGATAATATAGGATGATTTTATGGATACAATCACACCATCCATTTTGGTTTTAGTAAATGGGTGGATATAGCAGGCACTAAAGTAAAAATGGATGTGGAGGAATATGTGGTGGCTTTCGGAATAAGAAATCATATGAAATGGGAGATACAACGAGAACTCTTATGGTTATTCTCAACCAATAATATGAATACTTGATTGACCACTTGAAATTTTTTTATTATTTTATGGAATCATATAGGTCAGAAACAAATCCCTATAGATTTTTAGTTTATAATCATAGAAGTAGTTATATTAAAAAAACTATGTGTCGTGGATGTGGAAAGAACACCTAGGAAAATGCATTATTGGGATAGGATGATGTTATAGATGTGGAAATGATGATCATACAGAAATAACTTGTCATGGAAACATTAATAATTCAGTTAACTCTAGGAAAGGGAAATAAGTTATATCTAAGGGATAAATTGAATGTTTTAAAGGTGATGTGCATATTTATTACACAAATAGATTTCATATATAGAATTTTCAAGAATGGGACCAGTAGGATCCTACAAATATATTTTTAGCAATACCTAATTTCACTCTAATTGAGGATGAGGAAACCGACAATAACCTATGAAAGGTATATATTATTTTTTAGCTGATGTTTTGACATTTGTTGAATCATTGGATATTATTCATGATTTGGTTTGAAGGAAAGACAAATTATGGAATAAGATGAAAAAATGGTTAAGGGATCATGAAGAATGCTGGATGATTAAGATTTATATTTTTTATACATTCTAGAGTTATGTTTGATATTTGGGTGACAAAATGTTTAAAAGTATTAATGTTATTTTATTGATAGGATTAAATTGGAATATTTTTCTCTTGTATTTTTTACCCTTAAGTTTTTTTTATATAAATTTAAATTTAGGAATAATTTTATTTTGTGTTACGAATATAGTTATAAATAACCATTAGAGTTTATATGATCCTTGAATCTGAGTAAAATATGTGTTATTAATTTCTGGGATTGAAATTCATGGTATGAGGTAACATTTGAGGTTAAAATATGTTATGGTTATTTTTGAATAACTTATCACCATTTTGTGAATTTTATAAAATTATATTGTTTTTGAAATAGGACAAAACACAGATCATGTGATAACCCATCACGTCAAAAAAAAATTCGAGAATCAAACCCACAACTAATGTGTGACTTGGATTTATCACCTACTAGTAACCTACAATAATTAATTGGTTATAATGACTTATTCATTTTAGTTAAAAAATTTTATGGATCAAGAATAATTAAATTTTGGGAACTTATGTTTGATCAAATGAATATCGTTAGTCTAGGAAAATGATTTGGTGATTAAGCAATAATGGGTATTTTGGAAGTTGTTCTCCATTTTGGGAATCTTATATGCCTAATAAAAATAGTATACTGTTGGATTTCATTTTAGGAGTGATATTTGAATTTAAATTTGGAAGAATATATGTTTTTATTATACAAATTGGTGATTTTTTAGGAAATTATTAACCTATCATGGATAACATGTGACTAGGTTAATTACTTTTAAGTATGAAAATTTAAGACTAGTCGGTGTTATTTGGAGATACTATATAACGTGGAAGACTATGTGATCAAATCCATCTTAATTTTTGGATTTCTATCATAGTTTGGTTTATTTTGAATAATTTTAAGGAAAGTCTTTTATTGAATGGTCTTTGTTCATCTTTGGGGATTGTTTATTTAATTTTAGATATTAAGAGTAGTATTTATTTTCTTAAAGAATTATTCTTTTTTGGGATTATATAATCAGGTACTAACCATTTTGGTTTTGGTTAATATAACAAGACAAAATGAATATACAGTTAGTGTTTTTTGGATTATTTAAGTCTCTATAAGTCTATTCATCTTGAATACTCATCGTTTGGATAAAAAAAGACTTGTGGGTGAAAATTATTGAAAGAAGAAACAATAATTTTCAGGAAATTATTTTTTATTTTGATCTTATTTTAGGTAGTAATACAATTCTTCAACTCCATGAAAAGGATCTTGAAGAAAAAATGTTTTATGCTTTATTTTATCATTAGAGTTGTACTGAACTACAAATTTATGGTGTTGTGGTGGTTAAATTTTTGTGATCAAGTTCTCTATAACTCTTTATTAGTCTACGAGAGTTAGTTTTTCTTACATGTCAATGTTTTACTACATGGAATCCTTGTACATTTTAACACAGGTGAACATAGTACTTCACTTTCATTATATTAAAGTGATAGTTTTATTGAATTTTCTTTTCTATGTGGGATTTTCCATGATGTCTTATAGCAAAATTGTAAAATTGTGAAGACACAATTTCCAAATATGGGGAATGATGTAACAACTTGGGTATTTAAAGAATAATACTTTCTATATTATATTAATATTTATGAATAAGAAATTAAATTTATTTTAAAGGGGAAAATTTGTTTAATAGCATACTCAACACAAAATAAAGGATTTCTTAGAAATCATACAAAGCACACTGTGTTGAGTTATATCGAAAAATAATACAATAATATAATTATTATTTTAAATGGTTGTTAATACATAGCCATTAGAATGGAGGGAATAAATAGTATCAATTAAATTATGAAAATACAATTTAAATAGGTTAAAATAAGGATTCATTGGTTACTAAATTTATTAGAAATTGAAATAAAATCCTATTTAATATAAATTATGTGTTTTTATGAAAACCAATTTAAAAGAGAATAATTATGTTTATAAAATCATATCACTCTTTATGGATTTTTATTTAATGTAAAATATTTATTATATATTATATGTAATGTATTCAATTCATCTTATATGTTTTTTAGATTTGACATAAAAACAAATAAAATTTTATGTAATAAAAGAATTATTTTTCTAAAATGTAGTTTTACCTCTTTTTTATGGAAATACCAATTGAAATTTAGTTTTTACACCTTTATATGTTCTATTTTATGAAATAAATTTCTTATATAAAATTATGACATCAAATTTACTTTGGATGAAAATTTTATATTTTTATAATAACAATCATGCTTTCATGAATACTAAAAAATACGCTAAATTTTAATAGAAAACAACTATTTTCATTGAGATAATTTATATAGTTATATCATATTATTTAATGGTTTTAAATTATAAAAGAAATATATTTTATAATTTAATATAATTTTGGTCATTCGAAGTAATTTTCCATTAAAATTGGACATAAATGCATGTCAATATTTTGATAGATTTTACTTTTTAAAGACCCGCTTTTTTGGTTTTGACAATGGGATTTATCTTTAAATTAATTTCTGAAAATTATTTTTTCTTAATTTGGAAAAATGTATTCTATATTTGGAATCATAATTTTTAAATTTTGTTAACAGATACCTTCTTTGTTTCAGACATCACGAATAGTAACTTCAGTAATTTTTTTATTTACCATGGTTAAAGGGTAAATCAGGTAAATAAGGTTAAAAAAATAATATTATAATTATATAAAACTACCCTAAAACATTAATTAATCCAATTTGATGATATATTTATAACCATTTTCATAATTGGGTCGATTTTTGGACCCCATGCATCCACATGGGTGAGCAAATGACACTATATAAGAATTAATTTAATGTAAATAAAAATATAACATAAACGTGTATCTTTTAATAAAACAATTTTTATATGGGTTTATATAAGAGATCTATTCGACTATATATAATAATTATAAATATAATAATATTTGATAAATAATTTTATTTTATTTATAATATTTACACATTAAATAAATATGTTTAACTATGACACTATAATGATGTCGTCATTGCTTTGAAAACAAAGGATTCAAATAAATGACATTATAAATATTAAATTAAATATAATATGATTATTTTGATTCCATAAACAAATTTTATCGATGATATTGACATATTATAATTTTTTAAATTCTTTTGGTTTGATGGAATCAGGTTTGTATGAATTTTTAAAAGGTTGTGTGTGAATAGTGGCCAAATTTGACATAATTCATATCTTAAAACATAAAATTGTTAATTAAATGATATTAAATCCCTAAAAAACAAAAATTTGGAGAAATGGTTATAATAAGTTCAAATATGTCATAAATATATGTTTCTGGGTATTTTTACATGATGAGGTAAATACAATAACCAACAATGTGTAACTAACATGATATAACATTAAGATTAGAAAGGGTAAAATAAGGGTTAAACCAAAAATATAAGTATAAAATAAAAATTAGAAACATTGATAAAAATTATTGGATGATGGGTATTCATACCAAAACCATCTTATATTGGAATTAAATGAGGTTTTTACATTTTTAATCTAAATTTAATTTACAATAAAATAATATTTCTAGACCTTCTTAAAGTGAACCACCTCCTTCTTATAAAAGGCCACCAACTCTAAAAACATACTCAAACCTATCAATCCCCTTGTATCATAAAAATTTTCCAAAATAAACCCCTATAATCCCTCCCTTACTCTTGGAATCCTTACCTTTAGCATAAGGAAATTCAATAAAGCCTTTTGGATCAAATCAAAAGAAGTCACCATATTTAGAGGTAACGTCTTCTCTCAAGTTACTTTTCATTATTATCATTCTCCCCTCCCTATAATATACTTATTATTTAAGTACATAAAAAAATTATCCTAAATATATTTAGATATTTTTATGAGATATATTTTAACTAAACATACACACATATATTTCTAATGGATACAAATATACTGTTTATGTGTACGGTGAACTACTACATCACGAAACGTTGATTGTTGGTTTTTTCCTACCACGTCTCATGGTGTCCATTATAATGTAACTTTTATGTATATATGATATATATTATATTTTTATTTTCTATATACTTCTATGTTCTTCATTGACAACATACCTTTATTATTTCCATAATGTATAAATAAGATAATTTCATTTGATAAAGTACAGACTACTGCCCCCTCAATGTGATATGATTCATTCATGCCATACATGGATTGTATAGAATATATAGTTAGTTAACTTATGTAACATATAAAAAATATTATATTATACTATAATTATAATATACTAATGTATTTTTTTAGTTTTCAATCTTTTAAATATGAAAAATAAATGAAAGTAGCTTTCATGCGTACGTACAACTTACCATCACAATGAACGACGCATTTCATTTATTATCCCCAATTATTACGGACTATTATAAATATATATATAATGGATCTAAATACAATATATAATGTATAAATATTATACTTAAATAATGAATAACATTTTGATGATGATGTAATTTTGACTACATGGGAAATTCAGGTAAAAACAAGTTCTTTTTCGACATTGGTACCGAATATCTACAAAATGATCGAAATGAACATTAATAATTTTGAGATTTATATAACACGTTGATAAGTGATATATAATTAATAATAAACATGAAAAATGTTATAGTTAATCTATAAGTTAACCAAATTTTATTATTTAGGAATATAAAGAACGAATGAGACAAGTCAGACTAAAGATAAAGGAACTTCTTAACCCATTTTTCATTCCCTGGGTCAATCTTCTACTTTGTGATTATGTAATGAAATGATAATGCTAGAAATAAATTTTGATATTATATATTGCATTTATATTATATTAATATTTATTTATAGTGAATACACATAATAATTCTATTTTATTAACAGAATGATCTTTGTAAAGGAAATATTAACTCAATCTCATTTCATTTACTTAAATAGCCATGTCATTGGTTTTGTTTATCCAAGAATATATGTGAATGAACTTTGATTTTTTTACAATGAATACCCAATTATATTGGTGGTATTTATATTTTTCACCCATAATTATTTCATTGTTTATTCTTAATCTAATGATATGATGTTCATAATATATTTTGTCTCAATTTACATTCCATTGAGACTTATTTGTTGTTATGCACCAATTCACTTTTATGTGGTGTATATACTTCCCTATGACATATTAAATCACGAATATCATTATTATCATTTCATTATATGTTTTTAATGTAATTATTTAATAATTTTTATTCAAATGTTTTCTCAACAGTAAAGAGATTGTTTAATTGAAAAATTGTTTTAAATGCCTTAAAGATTTATGATTCTAAATATTTCTCATTAATTTCAATGTTTTCAAAATGATTTCATTGATTTATTTATATGGACATATATTCTTTAAAATTTTAGTTATTTAATTTCTTTTAAATATTTCAAAGTGTTATGTGGAAATTTAATTAAAAAAATATCATTATTAAAAATTTTAAATGGTTTTGTATATGGATTTAATATCTCAATATATTGGATTGATTCTTTATGATTGATGAGTGACAATGTTTATAATTTACAATATTTTATGTGTTATGATTATTTTATGGTACATGGACATTTGACGGGTGGTTTTGTGATAAACCAAATATGTGTGGTTCAATGATAAATCTTGGGAGGGTGATCCAATGATAGCTCTCAAATTCATTGGGTAACATGACAGATGTAAATGTTATTGTTTCTCCAAAGAGATTTAGAGAATATATTGTGATGGATATTTGAAATGAAACTCCCTATGTATATTTCAATTCTAAAATGTATTAATTTTATGGATTCCACAAGTTACTTAATGATTTATTTTTCTATGTGTTATTAATTAATCTTATGTATTCATGAAGTATGTTAAAGAGATTTGGTTTTATGAGTGAAAAGTATGATTTCATTGATTTGTTTGTATTGATGGAATAATGTTTTATTTCTTTATTTTATATCCCTTATTGAAATTTTTATCCTCATCCCATGTTTTTTAAATCTTTTTCACAATTTATAAAGAAGGATAAGAGAAATTAATAATTCATGAAGATATATATCATGAAAATAATTATTTTATTTATTTATAGAGTTTTATTACTGTGAAAACAATTGTGTAATTCCCGAGACTTTTATGAGAAATATTTTGTTTTTATCAAAGGAATCTTTCACTACACAAAACACTATCTTGGCTTTCTTTACACGCAACCACTACCTTCCTCAATAGCTTGTGTCGTACGCAATATCAAGTTTCACTAAACAACGATATGCTATTAAAATATTATTAAAAGTAGTCGTTATGAATAGTAATAACCACTTTTTGAAATTTTTTAAATTTTATTTTTCAAAATGGACTTCATTTTTTGATTAGGAATATAGAAATTTTCTTAGGGTGAAATTTTGGTACTTTTCGGATAACTTTCATATTCTGATGAATAGTGAAAATTACTGAATTTTAATTAAATTTTTTTTAATAAAAATAATTAAAAGTGATAAATTATAAAATTAAGTGGTTTTAAAGTATATTTAGAATATATTTTTACAATTTAATACAATGTTGTTCATTTGATGTAACTTCACATTTAAACCAGAAATAAACAAGTGTCAATCTTTTGATAGTTATTATCATTTAAAAACACGCTATTTGTTTTGACGACGGGAATTAATTTTTAAATTTGTTAATGTAACTGATATGTATTGAATTTGGTAAAATAAACATCATTTTTGAATTCATAATATCAAATATATCTTAGGCCTAATTTTTGGTATTTTTTCTGAAAACTTTTATTTTTTGATGAATAGTGAAACCACTAAGTGGTAGTTAAAAAAACTGAATTTTTCATAAAACATAATTTTACCGCTTCTATGAGTATAATTTGAAAAATCCAAGAGACACGGTTAATATCAAGGACTATAATGTGGTTCACTGAGATGAAAATAATTTTGGGTAAATAGTAACTTTTTACTTTCATTTACCATGGTTAAAAGTAAATAGGGTAATTAAGGGTAAAAAGGATATTATTATTACACTAAAACATGTCCTAATTCTATTGGATAAGTGTCATTCGACCATAAACAACCTTGGGAATAAAATATGACCATTAGGCCCACCTGGATTATATTAGGACATTTATTATTAATTAATTAAAAGAAGGGTTAAAATAGTTAAAATCAATTTTTAATAAGTAAATCATTTTTAATATGAGGGTTATACATACGATATATTCGACTTTAAATATTAATTATAAATATAAAAAAATTTCCTACAAAATGGTATTTTATTTGTAATTTTTAGACATTAAATTATTTAATTTATTTATGACACAACGATGATGCAGTAATTATCTTATTAATGAAATATTGACATAATTGATGTTATAAATACCCAAATAAATGTAATTTGAGACATTTTATGAATTTCACTAATTTTCTAGGTTAATATGACATGTTAGTATTGATGTAATAAATTGTTTTCGAACTAATCATTTTGTTATTATTTGCACAAAAATCAATTACTAAATAGTGTCAAAATTGACATAAAATAGTTATTTTAAAAAATTATTATATTATTAATTTTTATTTTATTCTTAAAAATCTAAGGTTTCGCAAAATGACTTAGATAAGGTTATATATATTAATAATAAACAACATGGGGTTCGTTTGGCTTGTTATAGTATGTTTATTAACCTTATAGTGTAAGAACACAAAAAGACATGGTAAAAGTAAAATTATTTAACTTAATGTTAAATCTAAATGATAAGGTTAAAATAGGAACCTAAACTTGTCTAAATTATATTTTATGAGATGATTTCGACCCATACCCACCTTATATTCTAAATAAATCAATTTTGAGCTATTTAAAACCGAATTTGGCTTTATAATAAAATAATATTTTTAGTATTTTCAAAGGAGCCCCTCTCCTCCCTTATAAAAGGGCACCTCCTCCCCCACTTCCTCACACCACTTTGAGCCTTCAAGCTCGGACAACCCCTGCCAATTTCTTCTCTCAACTTCCCTAGAGACATCCTAGAGGTCTTGGTATTCTTCAAAGACCAATTTTAGTGCCCTAAAAGGAGGTATCAAAGAAGCGCTTCAAAGAAGAGGTAATGTCCGTTACCGATTCTTTCATCTTTATTTCTTCTTCCACTTCATCTTCTTTAGTTTATTAATTATGAATTAATAACATCAGTATCACTAATATACTGATATTTTATTATAAGTATGAAACAACCCTATTTCACCATCTATCCATCCTATGGAAAACGAAATCACCGCGTGTGCGTACGTATGGAATACCGTCTCCACGCCGTCTTGTAATCTATTTTCCACAACCACCTTACTAGGATGGGTATAATGGTTTAAATAATGACTATATATGATTATTGTAAAGTGATATGGACTTTGAAATAGTATACATACACTCCAATACAATTCCACAATCATGGGAACGATATCATCGCTTGTGCGTACGTACGGAATACCGTCTCCACGATGTGATGCGACTCGTTCTACATGATCTTCATTGAATAATGATTATATAAATGAATTGAATGAATGAATATGATATATATTACACCAATACCATTCTGGAAATGAGGTATCTATAACCTAAAAAGAATAATAAAAATTTATTCGACAAAACATGTATAAGAAAAAAAAGTAATAAACAACCGAATAACAAGTAGCAATGAAATATTACTAATAATAAGCTAAGAATATGACCATATATGATATCATAACAATGATTATGATTCTGGAATAAGTCAATAACATAATTTAAATAATTATACAGGAGGTTCGGACACTTACGGATCAATTCAGACCTAAGGTAAGGGAAAATATCACAATCTCATTTTATCTGAGATTGTTTATACATTGGTATTTACTGTGGTTTATTTTATCATCCACATCCATGTTTCCTCGATATGTAATATTGATTCCATCCACCTAAAATTGTTTAAATCCATTTTTACCCTTTGGTGAGTTTTTAGTAAAAGATATGAAAGGAATCTTTTGTCATTTTTCGTATGGGGTACTTTTTGACTTTTCCGAAAAAAGTACGAGAAGAATGTTTTTTAACTTATACGGAATGAATGGATTTTTAAAACATTATTTCCAAGAATCTTCCTTTAAAAGTTTTAATGTTTATTTTTAATCAACTTATTTTAGTTTAAATTTGTATGACATGTTAAGAAAGGAAAATGTTTTTGAATTAGAAAGGATATTTTCCTCAAGAATGGAGTTCAAGTGTTTTACCAAAATTATTTTCCATCTAAAATAATATAGGGTTCTGTCTCTATCCCTATTATTACATTGATTTGATTATGTTGTGATGGAATTATTTTTATGAATTCCTTTATCTTATATGAATTGTTTTATGATGTCATGTTGTTTAAGAATCCCATTTTTATTACATGGGTTATGCAATGATGTATGATTTATGATTTTGTGGCACACATAATAATGGTATCATTATGAGATGGGTTGGACCTATATCTCCCTCCAATGAATTGGGTAAAGATTTTATATCTAATGAGATAGACATGGCTGGAACGGCTGGTTAAACCGGTTTAGTGAAACATGACTGGAACGAGGAGTGAACTCGGTTCAGAAATGGACTTTGTGCACTAAGATAGTCTTGGAAATGAGTCTTGACTACTAAGAAATGATTCTCTATGATTATGTGTGTATGCCACAATGTTTCTTGTTTTATGTTATGATTATTGGGATTACATTTCACTACTATTATTTATCTCATGTTATGAAATTATGATCTCTTTTGTAGGTTATGATTTCCAAAAGATATGTTCTTATGTATATGATGTGATTGATATTTATTTTTTTTACCCTTACTAAGCATTTGAGCTTACCCTTTTGTATGTTTTATTTCCCCAGGTCAAGAAGAAGGTTATTAAGTAGGATATGCCAAAAGGGACTCTAGATATGATGAAATAAATGGGAAACAGTGTAAATGCTTTATGAACCAGTTGTTTATGTTTCTCAGTTTCTAAAGACTCTATACGTATACAGTCCTTTCTTGGTTTTGTTATATGCTTTAATAAGTGTGCTTCAATTCTGATGTAATAACAATGTATGTAAATTATGGGTCGTTATAGTTGGTATCAGAGGAAAGGTATAGTCAACCTTTGGAAACTAGGATATAAAAGCCTTAGTAAGAAACCTAAGGGTATGTCTAAGCATAGAACACAATCTTAGTGTTTTAGAAATGACAATGAATAACCTAGGATAAGACCTTATGTGAGAAATTTTATTATTGATTATGTGGTTTTCCTATTATAATTAGTGTTGCTCACACTATTCTTCTTGGTTTTAGTCAATGGCTGGAACCCGAAGGAACTGTGTTAATGCAGAATGCGACGGGCAATGCAATGATTGTCCCCCTGAGCAACCAAACGTTATGGGAGCTGGAATGAAGAATCTTGTAGCCATGCTCACACAACTTTTTCAAGCTATGAATCATGCAGGACTTCCAAACAAGTAAATGAAGGAGCAACATTCTGTTGAATCCTTTATGAGGCAGCGCCCACCTTCATTCAGCGGGTCTACTGATCTATTAGTTGCTGAACAATGGATTAGTACTACTGAAAATATATTTTCAGTTCTTCAATGTTCTGAACATGATAAAGTCATCCTTGCAGTGTATCATTTGGAAGGAGATGCTGATCAATAGTGTAATCTTATCAAGAATACGAGGCAAAGAGATGAAATTGATTCCATGGAATGGGACGAGTTCAGGAACTTATTTTTCAATAAGTACTTCACTCGAATTCTCTGATCAAAGATAGAGAAAGAGTTTCTTGAACTGAAGCAAAAGGATGATGAATCTGTTGGTACCTATGAAGCAAATTTTACAAGACATTAAAGGTATGCTTCTAGTATTATTATCCAACCTGAGAGTAAGATCAATCGATTATTTAGTGTCTTAAAACCAAGTCTTCGAAGGGCCTTATCCATAAGGGACTTCAATAGCTATGATGAAATTGTTCGATGTGCTCTCAAAGTTGAGATGGAGATTGGAGTAACCCATCAGTCATATGAATTGGATAAGAAGTCAAAAATGGAATTCAATGGAAAATCTAAAGAGAACACTGAAAAAAATATGATCTTTCCCTTGTGCTCAAAGTGTGGAAAGAAACATGGAGGGTGTTGTCTTAAAGGGGCAAGTAAATGTTTCAAATGTGGAATGGAAGGTCATCGGGCATTTGAATGCCGTAATGATGGGAAGAAGATGTCTAATGATGAAAACAAAGGAAGGGACACACAGAGTGACCCTAATACACTTAAATGCTTCAAGTACAAGGAGATGGGGCATTATGACAATCGATGCCCAAATCCAAGGGATGATGATGATGGTCGATGTCAACAAACTCTTAAGGACAAAGAAAAATGAAGGCCATATGCAATTTCTATCAGTGATGTGGAGTACAATAATGATGTGGTGAAAGGTAAACTTACCATCCACTCTAAAGTAGCAAATGTTTTATTTGATTCTGGATCAACCTACTCTTTTATTTCTGAATATTTTTCTAAGGATATCACCATATTACCTCAACAATTAGATGTTGAGTTAGCTGTGACAACCCCTAATGGCACAACAGTCGCATCAAAAGTTTATAATTATTCTCTGATTGATGTTTTTGGGAAAGTGCTTCCGGCAAATCTTGTGATCCTTCCTATAGTAGAATTTGATGTAATTCTTGGCATTGATTGGATTTCTTTATATGGAGCTCATATCAATTGCGAAAGAAGGGAAGTCACATTTCATATTCCAGATAAATCTATGATCGTCTATCGATGAAAAGATGAAAATAACCTTCCAGTGGAAATTTCTTCCATATTATGGGTCTTGATTCCACTAAATGAAGGTGATTTATCTCAAATGGTTGGTGAGAAACTCACGATTAAGAATATGCCCATTGTACGGGAGTTTGATGATGTCTTTCCGGAGGAATTTCTGAGTCTTTCACCAAATCGTGAAGTTGAGTTTTCAATAGAGCCCGTAACGTGTGCTTTACCTATTTCAAATACATCTTATAGAATGGCCCCAATTGAGTTGTAGGAACTGAAGAAGCAACTCCAAGAGAATCTTGATAAGGGGTTCATACGCCCTAGTGCGTCACATTGGGGAGCACCTGTTCTATTTTTTAAGTAGAAAGATGGATCAATGAGACTCTGCATTGATTATCAAGAACTTAACAAGGTCACTATCAAGAAAAAATATCCTCTCCCATGAATTGATGACTTATTTGACCAACTACGCGGAGCTCAATACTTTTCCAAGATTGATCTTCATTCAAGGTATCATCAATTAAGGGTCAAAAGGGAGGATATACCAAAGACGGCTTTCCGTAAAAGGTATGGACACTATGGATTTATAGTGATGTCATTTGGTCTTAATAATGCCCCTGCTATCTTCATGGATCTGATGAATAGAGTCTTTAGAGACTATCTTGATCAGTTTGTGGTAGTCTTTATAGATGATATTCTGGTATATTCAAAGATCAAGGAAGAACATTAAGATCAATTGAAAATTATATTGAAGACCCTAAGAAAGGAGAAGCTCTATTCCAAATTTACCCAGTGTGAATTTTGTCTTCAAAGAGATTCATTTTTGTGTCACATAATCTCAAAAGAGGGGATATCTGTAGATCCAGCAAAAAAGAGGTTATCGAAAGATGGTCGAGACCAACAACAGTAACTGAGATCCGATGTTTTCTTGGTTTGGCTGGATATTATCGACATTTTGCGGAGGATTTTTCATGATTATCTAATCCACTCACCAAGTTGACTCGGAAAGGAGTTAAGTTTGTTTGGAAGGAAGAATGTAAAGAAAATTTCAAGGAGTTGAAAAGAAGGTTATCCAGTGCACCTGTGCTCACTCTGCATTGTAGTGGACAAAGTTTTGTGATCTATAGAGATTCATCAAAGAAGGGATTGGGGTGTGATCTTATCCAAAATGATATGGTGATAGCTTATGCCTCACGAAAGGTGAAAATACATGAGCAAAATTACCCAACACATGATTTGGAGTTAGATGCGGTAATATTTGCATTAAATATTTGGAGGCATTATCTTTATGGAGAAATGTGTGACATTTATACTGATCATAAACGTTTAAAGTATATTTTCACACAAAAGGAGATGAATATGCGCCAAAGAAGATGGTTAGAGATGATTAAGTATTACGACTGCTCAATTCATTACCACCATGTGAAAGCAAACAAGGTGGCAGATGCATTAAGTCGACAAGACCATGCCAGTTTATCCATGATGAGGATCACAAAAGATCCAATATTTATGGATTTACAAAGGATGGTTCTTGGAATTATAATGGAAGGGGGAAAATTGTATCTTTCTCAAATGAATGTTCAACCATCTATATATGTGAAGATTAAAGAGGCGCAGAAAGAAGATGTAGAGTTACAAAAGAAGGTGAGAAATATTCCTGAATTCAACCTTGATTGTGATGGGATAATAATGTTCATGAATCGGGTTTTTGTTCCTCCCATCCCCGAATTAAAGAATGAGCTGCTAGATGAGGCTCATAGTTATTCATTTTCTATTCACCGTGGAAGCACGAAGATGTATAGGGACCTAAAAGAGTACTTCTGGTGGGATGGCATGAAAAGAGATGTTGCTAAATATGTCTCTTGATGCTTGGTTTGTCAGCAATTTAAAGATGAGAGACAGAAGTATAAGGGGATGTTACAACCATTACCCATACCCGAATGGAAATGGGAAAACATCAGTACGGACTTTGTCACAGGACTTCCTAAAACATCCGAAGGCAATAACGCTATTTGGGTCATAGTTGATCATCTTACAAAGTCTGCACACTTCATTGATATTAGAGAGGATTTCTTTCTGGATCAGCTTGCCAGGATATATGTAAAGGAAGTGGTAAGATTGAATTGAGTACCACTTTCTATTATATATGATCGGGATCCGAGATTTACCTCGATGTTCTGGTGAATTTTTCAGCATACTCCGAATACAGAGTTGAGTTTCAGCACTTCTTATCATCCTCAGACAGACGGTCAGTCTGAGAGAACAATTCAAACTCTATAAGATATGTTGAGAGCTTGCTCTATGGATTTCAAAGGTGGTTGGGATCAACACCTACCTTTGGTGGAATTTTCTTATAATAATATCTTCCACTCCAGTATTCAGATGGCTCCTTATGAAGCTCTCTATGGAAAGAAATGCAGGACTCCAACTTATTGTGATGAAGTTAGGGAAAGAAAGCTATTAGGACCTGATCTTGTTGATGACATGGCAGAAAAGGTCCGATCTATTCAAAAACACATTAGAGCAGCTCAGAGTCGACAGAAAATTTTTGCCGACAACCAAAGAAAAGACCTAGAGTTTGAAGTGGCTGATAATGTTTTCTTACGAATATCTCCCTGGAAGAGGGTCACGAGATTTGAAAAGAAGGTGAAGTTGAGCCCTAGATATATTGGTCATTTCGAAATAATGGATCGTGTTGGAACGGTAGCTTATCGGTTGGCGCTTCGACCGAATATCTCTCAAGTTCACGATGTGTCCCATGTATCTCTCCTGAGAAAGTACATACCTGATCCATCACATGTACTCAGCTCAGAAGTTGTACCGCTGGAGAAAGATCTTTCTTATGAAGAAGAGCCGATAGAGATTCTGGATCGTAGAGAAAAAGTCCTACGAAGCAAGACCACTCGATTGGTAAAAGTCTAATGGAGCAACCAACAATTAGAAGAAGCTACATGGGATCTTGAGGATATGATGAGGGAGAGGTATCCTCATCTTTTTGTTACAAAGTGACGAATTTCGAGGGCGAAATTCATTTTAAGGGGGGTAGAATGTAACGCTCGAGGCTTTTATGAGAAATATTTTTTTTTATCATATGAATCATTCACTACACAAAACACTATCTTGGATTCCTTCACACACAACTGCAACCTTCCTCAATAGCTTGCATCATACAAAATACCGAGTTTCACTAAACAACGGTATGCTATTAAAATATTATTAAAACTAGCCGTTATGAATAGTAATAACCACTTTTTAAAATTTTTTAAATTTTATTTTTCAAAATGGACTTCATGTTTGGATTCGGAATATCGAAATTATCTTAGGGTGAAATTTTGGTACTTTTCGGATAACTTTCATATTCTGATGAATAGTGAAAATTATTAAATTTTAATTAAAAACAACTTTTTTATTCGAAATAAATAACAGTTATAAGTTATTAAATTAAGTGGTTTTAAAGTATATTTAGAATATATTTTTACAATTTAATACAATTTTGTTCATTGGATGTAATTTCACATTTAAAGCAGACATAAACAAGTGTCAATCATTTTATAGTTATTATATTTTAAAAACACGCTATTTGTTTTGACGACAGGAATTAATTTTTAAATAAGTTAATGTTACTGATATGTATTTAATTTGGTAAAATAAACATCAGTTTTGAATTCATAATATCAAATATAGGTTAGGCCTAATTTTTTGTATTTTTCTGGAAAATTTCATTTTTTGATGAATAGTTAAACCACTAAGTGGTAGTTAAAAAAACTGACTTTTTCATAAAACATAATTTTACTGCTTCTGTGAGTAGAATTTTGAAAATCCAAGAGACACGGTTAATATAAAGTACTAAAATGTGGTTCAGTGAGATGAAAATAATTTTCGGTGAATAGTAACTTTTTACTATTATTTACCACGGTTAAAAGTAAATAGGGTAATTAAGTGTAAAAATGATATTATTATTACCATAAAACATGTCATAATTATATTGGATAAGTGTAATTCGACCAAAAACAACCTTAGGAATAAAATATGACCAATTAGGCCCACTTGGATTAGATTAGGATATTTATTATTAATTTATTTAGAGAAGGGTTAAAATAGTTAAAATCAATGTTTAATAAGTAAATCATTTTTAATATGGGGTTATACATAAGATAAATTCAACTAAAAATATTAATTATAAAGATAAAAATATTTCCTACAAAATGGTATTTCATTTGTAAATTTTAGACATTAAATAATGTAATTTATCTATGACACAACGATGATGCAGTAATTAAATTATTAATGAAATCTTGACATAATTGATGTTATAAATACCTAAATAAATATAATTTGAGACTTTTTATGAATTGAAATAACTTTCTAGGTTAATATGACATGTTAGTATTAATTTAATTTACTTTTTTCGAACTAATCATTCTGTTATGAGTTTCAAAAAAATCAATTACTAAATAGTGTCAAAATTGAATCAAAACAGTTTTTAAAAACAAATATTATATTATTAATTTTTATTTTATTCTAAAAATATAAGGTTCTTCCAAATGACTTAGATAAGGTTATATATATTAATAATAAACAAATTTGGGTTCGTTTGGATTTTTATAGTATGTTTATTAACCTTATAGTGTAAGAACAAAGAAGACATGGTAAAAGTAAAATTATTTAACTGAATGTTAAATCTAAATAATAAGGTTAAAATAGGAACCTAAACTTGTCTAAATTCTATTGGATGAAAGGATTTCGACCCATCCCCACCTTAGATTCTAAATAAATCAATTTTGAGCTATTTAAAACCGAATTTGGCTTTATAATAAAATAATATATTTAGTTTTTCCAAAGGAGCCCCTCTCCTCCCTTATAAAAGGGCACCTCCTCCCCCTCTTCCTCACACCACTTGGAGCCTTCATGCTCGTCCAACCCCTACCAATTTATTCTATAAACTTCCTTAAGTACATCCTAGAGGTCCTGGTCTTCTTCAAAGACCAATTTTAGTGCCCTAAAAGGAGGTCTCAAAGAAGCGCTTCAAAGAAGAGGTAATGTCTGTTACCGATCTTTTCATCTTTATTTCTTCTTCCAATTATTCTTATTTAGTTGTTTCATTATGAATTAATAACATCAGTATCACTCATATACTGATATGTTATTATATGTATGAAACAACCCTATTTCACCATCCCTCCATCCTACGGAAAACGAAATCACCGCATGTGCGTATGTTTGAAATACCATCTCCACGTCGTGGTGTAATCTATTATCCACCACCACCTTACTTGGATGGGTATAATGGTGTAAATAAATACTATATATGAATATTGTAAAGTGATACTGATTCTTAAATAGTATACATACACTCCAATACAATTCCACGGTCATGGGAACGATATCATCGCTCGTGCGTACGTACGGAATACCGTCTCCACGATTTGATGCGACTCGTTCTACATGATCTTCATTGCATAATGATTATATAAATTAATTTAATGAATGAATATGATATGTATTACACTAATACCATTCTGGAAACGAGGTATCTATAACCTAAAAAGAATAATAAGAATTTATTCGACAAAACACGCATAAGAACAAAAAGTAATAAACAACTGAATAACAAGTAGCAATGAAATATTACTAATAATAAGCTAAAAATATGACCATATATGATATCATAACTATGAGTATAATTCTGGAATAAGTCAATAACATTATTTAAATCATTATACAGGAGGTTCAGACACTTACGAAGCAAATCGGACCTAAGGTAAGGGAAAATATCACAATCTCATTTTATCTGAGATTGTTTATACTTTGGTATTTACTGGGGTGTATTTTATCATCAACATCCATGTTTCCTCAATATGTAATATTGTTTCCATCCCCCTAAAATTTTTTAAATCCAGTTTTACCATTTGGTGAGTTTTTAGTAAAAGATATGAAAGGAATCTTTTTTCGTTTTTCGTACAAGGTATTTTTTGACTTTTCTAACAAAAGTACGAGAACAATATTTTTTTAAATTATACGTCATGAATGGATTTTTAAAAAATTATTTCCAAGAAGATTCCTTCACAAGTTTTCATGTTTATTTTTAATCAAATTCTTTTAGTTTAAATTTTTATGTCATTTTAAGAAAGGAAAATGTTTTTGAAGTAGAAAGGATATTTTCCTCAAGAATGGAGTTCAAGTGTTTTATCAAAATTATTTTCCATATAAGATAAATAGGGTTCTATTTATATCCCTATTATTACATTGATTTTATTATGTTGGGATGGAATTATTTATTATGAATTCCTTTATCTTATATGAATTGTTTTATGATATCATGTTGTTTTATGAATCCCATTTTTAGTACATGGGTTATGCAATGATGTATGATTTATGATTTTGTGGCACACATAAGAATGGTATCATTATGAGATGGTTGGGACCTATATCTCCCTCCAATTCATTGGATATAGATTTTATATCTCATGAGATAGACATGGCTGGACCGACAGGTTAAACCGGTTCAGTGAAACAGGACTGGAATGAGGAGTGAACTCGGTTCAGAAATGGACATTGTCCGCTAAGATAGTCTTGGCAATGAGTCTTGACTACTAAGAAATGATTCTCTTTGATTATGTGTGTATGCCAAAAAGTTTCATGTTTTAAGTTATGATTATTGGGATTACATTTCACTACAATGATTTGTCTCATGTTATGAAATTATGATCTCTTTTGCAGGTAAAGATTTCCAAAAGTCATGTTCTTATGTATATGATGTGATTGATATTTATTCTGTTTACCCTTACTGAGAATTTGAGCACACCCTTTTGTATGTTTTATTTCCCGATGTCCGGAAGATGGTTATTAAGTAGGATATTCCAAAAGGGACTCTAGATATGATGAAATAAATGGGAGACAGTGTAGACGCTTTATGAACTAGTTGTTTATGTTTCCTAGTTTCTAAAGACTCTATACATATACGGTCCTTTCCTGGATTTGTTATATGTTGTAATAAGTGTGATTCAATTCTGATGTAATAACAATGTATGTAAAGTATGGGTCATTATAAATTGGATCGAGTATAAGTGTATATGTTAGGGCCAATAGGGGCCTATATACCCTGAGTAGGGGGGGTGAATCAGGGTATGGATATTCTTTTTCGAAATACTTCCTGCCCCACTGGATCTTGACCACTTTATTACACGGGTCACTTTGTTTTCTCTTGTTCAATTGTTATGATCCGTTCTTCTCTAGTTTTCCTGATGATGATGCTTTAAATTCAACTCAGGGAAGTAAGTAGGCAGACAAAAAGATTTTTACTTTGTTCACCCGCACCGGGCTACGTCCAAGGAGCATACACAGACAAGTTTCCGGTCGTACCAAATTAAACTAATCTTCACTAGCTATGGATTACAAGGTTCAGACTATATCACTTCTAAGCCCAGGCTCACATTCTTTACAAGTTTAGGGTCATCTCACTGCTTTCCCAAGGGTCACTCCCTGTCTCTCTCTCTGGCTCACTGCCAGTGGAGAGGATCACCTTCTTCCGCTTCCTAAGCTCCCTGCTCTTGGATGGAATCCACTCACAGTTTATAGACCTATAGGTCTCTTCATTTGCATGAATGAATGCATCTTCCTCTGTGTGTAGATGCTCTGTTGAACTACAACATTCACCCGTAGATGAATATCTCTTTTCACCAAAGGTATCGGGCAACGTACCAGCTTCCACGAAGTCTGAGAAGCACCACTGGAACAAAACCTTACTTGGCGTGAAAGTCAATCTCGGCGTCCAAGTATCGGCGCGCAAGTCACAACGGGCGCGCAAGTCCTCCTCAGACACTTGTGCGACTCAAGATTCCTTAACTCCAAACTTGTGCGACTCTCTTACTTTTACAACCAAACCAATATTGGCATGCAACTACCAACCGGCGCGCAACTTCTAACACTGGCGCACAACTTCAACTACTGGCGCGCAAATTCACCTGCGCGACCCACACTCACCACTTGCGCGACCACCACACCTGCGCGACGGGAGCTCTGATTTCTCAAAGTGTTGAACTCCGTTTCAAATGAGGAGGGGTGGTCCAGTATTTATAGGCAATCTGACCACCCTGCGCGACGGCGCACAAGTCACCTGTGTGACCCAGTTTCGGCGCGCAAGTCCCCTGTCATTTTAGACACTTGTGCGACCAAGTCCCAAACTTGCGCGAACCTCTTTACTTTGCCATATTTTGATCTTCTGATCTTGAAAAACATATGGCGCGCAAGTTTCCTATACTCCATGTCCTCGGCGCGCAAGTCCTCTCCCATGCATTGATGACTTATTTGACCAACTACGGGGAGCTCAATACTTTTCCAAGATTGATCTTCATTCAAGGTATCATCAATTAAGGGTCAAAAGGGAGGATATACCAAAGACGGCTTTCCTTAAATGGTATGGACACTATGAATTTATAGTGATGTCATTTGGTCTTAATAATGCCCCTGCTATCTTCATGGATCTGATGAATAGAGTCTTTAGAGACTATCTTGATCAGTTTGTGGTAGTCTTTATAGATGATATTCTGGTATATTCAAAGATCAAGGAAGAACATTAAGATCACTTGAAAATTATATTGAAGACCCTAAGAAAGGAGAAGCTCTATTCCAAATTTACCCAGTGTGAATTTTGTCTTCAAAGAGATTCATTTTTGTGTCACATAATCTCAAAAGAGGGGATATCTGTGGATCCAGCAAAAAAGAGGTTATAGAAAGATGGTCGAGACCAACAACAGTAACTGAGATCCGAATTTTTCTTGGTTTGGCTGGATATTATCGACATTTTGTGGAGGATTTTTCATGATTATCTAATCCACTCACCAAGTTGACTCAGAAAGGAGTTAAGTTTGTTTGGAAGGAAGAATGTAAAGAAAATTTCAAGGAGTTGAAAAGAAGGTTATCCAGTGCACCTGTGCTCACTCTGCATTGTAGTGGACAAAGGTTTGTGATCTATAGAGATTCATCCAAGAAGGGATCGGGGTGTGTTCTTATCCAAAATGATATGGTGATAGCTTATGCCTCACGACAGGTGAAAATACATGAGCAAAATTACCCAACACATGATTTGGAGTTAGATGCAGTAATCTTTGCATTAAATATTTGGAGGCATTATCTTTATGGAGAAATGTGTGACATTTATACTGATCATAAACGTTTAAAGTATATTTTCACACAAAATGAGATGAATATGTGCCAAAGAAGATGGTTAGAGATGATTAAGTATTACGACTGCTCAATTCATTACCACCCTGGGAAAGCAAACAAGGTGGCAGATGCATTAAGTCAACATGACCATGCCAGTTTATCCATGACGAGGATCACAAAAGATCCAATATTTATGGATTTACAAAGGATGGATCTTGGAATTATAATGGAAGGGGGAAAATTGTATCTTTCTCAAATGAATGTTCAACCATCTATATATGTGAAGATTAAAGAGGCGCAGAAAGAAGATGTAGAGTTACAAAAGAAGGTGAGAAATATTCCTGAATTCAACCTTGATTGTGATGGGATTATAATGTTCATGAATCGAGTTTTTGTTCCTCCCATCCCCGAATTAAAGAAGGAGCTGCTAGATGAGGCTCATAGTTATTCATTTTCTATTCACCGTGGAAGCACGAAGATGTATAAGGACCTGAAAGAGTACTTCTGGTGGGATGGAATGAAAAGAGATGTTGCTAAATATGTCTCTTGATGCATGGTTTGTCAGCAATTTAAAGATGAGAGACAGAAGTATAAGGGGATGTTACAACCATTACCCATACCCGAATGGAAATGGGAAAACATCAGTATGGACTTTGTCACAGGACTTCCTAAAACATCCGAAGGCAATAACGCTATCTGGGTCATAGTTGATCATCTTACAAAGTTTGCACACTTCATTGATATTAGAGAGGATTTATTTCTGGATCAGCTTTCCAGGATATATGTAAAGGAAGTGGTAAGATTGAATTGAGTACCACTTTCTATTATATCTGATCGGGATCCGAGATTTACCTCGATGTTCTGGTGAAGTTTTCAGCATACTCCGAATACATAGTTGAGTTTCAGAACTTCTTATCATCCTCAGACAGACGGTCAGTCTGAGAGAACAATTCAAACTCTATAAGATATGTTGAGAGCTTGCTCTATGGATTTCAAAGGTGGTTGGGATCAACACCTACCTTTGGTGGAATTTTCTTATAATAATATCTTCCACTCCACTATTCAGATGGCTCCTTATGAAGCTCTCTATGGAAAGAAATACAGGACTCTAACTTATTGTGATGAAGTTAGGGAAAGAACGCTATTAGGACCTGATCTTGTTGATGACATGGCAGAAAAGGTCCGATCTATTCAACAACACATTTGAGCAGCTCAGAGTCGACAGAAAAGTTTTGCCGAAAACCGAAGAAAAGACCTAGAGTTTGAAGTGGCTGATAATGTTTTCTTATGAATATCTCCCTGGAAGAGGGTCATGAAATTTGATAAGAAGGGGAAGTTGAGCCCTAGATATATTGGTCATTTCGAAATAATGGATCGTGTTGGAACGGTAGCTTATCGGTTGGCGCTTCGACCGAATCTCTCTCAAGTTCACGATGTGTCCCATGTATCTCTCCTAAGAAAGTACATACCTGATCCATCACATGTACTCAGCTCAGAAGTTGTACCGCTGGAGAAAGATCTTACTTATGAAGAAGAGCCGATAGAGATTCTGGATCGTAGAGAAAAAGTCCTACGAAGCAAGACCACTCGATTGGTAAAAGTCTAATGGAGGAACCAACAATTAGAAGAAGCTACATGGGAGCTTGAGGATATGATGAGGGAGAGGTATCCTCATCTTTTTTGTTACAAAGTGACGAATTTCGAGGGCGAAATTCATTTTAAGGGGGGTAGAATGTAACGCTCGAGGCTTTTATGAGAAATATTTTGTTTTTATCAAATGAATCATTCACTACACAAAACACTACCTTGGATTCCTTCACACACAACTACAACCTTCCTCACTAGCTTGCGTCATACGCAATACCGAGTTTCACTAAACAACGATATGCTATTAAAATATTATTAAAACTAGCCGTTATGAATAGTAATAACCACTTTTTAAAATTTTGTAAATTTTATTTTTCAAAATGGACTTCATTTTTGGATTCGGAATATCGAAATTATCTTAGGGTGAAATTTTGGTACTTTTCGGATAACTTTCATATTCTGATGAATAGTGAAAATTATTAAATTTTAATTAAAAACAACTTTTTTATTCGAAATAAATAACAGTTATAAGTTATTAAATTAAGTGGTTTTAAAGTATATTTAGAATATATTTTTACAATTTAATACAATTTTGTTCATTGGATGTAATTTCACATTTAAAGCAGACATAAACAAGTGTCAATCATTTTATAGTTATTATATTTTAAAAACACGTTATTTGTTTTGACGACAGGAATTAATTTTTAAATAAGTTAATGTAACTGATATGTATTTAATTTGGTAAAATAAACATCAGTTTTGAATTCATAATATCAAATATAGGTTAGGCCTAATTTTTTGTATTTTTCTGGAAAATTTCATTTTTTGATTAATAGTTAAACCACTAAGTGGTAGTTAAAAAAACTGACTTTTTCATAAAACATAATTTTACTGCTTCTGTGAGTAGAATTTCGAAAATCCAAGAGACACGGTTAATATAAAGTACTAAAATGTGGTTCAGTGAGATGAAAATAATTTTCGGTGAATAGTAACTTTTTACTATTATTTACCACGGTTAAAAGTAAATAGGGTAATTAAGTGTAAAAATGATATTATTATTACCATAAAACATGTCATAATTATATTGGATAAGTGTAATTCGACCAAAAACAACCTTAGGAATAAAATATGACCAATTAGGCCCACTTGGATTAGATTAGGATATTTATTATTAATTTATTTAGAGAAGGGTTAAAATAGTTAAAATCAATGTTTAATAAGTAAATCATTTTTAATATGGGGTTATACATAAGATAAATTCAACTATAAATATTAATTATAAAGATAAAAATATTTCCTACAAAATGGTATTTCATTTGTAAATTTTAGACATTAAATAATGTAATTTATCTATGACACAACGATGATGCAGTAATTAAATTATTAATGAAATCTTGACATAATTGATGTTATAAATACCCAAATAAATATAATTTGAGACTTTTTATGAATTGAAATAACTTTCTAGGTTAATATGACATGTTAGTATTAATTTAATTTACTTTTTTCGAACTAATCATTCTGTTATGAGTTTCAAAAAAATCAATTACTAAATAGTGTCAAAATTGAATCAAAACAGTTTTTTAAAACAAATATTATATTATTAATTGTTATTTTATTCTAAAAATATAAGGTTCTTCCAAATGACTTAGATAAGGTTATATATATTAATAATAAACAAATTTGGGTTCGTTTGGATTGTTATAGCATGTTTATTAACCTTATAGTGTAAGAACAAAGAAGACATGGTAAAAGTAAAATTATTTAACTGAATGTTAAATCTAAATAATAAGGTTAAAATAGGAACCTAAACTTGTCTAAATTCTATTGGATGAGATTCTTTCGACCCATCCCCACCTTAGATTCTAAATAAATCAATTTTGAGCTATTTAGAACCGAATTTGGCTTTATAATAAAATAATATTTTTAGTTTTTCCAAAGGAGCCCCTCTCCTCCCTTATAAAAGGGCACCTCCTCCCCCTCTTCCTCACACCACTTTGAGCCTTAAAGCTCGGCCAACCCCTGACAATTTCTTCTATAAACTTCCTTAAGTACATCCTAGAGGTCCTGGTCTTCTTCAAAGACCAATTTTAGTGCCCTAAAAGGAGGTCTCAAAGAAGCGCTTCAAAGAAGAGGTAATGTCTGTTACCGATCTTTTCATCTTTATTTCGTCTTCCAATTATTCTTCTTTAGTTGTTTCATTATGAATTAATAACATCAGTATCACTCATATACTGATATGTTATTATATGTATGAAACAACCCTATTTCACCATCCCTCCATCCTACGGAAAACGAAATCACTGCGTGTGCGTATGTTTGAAATACCATCTCCACGTCGTGGTGTAATCTATTATCCACCACCACCATACTTGGATGGGTATAATGGTGTAAATAATTACTATATATGAATATTGTAAAGTGATATTGATTCTTAAATAGTATACATACACTCCAATACAATTCCACGGTCATGGGAACGATATCATCGCTCGTGCGTACGTACGGAATACCGTCTCCACGATGTGATGCGACTTGTTCTACATGATCTTCATTGCATAATGATTATATAAATGAATTTAATGAATTAATATGATATATATTACACTAATACCATTCTGGAAACGAGGTATCTATAACCTAAAAAGAATAATAAGAGTTTATTTGACAAAACACGCATAAGAACAAAAAGTAATAAACACCTGAATAACAAGTAGCAATGAAATATTACTAATAATAAGCTAAAAATATGACCATATATGATATCATAACAGTGAGTATAATTCTGGAATAAGTCAATAACATTATTTAAATCATTATACAGGAGGTTCAGACACTTACGAAGCAAATCGGACCTAAGGTAAGGGAAAATATCACAATCTCATTTTGTCTGAGATTGTTTATACTTTGGTATTTACTGGGGTGTATTTTATCATCAACATCCATGTTTCCTCGATATGTAATATTGTTTCCATCCCCCTAAAATTTTTTAAATCCAATTTTACCCTTTTGTGAGTTTTTATTAAAACATATGAAAGGAATCTTTTTTCGTTTTTCGTACAAGGTATTTTTTGACTTTTCTAACAAAAGTACGAGAACAATGTTTTTTTAAATTATACGTCATGAATGGATTTTTAAAAAATTATTTCCAAGAAGATTCCTTCACAAGTTTTCATGTTTATTTTTAATCAAATTCTTTTAGTTTAAATTTTTATGTCATTTTAAGAAAGGCAAATGTTTTTGAAGTAGAAAGGATATTTTCCTCAAGAATGTAGTTCAAGTGTTTTATCAAAATTATTTTCCATATAAGATAAATAGGGTTCTATTTATATCCCTATTATTACATTGATTTTATTATGTTGGGATGGAATTATTTTTTATGAATTCCTTTATCTTATATGAATTGTTTTATGATATCATGTTGTTTTACGAATCCCATTTTTAGTACATGGGTTATGGAATGATGTATGATTTATGATTTTGTGGAACACATAAGAATGGTATCATTATGAGATGGTTGGGACCTATATCTCCCTCCAATTCATTGGATATAGATTTTATATCTCATGATATAGACATGGCTGGAACGACAGGTTAAACCGGTTCAGTGAAACAGGACTGGAATGAGGAGTGAACTCGGTTCAGAAATGGACATTGTCCGCTAAGATAGTCTTGGCAATGAGTCTTGACTACTAAGAAATGATTCTCTTTGATTATGTGTGTATGCCAAAAAGTTTCATGTTTTAAGTTATGATTATTGGGATTACATTTCACTATAATGATTTGTCTCATGTTATGAAATTATGATCTCTTTTTCAGGTTAAGATTTCCAAAAGTCATGTTCTTATGTATATGATGTGATTGATATTTATTCTGTTTACCCTTACTGAGAATTTGAGCACACCCTTTTGTATGTTTTATTTCCCCATGTCCAGAAGACGGTTATTATGTAGGATATTCCAAAAGGGACTCTAGATATGATGAAATAAATGGGAGACAGTGTAGACGCTTTATGAACCAGTTGTTTATGTTTCCCAGTTTCTAAAGACTCTATACATATACGGTCCTTTCCTGGATTTGTTATATGTTGTAATAAGTGTGCTTCAATTCTGATGTAATAATAATGTATGTAAAGTATGGGTCATTATAAATTGGATCGAGTATAAGTGTATATGTTAGGGCCAATAGGGGCCTATATACCCTGAGAGGGGGGGTGAATCAGGGTATGGATATTCTTTTTCGAAATACTTCCTGCCCCACTGGATCTTGACCACTTTATTACAAGGGTCACTTTGTTTTCTCTTGTTCAATTTTTATGATCAGTTCTTCTCTAGTTTTCCTGATGATGATGCTTTAAATTCAACTCAGGGAAGTAAGTAGGCAGACAAAAAGATTTTTACTTTGTTCACCCGCACTGGGCTACATCCAAGGAGCATACGCAGACAAGTTGCCGGTCGTACCAAATTAAACTAATCTTCACTAGCTATGGATTACAAGGTTCGGACTATATCACTTCTAAGCCCATGCTCACTTTCTTTACAATTTTAGGGTCAGCTCACTGATTTCACAAGGGTCACTCCCTGTGTCTCTCTCTGGCTCACTGCCGGTGGAGAGGATCACCTTCTTCCGCTTCCTAAGCTCCCTGCTCTTGGATGGAATCCACTCACAGTTTATAGACCTATAGGTCTCTTCATTTTCATGAATGAATGCATCTTCCTCTGTGTGTAGATTCTCTGTTGAACTACAACATTCACCCATAGATGAATATCTCTTTTCACCGAAGGTATCGGGAAACGTACCAGATTCCACGCAGTCTGAGAAGCACCGCTGGAACAAAACCTTACTTGGCGTGAAAGTCAATCTCGGCGTGCAAGTATCGGCGCGCAAGTCACAACGGGCGCACAAGTCCTCCTCAGACACTTTTGCGACTCAAGATTCCTTAACTCCAAACTTGTGCGACTCTCTTACTTTTACAACCAAACCAATATTGGCGTGCAACTGCCAACCGGCGCGCAACTTCTAACACTGGCGCACAACTTCAATTACTGGCGCGCAAATTCACCTGCGCGACCCACACTCACCACTTGCGCGACCACCACACCTGCGCGACGGGAGCTCTGATTTCTAAAAGTGTTGAACTCCGTTTCAAATGAGGAGGGGTGGTCCAGTATTTATAGGAAATCTGACCACCCTGCGCGACGGTGCACAAGTCACCTGTGTGACCCAGTTTCGGCGCGCAAGTCCCCTGTCATTTTAGACACTTGCGCGACCAACTCCCAAACTTGCGCGAACCTCTTTATTTTGCCATATTTTGATCTTTTGATCTTGAAAAACATATGGCGCGCAAGTTTCCTATACTCCATGTCCTCGGCGCGCAAGTCCTCTCCCATGCATTGATGACTTATTTGACCAACTATGCGGAGCTCAATACTTTTCCAAGATTGATCTTCATTCAAGGTATCATCAATTAAGGGTCAAAAGGGAGGATATACCAAAGACGGCTTTCCGTAAAAGGTATGGACACTATGAATTTATAGTGATGTCATTTGGTCTTAATAATGCCCCTGCTATCTTCATGGATCTGATGAATAGAGTCTTTAGAGACTATCTTGATCAGTTTGTGGTAGTCTTTATAGATGATATTCTGGTATATTCAAAGATCAAGGAAGAACATTAAGATCACTTGAAAATTATATTGAAGACCCTAATAAAGGAGAAGCTCTATTCCAAATTTACCCAGTGTGAATTTTGTCTTCAAAGAGATTCATTTTTGTGTCACATAATCTCAAAAGAGGGGATATCTGTGGATCCAGCAAAAAAGAGGTTATCGAAAGATGGTCGAGACCAACAACAGTAACTGAGATCCGAATTTTTCTTGGTTTGGCTGGATATTATCGACATTTTGTGGAGGATTTTTCATAATTATCTAATCCACTCACCAAGTTGACTCATAAAGGAGTTAAGTTTGTTTGGAAGGAAGAATGTATAGAAAATTTCAAGGAGTTGAAAAGAAGGTTATCCAGTGCACCTGTGCTCACTCTGCATTGTAGTGGACAAAGGATTGTGATCTATAGAGAATCATCCAAGAAGGGATTGGGGTGTGTTCTTATCCAAAATGATATGGTGATAGCTTATGCCTCACGACAGGTGAAAATACATGAGCATAATTACCCAACACAAGATTTGGAGTTAGATGCTGTAATCTTTGCATTAAATATTTTGAGTCATTATCTTTATGGAGAAATGTGTGACATTTATACTGATCATAAACGTTTAAAGTATATTTTCACACAAAAGGAGATGAATATGCGCCAAAGAAGATGGTTAGATATGATTAAGAATTACGACTGCTCAATTCATTACCACCCTGGGAAAGCAAACAAGGTGGCAGATGCATTAAGTTGACAAGACCATGCCAGTTTATCCATGATGAGGATCACAAAAGATCCAATATTTATGGATTTACAAAGGATGGATCTTGGAATTATAATGGAAGGGGGAAAATTGTATCTTTCTCAAATAAATGTTCAACCATCTAAATATGTGAAGATTAAAGAGGCGCAGAAAGAAGATGTAGAGTTACAAAAGAAGGTGAGAAATATTCCTGAATTCAACCTTGATTGTGATGGGATAATAATGTTCATGAATCGGGTTTTTGTTCCTCCCATCCCCGAATTAAAGAAGGAGCTGTTAGATGAGGCTCATAGTTATTCATTTTCTATTCACTGTGGAAGCACGAAGATGTATAGGGACCTGAAAGAGTACTTCTTGTGGGATGGCATGAAAAGAGATGTTGCTAAATATGTCTCTTGATGCTTGGTTTGTCAGCAATTTAAAGATGAGAGACAGAAGTATAAGGGGATGTTACAACCATTACCCATACCCGAATGGAAATGGGAAAACATCAGTACGGACTTTGTCACAGGACTTCCTAAAACATCCGAAGGCAATAACGCTATCTGGGTCATAGTTGATCATCTTACAAAGTCTGCACACTTCATTGATATTAGAGAGGATTTATTTCTGGATCAGCTTGCCAGGATATATGTAAAGGAAGTGGTAAGATAGAATTGAGTACAACTTTCTATATATCTGATTGGGATCCGAGATTTACCTCGATGTTCTGGTGAAGTTTTCAGCATACTCCGAATACAGAGTTGAGTTTCAGCACTTCTTATCATCCTCAGACAGATGGTCAGTCTGAGAGAACAATTCAAACTCTATAAGATATGTTGAGAGCTTGCTCTATGGATTTCAAAGGTGGTTGGGATCAACACCTACCTTTGGTGGAATTTTCTTATAATAATATCTTCCACTCCAGTATTCAGATGGCTCCTTATGAAGCTCTCTATGGAAAGAAATGCAGGACTCCAACTTATTGTGATGAAGTTAGGGAAAGAAAGCTATTAGGACCTGATATTGTTGATGACATGGCAGAAAAGGTCCGATCTATTCAACAACAAATTAGAGCAGCTCAGAGTAGACAGAAAAGTTTTGCCAACAACCGAAGAAAAGACCTAGAGTTTGAAGTGGCTGATAATGTTTTCTTACGAATATCTCCCTGGAAGAGGGTCATGAGATTTGAAAAGAAGGGGAAGTTGAGCCCTAGATATATTGGTCATTTCGAAATAATGGATCGTGTTGGAACGGTAGCTTATCGGTTGGCGCTTCGACCGAATCTCTCTCAAGTTCACGATGTGTCCCATGTATCTCTCCTGAGAAAGTACATACCTGATCCATCACATGTACTCAGCTCAGAAGTTGTACCGCTGGAGAAAGATATTTCTTATGAAGAAGAGCAGATATAGATTCTGGATCGTAGAGAAAAAGTCCTACGAAGCAAGACCACTCGATTGGTAAAAGTCTAATGGAGGAACCAACAATTAGAAGAAGCTACATGGGAGCTTGAGGATATGATGTGGGAGAGGTATCCTCATCTTTTTGTTACAAAGTGACGAATTTCGAGGGCGAAATTCATTTTAAGGGGGGTAGAATGTAACGCTCGAGCCTTTTATGAGTAATATTTTGTTTTTATCAAATGAATCATTCACTACACAAAACACTAGCTTGGATTCCTTCACACACAACTGCAACCTTCCTCACTAGCTTGCGTCATACGCAATACCGAGTTTCACTAAACAACGATATGCTATTAAAATATTATTAAAACTAGCCGTTATGAATAGTAATAACCACTTTTTAAAATTTTGTAAATTTTATTTTTCAAAATGGACTTCATTTTTGGATTCGGAATATCGAAATTATCTTAGGGTGAAATTTTGGTACTTTTCGGATAACTTTCATATTCTGATGAATAGTGAAAATTATTAAATTTTAATTAAAAAAAACTTTTTTATTCGAAATAATTAATAGTGATAAGTTATTAAATTAAGTGTTTTTAAAGTATATTTAGAATATATTTTTACAATTTAATACAATTTTGTTCATTGGATGTAATTTCACATTTAAACCAGACATAAACAAGTGTCAATCTTTTTATAGTTATTATATTTTAAAAACACGCTATTTGTTTTGACGACAGGAATTAATTTTTAAATAAGTTAATGTAAATGATATGTATTTAATTTGGTAAAATAAACATCAGTTTTGATTTCATAATATCAAATATAGGTTAGGCCTAATTTTTTGTATTTTTCTGGAAACTTTCATTTTTTGATGAATAGTTAAACCACTAAGTGGTAGTTAAAGAAACTGAATTTTTCATAAAACATAATTTTACTGCTTCTGTGAGTAGAATTTCGAAAATCCAAGAGACACGGTTAATATAAAGTACTAAAATGTGGTTCAGTGAGATGAAAATAATTTTCGGTGAATAGTAACTTTTTACTATTATTTACCACAGTTAAAAGTAAATAGAGTAATTAAGGGTAAAAATGATATTATTATTACCATAAAACATGTCATAATTATTTTGGATAAGTGTAATTCGACCAAAAACAACCTTAGGAATAAAATATGACCAATTAGGCCCACATGGATTAGATTAGGATATTTATTATTAATTTATTTAGAGAAGGGTTAAAATAGTTAAAATCAATGTTTAATAAGTAAATCATTTTTAATATGGGGTTATACATAAGATAAATTCAACTATAAATATTAATTATAAAGATAAAAATATTTCCTACAAAATGGTATTTCATTTGTAAATTTTAGACATTAAATAATGTAATTTATCTATGACACAACGATGATGCAGTAATTAAATTATTAATGAAATCTTGACATAATTGATGTTATAAATACCCAAATAAATATAATTTGAGACTTTTTATGAATTGAAATAATTTTCTAGGTTAATATTACATGTTAGTATTAATTTAATTTACTTTTTTCGAACTAATCATTCTGTTATGAGTTTCAAAAAAATCAATTACTAAATAGTGTCAAAATTGAATCAAAACAGTTTTTTAAAACAAATATTATATTATTAACTGTTATTTTATTCCTAAAAATATAAGGTTCTTCCAAATTACTTAGATAAGGTTATATATATTAATAATAAACAAATTTGAGTTCGTTTGGATTGTTATAGTATGTTTATTAACCTTATAGTGTAAGAACAAAGAAGACATGGTAAAAGTAAAATTATTTAACTGAATGTTAAATCTAAATAATAAGGTTAAAATAGGAATCTAAACTTGTCTGAATTCTATTGGATGAGAGGCTTTCGACCCATCCCCACCTTATATTCTAAATAAATAAATTTTGAGCTATTTAAAACCGAATTTGGCTTTATAATAAAATAATATTTTTAGTTCTTCCAAAGGAGCCCCTCTCCTCCCTTATAAAAGGGAACCTCCTCCCCCTCTTCCTCACACCACTTGGAGCCTTCAAGCTCGGCCAAACCCTGCCAATTTCTTCTATAAACTTTCTTAAGGACATCCTAGAGGTCCTGGTCTTCTTCAAAGACCAGTTTTAGTGCCCTAAAAGGAGGTCTCAAAGAAGAGCTTCAAAGAAGAGGTAATGTCTGTTACCGATCTTTTCATCTTTATTTCGTCTTCCAATTATTCTTCTTTAGTTGTTTGATTATGAATTAATAACATCAGTTTCACTCATATACTGATATGTTATTATATGTATGAAACAACCCTATTTCACCATCTCTCCATCCTACGGAAAATGAAATCACCGCGTGTGCGTATGATTGAAATACCATCTCCACGTCGTGGTGTAATCTATTATCCACCACCACCTTACTTGGATGGGTATAATGGTGTAAATAATTACTATATATGAATATTGTAAAGTGATATTGATTCTTAAATAGTATACATACACTCCAATATAATTCCACGGTCATGGGAACGATATCATCGCTCGTGCGTACGTACGGAATACCGTCTCCACGATGTGATGCGACTCGTTCTACAGGATCTTCATTGCATAATGATTATATAAATGAATTTAATGAATGAATATGATATATATTACACTAATACCATTCTGTAAACGAGGTATCTATAACTTAAAAAGAATAATAAGAATTTATTCGACAAAACACGCATAAGAACAAAAAGTAATAAACACCTGAATTACAAGTAGCAATGAAATATTACTAATAATAAGCTAAAAATATGACCATATATGATATCATAACAGTGAGTATAATTCTGGAATAAGTCAATAACATTATTTAAATCATTATACAGGAGGTTAAGACACTTACGAAGCAAATCGGACCTAAGGTAATGGAAAATATCACAATCTCATTTTATCTGAGATTGTTTATACGTTGGTATTTACTGGGGTGTATTTTATCATCAACATCCATGTCTCCTCGATATGTAATATTGTTTCCATCCCCCTAAAATTTTTTAAATCCAATTTTACCCTTTGGTGAGTTTTTAGTAAAAGATATGAAAGGAATCTTTTTTCGTTTTTCGTACAAGGTATTTTTTGACTTTTCTAACAAAAGTACGAGAACAATGTTTTTTTAAATTATACGTCATGAATGGATTTTTAAAAAATTATTTCCAAGAAGATTCCTTCACATGTTTTCATGTTTATTTTTAATCAATTTCTTTTAGTTTAATTTTTTATGTCATTTTAAGAAAGGAAAATGTTTTTGAAGTAGAAAGGATATTTTCCTCAAGAATGGAGTTCAAGTGTTTTATCAAAATTATTTTCCATATAAGATAAACAGGGTTCTATTTATATCCTATTATTACATTCATTTTATTATGTTGGGATGGAATTATTTTTTATGAATTCCTTTATCTTATATGAATTGTTTTATTATATCATGTTGTTTTACGAATCCCATTTTTAGTACATGGGTTATGCAAGGATGTATGATTTATGATTTTGTGGCACACATAAGAATGGTATCATTATGAGATGGTTGGGACCTATATCTCCCTCCAATGCATGGGATATAGATTTTATATCTCATGAGATAGACATGGCTGGAACGACAGGTTAAACCGGTTCAGTGAAACATGACTGGAATGAGGAGTGAACTCGGTTCCGAAATGGACATTGTCCGCTAAGATAGTCTTGGCAATGAGTCTTGACTACTAAGAAATGATTCTCTTTGATTATGTGTGTATGCCAAAAAGTTTCATGTTTTAAGTTATGATTATTGGGATTACATTTCACTACAATTATTTGTCTCATGTTATGAAATTATGATCTCTTTTGCAGGTTAAGATTTCCAAAAGTCATGTTCTTATTTATATGATGTGATTGATATTTATTCTGTTTACCCTTACTGAGAATTTGAGCACACCCTTTTGTATGTTTTATTTCCCCATGTCCGGAAGACGGTTATTAAGTAGGATATTCCAAAACGTACTCTAGATATGATGAAATAAATGGGAGACAGTGTAGACGCTTTATGAACCAGTTGTTTATGTTTCCCAGTTTCTAAAGACTCTATACATATACGGTCCTTTCCTGGATTTGTTATATGTTGTAATAAGTGTGCTTCAATTCTGATGTAATAACAATGTATGTAAAGTATGGGTCATTATAAATTGGATAGAGTATAAGTGTATATGTTAGGGCCAATAGGGGCCTATATACCCTGAGAGGGGGGGGGTGAATCAGGGTATGGATATTCTTTTTCGAAATACTTCCATCCCCACTGGATCTTGACCACTTTATTACAAGGGTCACTTTGTTTTCTCTTGTTCAATTGTTATGATCAGTTCTTCTCTAGTTTTCCTGATGATGATGCTTTAAATTCAACTCAGGGAAGTAAGTAGGCAGACAAAAATATTTTTACTTTGTTCACCCGCACTGGGCTACGTCCAAGGAGCATACGCAGACAAGTTACCGGTCGTACCAAATTAAACTAATTTTCACTAGCTATGGATTACAAGGTTCGGACTAGATAACTTCTAAGCCCAGGCTCACTTTCTTTAAAAGTTTAGGGTCAGATCACTGATTTCCCAAGGGTCACTCCCTGTCTCTCTCTCTGGCTCACTACTGGTGGAGAGGATCACCTTCTTCCGCTTCATAAGCTCCCTGCTCTTGGATGGAATCCACTCACAGTTTATAGACCTATAGGTCTCTTCATTTGCATGAATGAATGCATCTTCCTCTATGTGTAGATGCTCTGTTGAACTACAACATTCACCCATAGATGAATATCTCTTTTCACCGAAGGTATCGGGCAACGTACCAGCTTCCACGCAGTCTGAGAAGCACCGCTGGAACAAAACCTTACTTGGCGCGAAAGTCAATCTCGGCGTGCAAGTATCGGCGCGCAAGTCACAACGGGCTGGCAAGTCCTCCTCAGACACTTGTGCGACTCAAGATTACTTAACTCCAAACTTGTGCGACTCTCTTACTTTTACAACCAAACCAATATTGGCGTGCAACTGCCACCCGGCGTGCAACTTCTAACACTGGCGCACAACTTCAACTACTGGCGCGCAAATTCACCTGCGCGACCCACACTCACCACTTGCGCGACCACCACACCTGCGCGACGGGAGCTCTGATTTCTCAAAGTGTTGAACTCTATTTCAAATGAGGAGGGGTGGTCCAGTATTTATAGGCAATCTGACCACCCTGCGCGACGGCGCACAAGTCACCTGTGCGACCCAGTTTCGGCGCACAAGTCCCCTGTCATTTTAGACACTTGCGCGACCAACTCCCAAACTTGCGCGAACCTCTTTACTTTTCCATATTTTGATCTTCTGATCTTGAAAAACATATGGCGCGCAAGTTTCCTATACTCCATGTCCTCGGCGTGCAAGTCCTTTTGCCAAAAACACTTTTCTTCATTTGCCGATTATCAAGCCCTAAAATTTGGCAAACACTGGAAAACGGCACCACCTTGTATCTGTTCTTTTGTACCACCTCCAGATCATCCATTACTTTTATCAAAGTTCTTGAATCAAACATGGATCGTTGAACTCAGCTCATGAACTCAACATTCCACCATGAAATCCTCTTTGTTAACAAATGTGTATGTCATTGTTTTTCTTTCTCAACAATCACTACTCAGATGTCTACTTTGTCAACAAACACAATCACCACAAAAATGCTTCAATGATACCTTGAGGGATTTTTTCCCAACAAACTCCCCCTTTGGGTTTGTTGACAACTCTTCCAAAACAATGATACGTCATTGATTCTTCATCCTCCATTCGCCTCATTGCGATTCTGATAGCGATCAAGGATTTACTCAACACATACTCTAAGCCCACATGAGAAATGCTCGACGTGAGAAACAAGAGTAAATGAAAATTTCATCAATGAATAACTTTATCTCTGACATCCATTGTTGACACCAAACTGATACCAATTTGTACTAAACTGATACCAATTGTTGATGGATTTGTTGGAAGACCAATGTTTGGTTTGGAAATAGTCTTACCATTTTCCAACACCAATCATCTGCTTTAATCACAATCCTCATCTATTGTGATATCTACTCTTTGATCGATCACTTCTTGCATCGTCAGATTTAATACACTCCCCCTTTCTCATTGCTCCCCGTTTCTGGCTGCTCCACCTGTCAGCTTCTCCCCGTATCAATTATGATTTATCAAATCTCCGCACTGTCTCCCCCTTTGAACAATCACTATTTTATCCTCCTTTAACAAACACTTTTCTCCCCCTTTGTCAACGAACCCAAAGGATAGTCTTTTGTAGTCTGTAACATATTAGAGAACACATATCAGCATGTTAGGGAAAAACACATCATACCTCGGGGAGAGGGGGGGTCCCACATCCACACTATTTCAAGTGCGGGGAATCGACTGAACTCCCAAAACCAGTCGATGCCTCTCAAAATCTTCCTTGGGTAAGGCCTTTGTCATAATGTCGACAACCTATAGCTCTGTAGGCACATAATCCAACTTCACGATGCCCTTCTCAACCTTCTCCTTGATGAAATGATACTTGATCTCAATGTTCTTTGTCCTGGAATGATGGATAGGATTTTTGCTAAGATTTATAGCACTTGAGTTGTCACACTGGTTTCTGATCAGAGACTTCACTTCAACTCCCATATCATCAAGCTGCTACTTCATCCACAATAACTGTGTGCATGCTTGAGTGGCCGCAATATACTCAGCTTCTGCGGTGCTTAATGAAATGCAATCCTGATTCTTCCTCAATCAAGAAATACATAGTCCGCCAAGATAAAATGCACCTCCAGATGTTGATTTCCTGTCATCCGCTGAACCGGCCCAGTCTGCATCAGTATATCCCAATAACTCTATCTGAGACTTGTCGTTATATGTCAGCCTGAAGTCCACTGTACCCTTGATATACCGAAGTATTATTTTCACTGCGAGCATGTGACTTTCCTTGGGATTACATTGATATCTCACTACTTGGCATGTGGAAAAAACAATATCAGGCCTTGTCGCGGTCAAGTACAACCGACTTCTGATAATTTGCCTATATTCTATGATATTAACTGCCTTGCCATCCTCATATTTTGATAATCCCATCCGGGTAGCAACCTGAGTCTTATTTTCTTTGGAAATCTCCATTCCAAATCTTTCCTAAACCCCATTTACATATTCGGATTGAGAAATTAATGTTCCATTCCTTCCCTGTGTCACCTTTAGACCAAGGAAAAACATCAACTCACCAATCATAGACATTTGGAACTCATGTTTCATGGATTCAGAAAAATGTTTTGCACTGTGCATCATCTAATCCGCCAAATATTATGTCTTCTTCACAGACCAACCTTATCATCCTTTGATTACTATTGTGGTTGAGATAGATATTGTATGAAGCTCCACCACGCTGGAAACCAAGTTTCTTCAAATATTGATGTAACCATCAGTTCTATACTCTTGGTGCTTGTTTCAGCCCATATAATGCCTTCTTCAGCCGGCAATCCTTATTCTCATCTTCATGAATGAGAAAACCATTTGGCTGCTTGATATGAATTTTTCATCCAGAATCCCATTCAAGAATGTGGATTTGTCATCCATCTAGAACACTTTGAACTTTCTTTGCACTGCTACGGCCAAAAATAATCTGATTATCTCCAGCCTTGAAACCGATGAAAATGTCTCGTCAACATATATTCCCTCTATCTAGGAGTATCCCTTGCACACTAGTCGTTCTTTGTTCCGAGTCACTGTGTCATCTTCATTCATCTTGTTGTGATAAACCCATTTAGTCTCGATGAAATTCTTGTCTGCTGGACTCGAAACAATCTCCCATGTCTGGTTCTTTACTAAATCGGCATCAATCACTTTTGATCCCCTTTAATTCTTTTCTCCTCATCACGTTTATCAGGAAATTTCTCACTGTTTCATTGATCAGTGGAATAATTCCTTTCAACTACTTGTCGCAGCTTCTTGGTATCCTGAAAACAGTCAGCTGATACCACAATGTTAGATCAAAATAAATAAGCATGAAATGCTTGATGATTGCTGCTTCTCCCACAGTATGTATTCTCTCGATAGATAACACCTGAGCTGGGTCATCCAATTATTTCCTTAATGGATCTGGCATCTGATTTTGTTATTGAATGCTCTCCCTATGTTATGAAACACTTCCTGGGGTTTGACCCACTGTTTAGACCCATAAACGTCATTCCTCTCCTGCATCATTTATTCTCATCTTCCACCTGTATGATTTATGCCAATCTAGCACTCATAATTGGGCCATTAACCAAATCTCTAAGACTACTGAGTCGGAACTCGGTGTAGGAAACAAGAGATAAAGCTAATAACACAATCACTTCTAATTGTGCTCAGTTTCTCCCTTTCATTTTCAATTCTGCTACATGATTTGAATCAATTGGAACTCAAGAGCATATCACTTCTCCACTTCGCATCCTTAGATGCCACTACCCCTTGGATTGTATCTCCCTAAAACCTGAAACACATGAATCATCAGTTAACAACATTTATAGACATAGGGAGAGGGGTTTGGTTCCAAACTCCTCAAGATGAGGATTGTGGTTGATCCAGATAGGTCAACCCATTGATTCTTTCTTGCAGAGCATCACACTCCTTCTTTGCTTCTTCTAGTTGCCTAGCCAACCTCAACTGTTCTGGCCATATGACTAGGCATTCTTTTCCCACATTTGGAGCCTTTCTCTTATATGTAGATTCAGTAGACATAGACCTTCTCACCATTTGGGGTTTAAACCCACTAGTACACATTTCTGTCTTTGACGTTCTACCAAAATTCCATTTTCCATGATTATTTCTATGAGAAGGAATCTATTTTCTTTCGATCTTCCCTTGATTCTTCCACCATTGCAAGGGTCTTCCTCTTTTCTCCACTGCTTGTTGTGGCACACAACTTGCAAATTTTTCAATGCATTCTTTGTTTATCTGACATTTATCATATTTATTAGTCGCCACCCTATTTTTCATTAGCTGTGGGTCCTCCACTGAATGTACTTTCTCCTTACTCACAGCAGTAGTGTTTCCTCTCTTTTTCTTCCAGATATGGTCATGTTCTTTCTTAGAGAGTGGTTGTGAGTGTGACAGAGATGGTGACTGATACAACTTTCGTTCAGCTCCATGTGATTCCCCTGAGGCTCTAAACCTGTTCTCCAACTTTCCACTTTGTCTCCTAATGTACGATTTCTCATTATACACCACTAGTGTCAGGAATCTACTTTCATGTTCCTTTCCCTTTCCTGCTTTCTTCTTGTAGCAATGTCTTTCCAAATGCCCATAATCAGAACATATAAAACATTTCCCATTAAAGGCATACCTCATTTCATCACTTATCTGTCGAGATGTTGTTGCACCTTGAGATCCTCTTCTGATATTGGGATCCTGTGCTTCCTGACACATACTCATTGTGTGTCCCTTTCTTCCACAGAAATAGCATCTGATGAATGTTTTCCTCGAAGATACTCTCTTCTCTGATTTCTCATGACGCTTCTTCTTCTCAGATCTAGTAATGTTTCTATTTTCACACCCTGAGATGTATTCTTGTGCCTCTAGACAGAATCTTGACGTGTGGCCCTGAATCCCGCAGAAATAGCACATGTCATCACTTCTTCTTGTAGCTATCCTCTTAGGCTATCTCCCACACCAACATGATTTTCTCCATTTCTGGAGTTGTTCACGGCTGTCTTCTTATCTTGCATGGGAGGTGATTCATCAAATCCAATACCAGCTTTTCCAAAACTTGCTGGTCTTTGAGCTGAGAAAATATTCTGTTGTTTCTCTTCCGAAACAGCATATCTGATCTTCATTTTATCTTCACTTGTCGAAGGATAATCAAATAGTAAATGCAAGGCATCCTTCATTTCAGGCTTTCCTCTATCATTGGAACTCTCTAATTCCTTCTTAACTGATTCTAGCTCTTCTTCCAACTTTTGAATCTCTGTCTCCCTTGATTCAAGTTGGACATCAAGTTCTCTCTTGAGAAGCTTCCCTCTTCTCATCTCATCTTCCAATTCACGTGTCAACTTTTCCACCATTGCACTTTGTTTCACTACATTCAATTTTTCCTCAGAAACAGATTTAGAGATTGGTTCATTCTCTTGTTGTAGGCTTCGATTCTTCTGAACCTCTTCAGAAAATTGTGCTACTAGATCATCATTTCTAGCTTTCAGATTTTGAACATTATCTGACTTTTGATTCTCTTCATAATCATCAGCCTTTTGTTTTCCTTTCATTTTAGCCATCTTTTGTAGTTCTTCGACATGAGAGTCATTCTTCTCAGTTAGGTCAATAACTATATCAATATGCCTTTGATTTAAGCCTTTTTTCTTGTTGACCTCAATCTCCAATTCCTTGATCTGGATATCTTTAGAATTGGCTTCTTCAGTGTTTCCAACATCACTTGGAATATTAGGTTCTTCGATGCTCTTGAATTGATCTTTCACTTTTCTATTCAAGCCATCGATCTCCGTTTTCTATTCTTCAATATTAAGCTTATACTCACTAACTGATTCTGAGTTCTCTGGTGCTGATAACTTGAGTTTCTGAATTTTATTTATCAACTCAGACTTCTCTTCTTCCTGCTGTTGCATATAGAGTTTGGCATCACGAACAACATTGTTAGCATTCTTGGGTTTGGCTCTCCAAACATCTATATCTTCAAGAGCAGCCTCTAACTCAGCTCGCATATCTATTCTTCCTTAAATTTCTTCTTCTGTTTCAGTATCACTCTGATGCTCATGTACTTTACTCATTCCAACATCATGATTGAGTGAATCAATCTTTTCCCTTTCTGATTCATCCAAGCCTTCCTTCAACAAGCTGTTTGATTCCTTTAGTTGAATCACACATTTTCCATATACACTTCCACACTGAGGAGTACCACCTGACTTCTGATTATTCTTGGATGTTTTCCCATTTCCATGGCATATTGAGATAAGAGCAGACTGATTATTTATCCACACAGATCGACTACACAAAGTTGGAGCAAACAAATATGATAACAACAACCTTCCCTCTGATACCAATTGTTAGGGCCAATAGGGCCCTATATATCCTGAGAGGGGGGGTGAATCAGGGTATGGATATTATTTTTCGAAATACTTCCTGCTCCACTGGATCTTGACCACTTTATTAAAAGGGTCACTTTGATTGCTCTTGTTCAATTGTTAGGATCAGTTCTTCTCTAGTTTGCCTGATGATGATGCTTTAAATGCAACTCAGGGAAGTAAGTAGGCAGACACAAAGATTTTTACTTGGTTCACCCGCACTGGGCTACGTCCAAGGAGCATACGCCGACAAGTTGCCGGTCATACCAAATTCCACTAATCTTCACTAGCTGTGGATTACATGTTTCGGGCTAGATCACTTCTAAGCCCAGTCTCACTGCCTTTACAAGTTTAGGGTCAGCTCACTGCTTTCCCAAGGGTCACTCCCTGTCTCTCTCTCTCTGGCTCACTGCTGGTGGAGAGGATCACCTTCTTCCGCTTCCTAAGCTCACTTCTCTTGGATGGAATCCACTCAGAGTTTATAGACATGTAGGTATCTTCATTTGCATGAATGAATGCATCTTACTCTATGTGTAAATGCTCTGTTGAAGTACAACTTTCACCCGTAGATGAATATCTCTTTGCACCGAAGGTATCGGGCAACGTACCAGCTTCCACGCAGTCTGAGAAGCACCGCTGGAACAAAACCTTACTTGGCGCGCAAGTCAATCTCGGCGCGCAAGTATCGGCGCACAAGTCACAACGGTCGCGCATGTCCTCCTCAGACACTTGCGCGACTCAAGATTCCTCAACTCCAAACTTGCGCGACTCTCTTCCTTTTACAACCAAAACAATATTGGTGTGCAACTGCCAACCGGCACGCAACTTCTAACACTGGCGCAGAACTTCAACTACTGGCGCGCAAATTCACCTCCACGAGCCACACTCACCACTTGCGCGACCACCACACCTGCGCGACGGGAGCTCTGATTTCTCAAAGTGTTGAACTCTGTTTCAAATGAGGAGGGGTGGTCCAGTATTTATAGGCAATCTGACCATCCTGTGTGATGGTGCGCAAGTCACCTGTGTGACCCAGTTTCGGCGCACAAGTCCCCTGTCATTTTAGACACTTGCGCGACCAACTCCCAAACTTGCGCGAACCACTTTACTTTGCCATATTTTGATCTTCTGATCTTGAAAAACATATGGCGCACAAGTTTCCTATACTCCAAGTCCTCGGCGCGCAAGTCCTTTTTCCAAAAACACTTTTCTTCATTTGCCGATTTTCAGGCCCTATAATTTGGAAAACACTGGAAAACGGCGCCACCTTGTATCTGTTCTTTTGTACCACCTCCAGATCATCCATTACTTTTATCGATGTTCTTGAATCAAACATTTATCGTTGACCTCAGCTCTTGAACTCGACATTCCACCATGAAATCCTCTTTGTTAACAAATTTTTATGTCATTGTTTTTCATTCTCAACCATCACTACTCAGATGTCTACTTTGTCAACAAACACAATCACCACAGAAATGCTTCAATGATACCTTGAGGGATTTTTTCCCAACAGTATACATTGTAATTTTTGAGATGTAATGTTATATTTATGGCCTAATTATAAAAAATATAATCCTTCATAGATCTTCAATGTGAATTATTGACTTCATTCACGATTATTTAATGTTTCGGGTTGGGGCATTATATTATATTTACAGATGACTGCCACATTACGAACCCTTGAAAATAATTTTCCGTCAGAGTCCCTCACAATATGTTAGAAGTATGGATTTAATATACTTATATTTAATAATGAATGAAATAAAATTTTATATTTAAAATATAACAACTTCAATCTTTCCTTTCATTCTAGGGAAATAGGATAACAATGCTTCTGTGTATGGTAGATTACCAACTCCCTAAGTGATGTGTTTTATTTAATTAAACATTTCATAGAAGTATATAAAGATTTATTTAATGAATATGTATTATATAAATTAAGAAATATATTTTGGAAAAGTGATATATTATTTACCTTTCCTTCATTCCATATATAAAAAAATGGAAACAAAATTCTTGCGTATGTATGTCATACCATCCCTATAAATGATGTCATTCATCTTTCAATATAGATTGTTTTTTATGTATATAATTGCTATAAAATTATCGTATATTATCATTATTAAATAAACAATATTTTTGATTTATTTTTTTCCATAATCAATGTACATATACAAATATTAATGATCCAAAACATAAAAGAAAAACATAGCAGTTATCACCTGAAATAATGATTTTAAATATGATTTCTAAATGAAAGGATTATAAAAGGTAACAAGTAAAAAATATATGATATGATATATATGATAATTGTAAAAAATTATATATATAATAAATTTATATTTATTAATCATGGGGTTCTAACGCGTACAATAGAATTTGATAGTAGATGTAATTGATTATTGGCTCAAATTTTCTTCTTTGGGATATATGTTATTTTTTAACCAATCTTATTCTATGAGGTGTATATCAAGGAAATCTGAAATATTATATCATGAATATACAAATTTTCATGATATTGAACTGTTCATTTTATGTTATTGTTTAATGGAAACTATGATACAAAATGTTCCAATGTGGTGAGGTATTTATAGTCTCTATTTTATTTCTGGGAAACTTATGCCTTATTCACGTTATTTATTTTTAGTATTTATATACACACCATTTGACATGTTATATCACTACCTTCATTAATTAAAATAATATTTAAACGTTAAATTTATGTTATTCATTCGATGTACTTATTATTATAAGATTTTCAATTTTGTAATAGATTTCCTTATAACTTTAATTTATTTGAGACAAAAGCCATATATACCACTTTTTTATTTTGAGTGGTGTTTATAAACTCCATGAATTCCTTTTATGATTATCTACATGATTTTTTTAAAATATCTATCTACAATTCTTAATTTCATGGTGTTTATGGTTCAAAAGATACAAATATCATAATAATTTTTTGTCACACAATTTTTTTATCACGAATGTTTATAATTATGTTTCTAATATAAAATATTATGATATATCTATTGATAAAATAAAGAATTTTTTTCATCCTCTAAATATTTTAGAAAAATTAAATAATTCTTTTCAGTTTAATCTGTTTATGAACATGTGATTTTGGAAGTTGTTTTTATAGAATTACTTAATTTCTTTCTCTCTTTGGTCAAAACACATTTTTCATTGATAAATATGTTTTGTAAAAATGATTTAAATTTTTTACCATTATACATTGACTAATAAAACACATTTCAACCCATGATTTAAAAAAGGAAATTCTTCCAAATGAATATTCAATTTGGTTTCTGAATGATGTAGTTTTGTATTTTAACAGAATATGTAAATGTAATCATTCATTTATAATGTAGGAAATAAAAAATATATACACTGTCATGACTATGAAATTATTTGATGATTCTTTTTTTATTTTTCAAGTTTATTTAAAAAGAGTATTTTCCTTAATATTTTTATATTTTTTATATTTTAGAGAAGATATAAAAAAAGAAATTTTTTCCTGAAAAAATGTTTTCATGGTCAATTATAGAATTTTTATTCATCTATGAGAACAAAATTGTCGTTTCTTATTTATTACTAGAGATATGACACCATTTTATGATCCTTCTAATTTATATTGATGGTTTATATTTGTGATTATAAAGAAAATATTCTTATTAATAAAATTCATATTCCATGTGTAATCATGTGTGGAATTAAGAATATGTTTATGAAACCTATTTTATTTACTCATGTTATGTTATGATGAGTTGTTATGAAATTCATTTTCCTTTTCATTGGTTATGATGTGATGAATTTTTTATGATCCTCAAGAAACCAAATTTATTGATTATGTGTCAGGTTGGAGATAAATAACCTCCAATGAATTAGATAAATATTTATATCTCAAGAGACAATGATGGAAAAATCATATATGATTAATATAAATTGGGAATGAAGGAGATGTTATTGATCCACTAGGGGTAACCAGTGATGATAAATGATCAATTATAATATTCTAAATGGGTGATAATGCAGGATCTATTATAATTTTATGCTCTAAGATAATAACCTTGACATATAATGTTGGTTTAATACTCATGCTTGTTCCACACTTTTATGACATGACCATATGTTTCATGACTGATTGGGGATTATTTCACACTCTTATTTCCTTAAATTATGATATGATATTTTTTAATCCACTGATCATGTTTACAATTCATGATAGACTCTTTATGAAATTTTTTCTATATTCATTATTTTATACTCCTATCTTTTTTTATGATTTTATATTTTCATTGATTAATATATTCCCTTCATACCCATATTCTTCATCTGATGTCATCTATTCACATGATTTAATTGCCTAGTATATGAATAAATTAATAAGTATGGTATATTTATAAAAATTAATAAATTTGTAGAACATAATGGAAGATTTTGGAGATCTTTCATAGAAAATATTATTTTTTATGTAGATTCCAATGTCACTAAATAATAATGTTACTTAGACGTATTTTTTTAAAGTGTATTGAATATTCATCTTTGATGATGTAATATTTATTTTTGAGAATATTTTTTTGTCTTACATATGATATAAGATAAAAATGATAGATCAGAATAACATTATTTCATGTTTTAAATATTGATATTACAGTCCACAAGCAAGAATTACAAGCATATGTCTATCATGCTACACAAAAAAACATCATATAATAAAAAATCAAACAAAACTCTCACGTGGAACCACATGAACACCGAAAACCATGTCAATAGTATAAATAAAATAGCTTAAAAAATTAATTTACTTCTACCATATATAGAATAATTAATGACTCACATTGGCTGATGTCCTAATCTAATAGAAACACTAGATCTTAAAAAATATACTGTCGAAAATAACATAATTCCAAATGGTGTACTGAATCCAATAAATGAGATCAAGGTGTCTGTAACAGCCCGAGATTTTATGAAAAATATTCTTTTTTATTTCACTAATGTCTTGTGTTGTACGCTACACCAAAAGGAGCTTGCACAACACGCATCTTTGAATTGCCTTGCATTACGCGCAATCGCGACCTTCCTCGATAGCGTGTGTAGTACGCAATACCGAGTTTCACTAAACAACGATATGCTATTAAAATATTATTATAACTAGCCGTTATGAATAGTAATAACCACCTTTTAATATTTTAGAAATTTTAGCTCTCAAAATGGACTTCATTTTTGGATTCGGAGTATCGAATTTAGCCTTAGGTGAAATTTTGGTACTTTTCGGATAACTTTCATATTCTGATGAATAGTGAAAATTACTAAATTATAATTAAAAACAACTTTTTTAATCAAAATAATTAATAGTGATAAATTATTAATTTGAGTGGTTTTCAAATATATTTAGAATATATTTTTACAATTTAATAAAATGTTGGTCATTGGATGTAATTTCACATTTAAACCAGACATAATCAAGTGTCAATCTTTTGATAGATATTGTTTCTTAAAAACACGCTATTTGTTTTAACAGAGGGATTTAATTATAAAATTAATTAATGAAACTTCTATGTTATGAATTTGGTAAAATAGACTTCATTTTTGAATTCGGAATATGAAATATAGCTTAGGATGAAATTTTGGCATTGTTCTGAAAAACATCAATTTTTGATGAATAGTGAAACTACTAAGTGGTAGTTAAAAAACTGAATTTTTCATAAAACATAATTTTACCGCTTCTGTGAATGGAATTTCAAAAATCCGAGAGACACAGTTGATGTCAGTATGTAAAATGTGGTTCAAGGAGACAAAAATAATTTTTGGTGAATAGTAACTTTTTACTTTTATTTACCACGGTTAAAAGTAAATAGGGTAATTAAGGGTAAGAATGATATTAATATTATCCTAACACATGTCTTAATTCTATTGGACAAGTGTATCTCGACCTAAAACAACCTTAAGTGTAAAATATTATCATTTAGGCCCACTTGTATTAGATTAGGACATTTATTATTATTTAATTCAATGAAGAGTTAAAAGAGTTAAAATCAAAGTATATTTACTAAAACATTTTTAATATAGGGTTTTACAAAAGATACATTCGATTGTAAATATTAATTAGAAAGCTAAAACGATTTCCTACATGATGGTATTTTATTTGTAATTTTTAGACATGAAATAATTTAATTTATTTATGACAGAAAGATGATGCAGTAATTATCTTATTAATGAAATATTAACATAATTGATATTATAAATACCAAAATAAATGTAATTTAAGACTTTTTATGAATTCCACTAATTTTCTCGGTTAGTATGATATATTAGTGTTGATTTAATCAATTTGGTTCGAACATATAATTCTGTTATGACTTTCAAAAAAATCATATATCAAATAGTGTCAAAATTGACACAAAATAGTTTTTAAATAAAATAAAATATTATTAATTGTTATTCTATTCCTAAAAATCTAAGGTTCGGCCAAATGACTTAGATAAGGATATATTTATGTTATAGTAAGTGTATTAACCATATAGTGAAAGAAAACAAAAAGACACGGTAAAAGTTAAATTATTTAACTTGGAGTTAAATCTAATTGATAAGGTTAAAATAATACCCTAAACTTGTCTAAATCCTATTGGTTGATAGGATTTCGACCCATCCCCACTTTATCATCTAAATAATACCCTTTGGAACCATTATAAACCGATTTTGACATTAATATAAAATAATATTTTGAGGTATTCCTAAGGTGCCCCTATCCTCCCTTATAAAAGGGCACCTCCTCCCCCTCCTCCTCACACCAATTTGAGCACTCAAGCTCGGCCAGCCCCTGCAAAAATCTCTTCTCCACTTCCCTAGAAACATTCTAGAGGTTCTGGTCTTCCTCAAAGACCAATTTTAGTGCCCTAAGAGGAGGTCTCAAAGAGGCGCTTCAAAGAAGAGGTAATTACGGTTACCAATTCTTTCATCTTTATTTCTTCTTCCACTTCTTCTTCTTAGGTTGTTTCATTATGAAGTAATAAAATCAGTATCACTCATATACTGATATGTTATTATAAGTATGAAACAACCATATTTCACCATCTATCCATCCTATGAAAAAAATCACCGCGCGTGCGTACGTACGGAATACCGTCTCCACGCCGTGGTGTAATCTATTTTCCACCACCACCTTACATGGATGGGTATAATGGTGTAAAGAATAACTATACATAGTTATTACAACATCATATTGATTCTGATATATTGTATAATTCTCTCCAATTCAATTCAATATTTATGGAAATGATATCATCGCTCGTGCGTAGGTACGGACTACCGTCTCCACGACGCGATGCGATTCATTCTCCATGTTAACCATTTAAGAATGATTATAATGTACATATAAGAAATAATAATGAAATATATGACATTATAAAGCTACTGGATTTATGTATATATATATATATGTATGTTATCTACTTACTTCCATTCAAGACAATAAGGAAAGGAAAACAGCGTTCATGCGTACGTACGGACTACCGTCTCCATGAACGGTGTTTTTCATTTCAATTATCTATCTATTATATATATATATATATACTGAATATATATGATTTATAAATCATATTTTATTCTGGAAGTAAGTAAATCATGATATAAGTAATAATAATGTCAAGAACAACAAGTCAAAACACCTACAATAAATGAAACGATTTTACCCAAAACGCTTCTTTTACATGGAATTTACAAAAGAATGGGTAATCTAATGTCCTAAGTGAACCATATATGATATCATAACAATGAATATGATTCTGTAATAAGTCAATGACATAATTTAAATCATTATACAGGAGGTTCGGACACATACGAAGCAAATCGGACCTAAGGTAAGGGAAATATCACAATCTCATTTTTATCTGAGATTGTTTATACTTTGGTATTTACTGGGGTGTATTTTATCATCCACATCCATGTTTCCTCGATATGAAATATTATTTCCATTCACCTACAATGGTTTAAATCCAATTTTACCCTTCGGTGTGTTTTTAGTAAATGATACGAAAGAAATCTTTTGTCGTTTTTCGTACGAGGTACTTTTTGACTTTTCTGACAAAAGTATGAGAAGAATGTTTTTTTAACTTATACGGCATGAATGGATTTTTAAAACATTATTTCCAAGAAGCTTCCTTTACAAGATTTCAAGTTTATTTTTAATAAACTTCTTTTAGTTTAAATTTGTATGACATGTTAAGAAAGAAAAAAGAAATTCGAAGAAGAAAGGATATTTTCCTCAAGCATGGAGTTCAAGTGTTTTATCAAAATTATTTTCCATCTAAGATAATAAAGGGTTCTGTTTTTATCCCTATTATTACATTGATTTGATTATGTTGTGATGGAATTATTTTTATGAATTCCTTTATCTTATATGAATTGTTTTATGATGTCATGATGTTTAAGATTCCCATTTGTATTATATGGGTCATGTAATGATGTATGATTTATGATTTTGTTGAACACATAAGAAATGATTCATTATAAGATGGGTGGGACCTATATCTCCCTCCAATTCATTGGGTAAAGATTTTATATCTCATGAGATAGACATGGATGAAATGGTAGGTTATACCAGTTCAGTGAAACAGGACTGAAACGAGGGTCACTCGATTCAGAAAGGGACTTTGTCCACTAAGATAGTCTTGGCAATGAGTCTTGACTAACAAGAAATTATTCTCTATGATTATGTGTGTATGCCACAAAGTTTCATGTTTTAAGTTATGATTATTGGGATTTTATTTCACTACTATGATTTATCCCATGTTATGAAATTATGCTCTCTTTTGCAGGTTAATATTTCCAAAAGTTATGTTCTTATGAATATGAAGTGATTGATTTTTCTTTTGTTTACCCTTACTGAGCATTTGAGCTCAACCTTTTATGTTTTTTTCCCCAGGATATAAAGAAAGGTTTTAGGTATGAAAAAAAGAAGATCTTTATGGGAGATGTTGAAGATCTTTCACCAGGATTAGAAGATTATATTCCGAGTTTCCAAAGACACTAAACTATTACGATCCTTGCGTGTGTGTTTTTGTTATATACTAAGTATTCTGCAAATGTAATGTAATGTCAATGTACGTTAGGCTTCGGGTCTCTACAGTTGGTATCAGAGGAATGGTTTAGTCAAACTTTGGAAACTAGGATGCGAAAACGTTAGTGATATCCCTAGAGATATTTCTAAGGTATATCTAGGGATGTCCCTAAGGATAAGTATACGTATAGGATATAGTCCTAGAACTATGGTAACGATATTAGATTAAACCTATGATGTTAGATATTGAAGTTACTCCCCCTTTATTATGATTTTTTCCTCTAACACTATTCTTTTTGGGTTTTAGAAAATGGATGGAAACAAGATGATTCACGATAATGGAGGATATGATGGATAATGGAATGATATTCTTCATAATGAAATGGGATTTGGAAGTCCAAACATAATTATTATGCCGAATCAGCAATCTCATAATATGATCAATAAAGTAAAATTTGGTAAGTTTCCTGACCCGGCTAATAAGAGAAAGATCGAGTTTCATGATGACCATAGAGGAAAGAAAGTTCAATTTCCCCTATGTAATTCATGTGGGAAGAGGCATCAAGGAGAATGTTTCAAAGGAACTAGAAGATGCTTTGGGTGTGGAAAAGAAGGACACAAATCCAGTAAGTGCAAAGGAAAATGTTCAGTTAACACCAGGGATGAGGATAATGGCATTGCTACGACATCAACAATGGTTAAATGTTTTAAATGTGGAATGTACGGGCATTATGCAAACCAATTCCCTAAGGGAAAGTCTCATGAAGAGAATCAGTATGGTTGTATGGGAAGTATTTATGTTGATGATGATGAAGAGACTACAAATGATATGTGAGATGAAAGAATTGTTGAATCTTGGACAATGGTTTAAGAATGTAGTGAAATGATTACATGTTTATCATGTGTAATGTTGGAATAACGAGAGATCTAAGGATTGTTACACTATTGTCATTCCTTGAGTTTTGAAAGTGTATGATTAATGTTACCAGTATCCATGGAAGGTTATTCAGATATTTTTGGAATGTAGATGATATGCGCATAATGTAGGGATAAGGAGAAAATTAAATGTTTGATAGTATTCATGAGCTCATGACTGATATAAGGAGAAGGTTATATTATGGTTTGAGTATATATAGTTTTTGGATTTTGGTATGTGGAAAGTGATAACTTTTAACAGTATTCATGATTTCACTAAGGTTCAATGGGTATTCATTCTTCAAGAGAATACGTGATAAAGGCCTTTGAATGTTTGGAATGTGACCAACAAGACATATCTTATGATATATGGGGATTAACGACAGTATTAAATCTCTGGTAATCTTTTTAACTATATTATGAGAGTGGACTGCAGTATTATGGATAAGCCTAAAGATTGAAATGGATTATGTTGGACATAAGTGAGTATTGTTTAAGGATAGAAGTTTTTTTTATTTGATATTATTGATGGGATGTTATAGTAATGTAGTTTTAGAAAAAGGACAACCTGCAGGACGGGCGACAGCCCATCACGTCGGACAAGGCTTTTGGAATCGAACCCACAACCGAAGTGCGACTGGCCTTTATCGCCTACCACTGGCCTACAGGAAGTCCATGTTTAGTAGAAAACTAGTTTTATTATATTAAGCAGTATGATATGTGAAGTATAAGTTCATTTTAGGAACCATATGTGATTAATCTCACTATAGATCGACTTATGTATATAATTTTTGCTAACCTTTTGTTTGAGACAGATGGAATGACCCGTCATTCTATCACATGATCTGCTAACACTTCACGAATAACAAATCCAACTTCATTTATTTAAGAGATGAAGTGGAAATTGTTCAAGGAATGAACAATAGTGAGATTGTACCAAAATAAAGAATGTATTTATTCTAATTCAAATTTTTCAACTTTAGGGAAATGATCTTGAAAACCAAAAATGTTGTCCTAGTGATCGTATACCTGATGAATCAGATGGTACCTTAGATCGTCACAAATTTATGGATTTGTGATTACTGGATTTTCCATAGCCATGTTCGCTACCACTCTCCATCAGAACATGATGGTTAGATTTCTCTTCCATATCCATATTTTCACCTATGTGGAAACCCAGTGATTAGTTTATTTGGGTAATCGTTACATTTCATACTTTAGTTTTTAAAGCCAGGTTTTGGTATTCCTTTTTACGATGTGGGTTTCTATTAAAGATAATTTCGAATAGTAAACCATTTATAACCCCGACGAATTTCGAGGGCGAAATTCATTTTAGGGGGGTAGAATGTAACAGCCCGAGATTTTATGAAAAATATTTTTTTTTATTTCACTAATGTCTTGTGTTGTACGCTACACCAAAAGAAGCTTGCACAACACGCATCTTTGACTTGCCTTGCATTACACGCTATCACGACCTTCCTCGATAGCGTGTGTAGTAAGCAATACCGAGTTTCACTAAACAACGATATGCTATTAAAATATTATTATAACTAGCCGTTATGAATAGTAATAACCACCTTTTAAAATTTTAGAAATTTTAGCTCTCAAAATGGACTTCATTTTTGGATTCGGAGTATCGAATTTAGCCTAAGGTGAAATTTTGGTACTTTTCGGATAACTGTCATATTCTGATGAATAGTGAAAATTACTAAATTATAATTAAAAACAACTTTTTTAATCAAAATAATTAATAGTGATAAATTATTAATTTGAGTGGTTTTAAAATATATTGAGAATATATTTTTACAATTTAATACAATGTTGGTCATTGGATGTAATTTCACATTTAATCCAGACATAATCAAGTGTCAATCTTTTGATAGATATTGTTTCTTAAAAACATGCTATTTGTTTTAACAGTGGGATTTAATTATAAAATTAATTAATGAAACTTCTATGTTATGAATTTGGTAAAATAGACTTCATTTTGGAATTCGGAATATGAAATATAGCTTAGGATGAAATTTTGGCATTGTTCTGAAAAACATCAATTTTTGATGAATAGTGAAACTACTAAGTGGTAGTTAAAAAACTGAATTTTTCATAAAACATAATTTCACCGCTTCTGTCAATGGAATTTCAAAAATCTGAGAGACACGGTTGATGTCAGTAAATAAAATGTGGTTCAATGAGATAAAAATAATTTTTGGTGAATAGTAACTTTTTACTTTTATTTACAACGATTAAAAGTAAATAGGGTAATTAAGGGTAAGAATAATATTAATATTATCCTAACACATGTCCTAATTCTATTGGAAAAGTTTATCTCGACCTAAAACAACCTTAAGTGTAAAAAAATATCATTTAGGCCCACTTGGATTAGATTAGGACATTTATTATTATTTAATTCAAAGAAGAGTTAAAAGAGTTAAAATCAAAGTATATTTAATAAAACATTTTTAATATAGGTTTGTACATAAGATATATTCGATTTTAAATATTCATTAGAAAGATAAAAATATTTCCTACATGATGGTATTTTATTTGTAATTTTTAGACATCAAATAATTTAATTTATTTAATACACAAAGATGATGCAGTAATTATCTTATTAATGAAATATTGACATAATTGATATTATAAATACCAAAATAAATGTAATTTAAGACTTTTTATGAATTCCACTAATTTTCTAGGTTATTATGATATATTAGTGTTGATTTAATCAATTCGGTTCGAACATATAATTCTGTTATGACTTTCAAAAAAATCATATATCAAATATTGTCAAAATTGACACAAAATGATTTTTAAATCAAATATTATATTATTAATTGTTATTTTATTCCTAAAATATAAGGTTCGGCCAAATGACTTATATAAGGATATATGTATTAATAATATACAATTTGGGGTTCGTTTGGCATGTTATAGTAAGTGTATTAACCATATAGTTAAAGAAAACAAAAAGACACGGTAAAAGTTAAATTATTTAACTTAGAGTTAAATCTAATTGATAAGGTTAAAATAATACCCTAAACATGTCTAAATCCTATTGGTTGATAGGATTTCTACCCATACCCACTTTAGCTTCGAAATAAGACCCTTTGGAACCATTAAAAACCGATTTTGACATTAATATAAAATAATATTTTGAGGTATTCCTAAGGTGCCCCTCTCCTCCCTTATAAAAGGACACCTCCTCACCCTCCTCCTCACACCAATTTGAGCACTCAAGCTCGGCCAAACCCTGCCAAAATCTCTTCTCCACTTACCTAGAAACATACTAGAGGTTCTAGTCTTCCTCAAAGACCAATTTTAGTGCCCTAAGAGGAGGTCTCAAAGAGGCGCTTCAAAGAAGAGGTAATTACCGTTACCAATTCTTTCATCTTTATTTCTTCTTCCACTTCTTCTTCTTAGGTTGTTTCATTATTAAGTAATAACATCAGTATCACTCATATACTGATATGTTATTATAAGTATGAAACAACCCTATTTCACCATCTATCCATCCTACGGAAAAAAAATCACCGTGCGTGCGTACGTACGGAATACCGTCTCCACGCCGTGGCGTAATCTATTTTCCACTGCCACCTTACATGGATGGGTATAATGGTGTAAATAATAACTATAAATAGTTATTACAACATCATATTGATTATGATATATTGTATAATCCACTCCAATTCAATTCAATATTTATGGAAATGATATCATCGCTCGTGCGTACGTACGGACTACCGTCTCCACGACGCGATGAGATTCATTCTCCATGTTAACCATTTAAGAATGATTATAAAGTATATATAAGAAATAATAATTAAATATATGACATTATAAAGCTACTGGATTTATGTATATATATATATATGTATGTCATCTACTTACTTCCATTCAAGACAATAAGGAAAGGAAAACATCGTTCATGCGTACGTACGGACTACCGTCTCCATAAACGGTGTTTTTCATTTCATTTATCTATCTATTATATATATATATACTGAATATATATGATATATAAATCATATTTTATTCTGGAAGTAAGTAAATCATGATATAAGTAATAATAATGTCAAGAACAACAAGTCAAAACACCTACGATAAATGAAACGATTTTACCCAAAACGCTTCTTTAACATGGAATTTACAAAAGAACGGGTAATATAATGTCATAAGTGTACCACATATGATATCATAACAATTAATATGATTCTGTAATAAGTCAATGACATTATTTAAATCATTATACAGGAGGTTCCGACACATACGAAGCAAATCGGACCTAAGGTAAGGGAAATATCACAATCTCATTTTTATCCGAGATTGTTTATACTTTGGTATTTACTAGGGTGTATTTTATCCTCCACGTCCATGTTTCCTCGATATGACATATTATTTACATTCACCTACAATGGTTTAAATCCAATTTTACCCTTTAGTGTGTTTTTAGTAAAAGATATGAAAGGAATCTTTTGTCGTTTTTCGTACGAGGTACTTTTTGACTTTTCCGACAAAAGTATGAGAAGAATGTTTTTTTAACTTATACGACATGAATGGATTTTTAAAACATTATTTCCAAGAAGCATACTTTACAAGATTTAAAGTTTTTTTTAATCAACTTCTTTTAGTTTAAATTTGTATGACATGTTAAGAAAGAAAAAAGTTTTTTTGAAGAAGAAAGGATATTTTCCTCAAGAATGCAGTTCAAGTGTTTTATCAAAATTATTTTCCATCTAAGATAATAAAGGGTTCTGTTTTTATCCCTATTGTTACATTGATTTGATTATGTTGTGATGGAATTATTTTTATGAATTCCTTTATCTTATATGAATTGTTTTATGATGTCATGATGTTTAAGATTCCCATTTGTATTATATGGGTTATGTAATGATGTATGATTTATGATTTTGTGGCACACATGAGAAAGGATTAATTATAAGATGGGTGGGACCTATATCTCCCTTCAATGCATTGGGTAAAGATTTTATATCTCACGAGATAGACATGGCTGAAATGGTAGGTTATACCGGTTCAGTGAAACAGGACTGAAACGAGGGTCACTCGATTCAGAAAGGGACTTTGTCCACTAAGATAGTCTTGGCAATGAGTCTTGACTAACAAGAAATGATTCTCTATGATTATGTGTGTATGCCACAAAGTTTCATGTTTTAAGTTATGATTATTGGGATTTGATTTCACTACTATGATTTATCCCATGTTATGAAATTATGCTCTCTCTTGCAGGTTAAGATTTCCAAAAGTTATGTTCTTATGACTATGATGTGATTGATTTTTCTTTTGTTTACCCTTACTAAGCATTTGATCTCACCCTTTTATGTTTTCTTTTCCCCAGGATATAAAGAAAGGTTTTAGGTAATAAAAAAAAAGAAGATCTTTATGGGAGATGTTGAAGATCTTTCACCAGGATTAGAAGATTATATTCCGAGTATCCAAAGACACTAAACTATTACGATCCTTGCGTGTGTGTTTTTGTTATGTACTAAGTATTCTGCAAATGTAATATAATGTCAATGTACGTTAGGCTTCGGGTCTCTATAGTGTCTATTTTTACAATGATAAAAAAATAATTATAATATGATAACGTGATTATATATAATAAAAATATCAATAATTCATTTAACTTTTATTAAATATAGGATTAATGTAATATTATTATCCAATAGATAACAAAACATATTTAAATAACTAGATTGGACCATTTTATGTTAAACGAATATTAAGATTCAAGGAAAATAAAGATCTTAAAGATCACCTAGATTGATAGTTCACATGGTTCTTTAAAGAATTATGAGATTTAATAACTCAGGTTAAAATCCAAAACCCCATTCATTCCATTAATTTACCTATAATTTTTATCAATTTTCACCCCATAATTTAGATTCAATGATTATTCTGAGAATATATTCAGTTCTTGAATATCAATTCATGGTGTGTGTTGCTCCAGTTACCATATTTTAGCCTTTGAGTCATTTTCTTCTATGAACTAACAAATAATCCATAAATCATATTATTATACACATTTAGAAGAATAAAAGAAAATTTGAGGTTTATATTAAAAATTAAGATGTAATAATTATATTCATAAAATTAATTCTCATCCACGATAACTCTATCAAGAGTTATTATTGAATAACATATGCCACAACCCTTGAATATATGTCGCATACTCATATGTATCATCCTCAAAATTCATAAGTTATAATTGAACCAAATGAATAATAATAGTCTTCCAATGAAACACATTTTCTCCTTTATCTATTACATAAATTGTATCCTCCAAAAAATATATTTCTAGATCCAACTAGATATCCTTGAGTTTACCATTATCACATGAATGAGCTCACTAGTATTTCATTTATATTAGTGGAACACATTATACATAACTCTTTATCATTTTGGATTATCTAAATGATGGGAAACCATCTTGACATATTTTCCAATAAAAAATATACTATAATAACATTGTGCAACCATTTCTTACCTTCTCAAACACCTATACCAAAACATATGGGATGCGAAAAATAATATATGTTCACCCATAGAAAACTATAAGTGTCATATTAATCATTGAACAAAATAAAATAGTCTATCCTATGGTATAAACAATATTATTTTAATCAACTCCACCAAAAACAAGTTATTCTATAGTATTCTCATCCAATGAATATGATATTCACTAGACTAATTCTTGAAGTGTTTTAATTGAAACAGATTCCCATATTGAGTAGAAAATTGAGCCATATGATTTGAATATTAAAATATATTATTTTTTTGGGAAAATTTTCAATGTGAGAAGTTCATATGAAAATCCTCCAAAATTGAGGGAAATGTTTTTAGGTATATCCTCAAATTTTTTTATCATTCTCTCTAATTATCCATCAATATGAAGATTAATGGTTTTACTTGGGTTCAAAAATGTTCCCACGACCTCTTATAAGATTTGAAAAAAATTGAGAATAATTCAACATTTTTAGATACCACAGTCAATATAATTTCATGAATATACATAATAGAAAAATTATATATTTTTCTTAGCTTATTCAATAATCTCATCTCTCATATCCGTATAATGTTTTCACCTTGTTCAACCGCAACACCACTACCCAAAATATATCTTGACTGCTAAGAGATATGGGAACCCTATCACGAATTCTATAACCACCTAAGCATTGGTCAAAATAGAAAATTTATATCTATAGAATCTATTTAGATCTCTGATAGCAGGACATGATTGTTAGAAATGTCTAACAATGTGAGAAAAAACCCTAAAATATCTCTTTCATGGAATTATTTCATAACATCCAATTTACATCATATATATGTATATATTTATTTATTTATTTCATTACTAAGGTCCATTACCCACTATAATATATGAGCAACTCACATCAGTTCCAATATTAAGAATTATTGAACCACCACCAAAAATAATGCAATAGAAATCCATATCCTCCTAAATCTCATCCTTTAATTTAAATATATTAATCCAAAAAATTATTTATCGTGAAAAAAACTTGGATTATACTACTAACTATATATCAAATGGTCTAATAATAAAAATTTGGTCACTAAGGGTTCACTTGGAACAACCCCTATATCATCAGCTACACCCACCAGTTAGTATATTGAAAATCTCTAAACATCAATTCCTATTATGAAATCTGTTATCACCAATTTTTAATATTCCTTCATATCATATCAATTACTATATTACTCTTTTCAATAAATTTTTACATATTAATTTTGGACATGCATATGTAATCTACCCAAATCATTTGATAAATAATTAGTTCATGATGGTAGAAGATATACCACAAACACTTATTCTTTATAAACATAAAAATTATGTCAAAAAATTTGAAATTTAACTAAAATTTCAACTCATTAACTAGTGGTTTAAAAACTAAATCAAATGTAGGCTAGTTTGACTCATGGAATCACAAATTAAAGGTCCTATAATAAACTACCATATAACCATATATTAGAAAAACCACAATGAAAATTCAATATTTGTCCCAATATACAAGACATGGAAGAATATGATTATTATAAATTAGGATCAGTGTAGATGTCTTACTTTAATTCATCCCAAAGAAGAAATATTCACATTATAAATTATATTCAATGAGGGATACCTTATTTGAATGTGAATTAAAGGGTGATAAAATGTATGAAATTGTTATAATGAGCCTTTTATAGTATGTAGAGAACCTAAGAAAACACCTTTTCTTGAACATGTTCCTCAAACATCCCAAATAAATGATTGTGTCGCCCTTTTTGGGATGAACAATTATTCTATCTTAAGAAAACACATGTCCTAATATGTTCAACTCTCACATCTAAAAGAAAAACGTTCAATACTTTTCTTAAAGGTGATGTTATTGAAGAATAATAAATAAAATATTTTTATGACTACCATGTGATTCTAATGTCATAAAATATACCATGAGATCAAAAAAACTCAATGATTATGTAATCCATTTTTGGGTGGTATATCATTCTCATAATGTCAATGATCATTTACAAAGTATTTGTCAGTCCACTAGAAATAATTAGACACTCATACAACCCATACATAATCCTTAATTATTTTTTTAAATGTATTACTCTCATGCCCAAAAATAATTGTATATAGAACATTAAAAAATCATTTAAATTGAATTGTCTACCCAAAACATATCAAATATCATACAAAAACATTATAGTGGGTAGTTATATTTCCACATTATTAGATACATCTTCTGGTTTTTCACGTAAATCCTTATACTCCCATATATATTATTATTGAACAAAATAAGATAAACTCATTGAAAAGTTCTCAATTTGATGAATATTTTATCCCCATAATAATCTAGTTGCAGGTTGTGCTATTATAACATAGTTGGTCCTATGTATAATGGTCGAATTGACATGGATCACACACTAAGAACAAGTTTGATCTCAATATCAACATATCAATGTGTAATAGACCCTAAGAAATCCTTTTCTAATACATCTAGATACATGCCTACCGCTATTAAAAACCTGGAGGGACTCTCCCCCTAATCCACCATAATGATGATAGTACCCACCACTAATGAATCAAATTTGCATAGATGAGGGGTTTTCCCAAATACACCTTCCTCAACATCCCATTCAATGTTCAATAAAAAAATTACCCTTCAACCACCATGAATGTTACTAATCTATGATAATTATTGTTGTGTCTAGGGTAACTGGATAAATAGACCATACTATATATTATATCCATTATTTTCATCTATAGAATTATGAATCTCCAAACTTGTTTAATTCATGAAGCTATTGTCAGATAATGTAGAAAAATATGACGATTATGTTTATTTTTTACCCATGGTATATTAGAATAAATATATTAGAAGATAATTTAACAATAAAATCAATCCAAAAACAAATTAATAAGATATAAATTTTTTTATTCTACTATATTAAATAGAGATAATAATTGTAAATAATAAATCTTCATTGTTCCTAGCACTTTAAAGGGTCCCTCTTCACCATCTTAAAAATCTTGATATAGCATTTAAGCTCTTACATGAACCTATAATTAAAACACACTAGGTTCAAGATTCAATGGATTCATTGAACTATATAGTATCTAAACTTGTAATGAGGTGTTGTGACATCCCTTTTCGTGTGCATATATGAAGAGCTATCACATAATCACATCAGATGACCAATCATACAACAATAGTGATTAGTCAATAGATAATTGGTATATTTCATGTTAAAGTTTCTCATAATAAATACATTGTATCATCTAGAGGATATATCATTAGTAGTATGAGTTATGAACCCTGTTATATACTTGTATTTACCACTTCCAACCTAGAAACCATCATCTCACTACCTTTTCTTATTCCATGAATGATCAACTAGGACTATGTTTGAGAAAAAATGGCATGTACTATAATAGATAGAAGAATACATATTTCAACATCCTCCATTAAGGTTATCTATATCATTAGATACTCACAAAAAATACAAGATAGTTCATGTGACTAATGCTCCACACATTTTATTTCATATATGTATGAAGACCAATATTGATCATTTGTCCACTCTATATGTTTTCCACCCAAAGAGCGGAGATGAGTGAATCATATTAAGGAATATTGTTCAGTAATAATACATTTACATCACTCCTTACTGGAGATTTATGAACTCTTGATCATAGTATAACTTCAATGAAATAGTAATGAACTGCATGAAGAATATATTCATAGAGTCCATCCATGTTATTCGTTTCAATATTCCAACATGTAGTATGGTATCCTAGTATTGTCTAGTTTTGTAATAAAGTGTTAAAGTAACATGGCTCACCTTAACATCCTATTAGTGTCTACCTGGTAGAAAATCCTCTTTATTACACATATAAATTAATCAAAATCATGTGGGATTTTATTTACCTGGATGGATGAGGGAATGTGGTGTTGGAAGTCACAGAAAAAATAAGCCATCATTATACATCACTCATGGCCTCATACAACCTATATAGGAACTAGCTGAAAGATTCATCACTGGAAAGTTTTTGTATCATGATATACTAGGAAAACTAAGGGATCATGTGTGGTTAATATCTTAATAACAAAAGGTGGTAAAAATAACTTCACAAGACATCAATAATGTGTAATTCCCCAAATTTTTGGAACAGTCCTTAGAGAAAGAAAAAATCATTAAAACTAGAACTATTTAACGATCACATGCCCTCTCAATAGTTCATTATAAGGATCATGTTAATAAGTTTCCCAAAAGAACAAGTATTACTACCTAATAAATATTATCAACTGATGGAAAAATAAAGTACATTCACAATAGTTACAACCACTCTTAAAAAAACTCTAGCATAGAAGTAACATGATCAATTGTAAGATTTCCTGATATAATTCATGATGTCACATATTATTATTTCATGAAGAATTAAATTATCTGTGATATATTAATTTCTAGAAATATATGTGTGTTATAAAAATATATTTTCATAAACATGATCCATAAATTCACACCAAGATCTATAAATTAGTATACAAACATCACATTCTTAACCAAGATGAATAAAATCAAAAGTAGCATGAAAATTAAATAACCTAAAATACAACATTAAGGTAACAAAAATTAAACTTTATAGTGGTTTAAAGAAACTGACATAGTCCACCTATATGAATTAGAAGAATCCAATATCTATCTACAATATCCTAAATTAAATAAAAGTGAAGAAACATAGTTGTGAACATGCTAATATAATACCATTTTGTAACACCTTGACCAAAACCATTATATCTAATATGAAGTGAAACATAGACTCATTCATACCTTCCCATGATAAATAGGTTTACAGATAATGGTTATAGTCTAAGAAAAACATCTGTTGAATATTACCTAGGTACCTTGTAAAAAATCAAAGTTCAATATATGGAGTGGTGACAATAATATGAAAAAAATTAAATAAAAAAATTATTATAGTAGTATAATTCAAAATAAAACCATCCCATGTTGTATTAGAATTTCACGTTTGAAGAATACACCCAAAACTAGAAAAAATAGTCCAGTGTTCATGATAAATTCTCTAAACAAAACAAGAATTGCACATCTATCCAAAGGACCCTCTATGCACATATTTGGAAACCATTTAACCTACTAAATTATACACCATATGGCCCATGACCTTTTCCAAATCTCTATCCAAAAATATATATATGAACACTAAGATACCTCAATACATTTTGATTAAAAGGCTCTATTAGAAAACACTGACGACCCTTCACATATTCTCGTAATATATACCAGTACATGTTGTGAATGAAATAGTGTATAAATAATAGAAATTATATCACAAAAGGACAAGTTATATGTTGAATTCTTTGAGAATAAATCTATATACATTATAGTAAATCTCGAATAAAAATTAATCATCCACATAACACCACCACCTTGATAGGATAGTGTAAAACATTTTTGATTCATCTAATTGGATGAGATAGCATATGTACATGATGAACATCGATTGAAACATTTCTCTCAGGGAATATTATATTATTCTAAAACTAGATGTCCAACTACATATGAATATTTAAAACAAGATAACATACATGATACCAATTAAATATCTTCAGAAAAATTTAATTTTTACTACATAGAGAAAAAAACTACAATAAATAATTCAAATAAAAACATACAAGGATGCCTAAAATAATGTAGACCAAATTGATCCTCCAAACTCAAAGTAACCCCCTCCGAATATAACTGATCAGAACTTGAAAATAAATTACATGATTACCTTAATCAAACACCACCATTGAAGCAATATGATCAACCACTTTGTTTCACTCCTGACACACATGAGTAATCCGAATTCTGGTGTTGTGGGGTCTATATTTTCACTTCCTGATAGAATAGGCTATCAACCAAGGATCTGTAATTTTACCATGCATTGCATCATAAAAAATCAATGACTCTGTTTCAATATGACTGAGTAATTTGCCTCACTTTCAAAATAGGCACACCTCATGTGATCAAACACCAAATAAAATTTTTCAGTGGACAAAAGAAAATATAAAAAATATATTCCAATAACTCGGTAAAAATAATTTACAATGTAATGGGTTCACTAAATTAGGGTAAAAAATATTTAAGAAAATGGAATATGTAATAATCTTATAGCAGCATTAAAATCTGATATGAGTTGATAAAGATAATAACCTAGGTCGAAACTATTCAAATCATCCAAATCCCTAATTCAATGTTTAAATTTTATCAAATATCAATAAATCCATTGTTAGATCATGTAATAATCCTTATATTTGATAAAAAAATCAAGAATCAAATTTTTTTATCAATGAGAAGATATGGGGATGTTATATATGAATGTGGAATGTACTAGATTAGATAAATTGGAATAAACCATTTTTCATGCATTAAAGAGAGGAGATAAAAGTATAACAAATAGATTCTTTTATTTCGATAAATTATAGTGTTATGACATGAATATAGTGGGATAAAGAGAAATGAAATAAAAATTTTTGATATAAAATTATTTATAAACTGTATAATTTGTGGTTTGAACTCTCGATTAAATTCATAATCTTTTGAAAAGGATGATACACTGAAAATCAAATCACCTTAGCCTAAAATTCCTAAAACCCCATTCAAATAATGAATATACCCATATGAACTTGAAAAAATCACTTAACTAGAATGTTTATTCTTATATATTTTGAAGAAGTCATTAACATCATTAATATCTATTCATTGTGTCAATCAATACTATAACTCGATTCAAATAATTGAGTCATTTAATTCTCTAAAAACCCAAAAATATATAATCTAATTTAATTACAACCTTTACATCATGTTAATTGATAAATATGGCACACCACAATATTTATGATGAGACAATCAAATCATCTTTCTCAACTAGATAATAACATTTAGTAAAATTTTATATAAAAATATATCAATGCATCATATTAATAATTAACTCCAAATAATTATTTATGTGTGGTATTAGAAGTAATTAATGGAATATATCTATATATTTATATATATTTGTATATACATCATCTTTATTTTGAATAAATTCTGTATTTTCATGGAATGATATTGAAACTACTACCATGCATGTTGTATTACCGTGTAATAGATAGATGTTAAATAAAATTTTAATTTACCTTATTATATTTGAATACAAATATGTGTTAGCTTAATATATTAATGGAGTATATATTATATCAAAAAAATTATTTTAAATCTATATTCAGTGGGTATATATAGATAAAATATTCTAAGTATGGGAAGTAATTATTTTTAAGGTAATACTTCTTAAGAACTAATATTTTTTATGTCTCTTAATTTCACATATTAAATCATTTCATCATTAAATGTTATCAATGATAATTTATTCTATTTCTAATATACTGATTAATTATGATTTAAAAGTAATTTTTATTGTTTGTATCATGATTTTACCATGAATAAAATAGGGCCAAAATAAACTTCTAATATATTATATAAATCACTAATCACATGTATGTACTCAACCTTAAAAATTACAATTTGTAGTCGATTTGGAATTGAATTAATTAATTTCATTACCAATGTTATCTTTATAGTTTTATAGAGTCGGCAAAAACACTTATATAAAAATCCCAAATAATAAAAAGTAGACACTTCAATTTAGTATCCATTATTCCCATTAAATAAAACGTTTAAAGAGAAATGTGATTTCATTTCATGAAAAATCATCATCAAATTAAAATTGACTTTTTCAATTATTTTTCACATCAATGAACCCTTTGGATACTATTTTAAAATTTGGGATGAGGAAAAAATATCATTAAGGGACATGAAATGAATGAAATTCAATTTTCAAGTTAAAATACAAAAAATACAAAAAAAACACTGAACTTTATAACATTATTAATTAAGAATATGAAATAAATCATTTTTATATTTAAAAAAGAAAAAGTTTACTCAAATGAAACTTTTAAAATTCATGGGATGCATAATGAAAAATTAAAAAAAATTGGGAATAATTTTAATATCACTATGACTTTGGGAGTATCCAACACTGTTACACCTGAAATAGCCAACACTATTATAGATCTAGTTATAATAGATGTTACAATTTAAAATCATCATAGTTATACATGGTGATACCATCCTAGAATATTCACATAACTACTTTTTACGAACCTTTTGAGTTAACATTGCCTATTATTTTGAATTACTATCATAGTATTTTACTACCCTCTTTTTTGGTAAACATAACTTGTTATATCTATCTCATTACCCAATTTAAAAAGATACATAATAGTATAATAATAAATTTTTATAAAATGGACCACTAATAATTATAAAAATTTCTCAAGAACTATAATATTGTATGGAAAAACATGGATCATAGAATTCTCTTTTCCCATATAAGAAAACTTTTTTAGATATTGTTTTTTTATTTAAACATTAAATTTCACTTTTAAAAACATAAATTTCCAAAACATAGAAAAATATTAGTTTTCACTGAATAAAACATGAAATATTATAAAGGGACATAAAAATAAAATAATGGTTATGTGTGTGAGAAAAATCCATTTCTCTATAAACATTAAAATGAAACATTCATTTTTTCTATTTTAATGAATTTAAAAAAATCCAAAAAAAGATTCATTTTCAAAATATTTAAATGAGAGTAAAAATAGATATAAAGGTCAATTATAATTATTTTATGTCTATATAAATACATTTATCAAATAAATCAAAAATTAACGTCATGGGAAAAAAATTAGTTCTAATGGAATCATATAAATACGATATTTAAAAACAATGTCCCCTACCATGAGTTTGAATCACCACATATGTTATTTATCATCCTAAATATTATCCTTGTTTTAATTATATAAATTAATGAGAAATATTTTCATGTTTATTTTGAATTTTATCCTACTAATTAATTGGTTAAAAAATTACTTAATCATTTATGTTCATGTTAACTGATTTGATGATTTAATGTTCTAAAGTCCATTTTGACATCTGTAAGATTTGTATATTTATTTTACCCATTATTAAGTCATATAAATAATATTAATCATGAAATATTTAAAAAAAATTACATATATATATGTAGAACCCCCTTGTTCTTTGTACTTGACCATTTTTTTTGGTTTTTCAGTATATAAAATGGGCTAGTTATGTTTTGAGAGGTTTTTAGATATTTTGGACTTTATTGGATTCTTTTATAGAGGCTCAAAATTTTACCATGGTTAGTAGAAACTATAAAAAACTACTTGAAAACCGTAGGTATGGGTTTTTCTCATGGTTAGAACATGGTTTGGAAAAATCACGTGGATTCCCATGACAAACCTTGGATTGCTGGACAGAGCGAAAAATATGGTTAACGCATGGTTATTTAAAATGATTTCTCCAATCATGTGAGGGATAGATTAATATAGTTTCTCATGCATGGTTTGGATACAGGTTTCATTACCACATGATCTTACCATGCATGCTGTAAGAAAGAGATTGTGGCAAACACAAATTTGGAACATATTTTTCTAAACCATGTGGCCTTACCATGCAGTATATAGTTAACTCATATAAATTTATCAATGTAATTCAAATTTTTTAAGATAATGTCTTCCAAAAAATTATACCATAAATTTTTTTCTATTTTCTCATAGGTTGTGATAAAAATTTCCCTTCCAGTCTAAAGTGACCTATAGGAAAATTATATAATTGTGGAGATCTATATTTTTCAGTATGTCTCTGTACTTAGTTATTATTCTATGATCTATTCTCCTTAAAATTTTAAAAACCTTAGGTATTATCCATTATGGATATATCCATATTTGGTAATGAGAATTGAGATAGATTACAGTGGGTCTAGGGAATAAATGTTGATTCATAATAGAATATTGAGAATTGTTAAGTTAATCACTATTTTCACATACATTATGTGGTACGTAGATTCTCTCTCTACTGTATATGATTTAAAATTAATAGATTAGATTGTAATTTTTTTTGATTGAAGTGATTGTTAAATTCATACATGATTATCATTGTACATATCTTTACTGATGGTATTGGGAAATTGTGGAAATTGGATAGAATTGCATAGAATTTTCGTGAGTGATAATTTTTTTGATGATGTTAAAATTATGTGTTTGTGTCGTTAAATGAATTTTTTTTCAAATGTTATAAATATTGAATGGCCTTTTTGAATTGGCTTGGAATTTATTTCTATCATTTAAATTTGGTGTCACTGCATGATTTCATTTATGTGACCCTAAATAAGGGATATGTATCACTAGGGTACACTGACATGAACCTATTGAAGGTGTGCATGCTATAGGGGAACCTGAATATTTGTTATTATAAGATTAATTGGAAGATTTATGAGAGAGTTCTTGTGATTCTGGAATAATCAAATGGTTATTCCTCTGTGGGTGTGTGTGG